>WOFM01000458.1:404573-1050234 GCA_011428145.1 Ericerus pela
TGTTTTTCACATGGGCAGTTACATTTTGCCTGCTCCAGAGCCACAAATTCAAGTATACTGTTTTTTACAGCCCACACCAGACAGCTAAAATGTTGTTTACCCAGAAATATTTTAATGACATGAGTTTTTATATCTAACTTTTGAAAAAAAAAAAAAAAAATTAAATTGTTATTCATTTTTTTTTGTTCAAAATTTATTTTTATTATTTAATCAGTTGAGATTTTTGTGATGTTTTATTATCATATTTAAAGCATTGTGAAAATGACGTTTTCCATTTCTTTTTTAGTTTTACAGTTGATTTATTTATTTTAAATAAATTTAATAATGTATTGCAATCGTAAATATGATTCAATTCATAATAGCTGACCGAAGGGCGGGTAGTGCTGCTAGAATATATATATATACATAAAAACTTTGTTAAATAAGTAATTCTCAATCACCGCTTACTCAAGTGTGTCATCTTGCATTCGAGCCTTAATATCGCACTTTTGAACGACAATATTAAGAAGTCTGTACAACTAAGACCAACGTTGCGCATCGCTCAGATCTCAAATTCGAAATTCTAGAGCCGACTACCCAGGGCATGAAAACTGACTATCATCGTCATGCAGACGACTAACACATTGTCCGAACACCAACATGACAATGAAGAAGTCGAACATTATAACATACAAAAGTACGCCTACTCTGTGGCGCAACATTCGCAAGCAATTTCAGACTTTTTGCTATCCTCCTCCCTCCCAGCAGTCCCAGCTATTTGCACTTTCAAATACGAGGCTGATTAGGTGTTCGGATAGGCTCAGTATCAACCAGCTGCCTGCCATCGTGCACACCAGGCACGAAGAAAAAAATTCGGATGGCGAAACCGCGACACAAGGCAGAGATGACACCAGTAAACCACCGAAATGTGCAGTCATTTTCGTTCGTTCCCGCAGCAATTAATTATGGCGTACCAACTTCAAAAGGTGCGCACAAAAAGAAAAACAAAAAAAAAAAAAAAAAACAAAAAAAAACACACCTCAACGTCGCGGGGCGAGGCGACGGTCTCGCAGCCAAAAACACAATTCCCCAAATTAATTTACAATTCCACCGACAAGCATCTCAGGTAATTCGGGTTTAACAAGTTTCAATTATTCAAACAATTCAGAAGCACGCGAAAGTTATAAACTTTGGGAATAAAATTTGTTGTTAGTTACCAACAAAATTTGGAATGAGAGAAAGAGAGCGAGAGAGAAAGAGTGTGTGTGTGTGTGTGTGATAGAGAGAACGCACGGGGCGTACACACACACACACGCACACACACACACACAAACACACACATACACAATGAACGACAGTTTATCTCCAGATGGAATTCAACGGTTTTCTCGTATTCTCCAATGAACGAGGTAACATAGGGTAGTACCTACTCGAGAAATGGAAACTGTTTGTAAAATGAAAACCATTTAAAAAAAATGGACGAGAGAACGGAGCCCGAGAAAAATAAATAACCAAAAGAACGTAAAGAAAAAGCTACATTATACGTCGCATTGTTTTCGCAGGATATTATTAGAAAATTGAAAAAGATAGATAATAGATTAGGTTCAATTCGTGTCTTGCCGGAGTGTCTACGTATACGTACATCATCAATTTCGTGACTCAGGATGAACGAAACACACCGATAAGATGGATTCGCTGAGAAAGAAACCGTAGTGGGTACAACACCACAGACACACGACAGTACGAGCAGCTCCAGAAAGAGAGGCGAGAGTGTCGAATAAGAGCAGCGAAAGTGAGTAAAAACGGGACGAGCGACGGCGGCGGCGGTGGCGGTGATGGCGGCGGTAGGGGAGAAAGGAATGCATCGAAAAAAAAATAAAAATAAATAAATGAAAAATACGAACGAATAGGCGACGCGGCACAAACGGGGCGAAGGGGCGGCAGAGCACAGAGGGCTGTAACAGTTTACAGATTGGAAAGCGCCACTATCGAGAAATGTAAAACCATAAATCACATTCGGCGAAGAAGACGTCAGCGTGTAGAAAGTCAACGAGTCACCGACGGAGATGCTGCTAAAGGGTTGAACGGAGGGCGGATGAGGAGAGGATGGCGAATTGACGGGATAAGCGCACGTAAAAGTTGTAAGCAAGACGGACGGACGGACGGACGCGGTGGCAAACTGCTTGTTTTTGGCCTGGCATTGCGATAAGTCGGAATGCGTGGTAGGTAGTATAGGTACGTGAAAACCGATTGATGTATTTCGATATGTAAATTCGATAAATTATCTTGGAAAAGGGATGGAAAAAATGCACGCAGAACGAGCGACTGAGGGTTGGACGTGTACGGACATTCCATTTACACTTCTTTTTTTCAATTTTTTTTTTCTTCCTACTTTTTTTACCACCCTTAATCTCTCTCGGTAAAGGTCTGAAATTTGCAATTTCCGATGGGTCAAGGAGGAGGGGGGGAGAAAAAAAGAGATATTACCACGTTGTTTCCTTTTTCTCGGTCACTTTTCTATCAGTGCCTTTCGCTCACTCTTACTCTTTCTGTTACATTCGCCCTTTTTCCTTTCCTCTCCCTCTTCCTTCATTCCTCTTCACTAACGGACGTACCTAGTGTTAGAAAAAAATTACCCTATTTTTTGGAATTCAAAAATCGTACTCGTTTTATGTGAACGGAATTTAGTTATACGAATGTGTTCGAGTGAGTATGAAATTATTTTAAATGCGTTCATCGATCGATTTTCAGCAATCATAAGGCTGTAAAATTTATCGTATTAAAGGAGGAAAATTCGGAAAAGGAAAATTTTCAATTCTATCTCAGCGCGAAGACAAATTGACAATGGATGCGAAATAATAATATCACTGCTATACATGGTACTCTGGACACGTGGGGTTATTTCGTTTATTTTGAATCGTTCTGGGAGTCGTTCGACAAAGTGAATTACTTGAAAGAATCGGTTGTTTGTGAAGTAGCGATTTTTTGTGCGCAGTTGAACCAACATCGATTTTTTTTCATCAAAGGTCAGTTATTTTTTTTATCAGTGTTGCCAATTTAAAAAATAAATTTTTTTTCTAATTTTTATATTTTTGGTGACCAATATTTCATTAGGATTGGAGAGTGGGTGAATGGAAAATTAAGTATGAGATATGACGACGATATCATTTCTTTTTTACAAAATTATTATAACAATTCAGTTCTTTTTGTGCAATTGTTGTGCTGTTTTTCTTTCTTTCAAATATTGAAGATGGATTGTTACCTTTTTACATTTCCCCGTGGTGCCATCAAGATTTCACTGAGTACAACCACATCCTAAACCAAGACTGCGATTGTTGCTTTATCTCAGTCTTACTTTTTCTCATCTGTAGTGATCCTACAAGAGTGAATATTATTAAAGTTCATTATTGTCCAGTCAAATTTGAATGAATTAAAATTCACGAGCTCAAGTGTTCTCATACACGAGACATAGATGCTGCTAACAGCTAATGTAAACTGGGTCTGTGGGAGAAAGAAAATATTTCACTTTAAGGATTTGAAGAGTCATTATACGAAGATATATATATATATTCTGAATTTTTATAACCATCCTATACACAAAATCCAAAGTGCCTACTCCAGTGCTGCCCGATACAGGAGAAAAAAATAGGGAAGTTACTTTTTGAATGCCTCGCGTTCATGTATATACCATAATTTGTACTAAAAAGTTGAGATGTTATAAAAATAAGTTTGAAATTACAGCAAATGCGAATCACACCGATTAGATAAGCGATATAGATATTAACTTGATTATGGAAAATGAAAGCATTGCAAATGGTCAGTGTTGCCATCCAGGAATCAATTTTTTCCGTCAAAAAGGTTTGGGGTAACAGAGGGCTTGCACAGTCTCGGAACATATATCCAACAGCTCAATTCGACAAAAATTAAACAACAAACAAAGGAACAGACAAATACCCTTGTCTAAATACTCTTTAACTAAAACAAGAAAGAGAAGGAAAAAAAGGAAACTTCCTTCATAACGAAACTGCGTCTTTTTAGCGAGGAAAATCTTTTAACCGACGATAAAAAAAAAAAGAAAAAAAAGAAAAAAAAAAACAACAACGAAACATGGTCACGAGAGTTGGTTGTAATCGATACGCAGGGTACGCGTAAGGCAGCAGCAGCGTACAGCCTAATTTAATCTACAAAATGAAATCACATTTTGCGGGTATTTAGCGTATCAGCTCGAGTCTAAGACACTCTACCGGCGAAATTGAAAGGGTGTAAGAAAATAAAAAATAAACACCGAATTTGAATGATTGATGAGATTTTGATGACACGCCTTGGTAATTTCTGGGTCCTCGTTTTTAAACGAACCTACGTAATATGTAATTTTTTTTCCTTTTCACGAACTCCTTTTCCTGCAGCATCTTATCTCCAGCAGAAAATACAAATTCATCCCTCTACCTCGCTCACCTTCTTCCTCGCTTGCGAAAGTGAGCTACCTCTCCTCTTCTTCTCCAAGATTCGTTCGGCCTTTCTCGGACAAATCGTTCGTTTAAATCCGTTTTTCTTAATGAGCTTCAACCGATTCGCCAACACACATAGGTACTGTATACGTATGTACAGCCTACACGATAGAAGCCGTTAACAGCGAATATATGGAATGAAATAAAAACACATACTATACTATACTATACCTATACGTATCTTCCTTGCTCTGTTTACCAAAAGCCATTCAAACTGCCACACATTGTAAATTCAAACAACTAGAGAGGCGATAGGAAAATTTTATATTCCGGTTGGAGGCCTATAATTGAGAGCCGGCTGTCTGGTAGGATAGGGGAAATGGTGGCAAGAGGAAAAAACGGAAATTCGCACATACACAGCGCACACACAAACACACGAGGAGAGGAAAAAAAGAAAAGAAAGGCTGTTAAAATGTCGGTCTAGAAGGTAAAACGTAAATGCGGTAAGAAGAACCTTGTAAGGAAAATTGGCCTCGATGAAATATCGCACCCGTGGGCCCACATAGTGCCTTCTGCGTGCAAAAGCGTAGACCCTTTTTTTTCTTTTTTTTTTTTTTTTGCTCCTCCTTTTTCTTCTTGTCTCGTATAGGTACGTAGGTCAATTCTCTTCGTTCGGTAGGTTTTTTTTTTTTTTTCCTGTTGGCCTCCCATTTCTTTCCTTTCTTATTTTCTTTTTTTTCTCGTTTTCTAGACATAACCCAACACGAACCGAAGCCTATACATTCATTCAAGTTTACGGCCTGGCCTTGTATACGCAGTAAATCATTAACTGGCCAAAAGTTAAAGGCTGGAGACCGCCAAAACTAATACTAACTCGTTTACGTAAACCGTTTGGTCGATTTCGATAATATGGAAATCTTTTCTTTTTTCTTTTTTTCTTTTTTTTTCCACACTGCTTAAGGGAGAAAAACTAAGTGCGATGCCTTCACAAGGTTCAACTCACAAACACCTATCGATTGTTGAACACTTGCGGATAACCCAAAGCTGAATTTCCGAATAAGCGCACAAGGCTGAAGTTAGGGAGGCATTTTTCACTAAAAAAAAAAAATTAATCATTTACTCATTTCCTGGCTCTTTTCAACTGTTCTTTCAAGTTGAAAAAAAAAAAAAGCAATAAAAACTAACGCAGCAATGCAACGCTACAAAACTCATTTGCCAATTCATCCATCATTCAAAACCTATGAATCATAAATTTAACTTCAATGCAGGCTAAATGAAGTTCTTCAAATAATAATGCACGTTCAAAAAATTTTCAAAAACATAATCAACATACTTACGAGTAATTTGTAAAAGTGATGATTTATCCCTTTATTGGGGTAAAAAAATGATTATGACATAAATCCTAGCTCATTTTTTAGCCAATAAATTCCAAAATGCCCCATCATCTCAAATTTACAATTAAAACAAACGGGTTAAACGCGCCCTTCGGTATTGCCACCCGTTGCGCCACAGCCCATTGCGCCGTAAATATGAAAAGAGATTCTTTAAACCACTTAACTCGAATGGAATTTCTTAAATCCCTCGAATGGTAATTGGTGAATCCACAAAACTTTATCTTTCAACAGTTTTTTACGGTTTTTTTTTTAAAAACAACTCAAGTGTTAGAAAATTTTCACGAGTCCTGAAGCCGCACAAAAAGTATCTACCATTTATATTTTACTCTTCTGCAGTTTTCTCAAAATTGTGAACAAAAAATTTTATTCTTCAAATGTTTACGTTACGTTGTTCTTGGAAATAACTGAATCAATAGGCACCAAATCTACCAGACTTGCTTCTATAGAGGACTACTTCTCTTGAAAATTTCAGCCCTATTAATTTCGTCGTTTTCTCAGTATCATGGAATAACCAATTTTCTCGGAATTTCTTATTCTCCAGTTTTCTTCGAAATAACCAAACCAATAGGTGCCAAATTCCGATCAGATTTGCTGCCATTTGACAACTATTTTTTGTGAAGACTTCAGCTAGATACCTGTCTGTATCTTTCTCGATATGCGTACATATTGGCTACATACGTATTAAAAAAATCAGGTAAAAATGGGAAAATTGTGTCAATCGTTTTCTTTTTTCGTGAGACGGCTAATTTTCATAATCCCAACCCTAAACCCTCCTTGATTCCTTAAGACCAGTTATAATACTCCATCTATAAACAAACTGAATAAGAAAATTTACACGATTTGCATTTCTTGCACAGTCGAGGATACATTGGAAATGATTTTTGTATTTAATTCTTATTTTGTGAAATAAACCCTATCCCCACTTAAAAAAGTATTTCGTAATCGTGATTTTTTGTTAATTTTATTTTCACTTACTGTTAGCCTACTATCCTACATGATGAGGCTTAAAAATGGATTACCTATTTTTCTATTCATAGGTACATAGTATCCCATTTCTAAAACCTCTTGAATTTGGCGTATTTGATTTTAAATATACAGGATAGATACCTGTTGAATTTTTTTGAGGGGTTTCTGACTTTTTTTCATCGTTGTTTGTTGCATACTTTGTTTTTTACTTTTCGTTGCATATGACGTCATATTTTTACTATATACCGTAGGGCAAACATTTCAAATGTTAAAATACCCTTTTAGCGACAAATCAACGCTAACATAAGGCAGAAAAAAAAAAAAAACCGCCTCTGGAGTAACCGGAGGTCGTCGTAAGGGTTCATATCTTCATTCGCAAAAAGACATCCGCGTTCCGGGCAAAGTGCGTTATTTAATAGATTCTTGAAACTCATTTGGTGAATTAAAGGATAATTCAAACTTTAGAGGGTTCCCATGAGAACGAAGATAACGTTCAGCTTCAGCCGATCATAGGAATGCTTGAGAATTCAAAGTCACAGGCTTTACAGCCGATGGCAACCAAGTCATGACCACTCTCACCAATACACAGAAAATCGAATCTACCTAATTGTGTCATCCAATGAGAAATCTAGATGCCAATCCTCCAAAAATGCCAGGCTTACAAATTTCCGTATTCCTCTCCCCTACTCTCCTCAGTCATACAGCCCAACGCGTAGCTGGTTCTTGTAGCAAAACAAAAAAAAAAAAAAAAAAAACTCTCCACCGATATTATGTATAAACACACCTACACGGCTTCAGTTTTGCCTTTAGGTAACTCGAGTTTTCATTACCGCGCAAAGTTCAAGAGCTCTTCGTCTTTGCGCAAAAATACACAAAATTTACATTACGAAACCGAAGGTTTAAAACCAAGGCAACGTCGTACAAGTAAAACCATCGAAAAAAAAAAAACGCGGACCAAAGCCCTTACTCTGTTTGTGTACCAAACTCGAAATGACGAAATCGATTTTTTTTTCTCACGAATTTTGAAAACGCGAAAATTGTCATCGCGTAAAATCTCACTGATAGACGTATGCAATTTCCGAAGTCATTTCCGCGTAAAATTGCTCCTCTAAATACGTATTTTTCTTTACAACTCGTGCGAAGATTCAAATTTTCCTACGTATAACCGGTACCGATGAAGCAGCAACGAATGGATATTGGCGGTAGGGCGGCGGAAGAGACAGAAGGGAGAAGGATGAGACAGTGAAATTCAGGATAAACGTGAATAACCCATCTGACGATATTTTCTTCTCTTTTCTTTTTCTTTTTTTTTTCTTTTTTTTTTTTTTTTTTTTTTGTTTGCCTCTCCCTCTTCGTCTGTCTACAAGTCCTTCGATATGTATGCGTGTGTCTGACTTTCCATTCATTCATTCGCTCACTCTCCTGCGGACCAGCGTGGTTTGACGTCAATTTTTCACACCGCCGTCGAAATTAATGGAACTTTCAAAATGACGATAGTGTATCTCTCTGCCGCGCTGCCATTCGTCTCTTCCTCCGACACTTTGTATCCCTTCGGACCTCCTCATCCCCACGCGCCCAACAAATACCTACACACTTTCGCGCATCGCTCGAGATTAAAAACATTTTATCATTTTACTTGTCCCTCGACTTGAAGAGGGTAACACGTTGCGTTGACAAAGTACACGGCAACTTTTTGTAATAAACGCGCCGTCGAATTTTCGCACGACCAAAAAATCAGCAACGCAATACGGAGTGGGAACGATGCGGTGCGCCTATGTAGTCGGGCCGAAAAGTGCATTAACTATTCTTAAGAGGAGGGCGATCTCACTCGGATGGGAAGACGGTTGCCACTAGACGCGGCTGCCACCGTGAAAGTTCCCAGCGAAGGCGACTTGGACGCAGCAGTTAGCTGCACACAAAACCCCAACCGTTGGCTAAAGAAACGCAGAAGACGGACCGCATCGCACACGGATCGCTTCTGCGGCCGCGTGAAATACTTTGTGAAACTGAAATCGAAATTGCGCGCGAGTGCAAAATGAAAAGGTACGAAATGGCGCCCAAACACGTTGCACGAGCTCGGCAACAAAACACTGGTATAGTCGTTGAAGTTTTCAAAAGATTTGTCGCAAGCCGCGTGAATTTCGAGCGCATTATCCAAGGACGATCGTTTCCAATCGATAAAACGTCTCTTTTAAACCGACATTTGGTACGCAGCAAAGGTACTATAGATGCTAGCCCTCTAAGCCAATAGTGGATGGGAATTTTAGGTCTTTTTCGAAGTATTCGGTCGGGAAAATACCTAGTTCAATGAACTAGTTCATCATGACCTAAATGATAAGAACTAAGAAAATAATGGATAAATTATCATTCTTAATTCTTATCATTTAGGTCACGATGAACTAGTTCATTGAACTAGGTATTTTCACGACGACCGAATACTTCGAAAAAGACCTAAAATTCCCATCACTATTGCTTAGAGGGCTAAGCATCTATAGTACCTTTGCTGCGTACCAAATGTCGGTTAAAAGAGACGTTTTATCGATTGGAAACGATCGTCCTTGGATAATGCGCTCGAAATTCACGGCGGCTTGCGACAAATCTTTTGAAAACTTCAACGACTATACCAGTGTTTTTGTTGCCGAGCTCGTGCAACGTGTTTGGGCGCCATTTTCGTACCTTTTCATTTTGCACTCGCGCGCAATTTCGATTTCAGTTTCACAAAGTATTTCACGCGGCCGCAGAAGCGATCCGTGTGCGATTGCGGTCCGTCTTCTGCGTTTCTTTAGCCAACGGTTGGGGTTTTGTGTGCAGCTAACTGCTGCGTCCAAGTCGCCTTCGCTGGGAACTTTCACGGTGGCAGCCGCGTCTGTCAGTGGCAACCGTCTTCCCATCCGAGTGAGATCGCCCTCCTCTTAAGAATAGTTAATGCACTTTTCGGCCGACTACATAGGCGCACCGCATCGTTCCCACTCCGTATTGCGTTGCTGATTTTTTGGTCGTGCGAAAATTCGACGGCGCGTTTATTACAAAAAGTTGCCGTGTACTTTGTCAACGCAACGTGTTACCCTCTTCAAGTCGAGGGACAAGTAAAATGATAAAATGTTTTTAATCTCGAGCGATGCGCGAAAAGTGTGTAGGTATTTGTTGGGCGCGTGGGGATGAGGAGGTCCGAAGGGATACAAAGTGTCGGAGGAAGAGACGAATGGCAGCGCGGCAAGAAGATACACTATCGTCATTTGAAAGTTCCATTAATTTCGACGGCAGTGTGAAAAATGACGTCAAACCACGCTGGTCCGCAGGAGAGTGAGCGAATGAATGAATGAGAAAGTCAGACACACGCATAACATACATATCGAAGGCTTGTAGACAGACGAAGAAGAGGGAGAGGCAAACAAAAAAAAAAAAAAAAAAAAAAGAAAAAAAAAAAGAAAAAAGAAAAGAGAAGAAAATATCGTCAGATGGGTTATTCACGTTTATCCTGAATTTTCACTGTCTCATCCTTCTCCCTTCTGTCTCTTCCCCCGCCCTACCGCCAATATCCATTTGTTTCTGCTTCATCGGTACCGGTTATACGTAGGAAAATTTTGAATCTTCGCACGAGTTGTAAAGAAAAAATACGTATTTAGAGGAGCAATTTTACGCGGAAATGACTTCGGAAATTGCATACGTCTATCAGTGAGATTTTACGCGATGACAATTTTTCGCGTTTTCAAAATTCGTGAGAAAAAAAAAATCGATTTCGTCATTTCGAGTTTGGTACACAAACAGAGTAAGGGCTTTGGTCCGCGTTTTTTTATTTTTTCGATGGTTTTACTTGTACGACGTTGCCTTGGTTTTAAACCTTCGGTTTCGTAATGTAAATTTTGTGTATTTTTGCGCAAAGAAAGAGCTCTTGAACTTTGCGCGGTAATGAAAACTCGAGTTACCTAAAGGCAAAACTGAAGCCGTGTAGGTGTGTTTATACATAATATCGGTGGAGAGTTTTTTTTTTTTTTTGATTTTTGTTTTGCTACAAGAACCAGCTACGCGTTGGGCTGTATGACTGAGGAGAGTAGGGGAGAGGAATACGGAAATTTGTAAGCCTGGCATTTTTGGAGGATTGGCATCTAGATTTCTCATTGGATGACACAATTAGGTAGATTCGATTTTCTGTGTATTGGTGAGAGTGGTCATGACTTGGTTGCCATCGGCTGTAAAGCCTGTGACTTTGAATTCTCAAGCATTCCTATGATCGGCTGAAGCTGAACGTTATCTTCGTTCTCATGGGAACCTCTAAAGTTTGAATTATCCTTTAATTCACCAAATGAGTTTCAAGAATCTATTAAATAACGCACTTTGCCCGGAACGCGGATGTCTTTTTGCGAATGAAGATATGAACCCTTACGACGACCTCCGGTTACTCCAGAGGCGGATTTTTTTTTTTTTTCTGCCTTATGTTAGCGTTGATTTGTCGCTAAAAGGGTATTTTAACATTTGAAATGTTTGCCCTACGGTATATAGTAAAAATATGACGTCATATGCAACGAAAAGTAAAAACAAAGTATGCAACAAACAACGATGAAAAAAAGTCAGAAACCCCTCAAAAAAATTCAACAGGTATCTATCCTGTATATTTAAAATCAAATACGCCAAATTCAAGAGGTTTTAGAAATGGGATACTATGTACCTATGAATAGAAAAATAGGTAATCCATTTTTAAGCCTCATCATGTAGGATAGTAGGCTAACAGTAAGTGAAAATAAAATTAACAAAAAAATCACGATTACGAAATACTTTTTTAAGTGGGGATAGGGTTTATTTCACAAAATAAGAATTAAATACAAAAATCATTTCCAATGTATCCTCGACTGTGCAAGAAATGCAAATCGTGTAAATTTTCTTATTCAGTTTGTTTAGAGATGTGTATTATAACTGGTCTTAAGGAATCAAGGAGGGTTTAGGGTTGGGATTATGAAAATTAGCCGTCTCACGAAAAAAGAAAACGATTGACACAATTTTCCCATTTTTACCTGATTTTTTAATACGTATGTAGCCAATATGTACGCATATCGAGAAAGATACAGACAGGTATCTAGCTGAAGTCTTCACAAAAAATAGTTGTCAAATGGCAGCAAATCTGATCGGAATTTGGCACCATTGGTTTGGTTATTTCGAGAAAACTGGAGAATAAGAAATTCCGAGAAAATTGGTTATTCCATGATACTGAGAAACGACGAAATTAATAGGGCTGAAATTTTCAAGAGAATTAGTCCTCTTATAGAAGCAAGTCTGGTAGATGTTGGGTGCCTATTGATTCAGTTATATTCCAAGAACAACGTAACGTAAACATTTGAAGAATAAAATTTTTGTTCACAATTTTGAGAAAAACTGCAGAGAGTAAAATATAAATGGTAGATACTTTTTGTGCGGCTTCAGGACTCGTGAAAATTTTCTAACACTTGAGTTGTTTTTAAAAAAAAAAAAACCGTAAAAAACTGTTGAAAGATAAAGTTTTGTGGATTCACCAATTACCATTCGAGGGATTTAAGAATTCCATTCGAGTTAAGTGGTTAAAGAATCCTCTTTTCATATTTACGGCGCAATGGGCTGTGGCGCAACGGGTGCAATACCGAAGGGCGCGTTAACCCGTTTGTTTTAATTGTAAATTTGAGATGATGGGGCATTTGGAATTTATTGGCTAAAAAATGAGCTAGGATTTATGTCAAATCATTTTTTTACCCCAATAAAGGTGATAAATCATCACTTTGTTACAAAATTATTCGTAAGTATGTTGATTATGTTTTTGAAATATTTTTGAACGTGCATTATTATTTGAAGAACTTTCATTTAGCCTACATTGACGTTAAATTTATGATTCCTAGGTTTTGAATGATGGATGAATAGGCAAATGAGTTTTGTAGCGTTGCATTGCTGCGTTAGTTTTTATTGCTTTTTTTTTTTTTTCAACTTGAAAGAACAGTTGAAAAGAGCCAGGAAATGAGTAAATGATTAATTTTTTTTTTTAGTGAAAAATGCCTCCCTAACTTCAGCCTTGTGCGCTTATTCGGAAATTCAGCTTTGGGTTATCCGCAAGTGTTCAACATCGGTAGGGTGTTTGTGAGTTGAACCTTGTGAAGGCATCGCACTTAGTTTTCTCCCTTAAGCAGTGTGGAAAAAAAAGAAAAAAAGAAAAAAGAAAAGATTTCCATATTATCGAAATCGACCCAAACGGTTTACGTAAACGAGTTAGTATTAGTTTGGCGGTCTCCAGCCTTTAACTTTTTGGCCAGTTTAATGATTTACTGCGTATACAAGGCCAGGCCGTAAACTTGAATGAATGTATAGGCTTCGGTTCGTGTTGGTTATGTCTAGAAAACGAGATAAAACCAAGAAAAATAAGAAAGGAAAGAAATGGGAGGCCAACAGGAAAAAAAAAAAAAAAACCTACCGAACGAAGAGAATTGACCTACGACCTATACGAGACAAGAAGAAAAAGGAGGAGCAAAAAAAAAAAAAAAAAGAAAAAAAAGGGTCTACGCTTTTGCACGCAGAAGGCACTATGTGGGCCCACGGGTGCGATATTTCATCGAGGCCAATTTTCCTTACAAGGTTCTTCTTACCGCATTTACGTTTTACCTTCTAGACCGACATTTTAACAGCCTTTCTTTTCTTTTTTCCTCTCTTCTCGTGTGTTTGTGTGTGCGCTGTGTATGTGCGAATTTTCCGTTTTTCCTCTTGCCACCATTTCCCCTATCCTCACCAGACAGCCGGCTCTCAATTATAGGCCTCCAACCGGAATATAAAATTTTCCTATCGCCTCTCTAGTTGTTTTGAATTTACAATGTGTGCAGTTTGAATGGCTTTTTGGTAAACAGAGCAAGGAAGATACGTATAGGTATAGTATAGTATAGTATTGTTTTTATTTCATTCCATATATTCGCTGTTAACGGCCTCTATCGTGTAGGCTGTACATACGTATACAGTACCTATGTGTGTTGGCGAATCGGTTGAAGCTCATTAAGAAAAACGGATTTAAAACGAACGATTTGTCCGAGAAATGCCGAAGATGGAGAAGAAGAGGAGAGGTAGCTCACTTTCGCAAGCGAGGAAGAAGGTGAGCGAGGTAGAGGGATGAATTTGTATTTCTTCTGCTGGAGATAAGATGCTGCAGGAAAAGGAGTTCGTGAAAAGGAAGAAAAAAAATTACATATTACGTAGGTTCGTTTAAAACGAGGACCCAGAAATTACCAAGGCGTGTCATCAAAATCTCATCAATCATTCAAATTCGGTGTTTATTTTTTTATTTTCTTACACCCTTTCAATTTTCGCCGTAGAGTGTCTTAGACTCGAGCTGATACGCTAAATACCCGCCAAAAATGTGATTTCATTTTGTAGATTAAATTAGGCTGTACGCTGCTGCTGCCTTACGCGTACCCTGCGTATCGATTACAACCAACTCTCGTGACCATGTTTCGTTGTTGTTTTTTTTTTCTTTTTTTTCTTTTTTTTTTTTATCGTCGGTTAAAAGATTTTCCTCGCTAAAAAGACGCAGTTTCGTTATGAAGGAAGTTTCCTTTTTTTCCTTCTCTTTCTTGTTTTAGTTAAAGAGTATTTAGACAAGGGTATTTGTCTGTTCCTTTGTTTGTTGTTTAATTTTTTGTCGAATTGAGCTGTTGGATATATGTTCCGAGACTGTGCAAGCCCTCTGTTACCCCAAACCTTTTGACGGAAAAAATTGATTCCTGGATGGCAACACTGACCATTTGCAATGCTTTCATTTTCCATAATCAAGTTAATATCTATATCGCTTATCTAATCGGTTGTGATTCGCATTATTGCTGTAAATTTCAAACTTATTTTTATAACATCTCAACTTTTTAGTACAAATTATGGTATATACATGAACGCGAGGCATTCAAAAAGTAACTTTCCCTATTTTTTTCTCCTGTATCGGGCAGCACTGGAGTAGGCACTTTTGGATTTTGTGTATAGGATGGTTATAAAAATTCAGAATATATATATATATATATCTTCGTATAATGACTCTTCAAATCCTTAAAGTGAAATATTTTCTTTCTCCCACAAGACCCAGTTTACATTAGCTGTTAGCAGCATCTATGTCTCGTGTATGAGAACACTTGAGCTCGTGAATTTTTAATAATTCATTCAAATTTGACTGGACAATAATGAACTTTAATAATATTCACTCTTGTAGGATCACTACAGATGAGAAAAAGTAAGACTGAGATAAAGCAACAATCGCAGTCTTGGTTTAGGATGTGGTTGTACTCAGTGAAATCTTGATGGCACCACGGGGAAATGTAAAAAGGTAACAATCCATCTTCAATATTTTGAAAGAAAGAAAAACAGCACAACAATTGCACAAAAAGAACTGAATTGTTATAATAATTTTGTAAAAAAGAATGATATCGTCGTCATATCTCATACTTAATTTTCCATTCACCCACTCTCCAATCCTAATGAAATATTGGTCACCAAAAATATAATTAAATTAGAAAAAAATTTATTTTTTAAATTGGCAACACTGATAAAAAAAATAACTGACCTTTGATGAAAAAAAAATCTGATGTTGGTTCAACTGCGCACAAAAAATCGCTACTTCACAAACAACCGATTCTTTCAAGTAATTCACTTTGTCGAACGACTCCCAGAACGATTCAAATAAACGAAATAACCCCACGTGTCCAGAGTACCATGTATAGCAGTGATATTATTATTTCGCATCCATTGTCAATTTGTCTTCGCGCTGAGATAGAATTGAAAATTTTCCTTTTCCGAATTTTCCTCCTTTAATACGATAAAATTTTACAGCCTTATGATTGCTGAAAATCGATCGATGAACGCATTTAAAATAATTTCATACTCACTCGAACACATTCGTATAACTAAATTCCGTTCACATAAAACGAGTACGATTTTTGAATTCCAAAAAATAGGGTAATTTTTTTCTAACACTAGGTACGTCCGTTAGTGAAGAGGAATGAAGGAAGAGGGAGAGGGAAAAGGAAAAAGGGCGAATGTAACAGAAAGAGTAAGAGTGAGCGAAAGGCACTGATAGAAAAGTGACCGAGAAAAAGGAAACAACGTGGTAATATCTCTTTTTTTTCTCCCCCCCCTCCTCCTTGACCCATCGGAAATTGCAAATTTCAGACCTTTACCGAGAGAGATTAAGGGTGGTAAAAAAAAGTAAGGAAGAAAAAAAAAATTGAAAAAAAGAAGTGTAAATGAATGTCCGTACACGTCCAACCCTCAGTCGCTCGTTCTGCGTGCATTTTTTCCATCCCTTTTCCAAGATAATTTATCGAATTTACATATCGAAATACATCAATCGGTTTTCACGTACCTATACTACCTACCACGCATTCCGACTTATCGCAATGCCAGGCCAAAAACAAGCAGTTTGCCACCGCGTCCGTCCGTCCGTCCGTCTTGCTTACAACTTTTACGTGCGCTTATCCCGTCAATTCGCCATCCTCTCCTCATCCGCCCTCCGTTCAACCCTTTAGCAGCATCTCCGTCGGTGACTCGTTGACTTTCTACACGCTGACGTCTTCTTCGCCGAATGTGATTTATGGTTTTACATTTCTCGATAGTGGCGCTTTCCAATCTGTAAACTGTTACAGCCCTCTGTGCTCTGCCGCCCCTTCGCCCCGTTTGTGCCGCGTCGCCTATTCGTTCGTATTTTTCATTTATTTATTTTTATTTTTTTTCGATGCATTCCTTTCTCCCCCTACCGCCGCCATCACCGCCACCGCCGCCGCCGTCGCTCGTCCCGTTTTTACTCACTTTCGCTGCTCTTATTCGACACTCTCGCCTCTCTTTCTGGAGCTGCTCGTACTGTCGTGTGTCTGTGTGTGTGTACCCACTACGGTTTCTTTCTCAGCGAATCCATCTTATCGGTGTGTTTCGTTCATCCTGAGTCACGAAATTGATGATGTACGTATACGTAGACACTCCGGCAAGACACGAATTGAACCCTAATCTATTATCTATCTTTTTCAATTTTCTAATAATATCCTGCGAAAACAATGCGACGTATAATGTAGCTTTTTCTTTACGTTCTTTTGGTTATTTATTTTTCTCGGGCTCCGTTCCTCTCGTCCATTCTTTTTTTAAATGGTTTTCATTTTACAACAGTTTCCATTTCTCGAGTAGGTACTACCCTATGTTACCTCGTTCATTGGAGAATACGAGAAAACCGTTGAATTCCATCTGGAGATAAACTGTCGTTCATTGTGTATGTGTGTGTTTGTGTGTGTGTGTGTGCGCGTGTGTGTGTGTGTGTACGCGCCCGTGCGTTCTCTCTATCACACACACACACACACACTCTTTCTCTCTCGCTCTCTTTCTCTCATTCCAAATTTTGTTGGTAACTAACAACAAAATTTTATTCCCAAAGTTTATAACTTTCGCGTGCTTCTGAATTGTTTGAATAATTGAAACTTGTTAAACCCGAATTACCTGAGATGCTTGTCGGTGGAATTGTAAATTAATTTGGGGAATTGTGTTTTTGGCTGCGAGACCGTCGCCTCGCCCCGCGACGTTGAGGTTGTTTTTTTTTTTGTTTTTTTTTTTTTTGTTTTTCTTTTTGTGCGCACCTTTTGAAGTTGGTACGCCATAATTAATTGCTGCGGGAACGAACGAAAATGACTGCACATTTCGGTGGTTTACTGGTGTCATCTCTGCCTTGTGTCGCGGTTTCGCCATCCGAATTTCTTATTTCTTCGTGCCTGGTGTGCACGATGGCAGGCAGCTGGTTGATACTGAGCCTATCCGAACACCTAATCAGCCTCGTATTTGAAAGTGCAAATAGCTGGGACTGCTGGGAGGAGAGGATAGCAAAAAGTCTGAAATTGCTTGCGAATGTTGCTGCCACAGAGTAGGCGTACTTTTGTATGTTATAATGTTCGACTTCTTCATTGTCATGTTGGTGTTCGGACAATGTGTTAGTCGTCTGCATGACGATGATAGTCAGTTTTCATGCCCTGGGTAGTCGGCTCTAGAATTTCGAATTTGAAGATCTGAGCGATGCGCAACGTTGGTCTTAGTTGTACAGACTTCTTAATATTGTCGTTCAAAAAGTGCGATATTAAGGCTCGAATGCAAGAATGACACTTGAGTAAGCGGTGATTGAAGAATTACTTATTTTAACAAAGTTTTTATGTATATATATATATATTCTAGCAGCACTACCCGCCCTTCGGTCAGCTATTATGAATTGAATCATATTTACGATTGCAATACATTATTAAATTTATTTAAAATAAATAAATCAACTGTAAACTAAAAAGAAATGGAAAACGTCATTTTCACAATGCTTTAAATATGATAATAAAAACATCACAAAAATCTCAACTGATTAAATAATAAAAAATAAATTTTGAACAAAAATTAAAAATGAATAACAATTTAATTTTTTTTTTTTTTTTTTCAAAAAGTTAGAATATAATAAACTCATGTCATTAATAAAATATTTCTGGGTAAACAACATTTTTAGCTGTCTGGTGTGGGCTGTAAAAAAACAGTATACTTGAATTTGTGGCTCTGGAGCAGGCAAAATGTAACTGCCCATGTGAAAAACATTGTTTCGTTAGATCCACTTCAACAGTATTGAAACTTTGTCCTAATATAAAGAAAAAAAATCTATACATTTAACATTGATGTTGAGGATCAGGTTTTTAAAATTCAATTAATAAATATTTTTACCTTTATTTATTGTAATAGCAAAGCAAATTTTTATTAAAAATTGTAATCGCTTTTTTTTTATCATCCTCAAATAAATAATCTCCATATTTTACCAGGTCTGTATTTATTTGTTTTGTTTTCAAAATACTGCTGAAATTCCATTATTTGTCATATTCCATTCAATGAGAGTTATCGAGAGGAATTATGAGAGAACTGTTAATTGTAGAGAGCTGAAATTTTTATAGATTATTTTAGTATATTAGCTGAAGATTTTGAGAAAATATCAGCTCTCTACAACTCATAGTTTTCTCATAATACTTCTCGATAACTTTCATTATATGTAACACCTATGAAAATAATATGACCTAAATCTATAGTTGCAGAATTTCAGCGATATTTCGGGAACAAAGAGTACGATTTTAGCCAAATATTCACCGGATACTTCGTTAACATAACCTCGAGATTGCTGAAAATTTTTGGCTCAGTCTTACCTTCGATTGTCGAGATATAATTGAAATAAGGATTCAATCTAGTTGGGGAGTTGGCGGAATTTTAGCAATATCTCAAAAATGAAATGTGCGATTGAGCTGAAATTTTCACAGTATTTCAAGCTAATATCCTACAATAACTCATAAAAATTTCAGCTCTCCATAACAAACATTTCTTTCGTGATTCCTCTCGTTATCTTTGGTTGTATGAGATGTCATTGGCAAATAATATGAACCGAATTCAATTTAGGTGCTGATATCAAAAACCAGAGTTAGAAAAAACTGAAAAAAAATTCGTTTTGGTCTTTAGAGCATCGGAGCAGAACAGAGCAGGGAACGGACTTTATCACGCCGGAGCAGTTTCAGGAACCAGCTCTTTTGAAAAACCTGGTTTTTCTAACCAAACAGTTCCGGAGCAGCCCATCCCTGGGTTGAGCTTAGGTACGAGCTACGCCCATTAATGATTTCATTCTGAATTTTATGCGGAAAATGGAGGATCCTTATCAGAGATTCTATTATTCTACCAGTTTTCTTCATTATTCTGTCAGTCCTCTTCGGTTTGCTTGAGTACAGTTTTTAAACGTAGGAACCTATAGGTATAGGTACCTCAATTCATTGTCACGATGGTGCACCCCTACAAAAAATAACGATTCAGAATGACGACTGTGTTTAGTTGCTCTTCATGTGGAAGAGAGTCGGTATTATTAAATCATAAAAAGTCGCCAAATTTTTTAATTATCTTTTCACTACTGAAATAAAATTCATTCTTGCGTTGTAGAAGATAAATTTTTATATTTCGCCCACGTTCGTCTTTTTTTCTTTTTTCTTTTTTTTTTTTTTTTTTTTTTACTCCTCATTCATCTCGTCGCTCCTTTTCATTGTTTATTGCAATCAGCCATCCCGAGCACGCCGTAAAATGGGCCCCTACCAATTATTTAAGCATTTGCCAGGCATCAATGACGCCAAATAATGGTTCCGTCGTAAAAAGCGAGTCGAAGGATTGTCGTGCGAAAATTCAGTTCCACTTTTTTGCCTTCGTTATTCTGCTTACCGTACATGTAATTCATGGCGAATTTTCACAAGCAAAAGGAAAAACGTGATTTCACCGTACCCCATTGTGAGAAGCGACTGTGCTCTCGCTTTAATGGGATCGTTTTCGGTTTGTTGAATTTTTTTTTTTTTTCTCTCATTTTCTTTCTTCGTTCTCCTCCCACCCATCCCTTCCTGCGCCGAGGCACTTGACCAGATTTTAGGAATTCATTTTTCAGAAAGTTTCGTTTCTCCTTCTTCGCACAATTGCGTTGACATTCGGTTTACGTTTTAACGAGAAGGAGTCTCGAGTCGGTGCTTCATCAAGTATGGTTTGCTGCAGCTTCATTTAAAATTCTTTTGGAAAATTGGCCTCCGCTCGGTCTTCTCGTTTTCGGCTGCGTGCAAAGCGAACGAGAAGGAGGATAGGTGGCGCGTAATTTGTTGCGAAACACCATTTATCGCCAGCCTTATAACCTACTGGGTGGCGGATGTAAGCCGTGACGATAAAATTGCATTTCTTCTTTCAGGGTGGATTTTATGTGGCATTTGTATCGCCGGTCTGACGTTGAAATTCGTCTTTGCTCGCCTTATATACTTCAGCTGACGCTTTTACTTTTATCGATTTTATGATACGTTG
This sequence comes from Ericerus pela, assembly GCA_011428145.1. NCBI lineage: Eukaryota > Metazoa > Arthropoda > Insecta > Hemiptera > Coccidae > Ericerus > Ericerus pela. Next base: position 425,203 of record WOFM01000458.1, read on the forward strand.
CTGAAAATTATCTTGCAATATGAATGTGTACTGGTGGTTTCGGAGGTCTCAAGAAAACCACTGCTGTGACAATTTGTCAGATTTATTCTTACGGCATTATTCGTATATTTTTAAAATAGACTCGTCGTCAAACGAGCTCGTCAATTACGAATGCGAAAATAATGCAGATTACCACGTGTGGGTGTTTGATCGTCAATCGGCCACATACTTTTCCTAAATTGTTCTTAAAAGCTACGTATAAGTAGCTAATCATTTATCGTAGACTTGACCGACTATACATTACGTGCGCATTCGCACGTATACACGCCACGTGTTTGTGCGAATTTCGTTCATTATTGCGCGACTGTTGGCATCCAAACGCGTTCCGCTTCTAAATCCGAATCCATCTGCGCGAAAAAGAACCAGCGACAAACTCTAATTTGCGCTTCTCGCCCAAAAGAGTAGTCACTCGTCGATATTACTGTTGCTGCATTGTCAATGTGCATTTAAATTTGCGACTGCATCGAGCGTGGATTGCGGCGCAGAAGTGCGATGTGAAAATTTCCACGTCGAGTGTGTGCGGATGTTCGAGGCACTTTCTTCATTTTGCAAAATGTTACGACGTTTTTCAGAAGGTGGTTCGATAGATCGAGGGGCCCTTGTGGCGGGGAGAGGGAGGAAATATTGTTCCGCATTCGTCGTCTTGTCGTCGTAAAGTACGTCGGAAATTAATACGTCTGAAAGTTTTTTGTTGACGAAACGTAGCACCACATTCGCATTTAATGAACGTTAAGATAAACACTTCCATTTCGATGATACAAAAGCTTTCCGATGTCTTCGTCGTTATCCGTACCTAGGTGAAACAAGTTTGCAGCCGACGTACCTATATGCAGCCGTACCTAGATGTATGACAAAAAGCTTTGCTGCTAACTTTGCCAACTTTTCACTATACAAAATCAAGTTTCTAGACGATGTTCCTTCGACGCTAAACCGTTTATTTCGTATAGTCGTACGTAAACGTATAGTCTATACCGTAACAAAATATTGGATTCCTAGCAGCCGTTAAAGGTTTATCATTATTATTGCGCCAGTGAGAAATTTGTCGTGTGCAACATTCTCTAAGCGCCCCGAAAGGAAAATAGCCGATGTCGAATGCGTTTCGTTAATCCAATATTTACATGTTGGCGCATAAAAGATGGCGTTGACGAAACATAAACGTTTTTTCGATGCAGTTGAAAATACGAATGCTGCAGTCATCTCGTCCAAGACATCGCAATATTCTAGGGGATGAAAGAGTGATCTTGTGAACCGCACACGCATTTCTCGTCATAAAGTAATTCTAACCTAAAATATTCTTCAGGTATCATATTGAAGACCTGTATTGACTCCATGCAGTTTTCGTTCACGCGTATGCGTACGAAAATTAAAATTAGATATATACTTACCAGTAACTTTACGAAAACCTTTCCTGTAAGCAAAACAGGGTTGTGAAAATACCGAGTGACCCAAAAGTCGCGCAACCCAAACATTCAACTGTAAAAATTCGAAAAAAAAAAGATAGAGGGCTGAAATTTTGCACTCTTGTAGGAGTGGGTTACTCGATTATTTATGAAAAATTTCAGCTATGTATCTATAGTCGTCTAATTTTGAGTAATTTTTGATTTTTAATTTCAATTTTTGTATTTGTGATAAAACAAACTTTAAAAAATTTTAAGTGGCCAAAGTTTTCCAAAAATTTTGAAACTCTCTACAATGATGGAGGATGATTACCAGATTAAGCAGGTAAAGTTTCACTTTCTTATCCCAATTTTGTTTTTTTGAAGAATTTTTCTAGTGATCTGTACGCATAAAAAATGAATCAAAAATTTTGAACTGCAAAAATTTTCAAAAAAGTTTGAAACATAGAACATTGATAGGGAAATGGTTACTCAATTATGTGAATATGCAACTTTTTGTACGCACTGAATAAAAAGTTGCATAACTGCTTATTGCAGGTGTTATCGAGAAAAAAATATTGACGTATGGAAAGTTGCATATCCAAACAAATTTAAGGAAACTGATGACAAAATTCTGCTATAAAGTGAATTACTGCACCAAAGTGCGGATCAATGGAAAGGATGAAATAAAATTTTTGAAATTTAAAATTTATTTTTATTTGTTTTGAAAGCATGGTATAGACCATATAAAAAGTTCTTGAAAAAATAAGGATGAATGTACTAAAGTGAAACTTTACCCGTTTAATCAGGTAATCATTCTCTATTATTGTACCAAGTTTTAGAATTTTTTGAGAACTTTTACCATTAAAAATTTTTTTAAATTTATTTTTCAAACATGGAAAAATTATAATTAAAAATCAAAAATTCCTCAATGTTAGATTATTACAGATACAGAGCTGAAACTTTGCATGAATAATTGAGTAACTGACTTCTGCAACTGTGCCAAGATTCAGCCTTGTATCTCCTTTCTCAAAATTTTTACATTTGAAAGTTTGGGTTGCATGATTTTTGGGTCACCCGGTATTTCTGATTCAAAGCGTAAAATAAGGTTTTTATCATATTTTAATGTAAACTGTGTTAGTGATTTGGTTATTTAACTGGTAAAGTCAATTAGTTTGAAAAACTCTTCTCTCTACACCTAAGAATCAGTGGACTGACCAGGGGGATTAAGGGGACAAATCCCTCTTTCGGATTTTCTTAAAGCAGAATTTCACAGAGTGAGGCCATTATGATTTTTAATTTTGTGACAAATAATAACGATTTGCGTGAAAATGAGAAATTCTTATCCCAAAATACACAGAAAATTTTTTCAGTCACCAAATTGATTTTTCAATTTATAAATAATTCTTCTTCCCTTTAAGATGAATCCTGCATATGGCCCTGGCTCGGAAGGTATAAGTCGACATTTTTAAATTCAAATTTTTTGGTCCACCAAGATGGTTGACCAGAGTCCGCCTGTGGTTCCTCCCCCTACGTTCTTAAAATTTGCCGCTTGGGGTGGGGGAGAGGTGAGAAATTTTTTCTCATCAAATCCCTTCTTTAAGAAAATCTTGGCTACGCCACTGCTACAAACCACGAGTATCACCATTTTAAATTCCAAAAACTTTGTCAATGAACTAGAACAAGCTCATTTTACCCATTGAAACCGGTTATGGATTTGGTGTTGGTGATTGGTTCTCATGAACTTAGCCTTTCTTCTGACGGTCTTGAGTCTATGGTTTTTATGCAACCAAAGTTCTCAAATGGCTGTCATCGTGTAGCAAGATGTGTTCGATTTGACTTTTCCTCTAAGTTTAAGAAGTCTGCCTCTAGCGTTTTGTATATATTTTTCTGCTTTCTAAATTCTCTTTCTCTTGCAGCTTCTTTTCCCACTAAGTCCCTCCACTGTCTCTGTACCAGATTCTGTTGGCTGTAATTTAAGTCCTGAATATAGGCAACCAACATGTTATTACAGCATCTCTCTTAAGAGATACTTTAGGATGATGACAATCGAATCAATCTGAAGAATTATTAGTATTATTTATTTTGGAAATCAAATTGAGCTTTGTAGACAGTTTTCTCAACATCATGAAGGAGTAATAATGATGACAGGTCTGCTACATAGGAAGAGTCGCCGGGATGACCAACATTAGAAAAAGCTTGCAGTTTAAGTTTTGCTCTTGATTGACTAACAACCACTACATCTGATAGAGAAGGAAAATATTTTGATTCAGAGAAACTGAAAATATGAAGACAATTTTTTCAGTAGTTCATATGAAAACTTTGTTAATACTAGCCTGGGAGAGCTAGACACTTCTGATACTACGACTGTTATTCATTTTCATTTGTATTCTTGAAATAATTCATTTATTTTTTTAATTATTTTCATCCCACTACCTACACTAAAACCAAAAACTCTAATTTTCTATTTGTTTTTACATCGAAACAAGATGACAAACTTCGATATTTTCTAAGTAAAATTAAAAATTCCATAGAAATTCGTCTCTTCGATAAATCACGAAGACACTTCTCTTTCGAATATTGGAGAGTTGTAAGGATTGAATTTCCCGTATCCCATTTTTATTATTCTGCTTAAATTTAATCATTTTTACAACTTTGCTTTTCATCAGTCCATTGCGATAATTTATAAAGATATTAGGTAGTAATAAATATGTCATGTTACAGTAACTACGCTTGTAATTCTTAAGCTTGGTGCTCTTAAACATTTTGGCATTATGGGCTGCTTATTTCTGTTTCTATTGCTAATGCTCTTACCCAAATAATCCTTATTGCTGCGATGTATGGGACAGATGACAAACTGAAAGTCATATTGTGTTTCAAATTGTAATACAATTTTATGATGGTTGGGTATGATGTTTGTCGAAAATTCTGACAAATTCCATTAAGAAATGAAAAGTTCTTGAAACTCTTATCACCAAGTTCAGGTTTTGGGTTCTTTGGTTTTATAGAATGGTTGCAGCCTCTGTTCGTCTAAACAAGGAACAATATCTAAAGCGAGATACCTTGTCACGATGTCGTTGGTCTTTAAACTGTTTTATGGAACATTATAGCAGGTGTTTTGGGACACCTTTATGTCTATGTTTAGATGTAACTGATAATGGAAAAAAATGTAAGAATTAATGAAGTATCGTTCTTGCATTCGACCCTTACTCTTCTGGTTATTAGGCAATTCCGCACAGTTGAGTGCCTCGCATTAGATGAAAGTTTTTAAAGCGTGTAGGTAGGTACCTAATAACATGTAAAAATTTGAAAAAAGTATCCTCTAGAATTGCAACAATGAACTAGCCTACTAGGTACCGGATACCACACGATAAGTATAATAGGGATTCTAAATTGCTGACGAAAGCAGAAAAATATTTTTAGTCCGCCCAAAATATTCTTCGTCACCGCGACTAAAACGAAAGCCGGGTATAACTCGAGATGTAATTTTGAACTTTCCAAAACGAACGCAATCTATTAACAAGTCGGCCTAAAAATATTAATTATTCAACGTCGATTATAAATTCGTAATTAATTCTCTTTGGTATTCGGCAATTGTTAAACTTTCTATGAATTCGCAAAACGGTCCCTGCTCGCTCTGGTTTCAGTTCACCTGTTCTTTTGAAAAAGGCGAGACTGCTTTACCAGTTTTAAATTCGTTTCTAAACATCTCCGTTAATTTTATTATTCCAAAATTCGAATGTTTGTTTTCTCTCTCTCTCTCTCTCTCTCTCTCTCTCTATATATATATATATATATATATATATATATATGTCCCTTCGCTACTTTGCCTACATTTTTTGTTTCGTCGTTCCTTTAGTTTTGAAAACAATTAATTTTCAAAGTTGCTGAAATTGTATTTTCAAACAGTTCGATCGTTAGAACACTTGTATGCATATCGAGAGTACCTAGTACTTCACTGAAAACCTACGCCACTGGTTTCGTTGGTTTCGTTGGAAACGAAGTGCTCCGCTCTGTAAAAACTCCAGATTATCGTATTAAAATCGTTTTACTGTGCGATGGTGGGAGGAGAGGGTAGAATGTTATCTGTGTGCCCAGCTCATCCGTTCCTTTCGCGCCGTCGAAAAAGTTCGCCCAAGTCGGCAGGATATTCTTTCGAGTGTGTGGCGATATTCGAAATCTCAACTTGGTGGGCCGAACACGCGCAAGATAAATACTTAATTAGAGTTTGTCTAGTCAAAGCGTAGGTAAACGATTTGCTCGAAATTTTGTACGCACGTACCTCTCTATGTCTTGAACGGTGCGGACTGAAACGTTATGTAAACAGTGAAAAGTCGAAAACAATTGAAAAAGATTTTGAAAATTCTTGACTTTTTATTCGAAATTCTAGCGAGTGCGTCGTTTATGTTTTAGTTATTTTCCCTCACGTGCACGGTTTCCATTTTTCGTTAAAATTAGCCTCATGGAGGGGCTAAGGTTGGCGGTAATGACAATTTTCCATTTCACGACAAAAGAAAATTATCGACGTGATTTTTTCCCATTCTGACTTTATTTTTATTTACAATTTTTCGATTCCTCACCTTTCTGAGACAAAATTTAACTTTTTTTTTTTTTTTGAAATATTTGGCAGATGTACTTGCATCCGTCTCATTCTTCACCTAATGACCTTTTTTTCGTTTCGCACGTAAATTTTGGGAAAGTTCCAACGAACGAAAAATCCCTGTATATTAAAGTCTGTACGCCTACTCTTAGTGTGCTCTCAGATGGCCTTCGTGTATAATTCGATTGATTTTTTATTTTTCTATTCTTTAATCGCGAAAGGAACGTAAATACATTAATTTTATTTTATTTTTTTGGATCTTAAAAATTCACGTACTCTGTAGCTACGGTTGGAAAACGGGGGTTTCGAAGAAAAAACAAAATTTGATATTCGTGTTTTTTCGCTCTGTTTGAGGGTGTTGCCGAATGTTTTCAACTTTAAAGTGCCTATAATATTCATTCTTCATCTCCACCAGCTGTCAACATCTGGACAACGTCTTCGGTGATGACTAATCCGTTCCGGTCGACGTCCAAGCATTCGAGCGCATCGGCCACTTCTTTCGCTGTGAATTTGTCACCCCAGGTCACCAAGGCGTGCTTCAATCTGAAAGTAAAACAGAAAGAACTCGTAAAGTTGTCTGATCTGAATGGGCCCTCCTCCATTTGGTGAGCTTGATGCCAATAGGATATTCAGGATATACTCCGAATTATGTTCGTTTACGAACGGTCAAAATTTCAAATATTATTTAGGATATACTCGAGGATGTTCGGAGCATGGAGAAAAAATATGGTTGCTTTCCTTGGAGGAGAAGCCAAGTTAAAACTTCCGGTTAAGGGATGCGGAGAAGGTCGTTCCTGCCATTTAATCGTAACAAATATTATTTCTTTGGTTTTCGTTGCAGTACATATTTTTGAATTCTTTTTGATGAGGTGGGGGCTTCTCCTAGGTTTAATAGTCTTAGCCCTCATACCTTTCTAGCTTTGCTTATGGCCTCTCCTCCAGTTTCAAACTATGTAGTTGCAACAAAAATTAACTCGTAACTTTTATTGTAAGAATATTTCTTACTTCCTTTTTTTTTCTTGTTTAATCATATTTGAAAATTTTTTCCTTGTTTGAGAAAATAATAGATTCGCCTTCGGATTTATCGAATATATCTTATTCGGAGAACCCTGCTCATTTCTCGAAATTGGTTTGAAGTAAATTGAAAAAAGTAGGTTGTATTCGTCCCTTTTAGCCGCATCCATTTTTTTAAAAGCAAATTATAAAACAATCAGCAACTTCTGCCAAAAATTTGTACGAATATCAGTCTGGAAATTATGGATGAAAAAAATTTAACTGCCCGTAAAAATTTGCATGGTTCGTTTGGTTCGAATGAAGTTACTGCTGAGCATAATTTTTTCTGGAAATTTTAGTAGACCTTTTTTAAATTTTTTGACGTCACCGTAATCATACATTTGTGCACCGTACATTTATTTTGATTGAACATCGATGAAAATTCGATTATGTAGTGTAATGCAAACCTATCAAAAAATAAAAATTAAAAAAAAACAAAAAAAAAACAAAAAAAACAAAAAAAAACAAAAAAAAACAAAAACAAGAACAAAACCAACAAAGGTTTTTAAGATGTTTGTGGAAGACGAAAAGTTATTATAGTTATTTTTGTTTTACAAATTTATTTGAAACTATCATCTTCATTGCTCTTATTTAGGAAGTTTTTAAACCATTAATAGATAGAGAGAGAGAGAGAGAGAGAGAGAGAGAGAGAGAGAGAGAGAGAGTGAGTGAGTAAGAGAGCGAGAGAGAGAGAGAGAGAGAGAGAGAGAGAGAGAGAGTGAGTAAGTAAGAGAGCGAGAGAGAGACCTATTGTAGTTCTTCGAAGCTATGAAAATAAGATTTAGTTTCCTCTTTTGAAAATTCTTAGTTATGCAGTCCAATCTTTTTCAGATCCCATTGGAAGCGAGACGACATGCGCTCTACCCCATTAATTGAAGAAATTTTTAGGTGTCATTTAATCAGTTCAGCAATTATTCTACTTTTTTTCTGAAAATTTAAAAAGAAATGGTCGGGTACTTATGGCATTATGAAATTTATTTTTCTCTTCATCATTATCTGTATTCTAAATGGCGGAAAAGTGCCCCACTGAATATACAGCTCTTCAAAAGTTCGGTTAAAAGTGAGTTATCAGTTTAACCCCACAGTTCTCGTTTTGTGCATTGACAAATATCAAAAAATTGGTACATCAAATCGAACTACTGAAAAACATTTTTGTTAAGGACATGTGATATAAACATATGATCTTGCTTTTTGAAGAAAACTTCATACCAGAACATCGAACTCCCTTTTCAGGGAGCTAATTCTGCACATATCTATACCGAAGAACTCAGTAAAAAATGCAGACTTTTCTTTCTTTTTCATATCGAACAGAGCTAATGATGTTAAAAAATTCTACACGTTTGGAAAAATGTGCCAAAAGTGAAAATAAATATTGTGGAATCTTTATAACTTTTGAAGCGAATTTTTAATTTTAATTTTCGTTTTTCCGCCGCTTTGTATGCTTTTTTCTGACCTCGACCTTTACGTTCTCCCTGCAATTTGTGAATTTGTTATGATGAAATTTTTCAAATTTATTCCTTAACTGGGTACCTAAACGTGTTGTAAGTTTTTTTTTTTTAACGTCTTTAGAATGAGATTTTTCGCATAATATTATTTTTTAGCCTTCAAGAAACTATCAATTTTTTTTCGCTCGCTATGGTCGCTCCGTATTTTTTTTATATTTTCGTTCGGTCGGGCAAGTTTGGAGATGGTTATAAAAATGAAAAATATGTCCTTGAAATTTTCATTTCAACCAAAAACACTACCAACATGAAGTGCGTACCCTTATACCAGTTTGCACGTTGTCTGCCCAACGTCCTGTCGAGTTCGAATTTTTATTTTCTGCAAAAGTCTCCTAAGTTTGTTTGATAAGTTTTTATTTATATACCTTGTGGCAGTATGTTTTTTGAACGAGAATATGGAGAACGCCAAAAAGAAAGATGAATTCATGAGATGTCGGTGGATGATATCAGCAAGTATTTAAAAAATTGTGAAACTTTTTGAAGAATGTCCTGTGTCCGAATGTGTGGCGGTCAGAAAAATTCAGAATGATTATAGTAACCAGACCGAAGATCGATGTATAATTTCGATGGCTGAGGACTACAAATTCCCCTCCGCCTAGAAAATAAAATTAAAAATCGAAAAAATTCCTCCTTAAATCTGCTACCGACCCACAGTCCAGACTATTCTTTCATTGTTCATCAATCAATTAATACCAAAAAATTTCTGCCAACTCACTTGTTGGTGTCGATTTTTCCGTTCTCGTCGAACGACAAAAATGCCTCGCGGACAGTTTGGTCGTCATCGGCTCCTAAAGTTGAGGAAGAAAACAGTAAGTTAATACCAACTTGGATATAATAAAACGATAAAATGCCATCCAAAGGAAGGCGCAGCTACCTCCAGCCATGCGGTTGGCAAACAACGATAGTAATTGTGTGAAGTTGACTGGTCCCGGAGCTTCGTGCAACATTTCCTCTAAGTCCTTGTCCGTCACTAATTTTCCAACCTGATCCCAAGTCGCTCGTAAATCTTCTTTGCCAAGGATACCGTCTTTGTCTTTATCCATCAATGCGAAACCCTGAAAAGCGCGCAAGTATTGAACTGATCGAGGTAATTACGAGTAATTGCGGTTATGCGCGGGTGTAGTCGGAATTTATTTAAGGGGTGGCTGGGGGCGAAACAATTTGATGACTTTTTTGTTTTTGCTCGTCACTTTTGAAAATTTAGCATCTATGAAACTCACTGTCTCATATTTATTACTAAAAATGTTTTGAAATTTGAAAAATGACAAGCGAAAGAAAAGAAAAAAGGAGTTCATCGGGGCAATCGTTCCTTTTGCCCTCCTTGTTTAAGCCTAGTTTACACGATGCTTATCTACCAGCTGCTGGTGTGCTGATTTATTAGTGCCGATTCAACCAGCTTGGTTTTTATGTTTACACGACGCTGGTAAAAAAGCTGTAAAAAAGTGAAGTTGTTATAATAAATTTCACCTAGCATCCTGGAGCTGAGACACAAGTTAGTACACCAACTGCTGCAGACAGCTGTTGTATCAGCACAAAAGTTGAAAATTTTCAACTTCACCAGCTCACCAGCTCACCAGCTCACCAGCTCACGAATAAATAAGCACGCTGGTTCTGTTTACATGTGCTGGTATACCAGCTGCCAGCGCATTTTTTTACCAGCCACTGGTAAGTAAGCATCGTGTAAACTATATTTTACACCCTTGTGATTATGGCGTACTTATGGACCACTTTTAAGTATCCTACCTCCTTGAATTCGGCTACTTGTTGGGTACTGAACATTGAGAATACATTACTGCCAGATCGTTTAACTGCTTTTTTCGAGCTTTTGGTGCTGTGGTGCAGCGAGGATCTGGTAGGAGCTGCTGCTTCAGGCTCTGGAGTCGGTGGTTCATCTTTCTCTTCCTTCTTTACTTTCTTCTTCTTCACCTTCTCTTTGTCTGCCTGAAATCAAAGAACAGGCAGATTGAAATTATGTCGATTAGTAAGAATTGTTGTCAATGTTGTGACGCTGTCGATACGAATGTGGCATGAGAGTCTTCTGGCTTTTCATCTATTTTGTATGTTGGAAGAGATTAATCTTGAAAATTTACTATTGAAATTTAACATTGTTCAAAGATCAGTTAGCAAAATAGCGTTGTGAAATATTTTTCTGTCGTAATTTCTGTATTGAATAGGTTACTATAATTATGAGAAAAGAACTTTGTAGAATTTACAAGGTGGCTCGTGGGATGTTTTCAAATAATCAGATCGTGCTTTTCATTCCTGTCCTTCCAATTGTATATTTTGCTGGTCAATCAACCTAGTCACAAATAAGCAGCTTTGAATGTCCATAGAGTGTTTGTTTTTGATCTACGATTTTTGGTATTTGTTTTATTACGGGCCATCATCGATAGAAATATTTTTAATCGATAGCTAAACACTCTGACTGTTTGTGATTTTACGACATTAAGGCTAGGTATATAATTGTATGATTTTATATGCGTCGGTGAGTAATGTGAGCAGACCTGAAATTGTAGATAATTCGAATATAAGGAAATCTTTGTTCGAGAGAAGCGGCTAAATATAGCTCAATCGGATATTGCCCTGTGCAACTCATGCCAAATGCAGTAAAATTTTTATAATTGTTTATTTCTATATAGGTACGTAGGCTCAGAGTGTTTTGTTGGAAGAGGGGACGAAATATTACATCGTTTTTTGTTTTTTTTTTTTTTTTTGTTTATGCTTGTTGATCTTATTTTTCAGTTTTTTCCGGCAACGTACTCAACTTTTTTTTTTACAAATTTTCATTTATTCTTTTAATTAGATAACATTTGAAAACCAGTATGAGATTTTGATTTGGTATAATATTGAGTCCGCGATGTTTGAACAATATTTAGGTTTAATCGAGGATCAATGAAATTGAATCCTTTGATGTGTTTAATGCTGGAAGTACCACCTACTGTATTTTAATAAAATACTTGTTTATTTTGGAAGTATACGAATGAGACTTATATGTTTCAATTAGTGTTGTCAGTATAAATATTCTGTACATAAAAAACATATTTTTAACTGTTGTGGAAATAATTATGAATATTATGACGAGTTTTTCTTACTGCATGGCTTATTCAGTTTAGTGGTTAGTCTTTATAATTAATTTTACTTCGTCAGTGTCAGTCATCAGTCATCACTTATGAAAGTTACAAATGAGATCATCTCAGATTCTCAGGGATGGAAGTTCAATGGAGCGTAGAGGTTAGGAGTTTCGGATTAATTTTTGCTGAAGTTATAGCATGGTAATTTTGTTTAGTCCTTACAATTAATTTTAATTCACCATTATCATCAGTTATTACTTATGAAAGTTATTGTTGTGAAAGAATCTAATCTCAGATTTAGTGGGACAGATTTTCAATGAACTAATAAAGCCTGGAGATTAGAATTAATTTTTGAAATTTTATTGTAATCTCACATTATTGGGGGAGAGGTGCAGTTTAAATAGAGCCTGAAGGTAACACTTAGTTCTTAAAATATTATTGAATAATGTATCATTGGATGTGTTTTTTCAAGTCAATGGTTGTAATCTCAGAGTATCAGTGACAGAAATTCAATGAAGCCTGAAGGTTAGGTTTAATTTTTCAAATATTATTGAGTAATATATCAATGGATATGTTTCTTGAGTCATCAAGTTTTAGTCTATGGTCTATTTTTAGACAGAACCATTTTTTTGGTGCAAAAACATTAAGAATAATTATTTACAGTATTTTTTATACCTTTGTAAAATATACTTTTCAATAAAAAATAATCTAATGATGCAAATATTCGCAATCATGATACTCCTAGTACGTTATATAAAGCCAAATTCTTGTTACTACAGTACAAGTCGTAATTTTTGTCCGATAGTCATGAAATTTGGAATGAACAATAGTACTAAGCCATGGACCAGATACCTGAGTTTCGAGTGGATTGGTTGGAAGGTATTTTTGGTACCGATATTTTTGTTTTTATGTTAAGGCTATAAAATATTTAATTTTCGACCAGTGGGTACGAAATTCAGAAAATATATTTATTATTACATATTCTAACATGCTACCAATTCTGGTGCGGATCAGCGGAAAATACTTCCAAAAAATCAATTTTTGTTTCTATTTTGAAAGAGGCAATGGTTTTTCAAACTGTGTAATTTTAGGTCAACAGTTGCAAAATTAATTACAATCGTCAATACATTATGATCTATAACTAACTTTTTGACTGCTAATTTCAAAATTTTTGTAAGCCTACTTTTCCTAACAGAAACGAAGCTGCTGCTGCGTTAAAGTTTTTAATAATTAATCCGATAATTTTGTCGGTTAATGGCATTTATGTTAATTTCTTTGACAGGTGATTGTTCAAATGTTCTTGTTTTCGGTTCGATGTGGGGCTAAAATTTTGTTGGCAATGGATATTTTTCAATTTTTTACACATCTTTTTATTCATAATTTCCATAGTTTTATGGTTGAAGTTAAAGGAATCGCTTTGTTGTGTTGCGTTGGTGAGCTCTATAACTTCTCATATTGCAAGCTAAACTTGTCGCATCAAATTGAGATGGAGGAAAAGTTGAAAAATTGAATTTCTTAGAAAAGCCGCATAAAATTAGGTTCACGAAGTGCGTCTGGAAACGACGTCATGTGCCATTAAAATGAAAGCGAAAACAAAAACTCAGTCAAACCTTTAGCGAAGTAATTAGCTGAGGCTCTCCCTTACAAACGCTCGAATTATTTTGTTTGGCATCCAATCAAAAATGCGGACATTCGTAAAAAGAAATATTTCTCCTCTTATAAAACCGAAAGATGGCGTATGAAAAATTACTCGAATAGTTCTTTATATATATTTCGATTCAATATTGAGTGAGAGAGGAGGCATTTGGGAGGCATTTGAGAGAATTGGAGATGATGTTTTCCATCTTAGAAAGTCAATTGAGAAAAATAAATTAATAATTATTCTTAAAACTTGTATGTTTCTCAAATTTTTTTAGAAAAAATGAAAATTTGACAGAATTATTCATTTAATTACCTTGACAGTGATTTAAACCCGCTTGTGAAAAAGTTTTTGCATTCCTCTTAATGAAGCCATGAAATTAAATTTCGACTCTCAATATTGTTTTGGTGGGCAAGTAGTATGCTTCAATGATGACTGCTCACCGCACATGAATTAGTTTTTTCCCCATAATATTTGTTAACTTGTTACGAATCAAAGATTTTAAAGTGAACCCCAAAAAACGTTCCTCTCCCTTCTTGTGTGGAAGGCTAGAAAATTGAATTTCTGCTAGTTGAATATTTTAAAAACTTTTCTTGTGATAATCTGATGGCAAAAAAACAAGTCTAGTAGGTTTTTACTAGAATCATCGTCCACTTTATTCAATGAAGTGGAGTGAGAGGTCGACCATTTTCAAGCTAAAATCGGTCGTTTCTTTACTGGTCTGCACGAAATTCAGCGTTTGTGTATTAGGGGTGTATATCTCGGTCGAGCTCAATGATGGGCCAAATCCACTCGTTATTGTCCAAAGTACAGCTTTTTTGAAATTTTCATTAAGGTTCAAAATTCTTAAAACCTACAGTGAACGTAACCAGCAACATATAATCTGAAATTCTGTTTGTTCTAAACGAAATTTAACTTTCCGACTGGCGTGCCTTCGGGATTACTTTTACATTCAAATATTTGCTGGGAGTAAGCATATGTATTATTTTTTTTTATCTCTTCGTCTCAATATAGAAATTGTGTAACTGTGTTCGATATACTAAAAGTTTTAGTTCTGGACAATTTCTGTTGAAATTTAGTTCGCAGTTCAATCTTTCAATTTTTGTTTGTTGTCAGTTCTGTGAAGTGGAAAAACTCAAAAAAATTAATTATCACAATTAGTACCTATACAATTTGAACTTTGAAGAACGGTTTGAATATGAAGGAAATGATGAGTTAGTCAAAGCATGAGACATGAAAACGACCACATCTTTATGCGAGAACTTTTTATCAGAACTTATTCACTATATCGAGTCTGGAAATTAGGTACTCTGCGAAAAAAAAAAGTTTTTTTCGAGTTTTGGCCTAGAAAATCGAACAGTATCTTCAGAGAACCAGTACTATATTTTTCCATATCAAACAAACCATGAAAAAAGATTGTACCGAAAATATTTAACTAGTTGAATTGGAAAGTATGAAACTAGGTATAAGTGTTTCCGTCTATTAAAATGACCGCAAAGTCCTCGATAACCAAAAGGAATTTAGTTAAAGAAATCGATTCTTAGTTAAAATTATAAATTTAAATTAAATTAAATAATTCGTAGAAAGAAAAAACAAGAAAACTGTAAACTTACCATTTTGATGTATACAAATAATTGGAACAAACATATGCACAAAAAGGCGAATACCGAGCGACTGAGCTGTGTATGCGAGCTTATTCTAAAAATAATTGCCTGCCTGCAGCAGAAGGTCCTCCACTCACTCCTACTTTTAATATTCACCAAAAACTAACTTGATCCAATATATTTTTAAGTACTCACGGTGCTGCGTATTCTGCATTAAATTTATGTTTACTCGGCACCTGAAAAAATTGATCAAGAACAATGAATTTGTGTCGCATTCTCTCGAAAAGCGTTGCCAAAGGAGCCATAAATGGCAATATGTTAATGGTGTGTACTCATATTTCTCTATAAATTTTGACCGACTTATCATAATTTTTGTGCAAAGTATTTTCTGTAAAGCCCTTCCTACTGAACTTGAATAGTACACCATATACCTAAAACAAATGAAAAACGTGTTCGATAAACTTGTGTTCTGTTTTCAGTGGTTAAGGAGCCACTTTACCCTTTCCTTTTCAACTTGACTTTGAAACAAATTTAAAGAATTATGCTATTGTCTTGGAGTTTTAGTACAACTTTGGAAACTCCTAACACCTGTTCTGTATTTTATGCTGTACGTATAAGATAAGGCAAACGTGAAGGGAACCTTTTGCATTTATTATCATGCTTTTAGCATATGCAGCTTCTTAAATGTTGATAATGGTATACGGGTTTATTAAACGTTTGTTGTTTGGCTTGAGGTGTACTCTCTATTTTTCAAGTTCCCCAGGAAGGAGGACTTCTCAGTGAACACCTCGTATGGATAATTAGATAGGTTCCGGATTAACAGTGGCTTTGCCAGGATTTTCTTAAGGAGGAGGGGAGTATTAATTGATGAGAAAAAATTTTGCTCTCATCATCTGCGGCGAATTTCAAGACTTGCTTTTCAGGGGTGAAGGACTATAGGCAAACCTTGATCAATCATTTGAGTGGACTAAAATATTTGAATTAAAAAGTGTTGACTATTACTTTCCGAGCCAGGGCCGTATGCAAGATTCATCTTGGAGAGGAGGAGAATTCTTAAATTGAAAAAATTTTCTGTTTATTTTGGGATATGAATTCCTGATTTTCATGCTAATCGTCATTATTTGTCATAAAATTGAAAACCATATTGGTCTCACTCTGAGAAATTGTGCTTTAAAAAAATCCGAACGGAGAATTTACCCTCTTAATCACCCCTGGCCACACCACTGTCATTGAATGAAAAGTATTCTTTGAAGTTTTACTACTGGAAAAACTTGAAAAATTGTTAGTAAGTTAATTTTTCCTGAAATAGAAAGAGCCTCGATCAATGGCGTATCCAGGATTTCTTCAAGAGGAGGCCTGAACAATTTGATGAATTTTTTTTTTGTTGATCCCTTCCGAAAATTTAGAAAATTATAAAAATTTATGATCCACATGGAACGCAGTGTCGCATATTTATTTAGCACTAAAAATTTTTCAAAATTTAAACAGTGACAAACAAAACAAAAGAAGAAACGGAGATAATGGGGGGCAATTGCCTTCTTCTCCCCTTGGCTACACCCGTGGCCATAATTTTGAAATTTTGTCTGAGGTCCAGGATTCAGGTCAGATAATGGAAAGTAGATATGTGTGACGTATATTTTTGTCTATTTTTAAATATGACGAACATATTTGTTGACACTGTTTTGAATACCAATAATTTAGGTACTTGGCCCTGTAAACAAAATATTGTTAAAATTCCTCCAAAACAATTTAAAATACCCACAACGAATATTATGAGAATATGTAAATATTATCATAATATTTAGCGACTAAATACGCTGGTCCCTTGATTATATCGCGAGTTAGCTTATCTCTATAATAACAAGTCCCTACTTTACTTAGTCTATTCACAATGTACATTTACATACCCTGAACGAGTATATAAACCTTGGTTACAAAGTAAACGATGTTCAGTCTTAAGAGTCAGTTTTAAATACTGTGTTTAACAGACAGTCTTTGTACAATCTAAGGGTTTATCCCAATACTCAACCTGATTATTAGTGTTCAAAATATTATTTAATGTACTTGTGTTGCACAAATTATTATTTGATTAAAAGTGTTTAAATTATTCTTTGTGTTTGAAATATTTTATACAATCCCTCAATAGTTCGTGGGTAATAAATTGATTATTTTAAAATATTACAGAGATATTGATACTTTTCTGGTATTGGTATTTCGTGTATGGTGGAATGCGTAAAATGGTCTAAAACCTCCCAATCACACCTTTTTTACGCCGTTATAGTATGCTCAAAATATTGTTTTATTTTTCAAGAAAATTGAAAGAATTGCAAAAAACGATCAGAAATTATTGTAGGGCCTATACTTATTGTGAAAGTCGTTAAACCCGCATTGAGAATATACTGTAGAGTGTAGATGAACAACCGAACGCAGTTGTTGGCCAAACTTGGGGTTTCCAAATTTTTCATATTTTTGAGAACTGCTTTTTTTTTTTTTTTTTTTTTTTTTTTTAAATCTTGGAAACGTGTTTTTGGGCTTTGGCACTTGGCTGCGGGTATAGCTTCTTCCACACTTCAAGTACGGAAACTGAAAAAAAAAAAAAGTTAGTAATTTGGTGGCTATTTTAGATCTAAATTGGTTCGAAAAGGTGACTGCATTGAAATGGAAGAAGGAGAAACGACGCCAGTCTAATGGTTCGTCAGTTTCGTGAAACGAGCCCTCACATTTGACCGGGAACTGAAGGGTTTCTGGCAGGGTTAAAAACAGGCGGCTGCATAAAGGTGGCTGTGTGTAATCGTGCACAAGCCTAATGCGTAAATTTCGCTCCAATTCCAATTGTTTATGGGGTGGGAAAGGAGATATCGAAATTAGATTCTCTTAAATTAATAGAACCCTTTAAATCTGGATGCAGCAGCAGCAGCAGCGGCAGCGGCAGCGGCAGCGGCAGCGGCAGCGGCAGCGGCGGCGGCGTGTACCGCGGTTTTATTAGTTAAAATTCGTATTTTTTGGTCGACAGCGATCGTCGAAGCTAATCACGCGGTAATTAACAATCGTCGGTGCACTCTTACCCCTCCTCCCCGCACCACTTTGTTTCGGTGTCTCTGTCCAGCTTTTCTGTATTTTCCAACAATATACGCGCTCTGTCGCTCCGTTCGGACGCTTTTCAAAGAAATAAGCGATAAATCGGTAATAAAAGTTCGTTTTTACAACGGGTATCTCCTTTTTATTGTTCCGGCTGTAGAGCGAATTTGATCGGTGAAAAATGAACCCGAAAATACAATATCATCGATGTACCAGTAGATTTTTTTTTTTTTTTTTTTTTTGGTGCCTTACCGCTTTTCCCCCATTTAATACCCGTGCTATTTCATTTAATTTCGAGCATTTCTACTGTCGGCTTGATTTCGCGTTACGACTATTCCAATCGAATTTTTTTTTTTTTTTTTTTTTTTTTTTATTATTTGCCAATGATTCGTCTTCTACGAAATTATCGTGGTCATGCGATTGCAATCGGCGACGCAATGTTTTTTTATTTTGGGGCATCAAAGTTATGTGGCCCAGGAAAGCTGTTTCACTAATGTTTGAGTTACTTCTGACCTTCGGACTCGCCATCAAAGCGGAAAATTGGCGCAACGTCGCACACAGAGAGCTTAACCAGGGGTGCGCAGAGATGTACTCTTTTTAAGAGTATTCACTTTCTTTAGGAGTATTCACTCTCTTTTCGGATGAAAATGAAAAGAATTTTTTTTTTTTTTTAATCTAAAATGAGCTCATTTCTCCGTTTTCTTATTAAAATTATTTAACCTATGCTGCCGGTATGCGAAATCGAACCGCTGACCGATAGGTACCTAACACGATCGTCGCCTCCACTGTACAGCACCGTATATTGAGAGCCTCTTAGATAAGTACGCGTATACCTCATTATCTGTCCAGGAAAAATTATAATTTGTAATTTCTGGTAATTTCATTTTTCGTCACAATGATTGGAAAAGTGGTTTTTCCAAAGTACGAAAGGGATTGGACTGAAATCTTTATCATAGATTTTCCTCATGTTAGTGCAAGTCCGGTCGGTGTTTTTCGTTTATTTGTTCGGTAGGTACTTTTTGAGAAAACTGGAGCAGAAAAAATTGCTGGAAAAGAGGTGTTCCCAAGATTTTTAGGAAATTAAAGAAGAGATCAGGTCGAAATTTTCACGAAAGATTTTCCTTACATATGTGCAAGTCTGATAAGTGTTTGGTGCCTATTTGCTATAGGCAGTTTCCTGGAAAACTAGATATAATAATTTTGGTTAGTTGTTTTGAGGAAGCCACCAAAGGGATCGGACTGAAATTTTCACGATGGATTGTATTTATATGAGGGCAATTTTGGTAGAAGTTTAGTGCCTGTTGGTTTCGTAGTTTCCGAGAAGAACGTAAAACCGAAATAAAAAATTGTTGAAGAAAAAGGAAGTCGTCTGTGTTATTTGAGGTATCTTTTTTTCATTTATGGCGCAAGGGGTTACGAGCGTCTTTTTTGCATTGCATTAATTTACGTTTTATTTTTATTTTTTTATTTATTTTTATTTATTTTTTTATTATTGTAAACGAAAATGAAAATGGCAAACTGGTTTTTCTGGTAAAACATCAGTGCGTTTGAGTTTTTTTTTTAAATCTTCGATATTCGTTTTCATTGTTAGTGTGTTTCTAGATAAGTTAATTTTTCATTAGTAATAGTATTAGGTCTGTTCTGTACGTCAAAAAATGCGAAAGCGCGGCATTAAAAGTTAAAACTTTGAAGAACCGGTTTGATTTATGTGGATTATACAAAAAAAAAACTATTTTTGTCTAAAAGTATGCTTTATTGGTACAGTTTGTTTATTATTGGTCTACCATCCTACATCGTGACCACAGTCTAGAATATTTAAAAAAATGAGAAGTAACTCATGTAACTTACAAGGAAAATTGATGATCGACAGATTGATGAATGTCGATTATTTTGGTTTCCATCAAAATCGATTAATAATCGATGGTTAACAACTGATCGTTTCGCTCGGGAACGAAATCTGCTAGTACTGTCTAGAGGTGCGAGAAAATTGATATGTTACTAAATTAATTTACAATCAACTCGATTTATGACGATACTAGCTACTCGCTCTAAGTGATTCAGGCAATTCCAGAATTGATTATTCTACTTGCTAAGAGTAGTTAACTTCTTTATAAGTACAGAATACTCTCTGTCAGAATACATCGCTCTCTGTCATCTCTCTCTCTTTCTCTCATTCGTGTTCATAAATATACACATGCATATGGTGAAGATATTTTTGGAAAATGTTTTCAGGCAAATTTCTTTGTTATCAATGAGGAGTAGTGTGTGTGTTTTGATAATTTTCAAGTTTTTATGTAATGGAAGGCTTTACCCCCAAACCTTTTTTTTTCTTTTACCTCCCTCTAACTGACCACCCATTGTACGAAAAAAATTATAATAAAAGCAATTTGTTCCCTCTAACCACTCACTGTATGAAAAAAATTTATAAAAAACTTTAAAACAATTATATCTTGACTGGAAATCGAACCCAATACCCCTCACATGGCAAGCCCACACTAAGACTACATGCCGAAACAGCTGATACAAGATAACAAATTATTTATGATATACTATTTTGGCTGATCATTCTCCTGCTCTTGCTCCCTCTCTCTACACTTCCTTCTCTGATTAACACTCAGGCCCGAATGTAAAACATTTCCTTACTATTTTTTTCCCTTAAAAAATTCCTTAAGGAAGGTTTTTAAGGAAATTTTCTAAATTTGGTATTCTAAAAAGTTACCTTAAATAATTTAAGGAGGAATATGTAAGGAAAATTTTAAGGTACATTAGACAGTACCTTAAGGATGAAAATATTCCTTAAAAGTATATAATTCTCGTTTATCATCTTGTTCAGTTTACTGTTGTTAGTTGTATTAGTTTATTGAATTTGGTTTTTACTTTTTATCCAAAGACAATGGATTTAATAGATCTGTTAGATCTAGAAGATATCATTTATCAAATCCCACAGAGAAATCTTCATGATCGTTTGAATCCTCTTGAGTTTTTTTCTGAAAATGAATTCTACAGAAGTTTCTGGTAAGCCAAAATGCTCAACTAGAATTTTATTAGGCTGGCATTTTTACAATTGTACAGAAGTATAATACTGATTTTTTCTAACTGTTTAGATTTAAAAAGCATCAAGTAATAGAAATTGTTTTACCATTGATACAAGATTTTCTATCACCCAATGGTAATAACGGCTGCCTAGTAAGTCCTATGCTACAGCTTCTATGTGCTCTTTGGTTTTACAGTTCAGGAAATTTTCAAGTAAGTTTCCAGTTTGGAAGTAACTGATAAAACAATAGATGTATTTTAGCAAAATTTTATGATATACTTGTTATTTGTTGACAGACAGTAAATGGTGATTTAGCAGGCATAAATCAGTCTACAATCAGTAGACTAGTGAAAAAGATATCAAATTTCCTGATAACGTAAGGCAGGTAAAAAAGGATTTTTTTGCCATAAAACAATTTCCAGGTGTGGTGAAATGCATTGATAGCACCCACATACCAATTCAGTGCCCCAACAAGTGAAATTGGTGAGCGTTATAGAAATAGAAAAGGCTGGTTTTCATTAAATGTGTAAACAATTTGTGGGCCTAATTATGAAGTATACGATTTGGTTACACGTTGGTCAGGATCTGTCCATGACAGTAGAATATTTGATAATTCTGGTGTTAAGTTGAAATTTGAAGAACGAACATTGCTAGGTAATTTGAAAAATTATTGAGAAACTCATATTCATGTTTGTTTTTCATCAATTCAATTTTCTTACATGTATTTAATCAATTGTTCTAGGATTATTATTGGGTAATAGTGGATATCCCCAAACAAGTATTTATTTACTCCAATTTTGAATCCAACAACCCCTGCAGAAATGAGGTACAACAGAGCCCATATTGCTACTCGTAATTATGTGGAAAGGTATTAATATTAGTTTGATGATTATTGTCCAACATAATTATTTTTAAAATTCAAATTTTATTGTATGGTATTTTTATCTTCACAAAAATAGGACATTTGGAATTTTGAAGCGCCGTTTTCCATGCCTCAGCAAAAAGATGGCATTAAATCTATTTACAACATTTCTTGTAATTACAGCCTGTGTAATCCTACACAACATTGGCCAGAGACTTAAACAAAATATTAATGAAATAGAAGAAGATAATGTGCCTGAATTACAGCAACCTGAAGTTAGCCCAAGTAGTTCAACAGCAAGGGGGTGTGCAATTAATGCTACATTTATTGTAAGACACTTTGACCATTAAGTTGAATAATATATATATTTTGCACATAAAATATGATTTTGTGTTTTTGTAAAATGTTATGGTCTCATTTTATAAATGAGATGCTCTATATTTTGTAATAACATTTACACATTTGTTACAAAACTATCGTTAATTATCACCAATAGTTCAATTTGAAATACTATCACTGATAATTTAACAACTTTCTATTGGTTCAATTTGGTTTGTATACTTGACAACGTAGCATTTATTTAATTCCTTAAAACCGGATAAGGAGATTTTTAGCATTTCAACTTAAGGTATCTTAAATTAAAGGGAAGTTTTTGCATACCACTCTTCCTTAATTTTTCACCTTAAACATAAGGGACTTTTGGGTAGGGGAAATTATAAGGAAATGTTTTGCATTCGGCCCTCACTCTACATTTCCCTTTGTCTCTCTGAAAAGTTGAATTAAAATTTTTCTATCTATGTATCTCATTTTTCTCACAATACGGTAGGTATAATATGTACCTATGTAAGTATTAATTTTGAACATTGTAAGTTTTTGCAGTTCTACATCTCAAGAAAGGGGAAATATGGAGCCATGAAATTTTGAGGGTATACTTACATCAATGAGTACAACACATTTTTGTGAAAAAAATTCTTAAAAATTTTTTGAGGCGAGTGTGTCAAAATCCACAACTTTTTCCCCAGGAGAAATACAGAATTCAGAATTAGCTTGAAACCTTCCTTGGAATAACACAAATAAGTCCTGAAAATTTTAACTCGATTATTTGAGCGGTTCTGAAATGATGGGCATTCAGACAGACAAACATTCTCGTTTATAATTTAGGTAAGTGTCAAAACTAGAATTTGGTTATTTCTGGTTTTGACTAGTCTCAACTAGAATTGGAAAATGACATTTGACCCTTCCAGTTGCCTTCTGACCAGTCAAAACTAGAACTGGAAAATGCGTCGGGTGGTTCTAGCTCTGACTGGTTAAAACAAGAAAATAAATTTTTAGTTGAAACTGATAGTGCCTAGTCAAAACTAGTTGAAGAGTGTACCAGCATTTTTCGTGTAAAAAAAATAAATCTAAAAAATACACCAAAGGTTATATATTTATCACGTAGATTGCTTTTTTTTTTTGGCGGGTCGAGGTCGACTAACTCTCAATAAGGATCAGCTGAAAAAACCAAAATTGTTATAGTCGACTAAGACCGAATACAGATTTGGTAATAGTCGATTACAGTAAAAATTTTCACCCAAAACGGGTTTTAACTTTTTTCGGGTTTTGACATTTGTATGTTGATCAGACACAGAACATTCTACAGTTCTAGTTTTGACTGGTTAGTACTAGAAGGATCAAACTTCATTTTTCACTTCTAGTTTTGACTTTTAACATATATATAGATTTAACATTCAATATCGATATTTTGGGTTTGAGGGTTGCATTGAGAACTAATTTTCATTTGAACTAGCCCAAAAAAGTTCGTCCAAAAACCTGTCATGTTGTTGGCTCTTTTCCACTATCATTTAGGCTTATGCCAATTTCGTCTAATTGTATTACAAAATTTTTTTTCAATAATTCCAATTAATCTTGCTAGAAAAATTTTAAAAGATCGCAGTCTCCCATTATCTTAGGTACGGGTTCAAGTTTCTCCCCAAGCTTTTAATTGAGCCATCTGGTAATGGATCAAAACTCTCTCAAAAGCTCCGTTTGTTTGATTTTGCTGTATTATTCGTTCTTTAGCAAGGTCCTACATTTTATATCTGATTTTGAAATAGCCCAGTATTTCGTTGTTTCAGTAGGTACCTATTTTGTTTTAGTTATATATTTTCTGATTTTGTGGTTTGTTAAGATGGTTAATTTTTATTTTGCGTTAACTTTTTCAATGAAATTGACGATCCGTTTTATTTATCTACCCAAGTTTGCTTCCCTCTAATTGGGGCTGAAAAAACTGGAAATATTGGTTTTCTATAATAACGCCATCGAATTTGGGCGACGTAAAGCGATCGGAAATGGCGTCATGAGCCGCTCGAATGAAAATAAAAGGAGAAAACTCGGCCTAGTAATCGGTTTAAATCGTTCGACTAATTTCCGTTGGCATTCAACCAAAAATTCGAATGTTCGTTCATCAAATTGTGAATTGGCGATTGAAAAAAATATCGCACATTGTAAAAATCACATCTTGATCTAAGGTCGGGAGAGACGAAACACCTATTCGAACTTTTACTCGGTCGACGTGTATTCGATGCATTGTATATAAATAAAATCCGATTTTGAAAACAGCCTTAGTCCTATTTTCGTTTCGTTTGGTTTATTTTTATTTTTTTTTTAAATTTTTTAAGAGAGGCGTAATTGATATAAAACCAAATGTTGTTGCAAAAAACCCCATTCACGTTTTATTTGCTGGACAACCGACAGTTGCAATAAAATGGGTTTTGTTTCAAAGCAAACTAACGTATTGGTCAGTTCTTTGGGTTTGAAATTAATTAAGTAAACCACATTTGGAAAATAATTTGTGCGTTAAAATCGACGTTATTGTATTTGAAGAGCTTGTTTTCAAAATGCATAACTATATTTTTGCCCATTTTGAGATAAGAGCGGTATCTGACAGCGTTTTCTATGCCGATTCGAATTAACCATTCGCTCAATTTCAATTAAAATGTACTTTTAAAGGGTTAAAACTGAGTTTGAAAATCAATTTTGTGTCAGAACGCAACAAATACAGGTACTTGTCCCACTAAAATGCAAATCCACTCTTTTGCTTCGATAAATGGACATACGTGGCGGTAGCTCCTTGTTGCATCACCCATTTGTGGAGCGATATGAGTGTGATGATTCACAAGGTTTGAAGATCTAATGCTGCATACAAAAACAGTGAAGTTTCCTACATTTTTTAATGACTTTCTTGTGAGAAACAAAAAACAAAAATCAAATAAGAATCTTCTCAAGTTAGTATTAATCAAAAAATGGGAATTAAAAACTGCATTATTAGACTCATTTAATATGTATTAAACCAGCGGAAGCATAATTTAAGAGGGTCTGCAGTAAATTTATTTTTGTGCTTGGACTAGTATATTCTTAAGGGGGAAATTTAAATTTTATGTCAACTTTTTGTGAGCTAAACCCAGCAAAGTAGTTTATATTTGCCCCTTAAACATCTGGGTAGGCAACATACAACTAATACAGGGGTGTTGTTATACCTGACTTTCTCTTTCGAATGAAATATTCAACATTATTGTTAGAGTTTGTATTCCATAGTCAGAAGTTTTTTTATTTTCTGAGAAATTGCAAAAAAATCATTTATTGCATAATGGAAACAAGCTCTTCATTTGGTTTGTGATATGGTCTATTAGCATGTTTGTTATACTGCAGGTATATATTTGTTTGAGGAAAGCATCGAAAGGTAAACTTAGTTGAATTTGCTCCAACAGTACTGAAATCATCGAAGGTGGCGTTAATTAAAAAGTTTTGCCGTAAAATTGAAAGTAATCGACGTACAAAGCCTACATGGTAAAGGAAATGGATGCCGACTTCAATAATTCCAGTCCCTAGACCCAGATCTTGCTAGAGAAATTTCAAAAGAATTATTTTTCTCTTTTTAGTTCATTTTTATTGTTTTTTTAACCAAAATATCTTCACACTCCTCCTCAACCCCCCAACTCCAAAATATATTTGTCAAAAAATTTTTTTACTACCAAATAATTAATTTAATAATTTTACTTAAAAAAACAAAAAACCGTGCAAAAACGTCAACTGGAAAGTACGCATGCGCTCAACAATATTTTTCCGTGTCGTATTGAAATTTGCCACTTTTTGTTCAGCTAAAGGGCATTAAAAATAATTATTTTCGGTTGGGTATTGCAAAAATAGGATTTTGGGGCAGGTCTCAGCGATGAAACTTATCAAAATAAATATTTAATTGGAATTCCAAGAAGATCCTTCTACACTGCAATTTGTTTTGACTTCACTTTTTAATCTAGAATGTTCTTATTTTTCAAATGTGCAATTTTTCCCCTACTAATTTGAAATTTCTTCCTAAAAAGTTTTTTATTTCTTCAACAATTTTTCTCTTTTGTATGCACTAACTGAACGTTGATCATGCGATTATAAGTTACCTATTTAATTTTTTTGATTGTTTTACATTGTCTTTGCGGAATTCAAGAAATTTGTGGAAAATCTGAATAAAGATATTACAGAATTTAATTTTTTTTTTAATATTCCAAATAAAAATCCTCGTGCGGTTATCACGGTAGGTATTTACTTATTTTCTGTTACCTCACATTACTATAGATTTTCGTTATCTACAGACACGTGTCGAAACAAAATATAGACGACTATTATTCCTATTTCTTGGAATAATGGCCGCCTATATTTTGCCTGTTCTCACAAACAAAACTTCACTAAAAATGCTGACTTAGTCAAGTCATCATATTCGGCGCGGATGTTCATACAATTGGGCCACTTGATGGAAGGTTGGTCATTTTTGAATATAATAAAAAGTACAGGCGAATTCGGCCTCTACATTTGAAGACAAATCATTCCAGCGACTACTTTCAAGAAGATAAGTTAGGTGTCCACACTAGTGGCTGTGAACTTTGCCAGGTTTTGATCAAGTATAAGAGATAGAGTAAGAAACAGTAGAAACATAATGTGATGATTATAGTAATTTTATTTTATGTAAAACTGATTTTGAGTAATAAAAGGAGATATAATTGGAATCTCTATTTTGTCAAGTTTTCTAAGCTATTGGAAAAACTAAGTACATTTTCATTTTTAAAGTATTTTTTATTATGAATAGATTTTATGTAGGTATCATTTTTAATCGCAAAAATACCATAATTTACCAATTAAATGTCTTTGAATTTCTAAAGGGTTAGGCGTAAACAAAATTTTTCAAACGGGTCGTTTATTAGCATAGTAGTTTGAGCAGTACATTCATATCAAAATATATTTTTCAATTTCGGGTTCAGTCGCATCTGAATATTTTTAACCAGCATTGTGTTGATGAGAAAAATGGGCTCATTGTTGACCAATTTGATGGTTGGCAGTTTGCAATAGCTTTCATTTTTTTTTGTTGTATGGTCACAAAAACCTTGATTTTGAGAAAAAGTTTTGGTCTAAATACTAGTTTTTGGTAGATATTCGGTAAATTTTTTAAATAAATTCAACTACAGCTATATATGAAAAAGCAAAGAAAAGATTACTCAACTTTTTGTCAAAACTTGGATTACATATGATAGTTTATGTTTTTTCTCTTTTAAAAATTTTTTTTTGAATGATTTTTGTTTTAGGTATATTTCTTAGAAGCTACTTATTATGGCGGATGGTATGTGGCGATTTAAGGAAAATTTCCCTGTAGGCAGTTTTTCAAATCATGGTCTCCAAATAACAAAAACACCTTCCTCTTAAAAGTATATGTAATAAAATGTATTTATATACAATTTTTCAATGAAAATTGGTATTTTATAAGTCAACAGGTATTGAGAGGGGAAAATACAAATTTTTATCTGTGTGTCAATTTGCCTATTTGCTCGAGTTTTTATAAATTGTAGATTGTTTTATTGATCTGTATACAGTTAAGGTTATTACATACTGTATATATATTACTGTCAAAACTAGAATTTGATCATTTCTAGTTTTGATTAGTCTAAACTAAAATTGGAAAATGACGTTTAACCAATCTAGTCCTGACCAGTCAAAACTATTTTTGGAAAATGCCTTGAGTGGTTCTAGTTTTGACCAACATACGAATATCAAAATCCAAAATAAGTTAAAACCAGTTTTGCCTGAAAATTTAGTCAAAACTGTTATCAACTGCCACCAAATCTGTATTCAGTCTTACTCGACTACACTATTTTAGGTTTTTTCAGCTGATCCTTATTGAGGGTTAGTCGACCCCACACTCCCACCAAAAGAAAAATGCTACGTGATATTAGAAATTGAATATATTAAGCTTAGGCTTAGCATTTTTATTTTCCAGAAGAAAGATGCTGGTACACTAGGTAGATAACTGGTTTTGACGTCAAATGAATATTACCATAAGACATGAGTCTTTTTATTATATGCTTTTGTCTACTCGTTCACAATTTTAGTTTCACAAAGTATTCGACATAGCCTCAGATTGTATTTTGACTTTGTTGTATGAAGATGTACCAGATCTCTTTAAATAGAAGAAATTTTCCTTGTCTGTTTCTCTTTTCTTTTTTGCAAACACATAAGTAGTTAACTAGAAACTTTTAGCGATTTTTTTGCAAGGTATTGTGGTACATTGGACAACCATACTTCTCCGAGAACATGTCTGCAATCAGCAAGTGCAAACTCTATGCTAGACCTGTAAAAACTAATAAACTTGAAATGCATACACCTCTTCGATGTTGGTTGGTTGTGAGTAACGTTTTTGGAAATAGTAGCAGCCATTCTAGTATTCAGTTTCAGAATTTGTGTCGACAATAACTTATTTATTTTTCTTGATAAAAAAATAGGCAGAAACAATTTATAGGTGTGTGAGCTGCTTTTTCAACTCTCAGAACTCGAAGGCTGGAGATGATTTGGTCTCATTCCGTATCTGGAAATAAGGGTTCAACTTCGTAGGAAACCATTTCTCCCTATAAGAGGTTTCTTTTCATTTAAGACATCATGTTAGCTGGTGACTGAAAATGAATCACTTATCTTGTCATTTTCAAAGATATCATACACCTTCGGGTTCAGTCGCATCTGAATATTTTTAACCAGCATTGTGTTGATGAGAAAAATGGGCTCATTGTTGACCAATTTGATGGTTGGCAGTTTGCAATAGCTTTCATTTTTTTTTGTTGTAACTTCTTATTTTAATTTTTTAAGTATATGTTTTTTATCTTTTTATCTGTTCTTTTTTTTTTTTTCAAAGTGACCCAAATATTGAAATTATTTACAGAGGTTAAGATCTCCAGTAAATTGCTATTATGCATACTTTTTTTCTATCATTGATGGTGCAATCAGATCAAGTAACTTTGTCCCTTAATTGTGTATATAGCAAATTTTGGGTGGGCTAATTCATTTCATTACTGGTGTCATTCAATGAAAAAAGGCAGTGCTAAAAACAAAAAATAAAGCCAACCGAAAAGTATAAAACCAACAAAAATGGAGCTAATCTGTGTGGAAACATTGTGGCTAATTTTATTACCTGAATATATGTTGGGATTAACTTAAAGGACAAGTGAAGAAGAATCAAAATCAGTGGAAAAATAAATGATCCAATGATTTTTGCTTACTTTACAAACTCCAACTAAAAATAAAATTAAAAAACTTTAGCGTAGCCTTAACAGAAAAAATTGATTTTCAAATAGTAGGAAAGTAATTGCTAAAAAGTTAGTAATAAGTCATAATTAAGTGCATGATTTCATGAAAGGCCATAGTTGGAAAATAGTGTTTTGGGAAAAACGAAGTTGAAGTTTTCTCTTTTATGCCACACACCACACACAGATGAAAAATGATGGTAGGGTAAGGTGAAAGAATTTGGTAGATCCGACTCTCCTGATTGGGAAAATATGAAAATTTTTGATTAATTTTCAATTCTTCTTTGAATAGCAAGGGGTTGAACAATTTTTAACTTCGGCTCTTCTTCAGTTCAGTTTTTTTTACTTTTTTTTGGAATTTTTTGATTGATAAAGAACTAGAAATACCAAAAAATAATAATATTCAATAGAACAATGTAACACATAATCATTGCCTATAGCTAAATACAATCAATAAATCACATATTTAAACATACATGGAGAAATTTATAATTATTAGGGGGAGGGGAAATATTCTAAAAGTTGAAATACATGCCTTTTTTTATCCTTCATAATTTTACAGGAATTCTCTTCTTAAGATATTCGCTCCATTCTTCATCATCATCACCACCTCATTTCGTTTTAAAGCTGCATGAGGTCAACAGTGGAGCATATTTTAGATTCCTCATTGCAAGTGAACCTTTGATTATTGCATTAACCTGATTTTGAAAATAAACTTGGAAAATATGGCTCCCAATTTCTTATCAACTAGGTGGTGGTGATGACACCCAATAGTCCTGATGTTAACTGGAATAACTCAACTATAATGCTTCCACTTCTAACTCCTGTTTGTGTAAATTGTGATGAAACTTTCAAGTTTGCATTGGAAAATATGAACCATTTTTCAACCAAGACGAGTACTGTTATTTTGCATAATGCACACCAATCTCTGTTGTAATTATACTCAGAACCTGTGCATTGTTGTATGTGAAATTAAACTTCAGTTATACGCGAACTGAGGTTAGATAATATTTTGTGTTTGTAATATGATCGATAATGATGTGCCAGTTGCAAAGGCAAATTTGTTGAAATTGACTGAATGTAGAAATTTACTCATCTGAAGAAGGTATACAATTGAAATACATTAGTCTATCTT
Source organism: Ericerus pela (assembly GCA_011428145.1). Taxonomy (NCBI): domain Eukaryota; kingdom Metazoa; phylum Arthropoda; class Insecta; order Hemiptera; family Coccidae; genus Ericerus; species Ericerus pela. Next base: position 455,788 of record WOFM01000458.1, read on the forward strand.
CTCCACTTTTGCACAGTGTAAACCATATAGAGGTAAAAACATGAACTAGAATCAATACTATCTTGGGTAGGCCTAAAAAAATTTGAAATTGTGTGTCTGGGCTTAACAAAGTAGCTTATTAGTAATCTCTTCAGAGTAAAAGGTCAGCCAAGATAAATGGGGTGGAGACATTTTATAGGAAGTGCTAATTAAGATGGGCCATTGGTTAGAGGATATCTTGAATACGTTTTAACTATATTTTTTATTGAAAAAAAAAACAAAAAAAAAACTGGAGTTACCCTTACATTAGATAACTCTATTTTAATTTTTTTTTTGGTGGATTTTGTAAAATCTACTTATTGCTGGAAGGTGGCATGCCACGATTTTGGAAAAATTTCACCATAGTTTTTCTAATCATGGTCCCCAAATCCCAAAAACATTCTTCCCTTAAAAGTTTATTTATATATACATTGAGGCGTCCGAAATGAATCGGCTCATAAAGTCAACCTTGATGTATGATGGTGTTTAAATGTTAATGACGTCACAATGTCCCAAAACTAGGACATCATGCAGCCAAAACACTGATTCGAGGGGTCTTGATAGTATGACTTCAAGACATTTTATTTTTTTAACTTTGTCAAAATCCTACGGCTGAATTCTTTTTGACTTGAATTAAATTTCTTCAGACACGATGAAACACAGCTTACATTGTCTTCATATCTCAGCAAATTAATATGATGAATCAGCAATAAGCTTGGAGTGTTGACAGAAGAGCCTAACAAAGTTTCAATCCATAAGAGGGTTGGAACTTACAAAAACGAACAGCAGAATTATTTTGTCAAAGACTATAATTATGAAAGAATTATAGTGTCAACAAAGTGGATAAAGCAAAGTGTAAAGCAGAAAACAATAAAATAAATAAAAAAAAGCTATTGCAGACAACAAGTAGGGGAAATCATCAGAAAGTTCTTTCGTCTTCACCTAATTGTTTGTCTTCATACATGATAGTGATTGTGTTGTGTAAAAGACTCCTATCAGAAACTTTACGCTTCGGAGCTTTTGGTGTGTGAAGTGAGGAGAGAAAATTACTAACATAGATGAAGTCAAATCCACTATGCGCGAAAGAAGGCTCTACACGGCCTTTAATTGACAGAGCAATGCAGTCATCTTGAACAAAGCTTGTCTTTGGTTTGTCTGCAACACACCAAATTTCCCTCCTAACAGATGCCAAGAACTCCATCTGATTGTATTGTCAACTATAACTTCACCTCGTAGGTGTTTACAAAAGATCGCCTTGAAGTGTGATATGAAACTTACAATATTAGAAATGACTTATGTGTTGTCACTACTGATCCTTCATGATGAGAGAACATTTCTTATTTGTCTTTTGTCTTCAAACTAATCTATCCTGAGTTCAAACTAACATCCTAGTTGTCTTCAAGGTAAATCAAAGTTGAAGTATATCTACATCCTCAGATGGTACACTTATCAATTGTCTATGCGAGGACTTTAACACACGACTTGAGACTTGGACTTGCTACTATCCGCCTACATAAGAAAAACTGCTTGTAAAAATGAACCTAGTATCGGGTATTGTCAGAACAAGAGTGAATAAAAATTAGGATTCATTTTTACAAGCTAGTTCTTCTTGTTGGCAAGATTTCCCCACTTAGTTGTCTTTAATGGCTGTTAAACACCTTGGACTTCTCAACATGCAGGATATAATGAAATTTTTCAAAAAATGGAGAGCATATTTCTGTATGTATTGGGAAAAAATCCAACACGTAGGTACTTTGACTTCATATTTCGCTCTATTTCAAATACTGCCATTAGTTTCAAAATGGCTGTTTGAATTTGAAATCTGAAGACAGGGGGCAAGGAGTAAATCTTTACAGATCAAAAGAAAATTTGTCATGCATATACTTTGGATATACATCTAGGTAAAGTTCAAAGATGGGCTAAATCCGTCCATAAATTTCCAAATTAGAGTTTTTTCAAATTTTCAGTATGGCACAATATTCTTTAAACCTACAATAAACACCACCCATGGTACACATGATTTGAAATTTTGTTTATCTTAGATAAAATCTACCTTTCTAACTGGCTACCATCATCTTTTTTTTTTTCAAACAGATTCTATTTTGACCTTCAGTATAAATGTTAGCATAAGCTTTGATTTCTTTCCTTTGTGTTGACATATATGTAAACAAAAAAAGAAGAAAAAGAAAGGCTTTACGAGTTTGCGAAGTTTGTTTTTTTTTTTTCAAGTTATTTTAGCTCTAGTTTTGTTCCAAGAAATATTTTTGTTTTCATCCAGTTTCTCTGAGAAAAAGAAAAAAAAAGTTCAATTTTCCACTGAATGGTTTTTAAACTAACTTCGAGAATGATGGGGTATCTTCTCCTCCTTTTTTCTTTTCCAACAAAAGTCAGTCGTTGGAATTATTTATAGCAGTTGTTAAAAGCTAACGGTTTTTTGATATTCGTTCTTCCCTCTTTCTAATAATTTTAATTTTATCTGTTTTCGTATTTTTCCTGCTTAATTATTCAGCCATTTTTATTAATTAAAAACTTCGATCGTGTTGGCTTACAATTTTTATACTCAAGATAAACGCACTTTGTTTATATTTCCTTCAAGTTTCCTCATTCTACAGATAGTAAAGGCGAAATTTGCTTTGATTGACTGCAGACTGGATTAACGCGCTAGATGTCTTATTTTAAGGGCTTAGATGAATGTTCTTGGTGATATAAATAAATCATGGTACTTATTAAATCGCTACCTAAAAATGAAAAAGAGTAATTTTTAGAGGTGTAAAAAAAGAAATTGGAAAGGCGGCAGCGATGTTTACGTACAGATTGCATTATTCCTAAAACAAACGCAGTTTTCCCCGGATATGATTTGGGGTGTCTTCAGAATTGTGACTCGGGTACTCGTGATTGGGTAGTTGTTGTCAAGGTTTGGGACTTCTTGAACTGGTCTCTCTGGTTGTCCGTCTTCTTTAGACATAAATGAATAGTCGACAAAATTCATACAAACAACTTGAAATAAATAATGATGAAAACATATACTCATTTTGTTTGGACCATGAATCTGCCACACCTGTATCAGGTATGGCGTCTTTCTCCGTGCCTTCCACACCATGTGTGGTGACTTCTGCACAACTGAGATGTTCATTTCAGCCAAGACTGAACTGACCTCAGGCCTCGGAGTGGAAGTCAGAGCGAGATTGCTCGCCTAAGTGGAAAGTTGGGAAAGCAAGATGTCATGCTCCCGATTGTTCTGTTCCTGCTCTTCTGCGAGGAGGGCTTCCTCATAGTCGATCAAAGGTTCAGAAGAGTTGGTGGTAGACATTGTTCAGGATTGCAAGTGTCAATTAAGACAAAGTAAGAAATTTTCAAAGCGATTTTAGCACAGAAATAAATGGGTGTTCGAATTGAACAAATTTTACATGAAATTAGAATGCGATGTTGCTCGGAGCGTAATTGACAAACGAATGATTTGTGTATCGCTCTTGGCTGTTTCATTTGGTACGAATTTGTCGTCGAGTTTATCATAATTCATCTCAGTATAATAGATTTAGTATTTTCCCACCATATAGAAATTCCCACGTAGAAGATTCTACGTGCAAAATTTGTGTGGGTCAACGTATTCGAGTGAATGAACTTTTATTTTTTTATATAGGTCAATGCGATAAGGAACTGTGGTGTGATATCCTTATTGCAACGTACTTTGTGGTATGTTCTGCGATAAGGATGTGTGTCATTGCAGTTGCACCGTTTCTCATTGTTCGTCAGCTGATTTTTGTTTTTATAAAAACGCACGTGAATTTATTTTGAATTTCACGATAAATGTTTTATTTTCAAGCTGATTTATTTTCGCATTTTTCTTCTCTGCGTCTAGGTTTGAATCCTAGAAGTGGAAGATTTATTTTTTTGATTTTTAATTTTTTGATGTTTTAATTTTGTTTAACCTTCTGCTATGTTTTGATGCAGGGGTTGATGGTGAATAAATTTATTTTGCTTTTTATTTAACCATTTATTTTTCTATGGTTTGGGAATTTGGTGGTTTTTGTATGAGTGAATTTTGCAATTGTGATCATGTTTCGGTTTAGCTATTTTTGGTGTTGAGCTAACCTTTCTGATCTACGACTCGGAATTTGGTTTTGTTTTTTATAACTACCTTTAGGCCTGCCTCTTTTATTGGGCTTTATAGGCGCTTTTGGATCGTAGTAATATTTTCGTACATTGTCATCAAATTTGACAACTTTTTTGGGTTTGGTTTTTACAGCCGTATTTTCCAAATTTGGTTTGAGTACATCGCTATGCATTTCTTGTACTATTTCTGGCTGTGTTAGTAGCTTTTGAGTGTTGGTATTTTGTTCGACAATTTCTTGTGGATCTTTGACTATTCTTATGTCAGTATCCATTTCATTTTCCTTGCAGTTTTTCGTGACACTGATTTTATTATCTGCTATTAAAAATGCAGGTTTTACACGATCTATTGAGACTTTTTTCTCTTTATCGGCTATGAGTAGGGTGAACGTTTTTTCTGTTCTATCCACTACTTTATAGGGACCAGTGTAGGGTTTCTATAAAGCTTTTTTCATCCCTTCTTCTCGTAAGAACACGTGCGTGGTTGTCGCTAAGTGTCTCGAGACATAGGTTTTGGGTTTGCCATGAGTTGCAGCTTGTTTTAAAAATTGACTTGCGTCATCTTTTATGTTTTGTACTAATGTTTCGGGGTTAATTTCTTTGGTTTCATAGAAAAAATCCCTTGGTAAGCGCAATTCCTCACCGAGTGCTAATTGAGCAGCTGAGTGTCCAGTATCTGTTTGCAAGGCTGATCAGAGGCCTAATAAGATGGTTGGTAGCCTATCAATCCATCTTTTGGTGTTGTGTGCCATAATTGAGACTTTTAGAGCCCTATCCCCTAGCTGTTCAATGGCTATTTCAGCATAGGGCAACTGAGATGACACTGAGACAGATTCTATTTGGCTCAGAGCATCAGCGGGTGTATTTAATTCCCCTTTTATATACCTGATGTCTGTTGTAAATTGGCCTATGAATTCTAAGTGTCTCATTTGCCTTGGCAATGCATGTTCTGCTCTCTGCTGGAATGCATGTGTGATAGGTAGGTGGTCTGTATACACAGTAAAAGTTCTACCTTCTACATTATGCCTAAAGTGCCTGATTGCAGCATTTATTGCCAATAGCTTCCTGTCGTACGTACTATAATTTTTCTCAGCCTTAGATAGTTTCCTCGAGAAGAATGCTAAGGGCTGGTTTTGATCATTATCAATTTGGTACAATGTTGCACCAATTGCAAAGTCTGACGCGTCTGTTGCTATGCATAATGGCAGACTGTCATCTGGATGAGCTAATAATGTCGCATTAGCCAGCATATTTTTGACATTGTCAAATGCTAAGTTGGCCTCATCTGTCCATATGACAGGAGTTTTGTCGCGTTTTTTATTTGTTTTGATCCAATCGAATAATTTGCCTTGTTCGGCCGCTGTGTTTTTTATGCAACGTCGATAGAAATTTGTCATCCCTAAAAATCATCTTATTTCAGCGACTGTTTTTGGTTTAGGGAAGTTTATTATTGGTTCAACCCGGACTTTTTGAGGGGCAATTCCAGCAGAAGTAATGTTGTACACGAGAAAATCAATATTTGGTTTTGCATATTCGCATTTACCCGGATTGATAGTTAAACCGGCAGCGTGCAGACGCTGTAGTACGGTTCTCACTTTCTTCTTATGCACTTCAATGCCTCCACTGGAGCTTATGCAGATATCATCTATGTATGCATAGGCATATGGTATGTCTCTCAATACATCATTTATAAATCGCTGGAATGTCTGTGCAGAATTTCTTAATCCAAATGGCATTCGAAGATATTCGAAGAGGCCGAATGGAGTTATTAGTGCTGTTTTTTCGATATGGTTTTTAGCCATAGGTATCTGGTGGAAAGCCCAATTAATGTCAGTTTTGGTAAATAGATCTTTTCCTTTCATGTTTATATTAAAATCCATGATATTAGGAACTGGATATCTATCTGGTTTTGTTTGAGCATTTAGGTGTCTGTAGTCACCTACTACTCGCCATTTTCCACCTGGCTTAGGGATGATATGAATGGGTGAGCTCCATGAGCTATTCGAGGGTCTACAAAATCCTTCTTTTACCATTCTATCGAATGCATCCTTAGCCACTTTTAATCTATCTGGTGCTAAGCGTTTTGCTTTTGCTACACAGGGTTGTCCTACAGTTTCTATTATATGAATTGTGTCATGTTTATATGTAGGATTTGGATTAAAAGTTGGTTCGGTGATACCAGGAAAATCTGTCAAAATATTGACAAATTTATCATTTGATTGCGTGCACGCATTAATTATATTAATTATTTGATAATTTTTAGTTTTTCCTTTTATGTGTTCACCGGTTGTGGAGTCTATTAATTGTTTATTTTTAAGATCAATCAATAGTCCATAATAGGCTAAGAAATCTGCTCCTAATATAGGGTATTTGACATCATCTATGGTGAAAGTCCATTTCATTGGTTTGTTAAAACCTATATTTACTTTGCATTTTTTAATTCCATATGCAGAGAAACTATGGTTATCTACTGCATTTAATTGGGATTTCGGAGTGTTATTCTTATGCTTGATCTTGGCTGGCAGTATGCTTATATTTGCGCCTGAGTCAGCAAGAAATTCCCTCCTTTTTGACCTGTCCTGTATGAACAGGCGGCAAGAGTAGTTATCTGAGGGGTTGGTTGCCGCTGATACAACCCCTCTCTCTAGTTTGACTTACTGGGAGATTTTTGGTTGTCTCTAACCTTATCTAATTCCGTGAGCAATTCCTTTTTCTTTTGCTCGTCTTTGATCATCCTTTTGGCATAGAATCGGCAGGTTATTTTACAAATCCTGGCATTTTCTCACCATTTGTTATGGTGGAAGAAATAGTCTTCTCGCCAATTCGGATTTTTGTATTTGGGTCTAAATTTAGACCTTGGTGGTGTTCTGCCAGGGCTGTTTTTTCTGCTATTATTTCTGCGGTCACGAGATTTAGAGTCTCGTTCTCGCCAATTTTGGTTTTTGGAATGGCTGTTACAATTTCCGCTGCTATTAGTGTTTTTATGTTCCATTTTCAAAGCAGCAATTTTGGCTCTAAGTTCCGCTATTTCGGATTTTTCCACTGAGATGGCACTGATTGCAGTTTTACCTGTGTATTCCAGTGCCTGTTCAGCAGCTTTGGCCAAATTTATCAATGTCTCATCACTGGTAGCATTGGTGAGATTTAAAGCTCCAAGTGATTGCACAACTGATGTAGGTAATTGTTGGCAAAATCGGTCAGCTATTACCAAGGGTGATACATGGTTATCCCCTTTTTTCATGAGTTTAGCCATAAATACTGTGGGCTTGTCATCTCCGATGGACATGCCTCTCATCAGTTCTTGAATTTCCTCTCGAGAGGTTATGCCAAATGCAGTTCTTATTTTATTCTGGAACCAACTGTATGAATCCTCTGCTTCGTCAGGACATTCCATGATGTCTGGACAAGCTTTTATGATTTGTGCGGGCATATTTCCACACAATTGTCTATATCTGTGCTCTCGAGGATTCTCCTCGAGTCGGAAACAGCTGGTCAGTTGAATGAACCAAGTTTCTACATCCTTTGGGAGAAACTCTGGTAGTTGGATCCATTTTTTGAGTGTGTTTTTGGCTTCTTCGACCTTCTTTTTGTCATATTCCGATATTGCCTTGGCTACGATCTTCTTCATATATTGATCGAACAGCTCTTTTTCTATCTGAGCCTGTTTCTCAGCCAGTAACCTACGTTCTTTTTCCTCTGGATTTTCAGTCGAAGTTCCAGGCATTTTAGTTTTGTCGTTTTTCAGCATTATTTTTCGTATTATTTTTCCTTTTCTTAATTTTTGGAAATCCAGCTTAGCCGAATTTGTAGCAGAAATTATTGTAGGACTATTTCCTATCTAGCAGATGTATATGCGTGTTCTACCGAGAATTTGTTGACCCGTCCGGTTTATGAGGCAACGTTTATTTGGTATAGGGGGTAAATTTCCCACTCCGTAGTCGACTAATAGTCACCTAAGTCACACCAGCTATTTCTAGCCAATGAAAAAGTCGCGTTCAAGCCGCACTTATCAGCAGAGCAATTTCTCGCTTGTTGAGCGTTTTAATGCCTGAACCACTGTAGCAACTTCGAGGTCACCACTGTGGCTTGTTTGGTGTAGGTAGATGCTACCTACACGGGGTTCATGGAACCTAAGAGGGAGACAGTGGTTTACGTGTGGGGCGACCAAATTATTTCTCGGTACCGGTACCCAGCCGTTTTAAGATGCCTTACCGTACACTAAGCGTACTTCCTAACTGGGGCAATCGTCCAAAGGCGATGCGGTACCATATACGGACCGCAGCACGTATACTGTCAGTGAGTATGTAAGTATTATATACTCACTTGCCTCAGTTTACCGCCTCAACGGTAAACACAGAAACGCATCGTCTGTATGAGTGCATACAGACGATGTACTCTGTTTAATGTGCAATGCACGATTAGTATGGGTCGCGGACTTTGGTCTGCGACCCGTCTGTTGACGCAGGGCCGAGCCCTGAGGAAGGCAAAGAGGGAAACGTCCCCACAGTATTAATACCTTCAAAATTATATCTCAGAATGTGAAATTGATTATTTACTTCTGCATGAACTCACTCAGCTATTAGGGTATAATCCTCAAGGCTCTCTCTTTCTTTTCTTTGTAAAACACGCAACTATGTTAATATTTTTGAAGCTCAGGCTCTGAAGTGATCGCTTTTGTATTTGCTGTGCGGAACGCTCCTAAACAAATACTCGATTCTATTTCCACCGGTTCCCACAAAGTACGATTTTAGAGACACCTTGCATGACAAATAATATTCAAATTACAATGACACCCAGTCAAAATTTTTTTCTAATACTATTTTTGAAAGACTTTGACGTGTTCCATATGGAAAATATTTACGCAATCCATGCAAATGTTGGGAAATTTAAAAAAAATATGAATTAAAACAATTTTTATTGGGCATTAATTCAAATATTATTGGCTATATGGAGTGACTTCAAATTTGTATTTTACGGCAACAAGTGAGAATAGAATTGATATTTGTTTAGGCATGGCATGGAAAATACCCACGCCATTGGTGCAACCATTCAGAAACTTTTTAAGAATATTGATAGAAACAATTTTGATTGTGTGTCATTGTAATTCAAATATTATTTGCCATGTGGAATTTCTCTATACTAATACTTCGCAGCTATCGATAGGGCCACTTCTTATAAGTAAATCTGGACCATCCGTTAGTTAATGATAAAAATATGTACCCAAGTTTGGTGAAATGTTAGGTAATTAATTTTTCTCTAAATTCTAGGCATTCATTGGACAAATTGGGAGAGTTCTCGTAGGTTGGAGATAATTCGATGGCTGTCGACATTTTTTGTTTCCTTTCTTCATTCAGTATCCATTTTTTTTATCAAGCATTCATATTCCCTAAGTGCTCGGGTGCTGAATGTACGAATTTCACATTTATCGACATAGAAGTTGCCTATAACCTCCTTGTACCTTCTTCTGGTAAAATTGCCCATAAATCTGATACGTATTTTGCCATTCCTCAATTCGTTTTGTAAAAAAACAATTAGGTAATTTATAAAACGAAATAATAATCAACATATTTTATAAAATTTTTTCAATTTACCATCACACCCAGTCATAGGGCGTCGTTAGCCAATTTTACGATATATATATATATTTTCCCATCTTCAATTTTTGGGAAATCTATTGTCTACTAAAGATGTAAATATATATAAATTTTAACAACGAAAAATTACAAAATAAATATTTATAAAATTAAGAAATAATTTGAAAATTACGAAATGTTATGAAAATGAAGAAATATTTTCAAAATAATGAAACAATGTGGGAAAAAATAGAAAGAATTTGCTTAGTAAGTATAAAACAATATTTAACGCGAACCACGTATGTTCGAAAGAAGAAGAGTGAACTCAGATTGAAATGTAAATATCGAGATTCATAGTGTAAAGTATGATTAATTATAAAAGGACATGTGAATACATGGTGACAAACTCCTAAAAATGCTCTTCTTGCATTACTGATAATATATATATGTATATATATATATATATAATCGGTGACTGTTGCAACCTTGAGAATTCATTGCACCATTCTTCATTTTTATCACCACATCCACGATAAAAATTATGATTGTTCTTGTTACCGAGGTACAGACAATTTAATTATGTTGCTCAAGATAATGTAACATATACTAACTGTTGTTCATGTTTGTGACTATAATCATAAACAACTGATTCATAAATATAAATTCGTGTATTGTCATCAAACTTGCTAAAATCAGAGGAAACTATTGTCATTTACAACACAACGAATGAGTTTTGATTGATACGTTGGTAGTCTGCTTAGAAGTTGAACCCATTTGTGATTCAGTTTTTTTTTCTTCGATACAACGTGTGCGTGACATTTAATTTTCATTAATCTCCTAATTTTAGGATCAACAAAATCTAACCAAATTTGTTTTATACCCTCACCCTGTTCATGGGAGTATTTAATATACTTCAGAATTATTATACATCCATTGACCACTCCATATAAGGCATCAACATTTGTAGTTTTCATGTAAGCACTTATAGAAATCCAAATAGTAGAGACAACATGGATAGCAATCCACCTGTATTCTGCATTTTTATTGTATGAACTTTGATACACATATTTATTCATTGCTCATTATCTTTATATCCACAGTAATTATCTAACAAATTTTGTTCACTAGTTTTATTATTTTTCTCAATGACTTAAATTTTAAGCTTGGACATCTTCGTTTGGATGAAACAAGGTGATAGCATTTGGATATCTGTAGTTTGCTTCTTGAATGAAAAGAAATTGGCTTTCAGTCATACATATTTCTTCAGGAGTTAATCTTTCTCCATTGCTAATAAAAGTTAAAATTGTTGAAAAAGTCACTTCTCTTTCTTTGGTCTACCACTTGTAGTATAATGGGTAGAACCCCAAATATTACTACAAAAAATTATGTTGAATTTTTATTTACATTGTTAGTAAATTGGTCTAGGTACACTTAATAGGAGGCAGTTGACAAAGATTTCTACAGAAAACTATATTGAAACCATCAGGTCATCAAATTCATTATTTATTTGTTTAAGTTGAAATCTTGTGCCAGCATGAGTTCTGTGTTAGCACAAGTCTTTTGTTGCGCGCCACTTCAGGGCTTGTACATCTGCATATGTTTATACAAACATTCAATTTATATTTATTTATAAACACAGAAGAAGATACAACCTAACTTTATGTAATATGATTTTTGATGGAATCATTATAGGAATTTGTGGAAGGAGTATAGAACAGAATAAGTGTTTATATGTATACTTTTATGATAAAATATTGATGATGTGGAAAGAGGGTGATGTGAGATACCTATGTAAGATAACATCTAATAAAGATTATCATTGTTATTGAGGTATTGTTGCTCTGTAATACCATTATTAAAAATAGTTTTTTTTTTTTTTATGGACAGTCTTGAACATTAGAATAATTTTCAAATTCAGTATTTTTCATTTAATGTAAAGGTATTTTTGTATTATATTTAAACCAAATTAGGCTTATAAAAATCCGAAAATTTTTTTTTGTAGAATGTGAATTGTAAAATTATTTTAGTCATGGAACACTTTTCAAGTAAAATTTTGCTGAAATAAAAAATAGAACTGACTTCGAAAAAAGAAAAACCAATAAAAAATGCACTAAAATGAGAAAAATAATTATTTTAAAATGTCTACAGCAAGATCTATATCTAGGTATTATGATAACTAAAACGTTTTGTCATGAAATTGGAGGGAATTGACATAGGTTTAAAGATTACATGGTAAAGGAAAAAAGCGCCGACTTTAATATTTCCAGTCTCTAGACCTAGATCTTGCTGAGGAAATTTTAAAATAAATATTTTTCTCTTTTAATTCATTTTTATCGATTTTTTAAGTCTGTTCTATTTAAAACAAATTTTTTTCAATAATTTTCGACAATATTACTTTAAAACTATCAGTTTTTTCATTTAAAGATAACTCCAAAACTACCTCATCGATTCTAAAAAAAAATTCAATGATCTACCATGGATCATCCTCTATCATTTAAAAAAAAGTTCATCAAAATTGGTGCCGAGGTTGAAAAATTATGTTGGAAAAACATTAAAAAAAACATATACCTATACGGATCGAATTGATAACCTCCTCCTTTTTTCGAAGTTAGTTAAAAAAAAAAGACTGAAATTATTTTTTACCTCCTCCACCATCTGGAAAATGTCCTTGGCTATTCACATTTGTAAATTAAAAAATTAGCTGGGTGTAATTTACGAAAATGAGAATTTAAAGATTGAAAAAATTATTGTCATAAATTTGGGCGTATCCACGAACAAGAGCTACTCATTCAGATTAACCCAGTCGGTCTTTTTGTTTTTTTAAAATAAAGTTTATTGGCATTAACACTGGCGCCGTGAATTCATTTTCTCGCATTTATAATTTGTATTCGTACTTGTTGAGTATTTACTCTCATTTTTGGTAAAAAAAAAAGCGAACCTCTTTTGGTCAGTAAAGGGCACTTTACTCTCTTTTTGCTTTCTTCATACTCTTAGTATCTAAATTTTCACCGAAAACTATTTTTTCACCCACTTTTTTCTTACTCTTCCACAAAGTTTTGATGACCGGATTATTTTGAAACTAATTTACTCCATTTAGATTTGCTACTCTGAAAATATTTTTTCTAGGATACAATATTTTGGCATTATACGAGTAATTGTGAACGATTTTGTAATTGTCCAAAAAATATGACCATGGTTGAATTTAGCTTAACGAGTAACTTTGCTATAAATTTTGATTATGATAATTGTTCAGAGTTGTTGACAAGTAAGTAGGCTGCCTATAAATTAAGAACGTCGTTGTCTTTGATCATATACTGTACATAATGGCAAATTGTTCTTTTTTAAAAATTGCCTTTACACAAATAGTGCATGAAGTTTTCGTTTTTAAATTTAATTAATGATTATATAGTGAAAATTTTTCATCTGAATGAGGTTTGGATGGTGGAAGTGACTTTTTCAGGTCGTATACCTAAAAGAATCAATGTTATAAGTTGTTTGCTAGCACCCACAGTTGGCTGTGAGTGTGATTTGAAATTAAACAGAAAGAAAATCTTTTAAGTATCTTTTAAAAATTTCAGCATCGTCTGAAATAACATAAAATATTAATGGAATAGTTCCTATGGCTATGTATCCTTTTTCGTGACTGTAGATAATTATTTTTGGGTGTAGCTAGGATTGTGGATGGAATTGGTGCCAGCCTACTTGATGTCCTTTTCCAAATAAAATTCTCCACTTTGAGCAGCCCTTCAGTTACATTTGGATCTACAAATAGGTTCGGTAGAAGTGCACATGAATAGCTGCTGCTGTGAGTGGTAGAGCTTCCATTTTAAACTTTTTTTTTCAAATGGATTTTTCAAAAAAATTGAATCTCACATTGCTGATTGTCTTGTTTCCATAAATTGTCTCCATAATTTTTTCTCCTACTCAAATAATTGTTTTTAAGCTAAAATTATATCGAATGTTGTTTACAAAAAAGGTGATCATATTCAATTCATCTTTTTAGGACTAATAAAAGAACAAGCCTTTCATATGATAGTGTCACCAGGGACCAGGGTTCTTTTTTTTTTTTTTTTAAAAGCCACTGAGTCAAAAGTCAATCCTTTGACCTTTTGAGTAAACATAGACACAATTCTCAAATAATAATTGAAATTCATCTAGTACAGCTCTATATCAAATGCACAAATTCTTTTTGAGTTCACAGCTTCTTAAAACATGTTAGGATTTTCAGAAACAGAATTCTGAATAGATTCCAAAATTGAAATATGAGTTTCATGAACATTATTTGCATCAGTTTTTGCTAATTCACCTGAATCAATCTGTCAGTCATTCAATAGACACATTTTTTGATTAACTGACATACCAATACTTTTTGGTGAAACATTGATTTTAATTTCCAGAGTGTTACTTTCGCAAATTAATTCACCAACTGAAGCATCTTCATAAACAATTTTATCATTAAATCAGCCATCTTGACTTTTAATAAATGATCTATCTTTTGGAACTTACGATGTTCTGAAGTTAAATATCTAACTAAAAATATCTGAATACTCATAGGCCTAAATTGTACAATTTTGTTTCATTTAACTTTGAAATAGGCTAAACAGCTAAAAGAAAGAATGAAGAGAACAGTTTTAGTTTTAGCATTAAACTTTGATTGGGGTTTTTCAAAGCTGTTGACTTGTGAGGAGTTGTGTTATAGATATGGACAACAGCCGCAACTGCCAAGTCTTAAAAGCTTTTTGAAAAAACTGCATCAACCATCAAAGATCTGACTCGATATTAAAGTGTATGATTGAATCTTTTTGAAATTCTATTATGTCGAGTATATCAGTTGGTGCTGTTAGTGAATTTCATTTTCATGAAGAATTTTCTTTATTTTTCCACTGGTGTATTCTTTGCTTTAATCACACATTAGAAAACATACTCTGGCTTCAAAGCCTGAAAGGTTCAGAGTGTTTTTCAGAGTGTTTTGAAGAAACAATTTAAAACAGTCAAGAATTTCAGATTTATGATTAATGGAATAGGCCATCGCTAGGTGAGAAAAGTTATCAGTGAACACAGCTGTAAACCTCTTTTTCTCAGTGTAACATTTAGGACTAATTGGATCCATCACATCAGAATTTATAATCTGTAAATGTCTTACAGCCTTAATACAAACTTCACTATAGGGTAATTGAATGCATTTTGAAATTAAAATATGCTTAACGTGTTAATAAAATAATAAAACAATAAATCAAAGAAAATATACATAACTAAATATTAATGATGTTTTGCTTTGACGCCTTCTAGAATGTTGTAGCTTAAAGTTTATTTATTCTTATTTTTATTATAGTTAAAAAACTTTGAAAAAAAAAACTCGATTTATATACCAAATTTCTTCAAATTTTGAGTGAACATGACATAAAAATAATTTAATATATGATTTTAGTTTGAGAAACTCTGTTAATATTTATGCGGTGCTGTAGTGTGTTCAGCTTGGATTAACACTAGGGTACTTTGTATTTCAACTAAAACTTTACCGATTAAAGATTAGCCAATGTTGAAAATTATGATCTTGTATGTGCTGATATTTTGTTTTATGTATGCCTTTATTTAATTCACCTCTGCAAATTAGAATTTAGATTTTATGTTATAACTGAATAAGGTAGGTACTCAAACTAAAGTTTATTACTGGGACAGACCACTGTGTTTGTTGATCACACTTAAAAATATATTTAAAAAAATTCATTTTTAAATATGTAAACTTAATTTGTCTATATTTTTGTTTATGATGCATTGGAATTCCTTTCGGATAATTTTCCATTAGTGCCTCCTCAAAAAAGGGTTGAAAAGCATCAAAAGATGTACATTTAAGTTAAGGAAAAAATGTTTTGCCTGCAATTGTGAATTCCTGTCTAATTTAAAAAAAAATCTTCTTTGTGAAAAAAGTATAAGCAACTAATTAATCAAATATATTTCTCAATAGTTGGAATTCGGCTGTCTTAAATGATATAATTGTAAATAATATAATATTAAGAAATTATAGCTATATATATTATATGAAGATTAATTGGTTGTTGTTTTTTTTTTAACCGATTCTGAACTGTAGGAATTAATGTTTCTCAAATCCTGGTTGCAATGACTGTGAAAAAAAAAAAGAGAAAATTAATTGACGTATAATTGTATTCATCAAGTTATAAATTTGAGAAGATTATGAGGTTTAAGTAGTTGAAAAACCCCTGTAATCAAGTTAAGAGAAGTTAGTAAATTTATTAATTGAAAAAAAAGTTATACTAAATTCATTATATTTGTTTCTTATAAAATTAAAGCATATTATTATGAATTTCTTGTATTTTTTTTTTTTTAAATGTATTGAAAGCTGGTAATAATAATTTTTTCAAATTTTGTCTGTTGATTGTGAGAGGGAGTGACTACATACACAACTAAAATCCAACCAATATTAATTTCAACCCACTCAAAATCTTGTCCAAAAGGATACACAGCTGTGATATGCAGTATCCACAAAACCCAACGGTAAAGTGGATACTTTCCCTGGCTACTTAGGTGTTCTTTTGTCCCAATTTATTTCCTACTTCATTGATTTTTATCATAACCTGTGGCAGTGTGTTAGAGGGATGTATTCAATAACTAATTTTCATCGTGAAGATTTTAATGCTGTACTTATTGGGCTTGGATTTGATATACACCTTGAAAGGACAGCTACTACAAAAGCCTAAACATCTGCTTATTGATTGTATCTTTTACAGTTTTCAATGAAGCTGTCCCATATGTCTCAAATAGCAACCAGAGGATCTGTTTTCTTTTGATGAATTCTTGTTAGTTTATCATAAAATCGCAGACAGCATGCTAAAAACATGAACCGATGTTCATTCATTGTTGACTGAAAAATCGAGTCATTATATTTTACGAACTACAGCTTACAATACGGCTCTTTATTAGCAGGTATGCGTATGAGGTTGATAAGATGAGCCGCTATTGGTTACAAGACATTTGCCTGAATCCATATGCTTGAAAACCCTTTCACTGAAAAGCAAAAACCTGAAAGGCATTTGCTTGAAAACCAAAAACCTGAAGTACATTTACCTAAATCCTATGCACCTGAAAAAAATTAATTTTCACAAATTAACATTGGGGGATATATTTTTCAGATACTGTATTACATTGTTCTCCTCTTTATATCTGTTTTAATCAGAAATGATATTCTGAATGCGATTTTGAAGGTCTGCTTATTTTTTCCATAGTGCTACTTTAACATGTTTGCCTAATGAGAGTTTAGAAATGCAGATCTCAGTGTGGGCCTGCTGCTTTTGGAGCTTTGCTAAAAAAGTGTAAAAGCCTGAGTGGTGTTTACCTACTACTATCCAAAAATGGTTATGCCACCCTTCGCTGGCATTATTAGTTTTCTATCATTTATTCAGTATGGTTTCATACTGATTCCAAATAGCTGATTGGTAACACATCTCTACTTGGTCTACCACTGACGTACATATGTATAAAATAATCCAACATCAGTATTAGATTTTTAAAAGCTATTTCCCTCAGTGAGTTGAATGCTTGGTGGATATCAGTAACAGGGGTGAAAGCTATTGACAAAAGCATGGGTACAAATTCTTTAATACTGCAGTCATTGGTGGCATAGTAGAGCTGCTGCAGGTCCTCTGATTGCCTAAGGTAGAAAAACAACATACTAAAAAGTACACATGGTTATACCTCCTCGCAAGCATTAATTATGTTGAATTTGAAGTCGGTCATGATTCTCAGTGGCACACATACATTTATGAGATAATTCTCCACCACTCTTATAACTGCATGTAGTACCTCTACATATATGTTTGTTGTTTTTCCCAACAGTAACACGTGTACCAATGGCAGTAAAACATTTCTGCAATCAGTGGTAAAGATTTTTCAGGCATATGGCTTCAGGTAAATGTCCTGTAACCACCACCATCTTGTGTTATTTGGTTTTTCATTAATTTTACATTGTTTATTATTACAATATATACATAAAATACAAAATGGCAGATCATTTTTTATCATTCTCATGCGCATACCTGCTAGGTGATACAGAGCCTTACTTAAGTATGTTGACCATATAAGCCTTTTGCACCTCTGCCATATATAAAAGACCAATAAATGCAGAAAGTTCAATTCTTCTTTAGTAGTCTGGAAGTAATAAGGCTGATTTAATAGAGTTGTTCATTTTCTTTCTACCTGCTCATATGGTTGCTGTAAAATTATTTCCAAAATTGAATTGTCTAACAGGAGGGATCTCTTTGCTAATAGTGTTTGAAAGTCTTTAGTAACACCTCAAACTGCAAGAAAATGGGTTTTAAGTCTCAAAAGCACATAATACCTTGCCAAAAGATGGTCACTGTGACTACAGAATTATCAACCTCAGACAAATACTTGTAACAAATGTTTTTCTAGATATTTTTGAAATTTTACCCTTCATAGCTCCTTTAATTTTGAGAATACCATCCTAGGTCATTTCATAAGATCACTTATAATTAGTAGATTGAGTACCTCTGGTATAGAATGAAGCAAACTATGAGCAATGAAAGCAAATTTAGATCAAAAGAAAAATGATAACCAAAAAGACATCGCATGCTGAACAGAAAACAAAGTAATATTCCCAGTACTATTTCTTGAATGAATGAATGATAGGCCCAGGATGTATGTGAAAAGAAAGAAAGGGAAAAATTATTCTAGGCTAATTCTAGTTTGTGTTTGATGACTACATTTACCTCTCCCCCCTTTGGAGTAGATAGTAAATGGATCTTGACTGATGTCAAATTGGTGTAAAATGTGAATGAGAAAAAAAATGGGAATCCGAAATTAATTTATTATAACGACTTAAATTATTTAGGTGGGGGAAGGAAATAATTAAATCTCCCTTATTACCAGAATTTTAGGGGCCATTTGATAAACTAATTTGATGGTTTCCTCTTTTGCTATTTCTCTCAATTTATGCAGAAAAACTTCATCTCCTCTGGAGTTGGGATAGATGGTGTACACTGGTGTGACTACTTCAACCCACACATTTTCAATCAAACTCACACCAAATTACATCAACTTTAATAGTAAATGTTTTGAGAATGGGTGTTGTGGTGACGGGTGATCGAAGACAAGCGAGTGTATTACACACTCGTTGATCACCGAGCAGGTCAGGGGACGTATAGTCCACAAATTATCTTTTTGCACTCACAGCTTTACATTTCATCTGTACTGCCAAATTTTATACTGAGCTAGGCTCACACACACATACATACATACAAGAAGAACATACTCCACCTTCTGCTATTGTGTGGTGTGCTTTGTATGTCTATACACATACCCACAGGTTTAATGTGATATAGCTGATTTCCTCCATCTCATTCCCATTCTTCTCATCAATAGATTGTGAAGCAGTGTAAGGTGGATACATTATCCGAAACGAATGCAATGTTGGTATTATAAAAACTTGAAAAACTTATACCCTTCAAGGATATATATGATGGAGACGACATGCTGCTGTTTTACAATGGGATCGACTGTCGTTAACATCTACATGGAGCACGTGTACACTGGCTTACAAATTATACCATATCAATCGACATCAACCAATCAGAATAATCGGATTCTCCAGAATGAGGTAATTTGTAAGCCAGTGTTTATCAACAAATGCACGTGGCGATTTTTTCTTCCAATCAGATTTTTAGAAAGCAAAACACGTGGCGTCGGTAGCGCTATCCATAGATGCGACACCAAAACCGCTATTATGTGGTTTCCATCGTATATATATATATCCTCGAAGCTTATACCCTGTATCTATTGATTTTACATACAATAGTATACGAAGTATTTTCATCTCAGTCTGTACAAAACAGTAGTTTGGCTTCTGTTGATTGACTAAACAGGAAGAAAAGAACGGAGAAAAATTTTTAATTTGGCAACTTGCTGCATGCCTAAACAGACGTGTAATAATATGAATGTTTCATCATTATTAATATAATTCATGCGTGCAAATGCCTTCGGCTCATGTCTTTAGTCGTCATTTAGTATTCACTTAATGCTAAGTGCATTTAGCTCAGTGAATTCACTTCAGTGACCTCTTGACGAGACTTACGTTTTCCTTTTAGTAAATATTCATACTTCAGTGGAGAAAATGACTGTTCAAAAATACCAAAACTATTAAGTAGATCCGCTTGTTTTTGTCCTTTAGTACGTAGTAGGTACACTTAAGCGAAGTGAATGACTAAGAATACGGCCCTGTATCGTTTCAAAATACAATGGTGTTAGAATCAAATTTTCATCTATAATATCAAAAAGCATTTGAAAAGCAGAATGCAAACTCAGTATTAATAGGTAAGTCGCTAGCCTATGTAGGTGAAAAATCTTTTATTGAAGAGATGAAACGAAAAACAGTTGATTAAACATTTTGGCAGCGCAGAAAAATGACAGCTGTGTTTTCTCTTGCTATTTCTGTTATAAAAGGCATCATCTGCAATCATCCGTGTATAATAACTCGGTGTTTAAAACTTACTTCGTGATGTTTGCCAAGTTTTTTTCAACCTATTAACTATTTATAAATATATTGGTGAGTCGATTCACATGTCTTGTAATTTCACCATGAATTTTTGGACGAATGCTGAAATAAGACAAAAAACAAACATACGTACACGTATTAGTGCAGGTATGGCTCCTGATTCGCTGACGAAAATTTAAAATGTTTACATTAAAAACGAATTTTTGAAAGGTAAGCTTTTATTTATTTATTTTTTTGGTTTTAGCTTCATGCGCGAAATAAATATTATTTCGTTGCGGAAGATTGGCTGCGGCATTGGTATATTTTAAAATCGCAGTCTGCTGTAGTGAGTAGAATAACAGCTTATAAAAAAATACCTAGTTTCCGGGGGGTGTAGGAACGTTTTTCATTAGGAAGGGTACAAGTTGAAAAATCAAAGAACCAAGAAATATGAAGTGTATTTGCAGCAATGACAAAACTGAGGGGCGCTACTGGTTATTATAACCCGCCCTCTCTACCAATGGAATTATTTTAAAAAACTTTAGGGCAGTGATACTTTGCTACGAAACTCAGTTTACCAATTTTCAATGATAATATAAAAAAAAAAAAACCCGAATTAATGCAATACAAAAACGACGCTCATAACCAATTCTGCCTTAAATAAGAAAAAGATACTTCAACTTCTATCGAACTTACACTACAATGACAACCCATTATGAAAATTTCAGCCCAGTCCTTTTGGTTGTTTTCTCAGAAGCGTGAAACAAAATTATTTCACAGTTTCCAAGAAAACTACCAAACGAATAGGCATCAGACTTTTGTCAGACTTGCACATACCTATATATTATCCTTATTGTAGTTTCTTCAAAACTCTGGAAAAACAACTTTTCGAGGATTTTTTGGTTTTCTAGTTTTTTTGGAAATTACAGGACAAATAGGCACTAAACTTCTTTCAGACAGCTGGTCTTATATAAAGACTGCGTGTCTTAAAAATTTCAGTGTCATAATTTTTGTAGTTTTCTCAAAACCATATGAACCAAAAATTCTCTTCAACAATTTATTCTTTTCCTGTTTTCTCAGAAATTACTGAATGAATGGGTTCCCACCCATTTTCACTAATCCATTTTCTTGAAGTATAATTTTCCCTAACAGACATTTTCCCTAATTTTTTTCCCCTAATACCAAAATGTCTAATGTACTATTTCCCTAACAAAATTTTTTTCTGGAATTGGTTTTTTCAAATATATATTCATATTATATGCAATAGCACCAACATGTTCTAAGTCTCTGCCATCATTTTCATACTCATCATATGTTGAGCATACATCATGTATTCTTTGTTGTAGTTCTAACCAGTTTTGTTTGAGTACAGCTTGGACTCTTCGACCCATACTGAGCTCTGCCAGTGTTGCCTCTGTGACAGCCTATTCTTTCTAGAACTCATTGAGGCAGGAGTATAGGTCTGAGTGATGTTTCGCAACTATTAATCTGAACTAATTATGCCACTCCTCACTCACGTTATTTGTCTTATATCTATTGAATAGTGCTGTTTCGCATTGGTTCCACAGTGAGGGAGAATATTGCTGTGGGGTGGGGTGGGGTGTCATGATATTCCCTCTATCGAAATAATGAAATGTGCCAAGCAATTTTTACAACCAATCATTGGAGGAAAAATAAATTACATCTATTAGGAATATTGGCTTTAAGGAAAATGTCCATTAGGAATATTGGTTTTAGGAAAAATGGATTAGACATAATGCGTTTAGGGAAAAAAAATTAGGGAAAAATAAATTAGAGAAAATGTTTGTTAGGGAAAATTATACTTAGGGAAAACGGATTAGGGAAAGTGTCCGGCAATCGAATGAATGAGCCCCTAACTCTTATCAGACTTGCATTAACATAAGGAAAATCTATCGCGGGATCACTATGAGGTCATCATCAAGGTGTCATTAAAAAAAAAAATTCATGAAAATCGGTTCTAAACAGAGCCGTCAAGCTGAATAAATATAGCTTAAGTTGTAGGCTTTTGGCTTGCATTTTAGAAAATGCAGCTTCGGGTTGAAGCTTGCTTTTGGTTTAAATATTTTCTTAAATTTCTAGCTAAATAATATGAAATAAATTTTTTTAAACACAAAATTTATGAATACCTGTAGGAGTAATTTGGTAATAAAAAGAAAAACTAATAAAATTGCGGTGTGATAGAGCAAAAAAAAAAAAGCCAAAAGCGGATGAAAAAATATGGCCATCTTGGAAAAAATAAAGCTTAGGCTAGCAGCCTAAAGCTGAGAATAAAAAAAGCTTATCTGGCTTTCAGCTAGCTTGACAGTCCTGGTTCTAAGAGTAAGAAGTTATACTTCAAAAATTAAAAAAATATGCTTTATACAGATCGAATTTATAAGGAACCTCTTTTTTTTTTTAGACGTTGGTTAAAAAATGATTTTTCATATTCTTCAGGTTACATGTAAAATTTTGGAACATGGTGCCTAATATGCAAACAATGATTTTGTTTATTAACAATATGTTTTGAGTGGTACAAATGATACTACGTACCTCCGCATTTTTTGTTGGTTGTTACTGCTAGTTTCAATTTCTAGCCGAAAGTATTATTAAGTTATTGTACAGAAGTGTAAGGGGATAATGGGTATGCGAATAATTAAAGTGTCTTTTTGTTCTTCTTAAGGATTATAGTATACCTGTGGCACGTAGACAAATAGGATCTATCGCTAGGTCTTTGAAATAGAAGAACTTACAATAATAGACGAAATTCAAGATTTTCAGCTGGAAATATCCTGTTTACTGATTGACATACGAAAAAGCAGCAACGATAATACTGGGTCAGCTGCATTTTAGAATTTTGACTATACTCACGAGTGTATGGCACCAATCCGTCGTCATCCTCCGGATCTAAACAATCTTTGGTGACTTCTTCGAGTTCTTCATCTGATAATTTTTCGCCTGTAATAAGCACGAGAGATGAATGATTGCAGGAAGAGAAAAATTGTGAAAATTGTTTCGTGAAAATCCTGTTTCACCTAAAGAAAGTAAGATGTGTAGTAATTCAGCTCCTAACATAAGACCATTCTCTTGTTTATCGTACAATTTCAAGCACTCGATAAAATCTTCGTATACTCCTTGATCTTTATCTTTTTTTGTCTGGCTGTAGATAGGCAAGAATTCTTCTAGAGTGAACGATTTTTCACCTGTAAATGTGAGTTTTTTGTTCGTAAGTGGTTGAGCGAAGAGAATATAGGTACGGTTTATTATTTCAAAAGGCTTTGCAAACCTTTCTTTTTGGTTCCGCCCATCTTTTCAATGACAGCGTTCGTGGGATTCAAGTCACAAGCTCTCAAAAGATCTCCTAAAAAGATGGCGTCAACGGTGCCGTTGCCTTCGAAGTCGTAAATGTCAAAAGCAAAGTTTGCCTCTAAAAAATTCATTTTACACGTAAAATATTTAATACTTGGAAAACAAAATATTATTTCTCGAAGTAAGTAGCACGTTTCAGTAAACGTTTTTAAGTAGGTTTTCTTTAGAAAATCTGCGTACTACGCTTGGTGCGGTGTTCTTCGACCATATGCTGGATGGACTGCGCATACTTACTGATAAAATGTTGAACCAAATGAAATGTACATTCCATTCAAAAGTTCCTTTCCTTAACAAACTGTACTTTTCACAGAATTCATCTACGAATTCTCTTCCGTCGCCGTTAAATTAATTAGGATTCAGCTAGGAATCGAAGAGAATTCACCTACGAATATTAAAAAGGAATAAATGACGCTATTTAATTTTAAAAACACTTTCATTTTGTAAAATGACAAATGCCATTCCCTCCAAATTATTTAATCAATCCACGTATGATATTTGATAAATCCTGAAAAAAGGGAACTTTTGAATGAAATATACGCCTTCGTGGTGTCTCCATGTAAGCCAATGTTAATTTTATCAGTATGCGCAGTCCATTATGTATATGGTCGAAGGCGGTGTTAGCCGCCAGGGTTGGGGGTGAGTACGTTTTGCATTTCATGACGTCAGGAAAATTTTGGCACCAATAACTCAAATTAATATAATGTATAAGTCAATTTTTGTTCCCACGATACTGTCCGTCAATTACGAAATTTTGTACGAACATTTGTCCTAAGCCAAAGATCAGTTTTATTTATTTTGGTGCGGATCGGCTGGATGGTATTTCCGGTACCACCATTTTTGTTTTTGTTTTGGTTACAAAATGCTCAGTTTTGCACCAATAGCCACAAAATTTGGAATAAATATTTATTTTAATTCATTGTAGTAGGTTTTGGCGCGGATCGGCCGGACGGTACTTTCGGTACCATTATTTTTGTTTTTACATATTGGTTATAAAATGCGGAATTTTGGGACCATACTTATGTACGAAATTTTAAACAAATATTCATTATAATTTATGTTAGGGTGCTACCGATTTTGGTGTGGATTGACCGGACAGTACTTCCGGTAAAGTTTTTTTCTCTTTTTTTTCTAATTCGCATGAACTTTTCTTTTTACAAAAATTAACCACACGTTCATATTTTCTATTTTTCATTTCTTTGGTTTCATTTAAAACTATATGATTATTTACGATACTTTATCTTCTTAATTAATTTTTCATTTCAAGAAATAATGCTTTTAAATTTCATATCGTCTAATATTTTGTCATACAATTATAACATACCACTAACACATATAAACTAACAGACAATTAATGTTACCATCAAAATTCATAATTCTTTTTCTCGAATATATCTACTATTTTAGCGAGGCTTGCTACGCTAGAGTTTTTTATTTTCTTTTTAAGATTGGAACAGAGGATTTGACGTGGCGGTAGTTTTCGAAGAGGGATTTTTTGGCTTTTATGTTTGCATGTTAATCGTGTTGAGGAAGCAGAAAAAAAAAGCGATTGGCGAATCATCAAAATTTGGCCTAAAAAAATTGAAATTAAGAACCAGTCCGGTTCCTCCCTCATTCGTTTGCCTGGGTGTAGCTCAACTTATATTTTTCTTTTAGTTATTATATAGGTACTGTGTTTCATTCTTTGAAGTTTTCCTCTTTTGTCTTTTTTTAAATTGTCCTCCGCACTGCAACAATATTTGTTGTCAATAGCAGAGTCCTGCAAGTAACCTTGATCGTTGTTCTTCGAATTTTGTGAATTATGCTTTGCCCTTTCATTGAAACGTCTGGACAGCACTTAGCCAACTCAAAAAAATCATAAAATTTTACTTCTTGCGAATAAGAAATTTGTCTCATTTTCGTAATTATTCGGTCGAAATAGTTGGTTAGATTATCTGCACGTATAGCCAGAGATGCGAGTTTGATTAGTCTGGGGTTGAGGTTTCGATTTCAAGGAGGCCGAAATATTCAACCCGGTGTTGATATCGAACCAAGAGTTTTATGGCTTCAAAAGAAACTTATTTCAGTAATTTTTAATGCCACTGAGTTTAATTAAGGTAGCCAATCAAATTGCATTAATAAAGTTTTGAGCACTTACTTTCAACTTCAGAACTGCTTAGGTCGGCCTGTGAACAAAAGTATTTTAATTATTACTTTCAGTAGAATCGCTGCATTATACTTACATTCATTATTTATACACACGTACCAAACAATTTGGATAGGTACTCAATGAGAGAACATAACTTTTTTACCGTGTTTTTTAATGTTTTTATGTTTACTGGATGTAACACTGCGCTTGAATTTTTAGTGGCATTAATTTTAAAGACATAGATTGTAACAGTGTATCTAATTGTTACAAAAAGTATACCACACAGTTTAATATTTGAATATGGGTAAGTATTGAGCATGACATGATTACAAATTATTATTTCAAATAAGTTTAGTTAGAAGAATGAATTAGGATTAGAACTAAGGGTATGAGTTCGAGCGATTTTCATGGAGCGTCGTGGTAGGTTTACATCTAATTGGTTATTATAAACACACATCATGAAGAATTAGCCATTGGGATTATGATTTGGCGCATAAAGTGGGTGTGGTTACGGAATTTTGTGAAATTGGAGTAAATGCACAATTGCATAAATATTCGTGGAAAAAGTAACCTCGTACTAACACAAGAGCTACGAAAATGAGAGGGTTTTGGAAAAAGGTGATTTTATGGAGCATGTAAAGACTTGTTCAAATGACCTAAATATGAAGAGGGACAAATGTACGAAAATATGGACCCGACGTTTTATGAATGATATATGTAGTAACGTCATTTTACAGGGTGTTAATGGAAGAGTGTGTAAACTTTGTTTCTCAATTAGTATAGCTTTTTCGCGCCTGTCCTTAACTTCGAAGTTCAAACAAGTTCAAATTCGACAATGACTGGCGGATGAATTTTTCGCAACACCCAACCGAAATAGTTATTTGTGATACAAGTGTATAAAGTAGGTGATTTTGATCGAGGATGGTATTTACAGCACAAGTCGGAGGCAAGTGATGCAAATCACGCAAGTGTCAATCACCTCCTATATATAGGTGTGTCACACATTATTTTTTGCAACACCCCCTTCCCCTAAAAAACAAAACAAAATCGATATAAATACATATTTTTACAATTGGCCAACAATTTTTGTCAATTTATTATTGGAAATTTGCAACATATGAGCTGTTGAAAAAAATGTCACCTTTTTCCATTTATTTTTGTCCGAAAGTCGTTGGCTTCTTATTTTTTTCCTATATTCGATGAAAATGGGATAACAAAATACGGTATTTAGTTCCTAGGGAGAAATAATAGAAAATGAAAAAGTAGCCAACCCATACGAGAAATTCGTCGAGATGGGTGAGAAATTCAAGTGAAAAGTGCGCATGTGCAGAAGATAATTTTTTGACTTCCCATTAAATTTGTTACTTTTTGTTCCATTAAGGCATGGTAAAAAACGTACTTTTGGGAAGGGTGTTACAAAACTTTGTGAAATTAATTATTTGTGTTAGGATGTGAACTATCTATACACACATCTCCCATTGGTAGTGGCGTAGCTGTAGCCACATGGAAACGTCGCTGCTTTTAAGGCTGTAGGTTGTTGGTTCGAATCCCCATGCCGGCAGATGTACAATTTGGTTCTAGAAAATTTTTTTGTTAAATTTGTTACGGAGCTGGGGCACTGAGGATTGCAAAGATTTTTTGGGTAAAAAAAAAGTAAAATTATTTATTACTTGTTATTCGGCCTTGAAATAAATAAATATTTTCTTTTTTTTATTTATTTATTATTTTTGGGGTAGGGTTGTTGCAAAAATTAATGTGTGATTTGCAGCACTTGCCTTTGACTTATTTTGCAAATTTCAAACTCATGTCAAAATCACCTACTTTTTGCCACTTGTATCACAAATAACTATTTTGTTTAAATTTCAACGTATTTTTACGTCCGGTTATATTATCGAAGCTTACTATTAAGAAACAAAAAACAAAATGAAGAAAAAAAGCCTTTTTGCTGAACAGATAATTTGAAAATCGAGCAAGGGGGTTGTACATATTTCCATTAAAAGTTCTAACTGAAGGGTTTCTTCTCATTTTTTCTATAAATTTTTCAGAATATGTTTTCCTCGTAAAATCAACTTTTAAGAGTAAGTTCCTTTGCACTTTTTGTGTAAAAAGTTATGACGCAAGTAGACTGAGGTAGATATTGGGTAAGTTATTCGATAAGGAAAAAAAGTGCGGAATGAGTTCTTCTAAGAGGCTCTTTGATTTTCCATGGTAGAACCATTGAAAACGTTTTTTTTTTTAAATTTCCAACCTCCTGACCCTACTCATTGAGTAAGTTCTATTGAAAAGTGCTCCTTTGTAAATTTTATTGTAATTCTATTATTTCCTGTGTGCTTGTATCATTTTCTTTTGGTGTGAAAAGTTTTTCTTAACTGCCATATTTGAGATATTAATTTTTAAGTTTTTCCTCTTCATACAACTGACAAAGAATTGAAAGTTTGATCGCATTAAGGCATAGTTTTTAAATTAGTAGTCAACTACTTCAGTAAATTCTACTTAGCTAGTTTTGTGAGAAACAA
The DNA here is from genome assembly GCA_011428145.1 of Ericerus pela. Lineage (NCBI taxonomy): Eukaryota > Metazoa > Arthropoda > Insecta > Hemiptera > Coccidae > Ericerus > Ericerus pela. Next base: position 484,000 of record WOFM01000458.1, read on the forward strand.
TAGCCTATTTATTTGATGCTAGCTCATTAGAAGGTTATAATAATAATATGGTAGACTAGTAGAGATCAAATTTTTGAACTTTTTCTGCTATTAGCTCGTATTAAACCGAGAATTTTATGAATTACCTACCTACCTATAAAATTAAATTAAGGCTTCTTGATTTTTAACGAATTATTATAGTTTTCAGATTTCGAATAAAGTATTGAAATAAATAATTTTTTTTATTTTTCTTTTGTATCAGACAACACACTAAAGAACAATTTTGTTGCTATTTAAAAAAATCCATGTGAATAATTTTACAACTAAACAAGTCGTGCTTATTCTAGTAGTGTTTCTGATCAAAAATTGATCAAACCAGCTGATCGATCTTTCCAAATTTGTAATCAATTAACTGCAAATTTTGAAAGATAGGATGATCGATTTTTACCCTGTTTGCAAATGGAGGGGTTAGGTGGTGGATGATGAAAATTTTCTGTTTCACAACCAAAAAAAAAAAAACTAATGACACCATTTTCCCATTTTGACTTTTTCTTCATGTGTAAGTACCTATTCAAGTCTTGAAGCGCTGCTCCGCACCACTTTTGCTTGTGCAGGTGCTGGATTTTTTCTGGCATACCTATAGATAACACTATAGAATTTGTTGTTTAGGAAGAAGCAACGAACATTTATTTCTCTTGTGTGTCAGCGGCTTTGTGGGTAGTGGCATATATATGCGCATCGTATATGAAGGAGTAATTAGCGAAATAATATTGGGAAATAATTTGGTGAAATAATTTTAACGAACGAATTAACGGCTTGTACATTTATTATAGTGATGATTATGTAAATATTTACATTTATGCATGTATTACCTACATTTTCAGTTCACAGTTTTGAGAAAACTACAAAAAGGATAGTGGTGAAATTTTTTCAAAATGTAGGTAGTCTTTATATAAGAGCAGGTCCGAAAGAGGTTTGGTACCTATTGGTTTTTTAGTTTTCGAGAAAACTTGAAAAGAAAAAATTACGAGAGTGATGGGGTTGAAATTTTCATGAAAGATGTTCTTTAAATATGTGCAAGTCTGAAAGGTGTTTGGTGCCTATTGGTTTGGTAGTTTTCTGGAAAACTAGAAAATGATTTGTGTTCATGGTTTTGAGAAAACAACGAAAGGGATCGGAGTGAAATTTTCACGAAATCGGTAGAAGTTTGGTGCCTATTGGTTTCACAGTTTCTGAGAAAAACGTTAAACCAAAATAACAAATTGCTGGAGGAAATGATGTTGGCTGCGTTGCTTAAAGTATCCTTTTCTTATTTACGGCGCAAGGGGTTACGAGCGACTTTTCTGCATTGCATCAATTTACGTTTCATTTTATTTTATTTATTATTTTAGTATTATAAATGAAAGTGGGAAAACTGGGTTTTCTAGCAAAGTATCATTGTGCTAGAGTTTTTTTAAATTTTCGATTTTCGTTTTCATTGTTAATGTATTTCTAGATGAGTTAATTTTTCATTAGTAATAATATTAGGTCTGTTCTATACGTCAAAAAGTGCACAAATGCGGCCGGATAGTCGCGAAAACCTTAATTTCGAAAAAAATGTTCTGTCTAAATACCAATTTTCGGTAGACATTAGGTACGTTTTTCAAATGAATTCATCTACAGCTCAATGTGAAAATATAAGAAAAAGATTACTCACCATTCTGAGAAATTATTATGATTGGAATTAACATATGCACGAAAACGCGAATATCGACCAACTGAATTCTGTATGCGGGCTTACTCTAAAAATAATTGTCTGCTCCCTGCTAGATTTCCTCCACTCCTACGACTGATATTCACCAAAACTAACTCAATTCGGTATTTTTAATGAAGACAATGTGTGCGTGCAATTTTCCTCACTTGGTACCTGGACAAATTAGTCGAAAACAATAAATTATTATTATCTTGAGCGATGTAAATGATCCGTGGAGCTGCAAGAGTATGTGGTGGGACAATAGCCAAATAACGTTTTCCAGTTTGACGGTCTCATTTCTTCCCTGAGCCAAAAACGTCACCCATAATAAGACGGTTTTATCGATTTTTTATCAGTAAAGTATAACATATTTTGTATCTTATTTTAGCTTTTCACATTTTTAAATCTTTAGCAGCTATGTTCGATATGGCGAAAAAGTACTGCACCCAAGCGTTAGGTTCTTGGTTAGTTCTGTTGACAGTTAGTACTCGTTTCAACATTCCGCTTTTCGCTTCGTGAGAGCTTCGCAGGGTGACAAAAACTTTTAAAAAATGAGAAGATACATGAAAAGTAACCGATTATTTCTTTAGTAGGTATATGAAAATTTTTACTGATTTTCGATATTTGTGAGAACACGATTTTTTTTTTTTTCAATTCTAACCTGAAAAAATTAGTAAATTATCCTCTCCAGTGGAATAGCTCCGCATTTTCTTAAGTAGAATGGCCTGGTATTCAAAAATGCTGTAAGTTTCGCACTTTTATTTTGCATCAAACATGGCCGTATTATTTCTTGTTCCTGAGTGACTGATTCGAGAACAAGTTTCTTGAACCTCTACCAAAAAATTCACCCAAAAAAGATAAAAATACTTATTTTTTATTCACGTGCTAAAAGTTGTTGACTGTATTACGAGTGGCAGTGATTGCAGAATGGGTAAAGAGGGATGCAGGATCGAACGCAAGAACAATACTTCAGTAATTTTTTTATTTTTTATGTTTTAGACGTCATGAATATTATCTTATATATAGAAGCCACTTTCAGGGATGGTAATCTACGCGTAGAATTCGATATTCTACGTTTTTGATGTAGAAAATGTAAAATATGTAAAAAAAAGTGTGATATAAATAAGCTGATAACTCGTATCAATGTTATCATTACTTTGTCGCATTATCGGTATTATTTTTTCCATATTTTTCTCCATATTTTTACATATTCTACATATTCTACATGAAACTGGATATTATTTTTAGGTAGTCAGGCTGTATGGGGATTTGAACACGTACCGACTGAACACCTAACTCTATCATGTCACCGTCACCCAAAATGCACCACCATACTCACTCAGCCACAGTGCCAGGGGATGTTGAATGAAAGAATACTGGCTGATATGTATTGGGGTAGCCGCCACATTATACTTTACATATTCTACATATAGAATATACATGTATATGTAGAATTCAATTCTACCTTGCCATCTCTGGCCACTTCTGTAACGCTATCACATGACCAGTTTTGCAGATATATTTAGCTATGCGTATATTTGAGTCTAACTTCAAATAATTTTTTTCTTCGTAGTATCATATCAAGGCATCTATTTAATTGATAATTCCGAAGCATTTGTATGGGTTTGTGTATATTATTGCTGCCTTGCGGCATTGGGCACTCACTAGTATGTAACTATGTATATTGTACATAAACATATACTTATTATAGATTTAAGTTGGTTGAGATAGGTAAGTAATTTTTATGTCACCATTCATACTTAAATTAAGTAGGACTAGCATTCGATTAAGTTTATTCGCAGTCAGTGGTGTAGCCAGGATTGTCTTAATGAGGGATTTGTGAGAAATAATTCTTCTCCCACTTTGGTCAACCATCTTAGTAGACCAAAAAATTTGAATTAGAAAGTTTCTACCTTCACCTTTCAAGCAAGTGCCGTTAGCAGGATTAATCTTCAAATAGAAGAAAATTCATAAATTGGAAAAAAAATTATTTTTGGATTGGAATATTTAATTTTCATACCAATTGTCAACATTTGTCATGAAAATGATCTTATTGTGAAATTGGTGGAAAAGTGATGATGATCAACAATGAAGTCAGAGTAGTGAAAAAAAACTTATTGAATTTCTCCTTTAAAAGAACCCCATTCTCCATTAAAATACCAGAAAAAAATTTTTGGAACAAAATCAAGCAAGGCTCTTGTGATTTTGAAGAAAATTTTAATCAAATTTTTTTCTCCCTTTTTGATGGAAATGGGTATTTCGAGAGGCTAAAAATGATGGTGATAGTCGTTATCCTGTGGAAACATATAACAGATACGATATGGGCAGAAAAGTAATAAAAAAAGTCAAAGATGAGACACCAAGTTCAATGAATTTCTCCTTTAAGGGTACAGAATTTTCAATTAAAATACAAGAAAAAAATTTTTGGAGCAAAAAAAAAAAGCAAGAATATTCTTTTGTGATTTTGAGGAAAATTTTGATCAAAATTTGTTCTCCTTTTTAGATAGAAATAGTGGTATTTCAATACGCTGAAAATGATAGTGATGGTTGCATTCTGTGAAAGCAAATAACAGCTCAGATATGGGAGGAAAAGGGATGAAAAAACAAAGTTGGAACAGTGAAATTCAGTTTTAATGAATTTCACATCTAAAAATACCACAGTTTGGTGTAAAAAATGAAAAAACCAATTTCGGAGCAATAAAAAGGAAGGCTTAGCATTGGGATTTTATGGGAAAGTTTTAACCAACTTTTTTCTTGTTTTTTGATGAAAATTAGGGTATTTTGAGTTGATCAGATTAATGGTGATGGTTTCATCTTGTAGAAATAAATAACAGTCAAGATATGGGTGAAAAAGTGGTCAAAAAATGCAGCTAGAGCAGCAAAACCTATAAATTTCTCATCTAAAAATACCCCATTTTGCATTATATAGATCAAGAAAAAAAATTTTGGAAACAGAAAACATTAGGGAGCCTTGCGATTTTTGGGGAAATTTTCATTTAAATATTTTCTTATTTTTTAATGGAAATTGAGGCATTTTGAAGCTTTAAAAGTGATGGTGATGGTTTCATCCTGTGAAAATAAACAACGTCCAAGATATGGGGGAGTAAGTGGTAAATAAATTCTGCTAGAACATCGAAACGAGTCTCAATGAATTCCTCATTTAAGAATATCCCATTTGACGTTATAAAAAGAGAAAATATTTTTGAGCCAAAAAACAGTAACGTTCCTTGCGATTTTTGGTGAAATTTTGACAAAAATTTCTTTTTGTTTGTTGGTGGAAAGTGATGTATTTCGAGGAACTGAAAATGATGATTGTCTCATTCTGCGGAAATTAACAATAGCCAAGATATGGGTGAGAAAGTGGTCAAGAAATGCAGCTAGAACATCGAAACCATTCTCAATGAATTTCTCATTTAAAAGTATCCCATTTTGCATTATAAAACGAGAAAAAAAAAATTTGAATCAATTTTTGAGAAAATTTTGACCCAATTTTTTTAAATTTTTTGGTGGAAATTGATGTATTTTGATGTGCTGAAAATGATAGTAATTGTTTCATTCTGTAGAAATAAGCAATAGTCCAGATATGTGTGAGAATGTGGTAAAAAATGCACTAAGAACATCGAAACCAGTCTCAATGAATTTCTCATTCAAAAATATCTCATTTTGTATTATAAATCGAGAAAAAATATTTTAAAAAAATTATGAAAATTATGTGAGAGCAGCGAAAGTGGCCACAATAAATTTCTTTTCTGAAAGTACTCCATTTTCCATTAAACTACCAAAAAAATATTTTTGGAGCAAAAAAGAAGTAACTCTGCTGCTCAGTGATTTTCTGAGAAGTTATCGTCACTCTATATAAACTTGCTTCCCATAAAATTACATCATATCCATCTTCAAAAAGCCAGTGAAATGCCTGCAGATGCCGTCGTTAGGCTATCATACTTACACTCATGGTAGTGTAATTTCACTATTGTTTGATTGTCGTAAGTTCGAGTAAGTAAACACCGAATGAATGGCGGCCTATTAATTATGAATAATGGAATTGTCGTATCCATTCATCTAAGATATGCCGAGTATTACCCTGTGCTGTCCTGCAGGTTGAATAAATTTCAGCTCTTTATTATTTTATTTGTTGGTGCCCAACATAGAACGACTTCTAACAGTATTTTGTTACAGGGTAACAAAATCTAGTCCTCCGACTTATTCGATCTCTTGTTAAGTTTGTAATGAAATACAATAAAACCAATCTTATTATAATTTTTTTCTTCAATATTTTTCTAATCATTCATGTTCATTGTTTGTGATAGGTATCATTTTTGTACTGGAATGTAATACTGAGTTGTATATTTAAACTGAGTATCATATTAATAAAAAATTTCTGTATGTATCCAGAATATAATGTTTTAGGTGATCTCGTTAATTATTTTCTGTTATGTATCCAAAAATAAGAAAATAATCATTATTTTCCTGATACCCTTCTCTATCGCCCCCTAACTCAGTCCCTATGATAATTGTCACAAAAAAAAATACAAAGAAACTTTTAGTATCTAAATTTTATGTACCTATCTACGTTTATACTCTGTTTGCGCCAAGAAGTGTGTGACGTCATAAACCATATCGACACTTATCTGCTTGAAATACGATGTTTGTTAACTGCTCAAAATTATGCTTTTCGTTGTATGGTAATGTGCATCGATACCTTTTCCTCTCTCCCCAACCAACCTCAACGTTTATTGTAATACTGTTGTCACGCACTTCTTACTGTGAACAGAGTATAGTTACTTTTATACTGAAGTATTTTCATCGTAGATCGCCCAGTTAGTGAGGAAAACCGATTAAATTAAATTAGTCACATGTTTGAGACTGGAGAAAGTACTGGGGAACAGAAGTTGTGCATTTTTACTGCCTACTCATTCAACAGACCACACCCCACCATTTCCCAGACGTCAAATCTTCGCTGGATTTTTATTCTTTTTCAACTTTAGTTTCGAATCTTTTGTGACTATAGGCTACACCTTCAAACGTAGGTATTCTCCTCCAGTTCGTTGAGCTTTGTTTTGTATTGGTGTTAAGTTACGCTTAGAAGGACGCTCGCCAAAAAAGAAGACGTACAGCCAATAACGTTGCTCCAAAATTGTATCGAATGTCGACGCAGCAAAACTCGCAATTCAGAAGGGAAAATTTATGGACTTTTCGTGGATTAGGCTTGCACGAATGTAGAAACGAAAATACGAGAAATGATGGCGAAAAAATGTAACCTACCTAAGCGAAAATGCATGTTACACGGTCCCTGAGATAAATTGAATAGCTGGTGACACCCGCAGCTCTGCCAAACTCATTAAATGTCGCACACTTTGCACCTAAAAATCATTTTTATTCGGCTATACTTCACCCCTTTCGCACTTGGGCGACAACCTTAAATCAGTTTCTGTAATGTTGGCAGCGTTCACTGAAAATAGTCCTTATACGTACCGATACACAGATTGAATTAGCAGTTGAGTGGTAATAACGAAAATTGATTTTCATCATCGCGCAGTTGGCCTGCATCGTTGTGTTGTCTTCAGAACAAGTATCTGCGTCGACGATTCCACTATTTATGGACGATTTTAATTAATTTTAAATGTCTTCGAACTGTAGGTATCACGACGGAGCTTACTATTGAAACCTTCTGTTTCGTCCTCCGAGAGTGTATATAGCACCGTCGCAAGGGGGGTCCACACATTCTCAGTCGTCTCTTCCGACTCCCCTTCCCACAACAAAAAATCATTAAAACTTTCTTTATTTTCTCGGTTTAGCGGGTCCACACTCCAAAGGGACCCTCCTTATGAACACCCTTGCTGTCGTCACAACGCGGTTGACCGTACTCTCCCACCGGATTAAGGGAAGTTTAGAAGAAAAGCAAGCGGAAAATACGTACTCCTGTGTTGATAAGTAAAACAGTGGCGTAGTTAGCTTCATTTCTTTGTAAGATAGGCTATTGGGAATATGGCATGTAATAGTAATCTTTTGTTTTTCTCTTTTTAAGGGTGTGTGTTGTTCGTTATTATCGCCTTCTCTTATTAAAGAAAAAATACAAATTCTACGTATGTAACCTTATTTATACTTGACAATATCTTGCAGTCATAGAATCAAGTAATTAATTCGTTTTAAATATTCGGGTTGTACGCTAGCATTTCTGATCGTTCGTGTTGTACGCTCTCCACACTAACGTCGAATACGTAATCGAAAAATTTTAATCGTAGGTGCAACGCGAATGTTGAAGAATAAATTTTTTGATTTTCTGTCTACGCGTACTGATTACAAGTTGCTAACGAGAGTTTGTATACGTGGTTGTTGTTCTTGTGTTGGTGTGGAGAGGAGGTTTGTAACCCCCTCCCCAAAAAATCGTTACCATTACATATTTTTTCGCTGACTCACCCATGGCTCATCCTAGAAAAGAAACCAGCTAGTCATAGTCTGAAAGATTTTTCTACTTACAGAAAATTTGTCTTTTAAAAATACAAATGAAGACAATTAAATAAATGAAAGAAACCTGACCATCGAAACGTTTTTTCGTTTGATTGAAATATTATTGTCAGGCAATTTCCCCTTATTTTAATCGTATATAGTTTTATATCATGTATATTATTTGGTCACGTAAAATCTATAATATTTCTACTTCATTATAATCACTTGATAATTCAAAATTTTCTCGCGTTAATTATTGGATTTTAATCCTCTTATGGATTGAAATCCTGCAAGAGATTTCTAATGTTGCTAATTTTGCTCGCTTACTAATGGATTGTTCATTGATATATTCTTCAGACACTATGACATAGTTCTATCAGACGTAGGATTTTCATCTTTAAATTACACATCGAGTTAGGCTTCACTGTAATCAATAGTTATTCTCAAATCAAAACTAATAACACTTCAGTGTTTTTGGCTGCTTATCGTCTTAAATCTGATACCTTTTATATTACGTCATCTGCACTTATTTACCAACATATATTAAGGTTGGTCAATATGAGTTGAGCTAACTTTGGACGCCTCAGTAGATACAATGAAGAAAATAAAAAAAGGTTTGTAATAGAAAAACGATTTATATACAAACGTATCACAACATTAACGATAAAATGCGGTAATTAGTATACACTGTTTGTTTCGCAAAAAGTATGCAGTTTGAAAAATAGTAGAATACTTCCCCACCATTGTTTTTTTTTTCTGTACAATATAATACATGTGTAACAAGTACATAACGAGAAAATATACAACGTATCGTGAGCAATGAAAAGGAACTGGATTAAAAATTCTATTCGTATTAAACAACATAAAATCTTTGATATTATTGCTTGTAAATATACATGATTATCTGCCAACTGAGTAATCGTCATTTTTCATTTGAAAACATGAAAGAAAATGGAAAAACTGGAAAAAGGTGTCGACATATGCAATTAGCACCAAATATAAACCTTTGAATAAGTGAACATGCGTTGACTGTTTCGGTTAGCTGATTGTCCGATACCTATATATGTGGAAAAGAAGGTCAACATGCAGACGTTTGCAGCAAAATAATCAAAACAATTTTATAAAATTTTATTCGAATATATTTTCATAAAATTGGGATTGTTTTTATAAAATTTTTCAAATTTACGCGAATTTCAGAGCAAAATATTTTTTTTTTCCTTTCTTCAAAACGAAGGCCATGAAAATTTCAAATTTCGAAATCTGAATGAAAGGCTGGCTGGGTACACGTTAAGGAATGTATGTCGACCAGTGGAGAAGTACACTCATATCAGTGGTTGTTTCTGTTTCAAAGTGTCATTTTTTTTTTCTGGGAGGTAGGTAGGAGGAAATGTCAATAATTTTGAGATACTGACTTTTTTTTTCTTTTGCTCTTCAATATATTTAGATGGTGGATACCGAGTCATACTTCCATTTTTTCCTTGTCACTTTATTTTGACATAGGATTTCTTTAGGAAATCTACTTATTAAGCTTGATGCGGTATTAAGCCCAAGGGTTGGGGGATGGTGCCTTTTCCGTTTCTCGACGTCTGAAAAATTTTGGCACCAATTACTCAAATTTATATATATATATATATATATATATATGTTCTGTTTTCTTGTTCCCACGATACAGATCGCAATTTTTGTCCGATAATCACAAAATTTGGTACGAACATTTGTACTAAGCCAAGAACCAGATCTATTGATTTTGGTACAAATAGGCCGGATGGCACCTTGTGTGCCATAATTTTTGTTTTTATATTGGTTATAAAAATGTGAAATTTTAAAACAATATGTACGAAATTTGGAACAAATATTTATTATAATTTATTATAGTATGCTATCAATTTTGGTGCAGATCGACCAAACAATATACTTCTGATAAAGCTTTTTGTTTTCCTCTTTGTTTTTTTTTTAATTTGCATGAACTGTTGTTTTTACAAAAATTATCTGTATGTTCATGTTTTCTTTTTTTTATTTTATAACTTTATTGTATTTCTTTTATTTTATTTGAAATTATATTATTATTTACCATACTTGATTATATTAATTAATTTTTTATTTCGAGAAATAATGCTTTTAAATAACACATTGTCTAATAATTTGTCAGTAGCTAACAAATTTCATACAGTCATAACATAGTATTGTAACAAATACAGTCAGCCATAAAAATACTATATCCCTGAAAAGGTATATAAACTCATGTTTTCAACAGAGAAATTGTACCTACTTTGTTTTAGTCTCTCGTAAAATACTATTCTCTAGTAGAGCTCTCTCATTTTACCATTGAGACAGTGTGTTACTGTTCTCTTAATTTTATTTGTAATGTTGGATATACAAAACATATTTTATTGTATTGAGGATTTATTGTGTCTTATTATTTTATCTAAAGACTGAATCTAGAAAGTTAAGGTCTACCATAAGAGTGGCGGATAATAAATTATTTAATTATTTTAATATTACAGAGATATTAAAATTCATTTTGGTATTAATATTTCGTGTATGGTGTAACGCCTAAAGTGGTCTAATCTTCTTCAAACAGATCTCTTTTATGCCATCACAGGTATCATTTATGCACATAAACTTGCAGACAATAAATGTGACCATCAAAATTCATAATTCTTTATTCTCAAAAACTTACTTTTTCTAGCGAGACTTGCTACGCTAGAGTTTTTTCTTTTTGTTTAATACGTTTGAGGAGGAATTTCAGGATTTCCCTCCTTGGATCCGTCAGTGCATCATACTTTTGCCAATAGGTGGTATAGGTATTATCGATGATAAACTTTTGTTAGTAACAGGTTGAAAATGAATTTCTACTGCAGTGGCAGAAACTTGGATATTTTTAGGGCTGCAAAAAATTTTTCAGCCCTAAAATGAAACTTTATTTTACTAAAGATATTAATTTCCCATTGGGTAACTATCCAGTTTTCTCGGAAGGATAATAGAAGCAACACATGCAATATGTAGGTTTCTGCTAGGAAAAAGCAAAAATTTGAAATTTGAAATCCCAATATTATTGTGAAATTCGGTAGTAGGCTATCGAAAAACCACACAAGGCCCTGCGAATCAGTCAAATACTTTCAAACAATACGACATTATGCAGAATTGTAATTTTGCAGCGTGCTCAAAAAATACAAAAACTGGAGGATAGTTCGACTACAATTTAAATCTTTTATTTACGTCCAACCGAACAACAAATTAACTATTTACCAGGTAGTTGACGGTTTAACTACCTTGAAGTTTAGCTAAATAATCTCGAACCTCTGAGAAGAACAACTGGCAGTTAATTTCCTAATGTGAAATCGAACCTAAGTCAATCTGAATTAAATCGATACTGCAAGATATGATTAATAACACTAAAACGAAAGATGAAGTATGTTGCGCTGATTGTCTAAAATATTATTAAGAATGATCTCAAAAATTCAGTTTGTGAAACACACACTTTCAAAAAATGCTATTCAAATATCGAAGCAGGACTGGGAAAATTAGGAGCCACTCATCTAGAGCAGTAGGTAAATGGTGGCATATTGCAAGAGGAACAAAAAGAAACAAAAAAATACAAAAAAAAAAAATGGACCGCGTACCTAACAATCAAAAGAAAAGCAAAGATTACCGAATCCAAATTTGAAAAATTTTGGCAAAGAATTTATTTATTTTTTCACCCCATCACAACATTGTGTTATTTTTTAGTCTAAAAATACAAAAATATTACTTTTCCTATGCTTTTGTAAGAATTTTTGAAAAAGTGAAAAATTTTGTTTGGAAATTCTTTAGATTCGAAGAAATTATGGAAAAGTAAATCATTAAAAAAACCAAAAACAAAAAAACAGCAACCATAAGATTTTTTAGTGTATTTTCCAACTATTGCACTCCCAGATCTAAGGAAAAGCACCGACCCTGCATCATAGATCACGAATACATAGGTCACTCAAATTCTTATACAAACGACCTATATTAATAATACGTATATGTCGTAAGCGTTTTGGAAAATCCGTCATTTTATAAACGTCGCTGACATTTTAGAAAGAGCCGGCAATTCAGAAAACGAAAAAAAATTGTTTCAGATAGCCTGACAATTCTAGGCGTTTTACAATTAGCCCAGACCGTTTTGGGCTATTTGGTAAATCAAATATTTTTGGCTCAGTTAGCCGAACACTAACTAGGCCTAATTTCAATGAACCCAAACCTATTTAGGCTATTTAAAAATCGTTTCAATTAGCCTAAAATCATCAAACTAATTTAACAACTATAATTTTTTATATAAAATTCCGGCTCTTTATTAAATGACAGGCGTATTATAGGCACTTTACAATCAGCCCAAACCGCTTTAGGCTAATTGAAAATTGAAAAATTTGTTGCTCAATTAGCCTAACTCTAACTAGTATTAATGGAATTTTTTTTTTTTAAATAAAATGCCAGCGTTTTATAATCAGCTCAATGCAATCCAGGGTATTTAGAAAACAAATGAATCAAAAAAAAAAATAGCGCAGCAATGCTTTGCTAGAAAACCCAGTTTGCGGTTGGAGATAGAGATAAAGATAGAGATGTAGATGTAAAAAAGTAGGTGGAGAGAGAGAGAGAGAGAGAGAGAGAGAGAGAGTGAGAGAGAAATTTTTTCAAGAAATCTTCATGGCAGTTAAAGACTAAGGACTAGATTCAAAATGTAAGTAGACTATATTATGTTTCATTAGTTTCTTTTTCCCCTTTCCCCTCGAATGAAAGTTCAAATTTATGTTTACAGTTTGACATGTCTACATATTTGGATATGAGTTCCTTTTTGAACCTCTGATTTGACTGGGCCAATGGTACTCGTGGACTAAGCAGCACATTTTGAAATTGGCCCTTTAATTTTTGAATACTTTTATGAACAATATACCACCATTTTTCGTCGAATTCTGCTTATGAACAGAGTACGTCATGCACAGTAAAGCTAAAGAGCTTCGGCGTATTTTGACTTTTTTCATAAGTGTGTCACAAGTCGAAAAGCAACAATATTTAGGTTATTATTGTATTTTCAAATTTTGTTAAAATTACTGATAATATACTCGTATAGTTAAATTAATACGAACTTTTGTGGTTTCTTGGATATTCAACAAGTGCGCCAACGACACCCTTTTGAATATGCCAATGTTCCACAGTATGAAGAGACGCTACAAAAACTAAGGAGGTTCGTTGCGAGTGAACCAGTTCTTCTTTTCCTACCTCTCGATGTTCACTCTTGATGAATAATGCCCGATTTAAGGTACCTGGAATCGAAATACACAAAAAGATGTAGTACACTCACCAATTTATTCTCTCTCTGATTTCACTCCGATTAGCATAAGTACTTCAAACGTATTAAAACCGACTAGCATTGACCAGTAATCGCGTTAATCCGCAAACCACAAAATTTCTACGCCACAATCGACATGATTCGATTTCAGTACACTCGATTGTGGTGGTCATGGTGACGGCGAAGTACTTGGGTGGTAACAGTCGTACCTATACGATACTTAACACTCATCACATCCAGCATTGTGCCCGCATATCTGGGCACCGTAATGAAAAGTGTACATTCAACCCACCAACCGACAAACAACCACAACAACGACAACAAAGCAGAAAACAATATCTGGTGCACAATCGCATCGTCACAAGAAAAATGATAATATTGAAAGGGTTGGATCATTGGCTGCCTAAAAACTTGGCATCCTGTGTATGGTATCCGTTTGTGGGAATACGCGACATACCCTACCTGCAAAAAGATGTCGACCCGACCAACGATGGAAGGAGATTGGGATGAGAGGAGAGGGATAGAGAGACAGAGACACACAAGAACTCTCCCACTCAACATAAACGCACACCGAAATGAAAAATGGCCAAAAGGGCTACGCCACCCTTAGAACGACCACAAGTATTGGGTAAGGCCGAATACGGATATGGCTTTGATGAGGCAGCCCAAAAGGTGGTTGCCTAGCAAATGGTTGGAGGAGCCGTCGCCACTGAGGGCGCTCGCCTGACAGCTCAGATCCTCCGGATGCAGATCCACAATGGGAATGTGCTTGTTGGTCCTCTGGTCCAAGCAGGTGGCTTCGCGCGCCATTTCCTCCATTTGTTGGGCCTCCTTGATGACCAGCGTATGAATTTCGATGGTCTCGCGCAGCCAACGGCGCAGCCAGTGACCCAGCCAAACGAGGCCGCAGTCACAGCTCCATGGATTGTCTTTGATGATGAGGCCGCCTGAAACAGAAAGCAGAAAATGTGGCCGATTAGAGAGGTGGTAGGATGAAAATGAAAGAAAACACGTTTGTGACATAAAATTGGATACAAATTAAAAACACTAGCGCAGCCAGATTTTTATTCATTCTACAAGTTGAGATGTGCTTGTAAATATACACATGTATGTGGAGGAAATATTTTGGGAAAATTAATACGTCAAATGGTATAATAATATTACATTTTTGCTAACATTTGCTCGCGTTTTTACATTGGCTGTATGGTAGAGATGCTGCTTTAGGAATCAGTAGTGCTGGGTTTGAATCCCACCAAAGGTAAAGCTTCATAAAACATTTTTTATTAAAAAAAATTATATTTTTCAGCAATGGTTCATTAGATTTTCTTTTTTTTTTTTAAATGTTTTTCAGAATAATTATTTAAGATTTTTCATCAAAATGAGTGAAGATTTTAGGTTCACTTATTACATAGATGGTGGGATCTTTCAGGCAGATGCGGGGGGCCAGTCCATGGCATGCCACTTTGGGGGTACAATGGCAGGGAGATGAATCGGGTGGGGAAAAGCCCCATCCCTTGGAGTTCACCCTGCTGTTGCCGACAAACAAAGTGGCATGCCTTGGCCAAGGCCTCCCACATCGTCCGAAGGATTCCTCCGCTGGTACTGTGCTGGCATCTACTATACTCACTAATATACGTGAGAAACAGTAAAAAAAATTTTTTGCCCAAAATATTTCCTCCACATGCGAGTGTATATTTACAGGCACCTCGAGTTGAGTGGTTCATATTAAAACTTTTGTAGTCACTCCGTCTTTGAACACAAATATAATATCATGGAATGGTGCTTCTCCTAATTTTCCTTTAGGTTCACCCTTGGCAATAATGTGCTTCTTATCACACGGTGTATATTTATATGTACGGTTCGCTTATATGTATACATACATCGTGTTATAAAAAATACATTCACATAGTGAGATCTCAGACTGGACAGGAGAGAAATTTTAATCAAAATATATAAGGTTCTTGAGTAGATGTGCCATGTTATGCTTACAAGATGAATGTCATATATTATGTGGACTGTACATCATATTGTTTTATTTGTTTGATTCTAGAGTTCTTCTTCGAGTAGAGGTTTTATCAGAGTATCAAGTTGTGTTAATGAAAATATTTATTATTTTATTTTATTCTTTTTAGTGACTAGACAGCATAATGTTCAAAGAAAAGGTTCATATGAATACTAGATGGATAGAATTTTCAGGTTGCAAGCAAACTCTATAACCATAACTGCCATAAAATTAGTTAACAGAATGACCCAGCTTCCGAAAAAAATGTACCTGGGTCACATCACCCGTGTTAGAAGTAAAACTTTGCACTCCAATAAACATATCCGAGGATATATCATCATTTAAAATATAAAATGTTTTTTAAACTAACCATTTTTGGGTCATGAGACCCAATGAGTAGTTAAATCCAAAAATAGACAATAAATGTGGAGTTATAGCACCTGAAAAACATATCCGAAGATGTATCACCCAATTTTTTATTCAAAAATTTTGCCTAGGTTTTGGCTCCCGCGTACATTCATGTACGAAATGGCATAACACGCAAACAGCTGTTGGCTACCTTCGATAAGGTATTCCACACTGATAATTGTATTTTTACGAAAAATTAAAAACAAAATGGATAATTTTGCGGGGTCAAATATTTGGAATGTTAGTGAAAGCTCCGAATTTCATTATTCAATAATCTAAATAAGCAGCTTAAGGAGGAAACATAAGATACGTGAATTTTAAGTTGCACAACTCAAAGTGATTTGCTTAAATTCTGCTAATTGTAAGTGCCACTCAGAAAGAGATTCACATAACAAGAATAAGTACTAATTCGCATCTAAATTCCTTTTTACATGTTGTAATGTGGGAGAATTTAAAAAAAATTTAGGTAGGTACTTACTCCAGACTTTCTTTTCTTTTCTTCTCTCTCCTGTTATCTTCCGCTTCTTTTTTTAATCTCATTGTTTCTTTTCCTCTCCTCAACAATGCTGTCATAAAAGCCAAAGCAACGAAGAAATAACGGTTTAAAGTACTTTCCTAAAACTTATTGCAAAATTTAATTCCACTGGTAATAAATCTTCGTCGCATTAATTTTCCCCTCGTTTGTTAGAAGTTTTGCTTGTTATTTGCCTCTCACTCTCACACACTCTCTTTCTCACTCATTTTCTTTCTTTCTCTCTCTCTCACTCACTCTCTAAAAGTACTTGTACAAGTTTCTCGTGAATGGGTTCCGCATTATTGAGGTTTCCTTTAAACTCGTATAAATAAAGAATAAACCGTATTCGCAGGTTCGATGCACCCTCTCTACAGTTCCTCCATCTCGTAGATTTTCTCTCTACAACTAACGCAAACTTTAAATACCTTAAGGATTACACTCGTAATCGTGCATACGTCGTCCTGCATATGCTCACAAACACATACGACAAAGAAAGGATGAGGAGCGAGGAAACACAAAAATTTCTCTTGAATAAGGACGAAGTTGGTATTGAAAACTCGACTAACAGAACAATTTGATTGTTTTTTGAGCATACGGTCACCGACTTCCACGAATGGTTGGTTCAGACTTCACATTAGGACACTTTATTTGGCACAAACGTATCAATTCCAATATGTTGGAAAATTTGTTGGATATTTATATAACGATATTTTCGTATCGTTCATAATACTTCATAATTTCGCATTACTGATCATCATCATCATCATTACTTTCATTCTATTTTTCTCTTATTTCCCATTCATTAATTCTCACGTCATTTCTTCAAGTCAAGACTTGTTTGATGACATCATTTCCTACATAAACAGTTACTGTGTTTACTCATAAACAATGAACTCATTTCTTGTTTACACTATTTTTGCAATCTTGCATATATAATAATTTCTACTAATTTATTTGTGAACACCCACTTTATGTCATATTCTTACGAGACCATTGGTCATACTTCATGTACATATATTTCTATTAACCAATAAGATTAAAACCCTTCTCCAACACTCTGTAAATTCGCCTGAACCTCCTCTTTTTACTTACTATATAATCTCATGTTTTATACTCTTTTATTCATTCTAAATAATTCTAATTCTACTTCAATCAAGTTTACCTTTTAATTATTCTTTTAATTCTTGATATTTATTACTGTTAAATGTTTTATAAAGTTTATAACTAATACACTCTTTTAACCAACTTGTGTATTTGATTGTTCTGTTACAATATATAACCATCACTAAACCCATTTTGTCAGCTTTAAAGGAGTTGCTTGTAGCGGACAGTGAATATTCTGGAACAGGCGATGATCATTGGTTATAATTTGGATAGTCTTACGTGAGCAGCCAAACCACATTCCAGGGTTGCAGCAGTGAATAAGTAGGTGTGCGATAATGCAGCCACAGGTTAGAACAGTTTGAGAATCTCTACACCAGAGAATTGATTTGGTCAGCAGTTGATGCCCTCATTGGGTAATATTATTTGGCTGGCATCTATTATCTCAACCATGTTTCAACAAAGGATAGTTTTGAATGAACACCATGTTCAGGCATTAGGTATTAATGATGGAGAAATAGTTCCATTTCTCAACAAATTGCTTGTTGAAATTTGATGGTAAAGTGACACGTGTGCATAACAAAAACCTAATGACGAACTTTTAATTTCTACCATATTGTAGAAACCAGTAAAAATTTGTACAGGCCATCTAATACATTCATCGTGGATACTATCATTTAAAAGTCAATGTCCATTCAGAATCTACCAAAAGAGGAACGACAGATAAGTTACAAAATCAAGATTTTATTGCTATAAGCTTTAATTATATAGGGTTGCTAGGTGGGTCTTCTGGAATAACATACTAAAAGTTTTACCTTCCCATCCCTGGCATTTTTGTGGAAGGAGTACTTATCCCCAACATTTGATTTTTTGCATTTTTCTCCGTAAATTTTGATTTTGTGATGAAAATAGATCAGCACAAAATTATTCAGCATAAAATTTCCTACAAAAAAAGTCATGAGTAGTTTTTGTCACAACACCTCTCTTCACCTCAGGAGAATCTTAAAAACAACTCTTTTTCAGTGAATATGTTCAACAGCCATTATATGGGTGATATAACACATAATTAATGTACTACATAGATAATTTGTAAACCGAACACATATTTTTACCCATCCACTCCCCTTCCATAACTACTTACTATTCCTTCCAACTTCACAATGTTTCGTATCATGTCCCCTTTCCTTCAGAGTATCTTGAAAATAACCATATTCATTGAATTTGGTAGATTTAGAATCTTTGGAGGAGAAGAGGGTGTCGGGTAAAAAACTACATGTAATCTTTTTTGTAGGAAGAGGTTAAGGATGGGGGATGGTTAGAAAATATATATCGAGTTTAAGAATTATATACACAGTATAATAATAATGAGTTACAACGCTATTGAACATATTCACTGAAGAATGGTTGTTTTCAAGACACTCTGGAGGGAAAGGAAGGTGTAGGACAGAAAATTGCATATGAATTTTGTTATAGGAAATTTTATGTTGAACAATTTTTTAGTGACCTATTTTGATCACAAAATCGAAATTTGCAATTTTGGGGGATAAACACCCGCTCCAAAAAAATTTAAAACGTGTGGAGGGTGCATCTTTCAGCATGTTGATCTAAGGGATCCACCCAATAACCCTATATAGTTAAAATTCGTGTGCTAATTTTTTTTGTAGGATTTTACTTTACTATTTATATAATGACGTTAATTTTTAAGCTGTGTTTACGTGGAACGAACAAGCAAACAAAAAACGTTGTTTTTGCTCGTTTGGTGTAAACCATCAAACAAACCAATGAGAACGAATGAAATTTGCTACCCGAGCGAACAGCAACAAACATCCTATAAACTTGTGAATATGGGAAAAGATCAAAAGAACAGCGAATGTTCATTTGGTGTAAACGAAGCTTTAAATTAAGCCCTATGTTCGGCAAGATGGAGTAGTCAAGGGTGTTTCTGAAATATTTTTCGCTATTTTATTAGTCAACTTTAGGAGTCTTGACTAAAAACTATCCTCGTTTTTTTGGTGCATTGGCTTTTAGCCACTTTCCTTTTACTTTCACTAGCCTATACTCATTTTTTGCCTCCTGAACTCGGATGGCAATAAGAGTTTTCGTTCTTTTTTATTCATGTTCCAGAAAAAGCAGAAAGAAAAAAATATTAGAATGCGAACACTTAGAAGTCACAATCACACCATAGAAATTGAATTATTATCGCATTTCTGAAAGGCACTAACGGATAGTGAAACAGTGGCGTGTAATTTACAGATAATTATAAGTATTTTAACTATTTTTCAAATTAAAATACTTTCTTCTGTTAGGACTAAGTAGGCATGCTACGGCATATTTTCAAAAACTTATAAATTCACTATCAAAAACAAACCATCTTTATTTTGGTACCGAAATTTTTGTGTGATCACGCCCATTTCTCCTTGGAAAACTACACTAGATAACATTTCTTACCTACGTTGAATTCAGTTCTGCTAACCTCATAGTTTTCGAAAAATTGAGGCTGCGCACATTCACAAGACATTAGGTACTCTATGTATATTGGGGGAGGAAAAAATTTTCAAAATTTCAATTACTTATTTTACTAAAATGATACCTACGTGAGAATTATATATACGAATTTTTTTATAAGTACTCTGTAGAAATTTCATCACCGGTCTATTTTTCACCACCGATATCTTATACACAACTTATTATACCTTCAAAAATTTCTCTTACTCACCCCCTCCACATGTTATCTACAAATGAAAAATTATATTTTTTACCTGGACACCATTTAATTATCTTCAATTTTTTCCCTACCCGCCGCTTCGATAATCTCATTTAGGAATGAAAATTATTTTCTTACTTAGACACCATATATGTTCAATTCCTCTCCTACTCACCTCTTCCTCAATCTCATATACCAACGAAAAATAAAACCAGGACACCCTGTATATAAGCCAGAATTGACATTTAAATCTTCTGGTGGAAAGTTTATCTTTTTTTTTTCTTTTTTTTTTGCAAGTGTTGCTAAATACAAATGATTTTGGAAGATTTTATGTCCAAAATCTACCTTTATTAATATTATAGGAGATATTTATTTCCTTCTTTCGCCACCAAGGAGGACCTAAAAGGAATTTTATTTTTTACTTTTCCAATTTACGAATAACAAGTTCAGAGGAATCAATAATATTAGATTAATAGATTTTCTGAACAGAAGATTTCCATGACGACTGGATAAGTTACATAAATTGGCAAATAATCAGCTGAATGGATTATACTATTTTGGCAACCAACTTCCCAAATATAAACACAATCGAAAATACAAAAGACTGTCATTCAAATTGTTGCATTCATCAATCGGTAAAAAATGTTTTTTGGCACTTTCCTGACCTCCAAATTTGTATCAAAATAAAATGTTATATGCTCATGATTTTACCAGTTTTCCATTTCCTAACATTGTAAACACTGTTATGACAAAATTATTGTTTATGAGCAGAAGCCCGTGTACTACTGCTGCTTTTAATCTTTTCTTTCTTTATTAGATTCTTTTTCTCTTTTTAAGAAAAGAGCCAATCATAGGCTCTTTCCCACCTTCTACAATTATACAGTATACTGGTAATCCACACACAAATTTTTTTTTTCTGTTGAACTTATAAAGTCAATAATTGTGTTAATACATTACCTCGTACTTAATGTTAAGCTTCAAGAATTAGTAAATTGTTTTCACTTTAAAGGTATTTTCGAAAATTTCATTTTTATTTTCCAATTCAATTTATTCTCAAAAAACGTAACAGTTATGAAACCTCACTATTTATTCTCAAACTGCCTTATTTTTAACAAACTTGAGTCTTTTTTGGCTGTTATAGAGGCCTATACTGAGGTTAATGCCTATTATGCAATGCGTTAGGAAGGAAATGAGCCTAGCAACGTATTCTACTAAAATTGTATCTACACTTGTTATATGTATTTTTTAGAGGTGAAAAATGAAAAATGTAAAGAAAAAGTTATTCACATAAATTACTTAGGTACGCAATTTATGGGACTTTTCACCAAGTTACAAATACTTTCTGAACTTTTTGGACATGTTGATTTAAAAAAGAATGGAACTTGTTCTCTGAAAATACCGTTCTAACAGTTTTGGGTTGAACTAAGTTCTCACTTTCGACACGATTTATCAAGAACCTAGAACTTTGTCATAAAGAGCACAGCAAATATGATTCCATTCACAATCGCGAATGAATGAGAATGAAAACGTGCTACGTAGGTTATATGGAGAATTTTTATTGAATAAAAAATCTTGCATTGTGAGCACAGCCAGTCAACTGGCGCACCAAAATATACGAGTTCGATATTTTAGATTTTGGAACGACGTAGGAGAAAGGAAAAATGTTCAACTTTCGATGCTTTTGTACTGCATTGCGTTTTTGTAATTCGTTTGCACGAATCGTTAAACCCGAGGCGGTGGTATTTTTTCAGCGATTTTCTTGTTCCATTTTATTTATTTTTTGTTTTTCACTCGCTCTTCTCCATGAAGCTTTCTTCGTTTCACTTTTATTCTTCCACCTTCTCATGTTTCGATAACGCAACCATTAATTACGCGTTACGCACTTGATTACGTTTAACCCAAGTCCTACCGTCTCCATTACTTATATACATGCAGTCAGCGATAACGTCGAACCTTTATAAACGAGGAAAATGTTTTAATTCGTAAACGTATTCGTACACAGGTAAGGTATATACCAACCTACCTTGTGAAAATACGATTTATGTGCTCGGTTAAGGAGTGACAGATGATGAAAACCGATAACACTGGTCCTCGAAAACCACCTCTACAGACATCGCAAAACTAATAACAAATCCAATGCTACTAAAAAGTCAAATTTCGCTCCGTCCCCTAATATTAGATTTAAATACAAAACTTCTAAGATACTAGCAGCACAAGTTGGACACAACACCAGTTGCGTCATCACGATACATACAGTGTTGGGAAGTAACATGCAAGAGTAATTTTCAAATTCTCTTATCAATCGACTGATTAACTTTAATTATTTCCTTAAAGGTGTATCGAGGTTTTCAGTACCTTGGAGCATACAAAGCACCGACATCCCTCCTCCCGCCTATTTCTCGTAATTCCAACTTTCATTGTTCTTATTTTACCTGCAATTAATGAGCAAAATTACTAATTTCTCTCACAAACGTTGTGTTCTTTCAGCCGGGTGCCTCAGAGTTTCTGCAACATTTGATACATAGTAGCTACGCCACTGTGTTGTTTTAAGCAGGTTTTTCACATCAAATTCGTTCCTTTAATTTTTCATAAAAAGGAGATTAAGTTTTGGTAATAAAATAAATAAATAAATTTTTTAGGCAAACGCTTTTATTCAACTAATGCTCTAAAAAGGAAACAGCTCCCTGAAAATGAGAAAATGAAATACCTAATTATTTTTGTTTTGTTTGTATCATCAAGAAATAGCATCAAATACCAACGTGGGGTGGACTAGCATGGAGGAACTGAATGTATCCAAGTTTATCCTAGCCATTTCATGTCAACTCAATTCAACCTGGAACTGGTAGGTAATTACAGTTCTCTACTACTCTTTTAGAGTATTCGCCGCACGATTTTATTTGATCCTATTTCCGGATGATGCAAACAAAACAAAAAAAATCATTTTATTTTCTTAGGTTTGGGGAGTTATATTTTCTTTTTACCGCATTAGTTGAATAAAAGTGTTTACCTAAAAAATTTATTTATTTATTTTATTTTTTACTTTTTGAGTTATGATTTTATTCAGTTGAAACACCATTTTACAGTGGTTATAAAAACTACCGAGTTTTGTGATAGAAACATAGCAATAAAAATATGGATAAAAATCTGGCGGAAATTGCGAATAAAAAAAAGTGTGCCTCCTAGGACACAAGGCATAAGTGAAACTTCTATTATCGAGCTCTTCTTGTCGAAAACATATTCCCAAAATGTGAAGAAGGTAAAAGAAAAATTCCTGAACTTCCACTGACTTTGTCTTTCCTTGTGAACTGGGAGGAAACCCGCAAGACTCCTCACTCCCAGCCAATCAATATGAAATTAAGGCATCGCAGTAAACATACGTTATAATTTAGCACATAATAAAGTATGAGAAATCAACATTTGGCCCCCTTTTGAAGCCACTGGGGGTTGAGAAATGGTCGAATGAAAAAATGAACGACAAATTGAAATCAGCGCCCCAAATACCATATCTCGGGTCTCTGGCATCTAATAAAAATAGGTGATTGTAGCATCGCTATCCAGTTAGCACAGTTAAAAAACATGGAGATAAAAACCAGGCGACTGTATTGCGCAGTCCAGTTATCATTATTAAATCTAAATTCTGTTCCCAAACGAAATTAAATAAAAACATTTAAAAATGAATTTTTAAAATATACACTTTTATAGTATACCACAGTCGGTTACCACTCATTATAAAATTAAGTCAAAGTATGTAAATATCCAAAATTGTTGGAAAAAAAAAGAAAAAAAAAAAAAAAAAAAAAAAAAAAGGAAAAAACTGAAAAAAGAAGAACTGTTGGGGATTTGAACATGTTTCTCCGGGCATCAAGTTCAGCATATCAACCTGACGCCGTAACTGTTTGATCACCATTGGTGAATGAAATTAACAACAAGCATTACTGTACAAGAAAAATCAAAAAGTATCAAACAGTATGTCAGATACAGCGTTCATTACAGTGTAGTAACTTAAATAAAAGCGTACAAAAAAAAAAGTTTTCGGTACCAGTAACTAAACTTTTCCAGTCCTCAGGAGTGGATAATGTTGAAGTAACCGCGATCAAATGGGGATCACAGTTTCGTTTATTACTCTTCTCAATATTAGGGGTATGGAGTCCTTATTTTTTGTGTTTTAACAAGGCTTTCACTCTCCTATTTGTCACGCACACCCAATTTTGAGAACATCATGCTTCAAAACCAAGCTCGTCTTTTTCCAAATTTCAGTTAATTGAAAACTCACACACAGCATCCATTAGGATAGGCTAGATGATATTTTTGTACAAAAAGAGATAAACAAGGTTATAATATGGTTCGACCAGGATCGTATACATATATGAGGTTTTTCCGACTGCCCAGCAAGAAAGATGTAAAAACTACAAAAAACCGTTTATGTACATCCTTTAATTCTCTTCACGTTTGCATTCATTCAGTTGACATGTTACAAAGTACGAAATATTAGTTATCCAAAATTTACTGAGAATAATGTTCTGTTGCAAAAATAAGTTTTCGAGCAAGATAGTAAAAAATTCAAAGCAAGCTAACCAACTATCCTCTATCTCTTACAATGGAAAATCCATAATTTTTGCCTCCCTAGTCGCCCACATCAAAATAATATATATATTGGAAAGTACCGATAGTGTAAAAAGCAAAATTATTATACTCTCTACGAAAACAATATTTCCATGACTTGGAAAAGGAACATCCAGCATAAGTTTTTTGTGATTTAGAGTTAGCTTATCTATGATATTTATGCCATTTATGGTCCTTCAAGCACTCACTTTTCAATGCAATAACAACTGAAATGGTTAATAAATCCATAACACCGGAATTAAGATATCCCTGTAACCAATGACAAAAAATGAAATTAGCTTTCAACTAGTAAAAACAACTGAACAAGCCACGTCACATTATTTCTTCGTAAGAAACGAATAGCCATCAAAGTACTTATCGTCACCAATGTAATACCTAACATAGTTGCATTAGAAATTCACATGCGTGCGTTCTCGGTTGCTGAGTGGCAGAACTTGTTTTTGAAGGAAAAACATCAGTCTTGTTCGTTGTGTTTCCCCAAACACTGCATACAGAGATGTGAATAAAAATAAAATACAACAAGGTTAGGTACTGTCGATTCATCATCGATTCGAGGCACTGTTTATGACGTGCCTGTAAATATGCACTTGCATGTAAAAGAAATATTTTGGGCAAAACATTATTTTTTTTACTGTTTCTCACATGTGTTAGTGAGTATAGTGGACACCTTCGGACGATGCGGGAGCCTTAGCCAAGGCATGCCTCTTTGTATGTCGGTAACAGTAGGGTAAGCTCCAGGGGGTGGGGCTTCGCCACACCCGCTTCATTCTCCCCGCCGTTGTCGCCCCCAAAGCGGTATACCATGGACTAACCCTCCCCGCATCTGTCCGAAAGATCTCACCACCTATGTAATAAGTGAACCTAGAATCTGTACTCATTTTGACGAAAAACGTGTCTAATCTTGAATTATTTTGGAAAACAATAAAAAAAAAATCTAAGAAGCCAATAATTTTTGAAAAAACAATTTAAAAAAATAAATTTTTTTTATAAAACTTTACTCTCGGTGGGACTTGAACCCGGCACTACTGATTCGTAAAGCAGCATCTCTATCATACAGCCATTGTAGGAATGTGAGAAAGTGTTAACAAAAATGTAATTTTATTATATACCATTTGACGTATTAATTTGCCCAAAATATTTCCTCCACATTCAAGTGTATATTTACAGACACATCGGTTTGCTGAAAATTTTCATGTGTCGTAAACCTACATTTCCAGCGAACCTTTCTGCGTTGGAATTTCTTCTTCTTTTATTCTCAATTTGTCATCATCATCAGCAGCAACAGCATCACCACCACCACCACCACCACCACCACCACCACCATCGCCACTACCACTACCACCATCATTACCTCTACCATTTCACTGGTCCTATCCCAAAATATGGTAGCACCGTATTCCGATTTTTCTCCTTCCTATGACATTTTCCTTCGAAGGTGTGCGCAAAAAAATAAGACGTCAACGCGTGAAAGACGTGAAAGTGAGAGAAAGGTCTGATGACGAGTAGGTGGGTGGTTGGAGGAAGGTTCGGGAATCAAATACATTTGCGTTGCATTAGCATACTAACACGTTACGAGTTGGCGTTACGAGCAACGTTCAAAATGCAGTTCTTCCTTTCTCACTTCAAAAAGTTATGAGCATTTCACTTCAATGCGTACGTTGCTTTTGACGTATGCTAAACAAACAAAAAAAAAAAAAAAAAAAAAAAGAAAGAAAGAAAGAAAAGAAAAAAGAAGAAAGAATACCTAACAATCACCGCCGTCGAGAAATGATTACCTACGTGAGATTTATTTTGAAAATATATGACAGATAGGTAGGTAGGTAGTGGATGGGTAGGTATGTACCACTCATCACAGATTTGGTTATAATAAGCGTCGTTATATCGAATCACGTCGTACTCTACTACACGTACGTAGGTGAATATACGTATACGTTTATACGTGAATACGTGTGTATAGGTAGCCCAGACTGAAGATATACCGCAGAAAACCGAAGAGTAAAGAACGACATTCCGATGGGAACATCATCCAAGTGCCTTTGCTCGTAGGTAGGTACGTACGTATAAAGTGTCTCGCTATATTCGTACGACTTTTCCTATTTTTACTTTTTCCGCTATATTTAAGCAGGACTCGAAGGAATTCCACACTGCGGTGTACTTTCGCATACAGATATGCCAGCCCTCCAAGCAACGACGATGGAAATGAGAGAAGAAAAGCGAGAAAGGTAAGTAAAACGTAAGGAGAATGAAAGAAAGAAAGAAAGAAAAAAAAGAAGAAAAAAAAAAGTACCTACAACAGAAAAGACAAAAATAGTTTCGAAAAAGAGTTTGGCAGGCCAAAGAAAATATTTTGACGTCCATTAAAAAATTTTCTGGGAAATTTTTTTTTTTTCTCAGATGGCAAAACGAAAGGTAAAGAAAATGAAAGAAAGAAAGAAAAAAAAAAGAAGAAAAACGAGACCAACGAAGGAGGAAACACACGCATTCGATCGGCATCTCCCAAGATACGTACAAAGGATGAAAAAAGAAGGGAAAAAAATCGTTAGTCCTTACTGATTTGTAGGAGGGTAGGCAAATATTTGCTAAGCAGACCTTTTGTCGCATTCGTGTGGCTTTGCTCTCCTTTGGACGTTTTTCGAGAAATTTTCGGGCGAATGCGGAAAAAATAAAAAAAAGGAGAGTAGGAAAAATGGAATGAATGTTAAGAGGAAAACGTGGAGGAGAAAACTATTTATGGTAGGTATGGCAGGTTGGCACTTCTCGCAGATCAACGCCCCATCGATGTGAACTGTCGAAGAGTGGTTCGCAAAAACGAGATGGACAAAGTCTCTTCAGTTTATTTCGAAAAAAATTACCCTGATAAATATAAATGTTTCTTTTGTGTCGCGCACGAACGCAAATGAAAACGCCGACGCCAATCAATCGGCAGTCGAAACTATCGACGAATCAAAAGTGAATTCAATTTCTTCGGCCCAGTTTCAGAAACAACAAAAGTGCATAGAGTATTAAGTATATTGTCCCCATTCCTCAGGTACCAAATTCAGATTTGCTTGCCCCGCATTCTGGCGCATTGGCAATAATGAGAAAATCGTTTTTAAATATTTGAATTAGTGATGTTAAAATTCTCAAATTTTCAATATCATAATATCATATTGTATCTATATTTATAGAGGATGAAGATCGGAGATGAAACAAGAAAAGAAAATTTAAGCGAAGTTCCGTCCAAGAAGCGAGTGTATTTCGAAGAAGATACATAATTTAAGCAAAGTACATTTATGAGAGAGAAACGAATGTTAACGGAAATGAACGAATGAGCGGCGGAAGTGGTAGAGCAGTGTAGCTGCGAATAGATATAAATAAATTATGTATTTTATGTAATCGTATGTTCATATGAGTGAGAGGGGAGAAGGATTGGTGGTCTCAACACCCCCTACAATCTTTTGAACCGATCACAATTGCGGGTGTTACAATAGTGTTTTAAAATTTACGAGTTGTTACATTTAATTAAATTATTACATAAAAAAATAATATTAATTGGAAAAAAATGTATAAAAAATGGTGAAATTGTGTATATAAAAAAAATAAAAATGGTAACTAAATTGGACGAGTATGGTAAGTATTTTGAGTAATTAATATATATATAAGGTAGATTAAATATAGTAACATACATTTTTTATTTTTTTATTTTAGGTAATAAGGTAAATAGCATGCAGTAAACAAGGTAAGTATAGGTAAGGTAAATTTATTCGAAATGGAACTTTTTAAATTATTAAAGTGAAATGTTTTGTTGTATTCGGATTGATCCATAAAACCTTTAGCTACGAGTCTAGCTTTGGGGCACATTATTCCTCTTTCATTGGCTTTGGCCGTGAATATCCAACGTGTATCAATAGGTTTGATGTTGGGTGGGCAATCTACTATTTTCCACACATTAAGATCTGACATTGATCGCAGCTCATCATTGATAGCCTTTAGCCACTCTTTCTTGAAAGGATTTTGATATATATCACTAAAGCTTACTGGCATACAATCTTCTATAAATTGTGAGTCTTCTAGTGAGGCTTGTTTTAGTACATTGACCCTATAGATTGCCTCAATTTCCTCTTCTAAGGGTTTCACTTGTAATTCCTCTGGTCTACAGGTAAAATCGGCTAATGTTTTCGTCTCATCAAATTTAACATCACAGGATTTGTAGGATTTCATTTTTACGGGGTCCAATACCTGATAACCTACATTCGAAAATCCGATTAGAATAGTTTTTATAGCTCGGGGTAGGAACTTTGGGTCGAGATGCTCCTCTTCATTCTTCTTGGCTTTGACTGCTGATTGCTGTCTTTGTTCAATTGGAACATGTTTGTAGGCAATAGCACCAAAGACTCGAAGATGGGATATGTCGGGTTTAGTCCCGTATAATTTTTCATAGGGGGTAATGTTTCCTAAATTGACGCGCGTCAGACTTCTATTGATGATATGGGCGGCAGCTAGTACAATTGTGGACCATAATTTGAAATCAATTTTTGCGTCGTATAATATAGCTCTAACTCTTTCGAGTAGGGTTCTATTTTGCCTTTTGGCTATAGCATTTAGTTCGGGGGTATATGCCACACCATCATCTAAAGTGATTCCCTTTTCGGAGCAGAATTGTGTCATCTTTGAATCGGAGTATTCCTTTGCTTGATCAGTTCTTAATACAGAGATGGGATCATTTGGGAACTTAGTATTGAATGATAAATAATACTCTTTAAACTTATCAAAGGCCTGTGATTTTCTCAATATAGGAAATGCAAGAGTATATTTTGAATAGTGGTCAATAAATGTTATAATAAATTTTTCTCCGTTATAAGCTTCTTGAAAGGGTCCCATGATGTCTGATGAGATTACTTCCATTCTTCTAGTTAGTATAGTTCTCACACCATGATGACCAAGTTGGGTAGATTTAGCTTTTATACATATTTCGCATGTGGCAAAGTCATCATCCTTAAAGACCAAAGTTTGGGGCATACCTATGACTACTTTAGATAAGGTTTTAAGGCTTTTGCCACTCAGATGACCTAATCTTCTATGCCAAAGTGTTTTAGTTTTACTAATATTTTTTTTGTGCTTTCTATTTATTCCGACACTCTCTCCATTTAAATCGTCCTCTGATTTGGAATAAATCTCCTGATTGACTGCTTCCACTGCAGTATCTTGTAAATTTTGAGATTGGTCAATGCTTTCCTGCTCTCCTTGTGGATTACTAGTTTCGGCCTCAATTTGTTCTTCAAAATTTTGATTTTGATCATCTATATGATCTTCCTGTTCTAATGTCGTATTAGGGACAGGCATACACACAAGCTCTTGATAGACTTTATGTTCTTCATCTTCTTCCATTATCTCATAATCTATGTAGTACATGGAACCTCTCTTTGGAGTGGTTATTGTGACTTCACCAGTTTGTTTATTTATGATGTCTGCATGATCAGTATCAGTTATTATTTTGAAGATTCCAGACTCCATGATTTTAGCGCCTGACCAAATATCAAGGCTTAAATCAGGATCATAATATACTTCTTTTAAGTGAATAGTGGAAAATTCTGCATTAGAATTGCAGACGTTGACATACATAGATCCAACGTGAGTAGGGTTTACAAATACACTTTTTTTTTTAGCACAAAGTGCTCTACGAGTATTGTCGACTTTGCGTATGTTTCTTAATTTTGAAAGATCGTTGACCATGTGGTCATCTGCTCCATTATCTAATAACATCGTGTGCAGTTGGTTTTTTTTGGGGACAGATTTTGATACTGTTGGGGGCTTGGGGCATTGAAATTCATCTTCGATGTCATCAAAACTTAAATGGTTAAGATTTGAATGCAACATCATAGAATATTTAACACGAAAATTGGATTTATCATTTGGTTTATTTTGGGAGTTCGTGTTTGTAGAATTTTGGGATTTTGAGCTACTGTTCTGATTAGGGGGTTGAGGAGTGTTACCTGTATTAGACGTTTCATTAGGGCATGTCCTGGACATGTGTCCGTTTTTGTTACATCTAAAACATGTAACATCCATTTGGGAAATGTTATCTTTAGGAGGATAACTATTTGGTTTTGTTTGACTATTTTTGTGATTGTTGAGATAACTAGTTGTATTATAATTCGTATTTATGTTATTGGAGTTATTATTATTTCGAAAATTTATAAAGTTTTTTTATTATTCATCGGTTGGTATGATGATTTGGGCTGATCAAACCGGGAAACGTTTTATTGGAATATTCAATACGATCACATTTTTCTAATATCATTTTTATAAGTCTGACAGTAGTTAGTTTTTCTATTTCTAAATGACGAAATTCAGAAAAGACAGTATCAAATTTTTCAGGTAATGACATCATTAATTGATCAATTTCATCTGCTTCAGATAGGGGGTAATTAGCATCACGTAGTTCTTCCACAATAGTCGAAAAATATTCTAAGAATCTACGGATGGTACCTCTCCTAGGATCGAAGCGAAGGGACTGAAATTTTGATTTTAAAACCATGATGTTAGTAGCTGTCTGGTTTCTATATCGAGCCTCCAAAGTTCCTGAGTTTGGAAGAATTTAAGCCCTTTGGACGTAAGGCGTTCTTCGGATGAGGTGTAGATATAACTAGTTTCACGAGCAGTAGGAAAAATTGTGGAGTGGCAGCCTTTACCAATTAGGGTGCTTATAACAGTTGCACGCCATCCCTCATAGCCATTTCCACGGAAGATGTTCGAGACACGATCATTATTGTCAGTATTCATAATTAATGAATTGACTAAACTTTAATTAATCAAAAAAAAAAATTAAAAAATATTACGGATATCAATCCCCAGCAAATGCCGCAAGAAAAGGATTGCCATCCCTGTGTTATCCAAACAATGTATTTTAATGACGATAGTATTTAAATTTGTCCTTGTGTGATTCTTGAGTAGGTCCACTCTGGGCAAGAGACAACACACGTTAAAGTTGAGATTGGACACTTCCCTTTTAAAAAAAAGAAAAAAAAATAACAAGACTTATACAACCCAAGATGATTCGTAATTGAAATCAATATTTGAAGAAATAATTAATGAAAAAATGTGATAAATGGATGAAAAATGAGGGTGAAATGAAATTAATTACTTTCAGACCAAGGAATTAGGAAAGAGAAAAAAAATTTAAAAATGATTTTGATAACAGGGGAAAATTTGATCTAATTCTGTATTCCTACAAAACAAGTAGTTCGAAACGAAATAAATGAGAAGAAAAAAAATATGAAAAATATTGCAGGTGATTTGAAATAATTAAGCACCAATTGTGTTATAAGAATAGGTAAAATGATTCTTGAGGTAATGTGTGAGAGAAAAAAAATTCACAATACAGAAAAAAAAATTTTGTAAATGGTAGAGAAAAAAAATTTGAAATTAAAAAAAATAAAATAGTTTTCGTATTTGCGTAATAAATTAAACGAAATTAAGAATTGTGAGATTGAAATTAATTAAAGTATTCGAAGTAAAAAAAAATATTGAGTATAAATTCGAAAAAAAATCGTTAAAAGTATTTTCGACACAATTGTGCAACTGCAAAAATTTACAAGTTGCAACAAAATGGTGGTTTGAAATTGAAAACCGCGCCAACGTATTTATTCAATGGAAGTAGATAAGAGTTCGTAGGTTTGTTGCACTTAACAAAAGGTTAATGTACAAGTTCGAACGAAAGAACAAAACGAGCCGTATTTACGTCACGATTTGTACACTCCAAGACAAAAGTGGCTGCAAAATTTTGCAATGAACTTGCCGAAATTTGTACTTAGATAAATTTTGAAAAAGCCAAAATTATTTGAAAATAACGGTATTTTCAAATATACAAGTTAAATTTTGATTACGAAAGGTTAAATAATGCAAAAATACGAAATAATACACGAAAAATACGAGAAAAAATTGCGAAAAATTACAAAAAATATATTTTTTATTATCTGTTTTCAGCGGAAATTTTCATTTAATACCTTTTTAACTGGTGATTTTCTTATTTTCAGGTTCGTTTTCGAGGATTTTTTGAGATAATGCTCTGGACTTTGATGGTTGAACTGCGCTTCGGTTGTGGAGGACGTACTTTGGTGAGTGTTTAAGTTGAATTTTTGAGGTTTACGTTGATGCCAAATGATGAACTTTGATTGAGATAATGAATATGAATTTTGATGATGATGATTTTTGAAGCTTTTACGTTGGTTTCTGATCAATTTCTGATGGCTCAAGGCGATTTATTACCAATATGATGACTTCGACGAATTAGTTCGTACACAAGCAGGGCAGACACTAATGATTTTACTAACTTTTGAGAAACACAAGCAGGGCTTTCAAACAGTTAAGTAATCGACGAGTCTTGGAACTTTCGAACACTTGGCCGGATTATACACAAGCAGGGCAAATCCAATTCAGCAAACGACGAAACTCATTGAACGTTTACAGCATTCAAATAAAAAATTTTCGAAGACAAAAAAAATGACTCGAAAATAAATATTAAGTTGGAACTTTGTTACCCAACACGAAAATGAAGTTACGAAAAATGACTAAAAAACACAATTGTTCACGATAATAAAAATAAAAGTTTGACTTAGAAAATTCACAATAAAAATTTTAAATTATTTTAAAATTGTTTCAGGTGCAAGGATTGTTACCGAGCGATGCTACCATATAGAGGATGAGGATCAGAGATGAAACAAGAAAAGAAGATTTAAGCGAAGTTCCGTCCAAGAAGCGAGTGTATTTCGAAGAAGATACATAATTTAAGCAAAGTACATTTATGAGAGAGAAACGAATGTTAACGGAAATGAACGAATGAGCGGCGGAAGTGGTAGAGCAGTGTAGCTGCGAATAGATATAAATAAATTATGTATTTTATGTAATCGTGTGTTCATATGAGTGAGAGGGGAGAAGGATTGGTGGTCTCAACAATATTATCGATATTGTATCGATATTTTAACATCACTAGTAGGCTAGTAGAGAGTCTTTAGTATTTTTCCATGAACTTATAATTCCATTCATTTTCTATGTTCTATAATTTTCCTAAATTGAATCATTCCCATTTCACATTTTTGTAAAATTAAATTGAAATTTGAAAATTACTTTTCAGTTTTTCCTAATTTCTTTTCCTTTTTTCAAGCTTATCCATTATCAAAACCCAAATGTGACAAATTGATTATGGAAATTTGAAAAAGATTGATAACGATATAATATCTATATTTGAAATTCATATCGATATTTTCGATATTTGATCTATATCGATAATTTAACATCACTAATTTGAATAAAATGAATAAATACGAGTAAATAGGAGTAATTCTGAAATCAAAAATCATTGTTCCGACATATTTCTATTGATTTTTGTCATCTATGGACACATGTCAAAATAAAATATAGACTACTATTATTCCTATTTCTTGGAATAATGGCCTCCTATATTCCACCTGTTCTCACAGACAAACTCATCCAAATATGCTGACTTAGTCAAGTCATCATATTTGGTGGATGTTCATACTGTCACACCACCTGATGTAAGGTCGGCCTTTTTTGAGTATAATAATAAGTACAGGCGAATTCGTCCTCTACATTTGAAGACAAATTCAAGACAAGTTAGGTGTTCACACTAGTGGCTGTGGACATTGCCAGGTTTTGATTAAGTATAAGTGATAGAGTAACAAATAGTAGAAACGTAGTGTGATGATTATAGTGATTTTATATTATATAAAACTGATTTTGAATATTAAAAAGAGATATAATTAGATTCTCAATTTTGTCAAGTTTTCTAAGCAATTGAAAAAACTCAGTACAATCAAAATAAAAATAATTACGTAGATAATAAAAAAGAGTGTGTACTGGGACACTTGATGGAAGTGAAACTTGTTACGCTGAAATTTGTATTTTAAAGAATGAATGTTTTGTTGGCAGCGTGATTTGTCATTTTTTGTTTCGTATAAACATTAAAACGCAGAAAAACTCATAATTTAAAAAATTCCAATTGGTGAACACTTCAACATCCAAATTAAATCACATAACCTTCATTCGACTGATAAGAAAGCGCAATGAATGAAAATGTATAGAGAAGAAAAAGAGGGAAATGAATCAAATGGAGTTGAATGGGCCTAGCTTTTGTAAGAAGGGTCAGCAGTAATGTTTTTTCATTTCTTGGGCTTTGTTGCATGACTGTTTTTATTACTATCCATCGCAAGGAAGTTTCACTTCAATAATAATTTTTGAACAGATGAAAATGGAGAGCTGTAAATAGAATTATTGCATTTCTCGTAAAAAAATACATAATTTTCGTATAATTATTTGTGTATTTTGTCAATTTGAACCAAAAATTACTTTATTAAAGAAGCCTAATAAATTTTGAACCGATGAAAATAGAGCTCTGTGAATAGAATCATTGCATTTCTCATGAATAAATACTACATCATTTTCATATAATTATTTTTGTATTTTGTCAATTTGAAATAAAAATTACTTTATTAAAAAAAACCTAATAACTTTTGAATGGATGAAAATAAAGTGCTGTGAATAGAATCATTGCATTTTTCGTGAAAAAATACATAATTTTCATTTTATTTGCGTATTTTATCAATTTGAAACAAAAATTACTTTTGCAGTAATAGCCAAATAACTTGTGAATGGATGAAAATAATGCGCTGTGAATTTTATTTCACATGCTTTGTTGCATGACTGTTTTTAGTTTACTACCCAGCAAAAGAAAGTTTCAGGCCAGTATTCATAGTTGCACTTAGTGTTCACAAACCTAATTGTCAATTTAAAACTTGCAGTTCTCAGTTATATTTCTCAGTGGAGTTAAATTTTTTTCATAACTGCAATATAGTTCGTCTCAAGGAGGCTACGTTTTTCATTATTTTTAGCTAAATTTTTTTTTTGCAGCTTCACTGCCATTTAAAAACAGATTCTTAGATTAGTGAACACTAAGAGTGCATTATAAGTACTAGCCTCACTTCAATAAGGATTATGTTAAAAATGAATTTTTAAAAATATGCTTTGTAAGTGTAAAACACGTAAAGTGAAACTGAGCAAACTCTATTGCACTCACCTGGATACATGAAATCTAACTCGCAATTGTGATTCTAGTGCTATTATACTGCTCTAGTGGCAAACTCGATAACTATTCACGGATCTATCCATATACAAACCAAAAACAAAGTTCAAATTCTGTTCCCAAACGGTGTTAAATAAAGCCATATAATAATGAAGAAATGAGATTTAAAATTCGAAGATACCTTAGAGCTCCAATGCAAGAACAATACTTAAGTAATTCTTACATTTTTTTCGTTTTCAATTTATTTATACATAAAAATGAAAGTATAGTTATAACATTACAAAAATAAATAATTCTGAAGTCACTGTTGACATTTGTGTGTCGTTGTTGCATTTGGGCTTAGTAGCAGAGATATGTCATCTTGAATTAGATGCTCCTTTCATTTGGCGTTATTACTCTATTTATATAATTATAATACTCCCTGCAAAATTGAATAGAAGAAAAGAGAAAAGTGGCACTATACTCGCTATATTCTGTATATAATCCAACTACGAATCATTATATTTTACACAAAATTTGAAACAAAAAAGTTTCTGCAACTGTTTTTCATTGATATCATGGGGCTCAAATATTGAGTGGTAAAGAATGGTATTTTTTCTCTTCAAAATCTTAATAATTTGCATTATTTTTTAATGTGAAGCTAAAATGAATGTACGAGGGGCGTTACGAAAATAACTTTCTCTATTTTATAAGCTTTTATTCTACTCGCTAATGCGATTTTAAAATATACCAATACTGCAGTCAACCTTCCGCAACAACATAATGTTTATTTCGCATGAAGCGAAAGCCAAAAAAAAAATATAAGCTTATCTTTTAAAAATTTGTTTTTAACCTAATTTTATCCTATATCGGGCAACACTGGAGTAGGGGCTCGAGGCTTTTATGCAAAGGAGGGTGATAAAAATTCAGAATATATGTTTTTTTTAGGTAAAATTATTGTGGGCTCTGTTTCATTGGCCAGAACATGAAACTCCCCATTCTCATCCCACCAAATGTGAAGTGACCTTTCGCAGGATAGTTCCAGCGTCACACAGTGGCTCCTCAAATCCTTAAAATTAGATATTTCCCTTCCCACAAAACTCCTCCACCTTTGTTCGTTTAAGTTTCCATATTTTTTCAGTTTCTCACAGCTCAAGAAAAATTTAGAAGGAAGAGAGTTCGAAAACAAAGGTCAGGTTTATGTAGCAGCTAAAAGTTTTCAGTAAAGTTGACTCATCTGTGACTTCAGTCGAGCTTTTCATTTTTCCCTGTTAATAATATCGCAAAGCTGTTTAAAAAAGATTTTTCTTGAAGCTTGGGTTTAGATAAATTTTTCACATATGAGCTAAAATTTCGAATTAGGTACATTAGGAAACGTTTTCATATTTACCTCTTCGTACAAAGTGACTCAATTGGCCTTGGAATACTTCAAAAATAATGTACACTCCAAGTTACCTCAAGAAATATTATGCTATTTAAATCAGAAAATCAATGAAATATTATTATTTTTTAATATACGAATATGACGTTATTATTATTTTCTCTTACTATTTTTTCATATCTTACTATACTTAATTTTTATGGGCATTGGAAGGGTCGAGGGTTCTATCTTCTCCGACAATATCGCTCAGGTTCAAATCTCACAACTCAAAGATTTATGAATTATAAAACTTTAAAGAAAAGGTCTTTTCTCATTCCCTCACTGCGGAAGTACCTACAGAAATGCCACTTTCTAGGCCAAGTAAAAGCAAAAGATGGTGGGAGAGAGAGTGAGAGAAAGAGAGAAGAGGCAAAAACGATGCGCCTGTACTTGTCTACAGAAACTGTTTTACAGACTTCTTTTTTTCTTTTACTTTTTCAGTGTAAATGAATTATTAATTTCGCGAGAAAATGGTTTCTTAACTTTTTCGTCTTGTGTTGTTGTTGTTGTTGTTGTTTTCGTTGTTGTTGCTCTGCCACTGCTTCAACTTTTTGTGTTCACCTCATACCGCGTTTACTCCGTTTTTAAATACGCAAAAAACGATGAGTAAAAATGGTTCGAGGGCTGAAGAATGTGGAAGAAGGCGATGATGATGATGATGATGATGATGATGGTGGTGGTGGTGGTGGTGGTGGAGATGGAGGCGAAAGAACGTCATAAAATGAAAGGACGAAAATTACGCGAACGTAGATTTGTAATCGTCATTTTTCTTTCCGACACAGTCAATTCGCGTTTAAAATCGTATGAAATTTTAATATCGTTCGCGAAACAGTTTTCCTTCATCCTTCCAGCCATCCTTCATCGTTTTGACTGCTTTACTCTCGCTTCCGAATATTCCCCCTCACCGCACTCCATGGCTTCTCTCTTCATCCCTCAAGTCTGCGAAAACTTCGTGTCTTGATACAAAAACCGGCAATTTAATTTCTCGTTATAAAAGCAAACCATGACAAAAATAAAAATAAAAATAAAATAAAATAACTGCCGCTGGTTTTTCTGACACAGATCTTTGGGGGTGAAAGCTTCGTTCTTCGCGGAAAATTCGGAAAAAATAATAAACACAAAGAGAGGGAAAAAAGAGAAAATAATTTTCGGTTGAAAATTTGTCCAAAGAAAATTTTGCACACGCTGGCATTGCGGTTAAATGTAAAAATAACCATACTGTAGGTTATAACATATACTACCAACTTGATAAAATAAAATTGTAGCAAAATCTCGTATACTTGCTATGAAAAAAGTGAAAAAGAAAAGGAAACAAACAAAAAAAAAAAATTAAACGCCATTTACAGAAAATTTTGTGGCCAAAAAACTAGGAGAATGTGTCGCACAATGGCAATAGAGATAATTTGAAATTTGAATCGAAAAAAATTCCATTTCAGGCAAGATTAGGCCTACAAAAATGAGAAAACTTCTCGACCATTGGTACTGTTGAAAAACAAAAAATATAAAAACAATTTTATTTTTTCGACTTCAACGAAATTCACATTGCTTTGTAAGAAAGATAGAGGATTTTATACAATGCGAGTATACTACGGATAAATGATGAGTGTATATTAAACTTCTGAGGGGAGGGGGTTGTTTACATGCTCCTGTTTCAAATACTTTCTGTCTTTTTTCTATGATCTCAAAATTGTGGTAAATATCTCTTTCCAATCAAAAAATTTTAAAACTTTTCAAAATTATTACGTTTAATAATCCAAAAAGATATTGGATTAATTCTTCTCCAGAATTCAAATTCTACTCTAAAAGAGTTTAAATATGAAATTCAATCAAGAAGAGATACTCTATTTTTAGACAAATGTTACCTTGAATTTGTTAAAAGATGAGGCTTTATGGGTTATCCGTGCAATATTATTTTCAATTTTGGCCTTGGTTGTGACCCCATTTTATTTTTCTATATCTCTTAGAATATCGGAGATTTTTATCTCTTTCTCGCTCTAAAAAGGAATTCTTTTCTTTTCTGTCCTTTTCTGGTTCATTTTGATATATGGGGATCTCTTTCTATCGGACATTGTAAAACTTTTGATCGTGTACAAAAATTTGGACCAATTAGAAATTAGTCCGCCCTAATATTGGGGAACCTTTTGGGATGCCTCGAGGCTATATAAAATCAAGATATGAGCCTGCAGCCTCACTTTTTTCTCTCGTGCTATTTTCACAGTGGAGACACACAGTATTTTATACCATTATAAAGTATTCTATGGTTAATAGTTGAAAAAAGTAAAAATGATAGCAGATTATTATGTTTGGGATTGTACACATTATTCCCAACAGCACCCTAATTCATTCAAATTGAATGGAGGATATATCAACTGCGATTGTTGGGAATGATATAGAAGGAATAATGTGAGGTGATACCAAGCATAGAGCAACCTGGGGCATTTTGTACAACATTATTAGATTGCCTCATCCCATCTTTAATAGTTTGTGCACACAAGTGAATCCAACAAGATAATAACCAACTGCAACAGTGATTTATCTTTATTGAGTTAGGTGCTGAGTGAACGGTGAGATACAGTGTACTTCGCTTCATTATCACGCCAATAGATAGGATGGATTTACCTGATTTCATTTCTGAATTAACCTAGACATTTTGGCATTTGGGCAGATTGTGCACACTATTAATGCATACAGAGTTATTTAATTTTGATTTTAATTTTTGGTTAGTCTCCATGAGGGCTATATGGACTCCATTGCATTTTAATGTAATTTTTGTTTTCTAAAAAGAATATGATTGTATTTTTAAAAGTTGGAGTTATCAGATGTAGATATTGCTACTATTGGGTTTGAACCTGGAACACCTACATGAGAATAAGTAGGAAAAATCAGTAACCTTATTCATGGGCCAGGGTTGCTGCTTAATCGCTCTCTTGGTAATTCCAGTTGATATGTTTTTGATCATACTTATTCCCCACAAGTAATTTGCCATCACTTAATTACAAAAATTTGAAAACATTACCTACAGTAGCCATGGATAGTAAATTAATTGATCCACAAATAATAATGGCCTTCCATTCCCAATATTTTTTGAGGAAACTCAAGGTTCCGCACTGAGAAATACGACGATTAATAAGTATACTTTAAGTTATAGTGGGAGTTTATGTGAGACGAATTGTTAGAAAAAAAAAAAAAAGGAATTTATCTGATGCCTGAAGAGTGATAGGTCAGGGGAAGTGAATTGTTTTTTTTTTTTTTGAAAAAAGAATTTCTTTGCCATCTGAAGTGTTTTATTGCAATGAACTTTATAAAAAAACCTCTAGCGCAGCAATGCTTCACTATAAAACCCAGTTTGCTGATCGAGATTGACATTGGTATGCAGATGGAGATGGAGATGGAGAGAGAGAGAGAGCGAGAGATAGTTTCCAGCAATTTTTCTTCTCTAGTTTTCTCAAAAATTACTGAACTAATAGGCACGAAAGTTCTAAGAGATTTGTATCAACATAGGAAAAGGTTATCGGTTTATCGCAAAAATTTAAGCCTGATCCCTTTTGTCATTTTCTCAGAATCCCAGAAAAATGACTTTTCCAGAAATGTTTAGTTTTCCATTTTTCTTTGAAACAAATCAACCGGTAGGCAAAAAACTTCTTTTAGACCTACTCCAGTATAAGAATTATCTCTCGTGAAAATTTCAGCCATATCCACCTGGTAGTTTTCTCAAAAATGTGAACCCAAAATTTTGGGCAACACACACACACACACACACACACACACATACGCACACGCACACACGTACAAAATTAGGTAAAAATGAGAAAATGGTACCAATTGGTTTCTTTTCTGATAAAACGGATAATTTTCATGACCCCCACTCCTAACCTCACATTGATGTCAGTTTTAATACCTCGTTTGCAAGCAAACTGGGTAATGATAAGGTTTCGGAATAATTTTGAATTTAAAAATTTATATTTCAGTGTAAATAGTTCTGACGCGAGGAAACAAAATTGAAAAAAATGAACCCCACCTAATAAGAAGTCTATTAAAACTAATGGTCCGAGGAAACATCATAGAAATAACGTAGCATAAAAGTGTGATTAATATTGCACGAATGTGCCACAGATCTATCAATAATTGGACGTACAGGTGTCACTGAAACAGAAATACATAATTAAGTCAAAAAGAATGCGCCATGGATATCACGGTGCCATCATTTTCCCACGTAAATG
This sequence comes from Ericerus pela, assembly GCA_011428145.1. Classification (NCBI taxonomy): domain Eukaryota; kingdom Metazoa; phylum Arthropoda; class Insecta; order Hemiptera; family Coccidae; genus Ericerus; species Ericerus pela. The sequence continues at coordinate 525,517 of WOFM01000458.1, forward strand.
ACACTTGAGCCACAAATATACGAATATAATAATAATATAATTTTGTAACAAATATATTTCCTCTCTGCTAATTTCTTACAATCAAAACTACAACCTCAAAAGAATTTTAAAAGTGATACATGCATCGTAGTTTCATTGAGATATTTGTCTCATTGGATGAGCTAATGACATCACTTGGAGGTATTGGCTGTCCTACAGGTTCATAAAAACTGTCAAAAATTCGAAAATTGAATGTAGATAAAAATGACTTGAAATTACGGTTTCACAATATCATTATGATTCCCAATCCGACGAAACAAATTACATAGAAGCAAAGGCCACCTTTGAAGGCTGTTTTTTTTTTTTTTTTTTTAAATATTCTACCGTGGTCAACTTTGGCCTACTCCCAAAAAATGAAATTCGTTACCATATACACCAATATATGGATTTAAAAAGCGTCTCGAGTTATCTATCAGCTATCAAGGTGCAGAGAGTCCCAACAAAGGCTGAAGATGAAGAGGGAAACGAAGATCGAACGTCAAGAATACTAATCAGCGGATGCAGGAAAAAGATCAACAAAAGTTGCCACTAACAGGTTGCGTTAACATTTTCTCATGTTTTCCAGCACCATTTTATCTGCAGCGGTTTTTACGTCTCTCTCGTTTCCACTTCCTTCGTCGATATTCAAATGTCTTTGGAAAGAAACTTTCGACCATAAATTGCGCAGCGTCTACGACGTTGTTAATCGAAAATCTGATAAAAGATTTGCTTTTTCGCTTCGGTTACGCGCGATTGCTGTTAACAAACGTCAATTTGGGAAAACTCTTCATAAATAACCTTCCAGTTTCCTCCCCTCCCCCCCCAAAAAAAAAAAAAATGCCGGATAACTACGATATGGGAGAAAACGTTAGCAAGTTCTTTCGCGCTTTCGAATGCCGAGTTTGTCGCCTGTATACATATAACCTCCAAATTTTCAAAATGTGTTCCACTTAAACACCATTTTCTACGCCGAATAGACCTTTTACACATACACATACACGCACACGCACACGCACACGCACAGCCTATATACATGTAAATAGACCCTCACATGGTCCCTGTGTTAAGAGTGTTTTCTCATGTATGTTTGGCAAACATTTCGTTGTCCTCTCGTTCTTCGTTTTTGTCGCCAACAAATGCTTCGTATTGTGACAGACGAGGAGTGGGTGGGGGGAAAGGAAGAAACGAAAAAGTGAAACTGTAAATTTTGAACCTACACGGAGAGAGCGTTGGAACGAAGAATAGTCTGCCTGTTGGAGAATTTTACTCACGGTTCACGCGATTCTCGACGGTACTACGTTATAGGCATTGCTTTTTTCCTTTCGAAAAGGGACGAAGATGTTGTGAAGAGGAGGAGGGGTAGAAGGAATTCCTACTAGTCATTTCGGATTTTAGCATGTAAATGTATAAAAGCGATGTGAAAATGTGGTGTTGTACATTTCGTATGCGGTAGGTGGCATTTAACCGTCTCAAAATTTACGTTTTTTTTTTTTTTTTTTTTTTTTTTACATTTTATATGCATGATTATGGGGAGAAATATTGAAATACCGCAATTGTTAAGAAACGGTGGATGAAGGGAAAGTGTTCCTTAATTTTGTGTGAAATAAGATGAATTATGATCGCAGGCTTCATCTGAGAAAGTATATTTATTGAAAGGAGTGCAGCATATTCTGCTGCCTATTGGTTTACAGGGTGTTTCCGGAGTGAACGATAACAATTCAGTGGTTTAGTACGTTATGATGGTTGCATACAGATTAGGGGTCACATCTTTTATACGTGAAATAATGAATGTTCAATTTTGCCGTTTCAATCTGACAGCTAAATATGGTCGGTTTTCGCCCGAAACTCTCTCAATCGATAAGATAACTTCATTTGAGGAATACCTACCAAAATGAAGAGCTCAATAAATTATATAATCTAATCGACTGGTCCACAAATTGAGACCAGAGCAGTTACACTAAGAGCCAAACGCAAGAATGATACCTTATTCTCACATTTTTTTCCATTATCAGTTACATATATATGAGGAGTGATTTTTCAAATCGGACGTAGTCAATAATCAATATTGGTCAAAAAAAAAAAAAAGTTAGAGCCGCCATCGAGTACTTTGACTAAGGCGCAACAAACACGTGTTAACAGAACTAAGATATCTATCATCATTTTCACTTCTTAGCTATTCAAAAATAAACTACCTCAAATTTAGCTTTTCAAACTGACCTAAGTCAGCAATTATTACATCCCTAAGTCAAGAATTTTGGTCATTATTGTTTAATTAGAGTGCACCCAATGCCGCTATGCAGCAATAATTCACATAGACCAGCCTAAATATTTTCAAGTAGTTTACAGATACCAGATGTTTCATTTTATTGGATCTTCAAGTTAAAATGTTTTTATGAATACATCTGTTTCGTCATATTTAGGTAGACGAAAATATTCGCCAACCTAAACGTTTCAAAACAATTGAAGGCGAATATTTCTAGTGAAATATTCACCATTACCTCCAATATGCCCTTTTTATTGACAGGTAACGAATATGTAGACAAACACAAAAGTCAGAATATTTGTCAGTACAATAAAGTAAAGTATAGCAAGTACATTTTCCTGGAAATTTGGTTTAGACCAGGACTTCACTTACCATTCTATTAAGTTGAAGACTAGTAGTCTACTGCCTTCACTCAATCAGTCTAAAGTAATAGTTATAAGAATTAATAAGTATAAGTGTTTCATTGTGACATAGTTATTGTGGCTAAAGAAATAAAACGAAGTAAATGAAAACTGAGTTTACTTTATTTTGTAATGCCTTTATTTTTATCTGGGCTAAAGAGATAATAACGTCTGCAAATTTTACAATTTATAATAATATTAGACGATAACGATATCTTCATCAGTAATTATATATATAATTTTTGTTAATATAAAGTAATTATTAAGTCAATGTTGATAGCTAAGTATCGTTCTTGGATTCGGGCCTAAGTAAACTTTGATAAAACTAAGAAGGGAGGTAAAACACATCTGAAAAATAAGATTTCAAATCATTTATTAGGTAATTAATCTGTTTGTATGGAAATACTTATCGTTATTCAGCATATTCATAAATGGGTATATCAATATTTTCATACACAACATTCATATTTGTCTCGAGAATTGCACCAATAAAATGTTGTTAATGCTTTATGAGTAATAGGCAATAATAACAATAAAATTATGAAACAGAATAATTCTATCAACTCTATACCTATCGAAGTGATTCACTTTTATGCAATTTTGAAAATTTTATGGACTAGGAGTAGTGATGACGATCACTTAGTACTAACTATCAATTATGTTCATGATCTTTACAAATTCCGGAAGTTTTTAGTTTTGAATGAACAAGACACCCAAATTCAGTTAAATTGACCGCAAACATGGAATGGACATCGTTGCGAAGAAATAATTTATGAAAGATCAAACTGATCTAACGGTATGTACAGCTGACACAACATTGCCATCACAACTACGAAAGGACAAAAAATGTTGCAGACAATGTCCTCTGAAATTATCAGAATTCAGAATCTAATTGAGGAAGCTGGTAGGATAACTCAAGGTGAATTTGCAGCAAACATGGCTTCTTTCCACCTCACCATTGCTGAGAAAGTTTTTCATGGCTTAGAAATTATAGTTCAGCAAGGAATCTCTTTAAAAACCGAAATTCAGCGTACATGGCAAGATCAACAGGTGTTTGGCTCTCCTGCAAAAATTGTTCATTTTAAATTCAATATTTGGTTGTTTAAAAAAAATTTCTTATTTTTCGTTTTTTTTTCTCTTACTGTTTTTATACTACAAAATTTTCAAGTTTCGATTTTTTTTATACCCTATTAGGACTATTTTCAACTAATATGTTTTTTAAATGCAGGTATATATATATATATATGTAGGTACATATACTATACACCTACTATATGTACTGTCTAAATTTGGTGATCCTGATTGAATTTAAAAAACTATAATAGGGATAAGAATGAAATTCCTGAAGAAAAAGTAGTTATTATGTAAGACCAAATTAAATAGGAATTTGTTGCCTATTGGTTCCGTATTTTGAAAGAAAATTAGAGAACACTAAATTCCTGGAAAAAAGTTTTTTGCAAGTTTTTAATATTTTTAAGAAACTACAAAAGGGATAGTGCTGAAATTTCCACAAAATGTACTTCTTGTATAAGATCAAGTCAGACAGGAGTTTGGTGCTTATTGATTCAGTAGTTTTTGAGAAGAATGTAAAACAAAAAAAATTACTGGAAAAAAGCGAATTGCCTGCATTACTTGAAGTATCTACTCCACATTTACAGTTCAAGGGTTATTTTAATTCACTTATTTTACTCAAAATTGTGACAATTAATCAGATATTGTGAGCTATCGATAGGTTTTTGCAGTTTGTTCAGGCTTTTGGAATTCAGGATTGTTTTTCGAAGTGTGGATGTAAACTGACAAACTGGATTTCCCAGCGAAATATCGCCGTGTTAGAATTTTGTACAATACATTGTCCTTTCAATATTGTAACATTCCCCATTTAAAGAATATAAATTTCAATTTGTAAAGGATGTCCCAAGAGCAGGTATTGCCGCAAGTTGCATTCTAATAACATAAAAATGGTTACTGTAACAAATATGTTTATTATATTATAACATAGACATACACATTTGGCTACACGAAAAAATATATTTTATTCTGTACTTTTGTCCCTTTAAAACAGTACAGTTACCTGGTGAAAGCACCATTACTTCCTACCAGCATTCACAACTCGTTTTCTAATGGGATATTCAGATTCTCTAATAAATAAATCCCTTTAATCAGCAAATCCTTACTTCATACATAATAACATGTAAAATCATATACCCTGACAGGGTATATAAACTCATGTTTACAATGAAATAATCGTACTATACTATACATTCTCTCACTTTTAGTACTGTCATTTTATCAAGTTATCTTGAACATTGTACTGTTGTGTGCACAAATTATTACTTTAATAGATAGTTGAACCTTAGTGTGTATTTTAATTTTATTTGAAGTCTCTCCTGACGTTAAGGTCCCCAATAGTTGTGGATAATAAACTTATTAACTTAAATTAATTCTCGAGTAATAATAATATTCCTCTGAATATTGTGTTACCTGAATGAAGTGTAACCGCACCAAAAGAGGTTAATTTCCAGTACTTTAAAGTCTCCTTTAGTCGTTACAGTTATTTTTTGACCCTTGATGCGTCTCGAATATTTTTCTGTTTGCTTTCTCGAAGGAATAGATCAAGTTAGATCGCCTTAAAACAGTTCCCTATTCCAAGCGATGATGTATGCGACAACACGACAACACCTCCGACCCATTTGTTGACAAATTTTTCCACAGAACGACTTCACGCGTGCGAAGCGATTTGCGAAGCGATTTGCGCCAAATCAACTACAGACGAAAATTAGAAAAAAATCTTGACCAATGCGAACGCAACTTCCCAAAACGCCGTTGCTATATCACCCATAAATTAGTAGCTACCGATTTTAACACAGCGCCGAAACACGACCCGCACCCCGCAGAAGGCTCATCTTTTGTTCCACCCTTTTGCTCGATACACTGCCCCCCTTTGACTACGAGTTTCTTTCGCCCACACCTTATCGCCGGCACTCTGCTCTACGCGTTCCGCTTATCTTTAATCTGCTTACCCTCGGGGTTTTTCACTGTCGCCCTTCGCCCCCTTCACAGCCGTCGCGTGCGGCGATCGAGAAAATACGCGTCAACTGTTGTTTTCCTGCTCCCGTTTTCCGCACACCCTGCGCGCTCATTTCGACACCGAGCCCCAGTTTAGTCGTAGCGCATTACATGCAAACCGAAGCGCATCTCGATTTCCAATTAATTTGCGTCGTTCGCCCATTCAATACTCGCCTATAATTCGCTTTTCAGTTCATCGTTCGTCGATAACGGCCTTGCCGCCCTCGCTCCTTCTCCCCTCCGCCGCCCGATTGTCGACTCGTTCCATTTCTTTCCACAGGTAGGTGGGTGCGCGCATTTTCTCATTTTTTGACCGCATTATTAATTCGTTGGATTGGGCGAAATATTTCGAAGACACTGGTCGGCCACATCGCTGCGGTCGCCTGCTTATCAACAAATATTTCTCGCCCAACAACTACCGATAAATATACGAGAATATATTCGCCCTTTCGGTCGGTCGACACTTACGTAATTTTATTCGCTTTTTCTTCACTTTTGGTAGGGTTTTCATATTTTTTTAAATGTCATTTGCCCTTTTGACCAGCACCCGGATAGAAGTGAAATTTTCACGAGAGATCGTTCTCATTCGTAGGAGCAGGTCTGAAATAAGTTCGGTGTCTATCAGTTCGGTGAAAGTTTGTTGTATAATTCGTGTAATCGTGTCGTCGAAAGGCGAAGGAATCAGGAAGGGTTGTTGTTATTTCTACCAGCTCGGGTGAGGAGTTGCTCGGATCTGTACTGAATATAAACGAGATTGCTCGTACTCCCCGGGTGTTCCTTTATTTTTCGATGTTACTATTATAGTGTGGAAAAATGTACGAAAATTTAGCAAATCTGAAACTACAAAATAAAAAGTCGGCTTTTCATTTCTTTTTTAATATTAATACTTTATAATATTCACAATGTTTTCGTACAAAGATTTCATTCTTGACTTGAAGAAAAATTGTATCAGTTTTGATGAAGATGATAAAAATATTGAATGTGTTATTGAAAGTGAAGAAAGTTTTGAAAAATTTTCATAAAAGCTGAAAGAAGCCGGCATTTCATTTTCAATTCGTTCATCAAATAATAAAAGTACGTCAATGAATTCTGAAAAGGAATCTTCTTACCTATTCAATTAACTTCAGATCTGTCACACACATCAACTAAGCTACAAGTTGGACAGGTACTTGGGCTATTTTAAATATGACGAAGTTTTTTTGGACACCACAAGCTAACATTGTTTTCATAAAATATTCAACTTAAATTCGACTTTACACCGATAATCTACAAAATAAATTAGGGTCCTTAATTTTTTGGTAAATGACTAAATGTAAATTTAAAAGTGAAAAATTCCCACTCTCCAGTCTCCATTAACTCTAATGATGAAAAATTCTGATAACTGAGACTTGTATTTCTATACCACTTTGCATGATTCACTGAATCATTTGAAAACAAATGCCTCACCCAAGCTGGTAGAAATAACAACACCCATCAGGAAGGAAAATTGTTCCTATTTGTAAATGACCTTTTCCACTGCAAACAACTTGTCTCACGCTTATATCTCCACCTTGTTTTGTCCCGTATTTGCGAAACAGTCAATTTTCAAATACTTGTTTTACCACGTTGCTGACGGAATTTGACCATATCAATGTTACCAATCTATGCGGTGGGAAATGTACAACTAGAATCGATCAAAACATGAAAACCCCAAAAATTTGACTTATCTCTTTTTGCAAAGCATCGTTCCTATCGGACCAGCTCTGATAAGATTTTGGTACCTATTGGTTCGGTAGTTTTCGAATAAACTGAAAAACAAAAAATTACTGTAAAATCGGTTTTTAGCAGTATAACATCGATAGATCGATATTTTTCTTGAAGAAATACATCGATACTTAACTATCGATGGTTTTTCGTAATTTGTTCACAAGAAACTAGCAATAAAACATACACCGATCAATGTGTTTTTCAGATATCAATAAAAATCCAGTTTTTCGAAATTATTTCCAGTATTTGGAAATTTGGAATAGAAATTTGTTTTTTGAATTATCGATGAAAATTGGCGAACTCGGTTTTCCAGCAAAGTATTGCTGCGCCAGAATTCGCTAAAACTGCGATTGTTTTAGGAGCCTTTTTAAAAATTGATTGATTACACCCCTTCAGATGGCATTTCTTCGTGTGGTCGCTGGTGATGAGCGAAACTGACGATGCAAGAGCGAGAATAATACTAAGGCTAACACCTGCGGTGCAAACCTATGACTAGCTCTAAAACTAAAAGTACTTATACTCGTGGATGCAACACCAATACGAAGATCAACTGTACAAAAACAAAGCTAAAATTAAGACGTTATTAATTTCACAAATATGTCCGAAGAAAAAAAAATCGAATTCTTCCATTTTAAAGAATTTGTTATAACACACTGAAAAACCAGTCACGTAACGTATCCAGTGGTAGATAAATAAATCGAAATTTCGGCGAATTTGTTTGTGATACATTAAATGTTTATCTTCGTTATATAGGTTTACTTATGCTATCCACCATCCTTTTTTTTGGTCACACAAATTTTAATTTCGGCATTTTATTGAAGTGACATCGTAAGGTAGCAATAACGTGCTCAATTTTCTTTTCATTTTTTATTACCCTCTCACGTTCTCGTCGTAAACATTGTTGTGTATTTGAGGACAGGACAAATGAATAAAAATTCTCCTCTCCACGAAACACAAAGCAGACACCTCGCGCATTTCTTATATTAATTTAAATGCGCATCTGTCAGCGTACGTAACGTTGAAGCGTAAAAAAGAAAGTTATTGATCTCACTTCAAGACGTTGATACTATTAAATTAATTTTTTCTCAACCCTCAAACACACTGACAGGAATAGAAAATGCAACTTAAAAGATCCTCTCATACAAAACAATTATCAACATGTCTCGCGAAAATTAAATAATCAACACAAAAAAACATTTCTAGTTTAAAACAAAACATGGCCGTTGACGATGATTCAGAATTTCAAAATTAGTTCAAAGAATTGAGCGACAGAAAGGCCGTAGTTGGATAAGAATGGGAAATCAGCCTTAGCCCCGATTCTTACGATTTTTTTTTTTTGAACATTACTTTCATTTCAAAGGTACTCGTGGTTAAGTATGGAAGCCTAAAAGTCAAAGGTTGCGGAAAAAACCTATTTTTGTTTTTTCATAAGACAATGTGTCTTGTCAGTTCGATTCGGTCGATTTTAATTTTATTTTTATGATTTTACGGAGTTAACTAAGTGTTCCTTTGACAAAAAATCCATCAAAGAAGACCTCCATCAAAAAAAAAATTTGAATAAGGACTGACAAAATATTTTGTCTTTAGTTAATGTAGAGAATAATTCTGAAAAATTGTAGCCCAGCAAACTCTTCTAAAAAAATTAGGTTTTCAAAAGTCATCAACTTTCTTACTTGTAGGACAGCAACCAGAAACCAGCAAGCCTTGGAAGAAAAACGAAACAGTCTGAAAAATTTCTTGACGTTTTGGTACCTCGATGGCAGTTATTTTCTAGTTATGATGTTACTGTCTGAATTTTTACAAGTTAATCTAACCATTCATTAAAACTTTGTATGTGTAGGTTCCTACAAATATGGTGGAATAAAAATAATTGATTTTCGAGTATGTTATACCTCTACCTATCGGATATTTTCAATATTTTTTCCCACGATGAAGGTCACTAATTTTTTTTTGAGAGGGAAGGGTTTCGCATCGGAGAAGTTTTTAAAAAAAAAAATGTTGTTATGACCTTTGGTCAACTCTATAAATGAGTAAAAAGAAAATAAACTGAATAGAACTGCCAAACAAAATTGTTTTATGAAAAACAAAAATGGGTTTTTCTCCGTCACCTATGATTTTCAGGCGTCCACACTTGACCAGGAGCAATTTTGGGATGAAAGAAATGTACAGAGAAAAAATCTTCAAAACTGGAGCTAAGGCCGATTTCCCATGCTTATAACGGCCATTAGCAATGATTCGAGAAATCTCACAAACTGTAATATCCATTTTTGAGAATTTGATTGTCAAGAAAATGAGGTAATTTTAAGATGACATTATTGGAACAGATTAAATAAATAATGAGAATATAGCCCACATAATTTTTTCAACACCGTTATACTTTGGTCAAAAAATGAAAATTGTTTAAAATAAAGGAATTATCGATACACGGCGACTTCGAAGTTTGGAGGTTAGGAATCTTCACAAAATTTCAACAAATTCGATAAATTCTGACCAAAAAACAATCAAATCAGCATCTCAGTGAGAACAAAAATTAGCACACAAACTTTAACTGTATATGGTTGTTGGGTGAGTTTCTTCGAATAATATACTAAATGTTGCACCCTTTCCACCAATTGTATTTTTAAAAACGAGGTATTTATCACTAAAAATTTGTTTTTTTGCGATTTTCTCTGCAAATTTTAATTTTGTGATAAAAATAGATCAGTATAAAATTGTTCAGCAAAAACTTTCCTGCAAACGTATTTCTTACAATTTTTTTGCTCTATGCCTCTCTTCTCGTCCAGAGACTTTTGAAAACAACAATTCTTCAGTGAATACGTTCAAATTATATGTCGGGGGGGGGGAAATGCAACACAAAATTTAGCCGCAAAACACAGACCAAACCTACAATGAGAGTTCAACCATGAGGAAGTCTAACCCAGCCTTTTGGTGACAGATTGTACCCCACCACTATGATCTACCTAATTTTATTTCCGCCTGCGCAGCACACACGCAACAAGGTCTTTGGAGTTATACGCGCGCGCATCCTACAATTACATAAAGCAGAAAAGCTTTTGAAGTGGACAAAACTAATACATCTAATTGTACATCCAATGGATAGTCATCAGATGATGAAAAAAGAGAAAGGAGAAGTTTTTTTTTTTTCAATTCTCTTTTCTACTCCTTTTCGCTGGGTTCAAGAAATGTTTTGTCGCTTTTTTGTTTTCACAGATACATCAGATTGGTAACTTTGCTCCCAGAGCGGTTACGGACCTCCTTGATGGCAACAAACCTTCCTTGGGATAACACAATTTTTTATAGAAAATCTGATGCGAATCCTTCCAATGGTTCTGGAGCGATAGTGTTTCCAACAGTTTTCAGCCCGTAGTATTTTATAAGAGATTGAGCTCGAGATTTATGTGCTGTTTATGTGTGTTTAATTTATTACGGTATTGGCATTACGATTTATCAGAAGTCAGTGCCTACCATTGAATTATTAATTGAATTTCACATATATGCGTAAAAGTTGATTACACTAAACTAGGCTTTGGCATGCAACATGAATCTGAGTGAAGGATGAGGCTAATTAGTATTGCCTGATAAAATCTACCAGTTCCGATAATATAAGTTTCATCTCATTTTGGATGAACTGGAAGAGTAAAGGGTAAGAAAACAATATTTCGATTTTTTTTTGTTCTGCTCAGAAAATAGATACGTGGGGAAGTAGAGTTTCAGTAGAATAATAATAAAAATTACGAAAGTTAGATATTATGAATATATTGGTCAAATAGAGGCGAACTATCATTAGTGATAGATATTTTTGTAAGAAAAATATTGTCAATGTCGTTAGACTATCTCACTTCCGACAATTAACAATAATAATTAAACATATCCATCGCAAACGTGGCACTGCATTGAGATTCATTCATTATGCATAAAAATGCGATTAAATTCGGTTGAAAAGTAGAGAGGGGGGGGGGTCAACATCCATAATTTTCAACGAGCTGAAATTCCTTAATTTAAAAACAGGATTTTTTTTATTCCATCGATCTTCAGCCGCTGGAAAAAATAAATAAATGCATTCGCGAGTCAAACTTATCTGACAGTGAAAAAAAGAGAAAAAGATAAACTAGGTAGGTACTTCAAGTATGAATAATGCGTTCGTGTAATTATTCATAGGAGGATAAAAATACGGTAGAGGTAAGGATACATAATCAAGATTTTACCGTGCAAAAAAATAAAAAAAAAAATAAAAAAATATAGGTAGGTACTCTTTGAAATTTAAACATCCAAAAATAATAATAAATTTCAATTTTTTTCAAACCATCGCAATTCAGTAAGTTTATTCAGATTTTTTATTTCTTACTTTCTTACTGCTTTTTTTTTTTTTTTTTTTTTCTCTCGCATAAACCGGAAGGATGCTTCAAATTAAAAGCTTAATTAAACTAACTTTACTTTTAAAATTAAGTTCCACCTAATTCGTTAAACTTCTTTTTAATGTGTAAAGTCTGTCATAAAAACTTCTTTAAAAACTTTTATTTCGAGAGAAAATAGTCGGTGAAAAAAAAAAAAAAATGAAAACAACAAAAAGTTGACTTGAAATTGGGGCCATAAAAATTCAAGAAAAGTCAAATAGGCTAAAGACAAAATTTTATAACTGTCGTCGTTTTCTTCGCCATTTATCTTCACTGTTTCAGTTATTTTATTCTTTTTTTGGACTCATATCAACTTCATATATGGCGTATTTTTGTTGTGTAATTAAGAATAAAATTTCACCCTTCTCCAGCTTCACCGTGAAAAAGTGGAGGCGTTTCAAATTACAAAAACTCAGTCCGATAAGACTCGAATTAATGTTTAACTGCATGATTCGAGCTTGCAGCGATTGATGGTCACGAAAATGATTATTCCAATTGGTGTATTACCTATGGCACCAAAATTTGCTGACATTTGACGAACACAGTGCGTTGGAAAATGATCCTAAAAATTTAGTAGCGCTTCTTGCAGGATGACTGTATGCAATTAAGACTGAGAAAATATTTTTTTGTTCGTTTAAACGTGTTAATGCTTTTCCATCCCACAAGATCGTATGGATACATGTGAGAATGTAGGCATTTCCCATCTCCTCCCTCGGCTCAAACAACAAAAATTTACAATCCAGCCTTTCATACACATTCATCTTGGATACCATTCAAACAAAAAAAAGTGAATATTTCATTACAATCGGAAAACATTTACAATATTTAGCCAACGCGATCGTTTACTATGGAAAAAATAATGAACTTGATAGAAAACAATTACATTTTGTCTTGAAATCTAGTCTCAGTTTATTTGTTTCTTAAGTAAATGATGCGGTTGCTTCAAAATTTCTAATCGACAGGTAAAGGGCTAAATTTTACTTATTATCTGCGTAAAATTCAAAGTCTGCCAATCAGAGTTTTACTTCAGTCTATGAATTCGAACTTAAATTTAATTCTGGTTAAAATTTTGTTGAAATTCGTTCGATTTTGTAGCATGAAAGACAAATTTCAATCATTTAATTCAGTTACACACTGAACGTTGATCAGATATTTCAAAGGATGGAAAACCAGCAGGTGGCTGTTATTTGATAATTTTTTCTGAAGCAAAACGTAGCCATTTTTCAGTTCGGTTAACAATTCATCGGAAAACTGTTTTCATTCCGGAATAGCTGCGCTGGGTTTTTATTTATTTTTCAGTTCCAGTGAAATTTTACGTTTCGTAGGCATACTGTCGAGTGGAGCAAGCATCTTCCATTCTCTGTCACCAAATTTACAGTTTTAACGTAGATACACTCTACAGAGACCAAGTATACGCATACAATACGAGGCTATCTTTGTTTCACATAGGTAGATTGGTAGATTACAACCTGTAGATTCTTTTGAAAAGTGAACAGCAGGTGTTGAATTGGATAGGTACAGTCTCAAACACTGGATAAATTCTTAGCGCGATTTAAACGGAGTTAATACGTAGACATCAGAAAGGGCGGGGAGAGAGGAGACTGATTGTCAGGGTCTGCGGTAATCTCCGTTATGGAGATTACTTTTTATGATATCGATTTTTCTTAGCACAGGGTTAGGCTCACGCGGTATTCATAAAGGAAATTCAGTGGGGTTGCAGTCCGCGGTGTTTGAATTCCCTAAAAATTGTCCGTAAAAAGCGTTCGTTTGGTGGAAAAGTTATTTTCGTAATTCAAGAAACGTTTCGTAACATTCGAGTGCTCGAAATATAAATCCAAACGAAAGGCAACCTGCGAACAGACACGCATCGTACTCGATCATATCTCTCGTCGATCTTCTCCTTCATCCTCCCTTGCTCCGGTACATGTGTGGGGTCCACAAATGAAACCTGCGTAAACCGCGAACCCATTTTCGTAATTTTTCAACCCTCATCCTCTATCATCGAATCCGAAGAGAAGAAGAAAAAAAAAAAATAGCAAAAGTATTCTCGCTGAATTTTAAACGCAACATACTGCTTGCTGGTGTGATAAACGTTCTGGAGAATTCGTTGACGTGTAAGAAGAAGATGTTAATTAAAGACAAAAAAGACAAATACGCGACCTAACTGAATGTGTACAAAGTGAAAGTGGCGACGATGCTGAGGGGTGAGAGCGCGTTATATATATATATATATATATATATATATATACGTATACTGCCTATTTGTTTTCTCATTGGGACGTATGGCAATCACGTCCTTTCCCCAGTGTACTCAAAATTTCGTTTTACCCGCTGTCGTTTTTTTTTCAACTTTTTTTACCTTTTTTCTCTCTCTAACAATGTTTTTTTTTCGTCCTCTTTTACTTTTTTTTTTTTTTTTTTTTTTGTTTTATTCTTAACAAGCTCTCAGCAAAATAGAAAAAATAACACAATATTTTCGTTCGTCGAAACCCCCTTTCTTTCGTGTATACCGAAAATTTTTAATGACGTAACATCGCGGGAAACTTTTTTCTTTTGTTGCTCACGAGCATAAAGAAGAAGGAAAAAAAAGAAAAACTTCATCGAATGTGAGGGAAGCGAGTCTATTTTTTTCCGTATGTGTAATCTCCCCAACCTCTTCCTTGTTGTTACCTTCACACTCTATTTACTGTCTTTAGCAGCGGTAAAAAAAAAAAAAAAAAAAAAAAAAAAAACAGTGACAGAAGTGATTTAAAGGAAAAATTAGTTACAAGGATTGGTGAGTATTATGTAGGAAGGAATAGAGGCTGTATATAGACTGGGAGGGAGTTGAGATTTTTAAGGATGGTGATTTGAAAGGGACGATATTGATTTAGCTAAATAAGACAAGTAGCGAATCCAAGAGATACATAACAAACTTTAGTTGCGGATGAAATAGTCAGGAAGGAGTTCAAAAAAAAAAAAAAAATCTTAAGAGATAAAATACAGATTTTTTTCTGCTATTTTGCACTTTTTAAATGTTTTTTTCTACACTTTTATACAAAATATATATATATATGGGTATATACATACATATAGAAAACAGAAGGTCAAGTGGCGGTCTTTGTGTTTTATTGCGTAATCATTCATCTGCGTCAGAATGAGAGTATATTTTGCTCCTTCTTCTCCTCACTGTTGATATTTTTTCATTAAAGAGCAGTTTACATTTTTACTTTTATGTCACAATATTATACGTAACTTCAGAAAGAATTTTGGGAAAGTATTACGCAGAGTGTTAGCGTTTGGTAGCGGATGTTATGAAGTATAACTGTTTCATTTTTTAGTTACCTATTCAAGTGTGTTGTTTTTGCAGTTTGCCTTTGTGAGTCAGTGTAGGTGCAAATATGCGAGACTGAGATCTTCTTTAATTTTATAAATTTTTCAACCAATGTGAAGTCAGGCTGAACGACTAGTATTCAATACTGTAACGTATATTTTCATCTATTTTTAAATATGACCATCATATTCGTCCACACAGTCTCAAATACCAAAAATGTAGGTATTCATCTGTGACGATGGGTGGTCGTTGACAAACGAGTGTGTACTACACACACGTCAACCACCTAGTGGGCCAGTGGATTATATCCACGAACTACCTTTTTGCACTCACGGCTATGTACTTCGTCTGCATAGCTAAACTTTGATACTGGGCTAGGCCCACACACACATCTATTACAAACACGTATACACCTTCTGTGGTATTTGGGTGGTGCTGTGTATTTGTCTACGCACACACCCACATCATCAATAATCAAAACATCCTATAGCTCTTTATAAACGACCACTAAATTACCCGTATTTAATTTTATGAATATAGATACAATGTCTGTATATTCATGACCTCATTTTGTCTGTCCCTCGATTATATTGTGAGTCAGCACATACCTATAATAACAAGCCCCTACATCACTTAGCCTATCCATCACGTACACTTACATACCCTAAATGGGTATATAAACCCTCGATTCAAAGGAATTGTTACACAGTGCTACCAGTTAGCTTTCTAATAGACAGTCTCTATCTAAAGGGTTTAAATCCCAAATGTTTAACCTAGTTTATAGTGTTTGAAATATTATTTAATGTACCTTGTGTCGTACAAATTATTATTTTATCAAAAGTGTTAAATCAATCTTGTGTTTGAAATATTATTAAAGTCTCTCAATACTTTAAGGTCCACAATAGATGTGGATGATAAATTAATTATTTAAATTATTACAGAGATATTAATGCTTGTCCAGTGTTAAGTATCTCGTGTATGGTGTAACACTGAAAGTGGTTCTAACTAGGTACTTTACCATCTCTTTTGGCCGTTACAAATACATTTTTTTATTTAGACTAAATCGTTTTATTAATTTCAATAACTTTGATTGTCACTACTTGCGAAATTAAACTTTTTTTTTTTTTTTTTTTTTCTCGTAAAGACCACTTATTTCTTGCGGCAAATGAACGATGGTGTGAGAGGTAAGTCTAAAAGTGAGCGACACGATTGCAAGGTTAGACACTGAGGGGTAGGTTTACAGCAGAACGATACATATTGACATTTTAAAATGCTTGAACTAGAAAAGTTTTCTTGCGCTTTCACAGACTTCATTTGTTTACATCCTCTATAACATACACTGACTGAAATCTCATTTTCTGTTTAGTTAACAAATAATCCGGAAATATTTACACAGACAAACGCTTCCAGCGTCAATTGAATTACAATTCAGCAGCGACGTCGACGTCAACAAGTTTATTGTTTTAATATTTTCTCGACATAACCATCCGGTCTCGTTCGAAGATTGCCGATTCAACCCTTTCCGCGTTTTTTCGCGATACGGACAGGCTTCAAAGGGTTTCAGGGGAAAAGACGTAAAAGAAGGGGTCGGGCGAGGAAGGAAAAAAGGGAGAAGAATAAGCTATAGGGTCTCACACTTCACAGGATCTCTCTCATTATCTCTCTTTCTCGCACTTTTCCATCGTATAATCGTTTTTTTTTTTTTTTTTTTTTTTTGTGTGACGACTCCTCTCCTTCAATCGACACAACCCCTCTAAAACCGAGTGTTGAAATTCGCTTTTTGCTCACCCAGAATAATTGATTAACGAACGGCGTACGTAAACTAGGGGTCAAGTAGAGGGGGTTAGGGCTCGAACAATGAAAACACGATAACTTCTCGGGGGAGGAAATGGCGAAAGCCTTTAGCGAAGCTAATCAACGAACAGAAAATTGCGGAAAATCTACATTAGAGGGATAGGCAACTAATTTTGTGGCTGCTACCGGACTGGCGTTTTTAAGGGTACGCACTGCTGCTGTGCGCTCGTCGCGGTTCGGCAAGCTAATATTCGCGTATTAGCGCGTCCGACGAACGTTTAATATTTATCGTCTCTTCGGATTGTTGCCCGCCACCAGCCACTCCATACCACACAGTTCAGCCGTTTTTTACTTCTCGCACGAGGACAACCGAAGACGGAGACCAGATTAAAAAAAACATAAGCGACCGTTGAGCGAAGCCGAGCAATGCCGAGCAATGCCGAGCAAAGCCGAGCAAAGCCGAGCAAAGAAAAAAACGAAAAAACGAAAAAAAATAAAAAAATTTAACATTAACCTTATAATTCACTCTTGAAAATTGGAGTTGGCCTAATTTTAGAGAACCGCACCCGCCCCCCACCACTCTCCTCCTTTCCGTCTCGTCACTCTCTTCTCTCGTTCCACCTGGTTGTGGCCCGTTATGCAGTAATTATTCATAAATAGAAGAAGGTTACTTAATGCGGAGCTCGAATGTTTGATCCCGTGAGAAAAAATGGAAATTGAGGCGAGGGAAATGTTTTGTGTTCGCAGTGAGCCGGAAAAACGAATGTCTAATAAGTTGGATGTTTTCAAACCCGCCTATTGCCTTCTGCCGACATTATTCAAAATTTTTGCATTTATACGTGGGTAAAAAAAAAGAGAGAAAATACAGAAAAAACGGAAAAAAAAAAAAATCAAAAAAAAAACAAGTACCTAATCAAATAACAAACAGTTTATCTTCTCGTGTTTCTAGAGGCACTGGAAATTTCATGATCATTATACGTATAACATGAATATAAATAAAGAAAAAAAGAAAAAGAAGAAAACGCCTAGGTTTCATCTCCGATGGTTTTCGAAAACGAACACTTTTTCTCCGACATTTATGAACCTTTATAATACGGATCTATAATATAGTTTAGGTACTCCAAAATAAACGGATAAATACTTTCTAGTTTATACGTGCTCAAAACGCAGAATATGCGTTGACAGGAATAGTGAGGCCTTATACATTCGTTAGCGTAAAATATTCATTAGGATTTTTAATTACGATAATTACTACAAAATATTCGTTCCAAAGTCTTGCTAATGCTATTATGAACGTAATCACTGTCGTTGTTTTGAATTTGCGAAGTGAAAAGAATCGAACAAAATTCAAAAACAATGGTCTGAAAATGTGCCAAGAGAAAAATAACTACTTTAAGATATACCTACTGGAATTATCGAAGTCCGTAGTAGGAATATAAGAGGGACATTCTATCTAGGCCTATATATTTTATCAAAAAACTTTTTAATTTGCGCCGACTTTAAAAATTCGTAGATCATGCAGGAGAAATTTTAAAAAGGATTAATTTTTTTTTTTTTTTTTTCCAAGGTAGGCACATATTTAGTTCGATGTTTTGACCAAAATTTGATATTTTAATAACAGATTTCAAAAACAAAAAGGAGGAGGTATTTAGGTATCTTATTATAATTTACATTCTGTATTTTAAAACCTGCTATTATTATTTTTTCCTTCCATATCACCAGTAGATGTTTAATCCAACATAACTTTTCACTATGGCCACTGATTTTTATGGATTTTTTTTTTTTTGTTTCAAATTGATAAAGAATAATCCTAAGTTGATCCAACTTCATTTTCTCCAGAATTGATGAGTTAATTTTTTAAGTTTTCTTTGAAAAACGATTCGAAAAAAAAAAGGGGGCGAGTTCTGTTGTTATACTCATGAAGGATTGTTGTGTAAATGTAATAAGTTTAAGTTAAAAACAAATTTTTGAAAGATAAGCTTTTTTTTTGGCTTTAGCTTCATGCGAAATAAACATTACTTCGTTGTGAATGGTTGACTGCAGTATTGGTACATTTTAAAATTGCAGTAGTAAGTAGAATAAAAGCTTATAATTATAAAAATATCTGAATGTAATTATCTTTGTACCTATAGGTGTGTGGTTATGTGGGTGTGCAATACACACTCACACAACCACACACCTACACAATGCGCACTCACACAAACTAAAGTTATAATTGAAAAGTTAGAGTTAAGCATATCTGATGATTGTAATTCTCATTTAATCCCTACTGTACACCTAACGCTAAGATGTTTACACATCAAAAAATGATGCAAAGGAATGTGCAAAAAAAAAGGAACAAAAAATTTTATCTCACTCATAAGATGACTAAGAATAGAATATCACAAAATCATTGGCACCACTACACCAAATCTACTTAACCGACAATTTTACATGGTAATACTAACATAAATTGTACACTATCAAATTCCACCATATATTAGTTTCAAATGGATTACATCAATCTACACCTGGTGTGGGTCAATAAAACTTGTCTATGGATGCACCAAAGTTTCTACTTGGAGACTCTTAATTTGTTTTTCTTCAACATGACCAAGAGATGCTTCTAGTCTGATTTCTCACTTCTCCATAAGCCCAAAAAATTGCCAACAATATAAACATTTTATTAATATTTTTCTCTAAAAAAATCAGTTTACTGTTCATTTTTACATTTATGAAATTGCAATCAACTCCCATTCCGCAAGAAATTTCCAGCTGAAGTAAGATGGCTATAATCAAAAATTCATTCGTGAAAAGAAGTTAGGTATTGTGTTGCTATACAACTTGGTTTACATCAAACGAAAATTCACTGTTTGTTCGATATTTTTCTTTATTCACAAAGTCACAAGGTTACAAGATATTTGTTGCTGTTTGCTCCGGTAGCGAACTTCTCAATCGTTCTTATTCGTTTGTTTGATAGTCATTTACTTACACCAAATGAACACGAAAACATTCGTTGTTTGCTTGTTTGTTTGGTGTAAATGCTGCTTACGACTGACTCATTCCAATTTTCATTTTTCCAGAGAAAAATTTCAAAACATTTTATTTTAGTTTTCTATAAGATGGAATGTTTGTAAGTTATTTTTTACAACACATGATCAGAATGGCAAGTTTACGCTGATATTTTATAAGCGAAAAGTAGCACTTATCATTGATAAAGCATAACCTCGATGTAAATTAGAAGTGCCTCCATGTAAAAATTTTTACATGAACATTTTACATAGAGGCACGTTCACTTGACAACAAGGCATGGAGGTTACACGATAACAAGGACAAAGTTATGTACTTTCTTCTTTACACAACTTAATCTATAAGAATGCAATCGAAATGACAAACTTCAACTGGTAACGCTTTGATTTTTTTTTATTGTAATATTAAACCTTTTTTTTTTTTCTTTTTCTACGTTAAAACAAAATCACCTAACCCTCCACCTTATCAAAATTATTATTAATGGAAATATCCGTTTTCAGCTTCCCACTTAGAAATTAGTGCAAATTATTATGATTTTGAAAAAATAACCTTCTTTATCACCCTTTATCTCAGCTGTATGAGAATTACGAGCAAAATGTATTCAGGTAATGTTTATAATATGATGCAAAATTTTAAGTAGTAAAAAATTAAATACAACCCAATAAAAACTGAATTATTTTTTAATACATATATGAAGTCCCAAACAGCTGTCAAAAATAATACCACCCTCGCCTCTACAAAGCCGAGTTAAAATTGGTTAGTACACTATACTCGACAGTCAATATCACATGAGTAGCTGAGAAAAAGTTTTTAGAGGGTCTGCACTGTCCCTGTTCTCACGGTTAAACTTTTGTCTGCCCAAAAGAAACCTAAAATTTGGTGATATTACTGTTTCGAAAAACTAAATGATAAAACTACTGCTGTACTGGCGTATCCAAACTTTATTAGATCTTCAAATTTCCTCCAACAAATCATTATCGCTTTTGGCAGGCAGGTGTCTAAAATCTCGTCTACTTTCAACCACCAGCCGATTGTTTCCAACTTGGCGAAATAAATCACTCCTAAATAACTAGTAATCCGGCTATTTTAGGTAAACTTTTTGACAAAAACAGTTTTACGCAGCAGAGGTAGGTTTAGAACAAGGGACTGTGGATGTATCTACTGTGTGACACTTATTTTACACGCTTTTCCATTTCCACGCACTTTCTTGCATCCCCACTCCACAGTGAAATGCGCCGGTGAAAGACATTTTGAAAACTTTGAAAACTTTTTGGCACTGCCAAAATACATTTTAGAAAATCAAATACGTGTAACGGTGCAGGACGAATAGAGGTGATGCAAACAAACTGCGAACAATATGGAAGGATAGAAGTAAGCAGGTATTCTATTCGGATGATATTTTTATAGAAAAAAAATTATTTCAAAGAAGCAGTAGGTATCCCATCATTTCTATTGAATTAAATCTCATTCTGCTGCATTCGGGTTCGCCACACCACAAAATAATTACGAAACTGGAGGAAGTTAGCGAATAGCAGCATTTGTAAGGCCAAAAAGTGGACGAGTATACGTGGTGTTTCACTTCTGAGGACCAGTTCAGTTTAGTTCAGTTCTATTCAACGGTCGTAGTTCTGGGTCGGTTTTGCCAGGTGGAAATTGATTTTTATATAGAATAATTAAAATAACAATTTTGATAGGAAATTATAGGAATACTTGCATGTAGAGTCAAATTTAGAAACTAAATTTAATCAGTATTAACACTTTTTTATACTACTGTTTAATATATATTTTTTTTTTTTTTTTTAAATTCATATACATTAAAATTTAACTATTTTTTATAAGAATTTTAAATATTAAAATTATTAACTAATTAATTTATTCCTGATTTTTTATCACAAATTTAGTACAGGTAAGATCTCATATTCAGAAGAGAACTATCATTGAAACTTACTGAATGAGTCAAATATGATAATACTTTTTTTTTATAAAACGTTTTTTTTTTTCTGGGTGCTGTTCTGGAAAATCACTAACAGTTTGTTTTCAAAAAAGTTAGGTCATTCAAATCCCTGGTAACTTGCCCCGTCTACTCTCTCTTAAATTTTTAGTTTCAACTGCGTCAAACTCGTAATACTTCATTGTTTCCAATGGGCCACAGCAACATTGAAAAACACTTAATATTGTAAAGTAGGTACTCTTTTTTTGCGCATCATACACGGCAACGTTATCAGGATGGAGAAGAAGATTATTATTCATGAATATAGTGAAATACTTAGTATAGAAGGCCGTTAGCTCAGCTCTCAAACCTCATCAAAAAAGGACCGAAAGTTTCATACTTTTTTCATAAAGTATTAATTTAATTGGGTCATAAAATGAAAACTCTTCAAACAGGTACTGTTTTCCATTACTACTTGTATGTGTGACCTATTTTTTTCGATATAAAGATAATGAAAACTTTCATTTGTAGAACCATGGTAGGGAATAATTGCTTCAATGAACTAAGCATAATTCATTGCAGATAATAATAGAAACATGACATTAAATATTGATAAAATAGTGGTTACCTTTATTTACAGAATTAATAAAAGGAGGAGTGGGTTCAAAATGTAAATAATTACCGATCTACCTACTGTCTGTTATTGTTACAGTAACAAAGAATGAATAGATTTTTAAATTTTATTATTAGCCTATTTTTTGAAATTGAAATTAGACAGATGATGGAAACTGCAATGTTTTCATGTTAGTCGGGGGAGCGAGTATTACTCATTTTAAAAGGAAATTATTAAGTTTTACGTTCTTCATGTACACGAAATATAGTAAATTTGGTCTCCCTGTCAACAGAATTGAATTTTGTGGAACACTGTCATCCGCCCGAAGCGTGAAGGAGTGATTTAGACAAAAGCTGATTTCGTGGAACTTCATTTACAGGTGAACAGAGTAAAATACTTATAAGCATGCACGTATGAATGTTTAATTAAACCTTCTTATGGAAGTCCATGTTACTGAGTTGGCAGGCAAAGATAAATTACATGTGTTTCTCAGTGACAATTTAGTAAATTTTGTTTCACAGCTCAGCTTATTGTAGGTAGAAATTGATCGCGAATTTGACAGAAGAAGGCTTACAACTTTCTCAGTCGATACTTAATGGTAGAAGTCAGCACAGTCGTTTATTAACTAACCTATATTTGCGGTTTCTCACGCCTACGTACAAAAAACAGGCACCAAAGTTGTTTCACAGCTGTAATCCAAAATGTGTGATGTCTGCCTGTCTCAACCATTCGACGAAAATTAATGTAAAAAGAGAAAAAGAAAAACGGAATGACGCAGAGTAATTGCTACGTTCATAAAACCAACTTGGAATCACCTGTGAATTTTCGTTGAATCTGACGAAAGAATGAGTGTAAAAAAAAAGATGATCCAGTACTTCTCAAAAACGAAGATTACTTGAGGTATACAGAAACCGAACAAGGTAAAATGAAGAATAAAATTCAAGAAATATTTATTTTCATAAATTATTTGAAAATTTCATAAACGAAAGATTCAGCCAAATTCAAGGCAGCTTAGGTCAATCAGGAAGACTGACAGGCAGACTGGTAGACAAGCATATCTGCTGATCTACAATCTGACTGACAGAAAAACAAACAGACCCACATATAATGTTCAAAATTGATAGATACCGTCTCAAAGTGTCGTATTTTCATCCCACCAGCCTAATTCCATTCTCTACGACACCTAAGCCAATTCTTCATTGTTGTAGTTAGGTATTTCTATCGTTGCCGATACAAATGCTTTGATTTTTGAAGATTGCCCTCCTCATTTGTTCTTTTTTTTTCTTGATCATTCACTCATCGACGTATATTGCATTTCAAGTCTTGGAAACAGACCATTGTGTAATGTTTTTTAAACAATATTTTAGCATGCATATCTTTCTGCAACGAGGGTGTTGAAGCTTGAAAATATGAAATACAGCCAGACTCGGATGTAGGGGAGTGAAAATTAGTACTTCTGTTCTCCATACCGCCATAAAATGTACATTCCACAGTAAAAAAAAAAAACAACGTATTAACAACAAATTAGGAATGCAAGTTGTAGTTACATTCATGGATGGCAGTTTATTTTTTTCTCCCATAGAGCTCGAAATTCGTTAGGACACCTACAGATGAAATTTTTTTCGTGAAAAGATGAGCAAAATTTTTCACGTTTTTTGTTGGAAATTGAAACGTCTTTTTTAAATTTTAAATTAATTTTGTTTTGAAACTATCGACAGTCTAACTTATTGATAATATTGATACTTTAGGCACTATTAGTCGATATGTACAGCTGTATTCGTCATTAGCGATCCGTAATAATCATATTTTTTCCTATCGATAGCTGTGGTCATTTTCGAAGAAAACTATAGAGATAATCTAACACTGAGGTAGAAACGGATAGTCTATCGATAGTGTATTTATTAATAAGAATTTTTACGTCTTTTTTTCTCTAAGGGGCTGACCCACTAAAAAGTAGAATTTGGGACTGAGCAATAGGTAGATACAAAATATAAAGTACATATACTGAGCATCGACCTACTCACCATCCAGCAGCTTGGTCCCAACGCTCTCCCAGTTCGTCATATTCGAATACAGCACAGGTGGTGACAAGGATAGCAGTCGATTGTTGCTGAAATCCAGTGACAGGTGCGCAATATGCTGAATGCCTTCGAACAGGCCCGCGGGAAAGTCTTCGATCTGCGTGTACCGAATGCGCAGCATCAGGTCGTATGTTTTCTCGATGCCTTCGAGGGCGCCGCGACAAATTTGCCTTAAATTTGGCCCCGTAATCTCCAGCTCCTTGAGTTTCGGATGAAAGACTCCCACCAGTTGCTCCTCCAGTTTCTCCTCGAGCACGCGAACTGACACAGACCGCAACGACGGCACGTTCGCCAGAATGTTGCCAAGGTGGAAACGACTTTGACTTTTGTTGTCAGTTGAAGGTGGGAACGTGTCCACTCGCAGCGTTGTCAGCACTCTGCTTGGCAAGAACGTGTCCACGTCGAAATGCTCCAGCTGATCGAGATGCTGAATGTTCAGCGTTTGTAAACGCGTTAGTCGGAGAAACCCGTCCTTCGATAGGACCTGGAAATTTACAATGAACACAAGTGAATGTGTTGAAAAATCTTCTGAAACCAAGATAGTAAAACTGTCCACAAAGAGTAGTGCAAAAGTTCTTCAAGCAGTATTATTTTTCACTTCACTGTCAGCACCTGGCTAACATGCTATATTTTGTCAGATTTCAGTTACTCAACAACGGATATCAGTTTGTTTTTTATAAAACCTATATGTATGTAAACAGTTTATGACACACAAATACAGGAACTGTTTAAGGGTTGAGAATTGGACACAGATTAACAACGGCAAACGTTTTTTGTATTGTAATCCCTATTTTAAACTTCTGAAGTAGGTAGACTTCTGAAAAACTTTACTATGAAACGAAGTTTTCTCTGATGTAAAACGCTAATATTTAATCTGAATTTATTGGTGAATGACACTGTACCAATGAAAATCAAATATTGTTCCAATAAGAAAAGAATATCGTATGAAGGCTCCATATTTTTCTTTTATTCTCATTTCCTTACTCGGCAATAAGAAACAAAGAAGAAAGAAAAAAAAATACAACTTTCATCATACACTTCATTCTTTACAGATATTTTTTTTTAAGGTTTTCAGACGCGGGATGAAATTATTTAAACAGAATTTACGCTGGCCTGAAATATGACATCCATTTAAACTTTAATAAGAATACAGAGGGATTTAAAATTTTTCCCCGTTTTTATATGGATTCTATTTTGGGAGGGTCACAATAAAGGTTAATTTTAATATAAATTAACAAAAAACTTTCAAAAGAAAGAAAAAAAGTTTGAATTGAAAAGCATGCGGATTATGCTCATTAGAGGATATTGGAAACGGAATGATTTTTTCTATCTCGCCTTCCAATAATAACGGTAATTTCTACTGGTTAAAATTGAATAAAGGAGAAAATTGGCAGGTACCAAAAGTATAGCGAATGCTAAAAACTAATTTTTTTTTTTTTTTTTCAACATTTCCACATGGGATTGAGTAGGTATTCGAATAATAAATTCATGGAATATGAAATAAAGAAAGATTATTTCTCCCCTTCAAATTAGAAAATGAAGGTAGTGTTTAAACACAAAAGAAAATTAAAAATAGGTAGGTACTAAATAAAGAATGTATTCTGATAACGTTGAGTAGTAAGCGACACCCAATTCCATAACAAACGAAGGATATTGAGAATAAGCAATCCTGTCGGGAGTTTCAGTTTATTAACGTTTAAAATTCTAAGCAAATGAGCAGGGAAGTTGATATTTTGCTTCAAATTTGGTGCTAACATGAAAAGTTTTTTTCAAAAAAGAAGAAGATTGGTTATCCTCGATTAAAAAGAAGTGGTGAAATAACATTCTCAGAAATTATTTCTTCTTTCCTACATTGTATTTTTTAGTTCATTTTCTAAATGTGAGTTTACATTTTCTCAAGTTGAATTTCTATTTTTACAAAATCTCATTGCTAAACAAACATATTGGTTTCAGTCTTAACGATTCGACATAAATAGACTCCTCTTTACGTACAAATGCAATTTAATTAGGTTCAACCTTTTATTTCGAGAAGGAGAAACTAAAGTAGGTATCCATAATTTGAACGAGAAAATAAAGTAATAAGAAAGAAAATATTAAATTACTCCTAAAGTAAATTTTTTACATCATAGGTCAAATAGGAAAAATACTTATTTTATAAACAAAGTTTGTCAAATTGATAGACTATACTAAGAAGATTTAAATTTTTAGCAGAAAACCTGTTTGGTAAAATCGATCTTACGTGGGTATTGGTGGAATTAAATCTTTTCCGAAGTTTAATTGGTAATGTTGTTAGTTCTCCTCTGTTAGTGCTGTTACATAATCCTGAAGTTATTGACCACTGGTTGTATTATTGATCAATATTCTGACTCAAAAACATAGAAAACGAATGCTAGCCATTGACTTTGAAATTGGCATGTTAATAAATTTCCTTCAGTCAAAATCAAAGTATTTCTTCAGCTTGGTTTATTCTTTCATATACTCAGCTAACAAATCCTAAATGCATAAGTTATACTGAATACTGAAAATGTTTGTTTGCTTAGTTTTGATCAGTAGCAAAACAGTTCGAAATTAACCCATTTTGCAATTTATGAGTAAATTAGTTCAGCGGTTCCAACCCGACCTTTAAAAATACTGTTCTAGCAATAAGTAAGAAATGTAGACCTTAATCCTTCGATCATATTGAGGGGGTATGTATACCCAGATGAACAAGAAAATTCTTTCCAATATTCCAAAACCCTAAAATGGACATAGGTTATCTGCGCATGAGCAGTACCTCTTTCTCCATCTGTCTTACGTTTGTTGGTTCTGTGAATCTAGGCTATCCGAAAAATTTTTTGCGAATCCAATCTTAAAAACTTGCTTCGAAAATAGATAAAAAAAGTTCCAGTTGCGCATGTGCAGAAATTTTATGTCCAAATTAGGATTTTAGAATGATGGCACGTTTTCTCAACATTTGTGAAACACCGCTACTGGGTATCCTAAAAAAAATAACTCTTGAAAAAAGAATTCAGGGGTTACAATTCTGCCGATTCTTGAAAAAGCTAGAGGGTCGAGCCTCTGGTCAGCTTGCCAGAAAGTGTCACATAAACAGAGTCACGAACTCGATTGTCATCCATGAAGTCAGCAGTTTTAGACATAAAAATGTGACATAACGCCAGCAGAGATGAAACTTAGTGTAATTGTTGATGACCTCTCCCTCAATAATTTTATAAAAGTCCCCACCAGTCCGAGTTAAGCTTTTCCTTCTAGATGGTTAAATATGCAACGAATTTTGGTTTTTGGGCAGTGATTCGAAAACAATGCATGGTATAGAAAAATGTTTTAGATTAAAATATTATACATTCAATTTTCTGTTAAAAATGTGATATCTCTTTTTTTCGCCATTGTACATAGTGGTGCCGTTGTTATTGCACGTTAAGGATTGAGACTTTGTACTGTGAGAATGTATTGATATTTTTAATGTGGAATATTGCAACAATTATACTGAAGCCTTGTACAGGCTCACGTTGATGATGTACATACTGTTTGAAAAAATTAAGACAGTCACACACATGGTGTCTTAACAATTATAAATTAAAGAATATGCTGCTATATATGTTCATAATTATGTATGTAGGTACACTATGCAAACATTGGTCAAAGATAAAACTATTAATAGGTATCCCATCATACCTTTTTTACACTCACCAGTTTCCCTAACACAAACTTACTATAAAACAGAAAATAAATTTATATTTCCAGATTAGCCAGTAATTGCGGACATACGTACCTTGATGTTCATCAAATGCATAAAATTTTAATACCACTTTTCTTAAGACAAGTGAATTTACATCCTTAACTCTCCCATCTTCCCAATATGACCTACCTTTTCACCATTTCAACCGAAAGTGGGGAAACTTAGAACATGTTAACAAAATTACACTAAATCATAAAAGTAATAACGATGATTTTTACTTATTATTACTGCTATAGGTAAACGGAAACATACCTTGAAAACTGGGTAAATGTAAATCTACGAATAGATATAGTTTTACCAATATTCTTTTCATCGACTTTGATTAGCTTGATTGGTTTGAGTGACTCTTCTGTGACAGCAACTTGACCCATGAAGATTCACAGCTCCACCAGAAATTTGTTGATTTTTATACTAGACTGATTAGTTGACCAAGAAATGGTATGGTGATAGACTTCGCAAACATCAAAAATCAGGACCAAAACCGGTAAATTTTCCGAGAAAAATATACTGTGATTTCAACCAAGGTTTAGGTTAAGTCTGGATCACAGAATTTGTAATTTTCACATGAGATTTCCAAATAAGAAATTTTTGGTTAAGTTAAGTCTCATGATTCAGAACCTTTATTTTAGGGAAAATAATTTTCCTTTGGGGAAAAACACTTTTTTCATTGAAATTTCAACTGTCCGATTTTTTGTTTCAGGTAGGTATGAAAAAATTCAAAAGAGCAATTAACCACAAAAGGTAAGTATCACTCGGGTGAGTATACATTTTATCACTGAATAATTTGTGACAAATAAATTCTGTTCTTTGAGTTTAGCCACAACACAAGTTGGATTCAAAAAATAGCTAATAGATTAATAATCTGTTTAGCTTCACAATAAAATTTTCCAAAATTATTTAAATTTTAAAACTTTTATAGATTTGAAAACTTTCGTTTAGTCAATGACTATGACTAAAAATCTGTTCATGGATATATCACTACTCATTTTATTGGACACTGTATTTTGAAAAAAGTTTTGTGATGAAGGCATAAGCCAACATACACTGTAATGAACTATTATTACATCCATAGTAAGAAGTGAAAAGAGTGAAAAAAGAAAAGAGAAGTAATGATTACAAAAAAGTGAGAGATTCTGCATGGAAAATGAGTTTATATAAGGATTTATTCAGGATGGGGTGAGGAAAAGAGGCAAAATAATATTTCGCCGACAAAGTGAATTGTTAGAATTTGCGATATCTCCAATTAGTCCAAAAAATACTCTGGAATGTGGATTATGACGAAAATTATGGATCAGAAGAAAGTGGTGGACAGCAATAATTCATCTTCAAAGAAGCAGATTGACACCTGTCTGATTTAAAAAAGTTCAGAACTTCAGACTGATGCCATCAGTTGCCTTTTTCACAAATTATCGCTAATTAATAGGATAATAGAGTAGGTGGAGGTGACAAAATACAGATGTTTAAAAATCAATTAGGAAGCTGTCAAAGAGAATCTTTTACATTGTTGCCTAGACAAAAAGAAAAAATTGGAATGGAATGCAAAAATGAAAAGAGTGTGAAGGAGATTAAGTGAGAGAAGAAAAAGGTGTGAAATAGAAAGGAAAAAGTATGGAGGTGACGTTGCATACCAAAGCAAGATGCCAACCAGACCTTAGACAATGTCCAGTAAAATATACACACCTACACAAACACAACAGTCCAAATGTTCAACAAATTTCTTCTTTTTTAGCTGTAAATCCTGTAGGGAAAATAAAATCACACAACCAATTACAAATAATATTCTTCCTCTCGTGAACATAAATTCAATCGGGGAGAGAACACTAAATGACTATATATTTTAATGTAATGTAGGTATCCGTTTATCAACCTTTGTTAGTACTGCAAAATCTTATAAAGAACAGTTATTAATTACATGGGTTAGTAGCAAATATTTGAAAATTATACCCTGACTCCACAACCGAAAAGAAACAAAAAAATATTAGTGTACTACACTGTATACTGAAGGAATAATTCGCAGTATTACCATAGTATAATAAAAATGAGGCAGTATTCAACGTAGAATTATAATATACTCATACGAGATAATGTACCAAATTTGATCGTGCTATTTCTGCGCAATTATTCAAAATGGTGAAAAAAGTGTGATCATATTTTTTATAGAAAATTTTAGGTGAAATATTTTTTTATTTGAAAAATTCTTTTGTACGATGCATTGCTCTTGAGTTACAGCCCAAAAATCAGAATTTTCTCCACAATTAGCGGCCTAAATGGAAAGCTTCACTCGGATTGGTGGGAACTCTTAGGCAATCATTTGGAGAGGAGTCCCCAACAATTCTACCAAATTTCATATCTACCATAATTATTTACGTTTTAATTTCTATAACTGCTGGACTATGTAGACAATAGATACTAAAATTAAAAGAAAGGGAAAAGACAATGATTTCTCCAATCAGTATTGAAATATATCAAAAATATTCTCCAGAAATGAAAAATATGTTACAAAGCCTTGATTTTTGCTGATTTTTTACAGACAATTATACAAAACTTGGTGCAAACAAAAAAAAAAGATTGCATACCAATCAGAAAGGCAGATTTCACCTAGAATGGGCAGAATTTCAATTTTTGTGCATTATCAGTGGCGTTTATTGCAAGGCCTCCATTATCGACAAATTTAAATAACTGCCATTTTAAACTAACGAGCGTATTCGGTTATTTGTGAAATCTGACTGAGATATGAATCAAAAACATAGGTACACAAGCTGAATTTCACTCCGATCTTTAAAGAAATGCACCCTCTGGTTAGTTGAAAAATTTTGTTATATCCAATACACGATATGGTATATCAATAAAAACTTTTGGGGGAGGAAGTTTTTGGGGTTTGGGGACCATGAATGAAAAAAATTTGATGAAATTTTCTCGAAGTCGTGACATGCCACCCAAGATTCTGGAAGCAGATAGGGATCAATAAGCACAAAGAAAACTCTAGCATAGCAAGTCATGCTAGAAAATGTAGGTTTCTTTATCACAAAAAAAAAAAAAAAACTGAAAAAAATAAATAAATGCCTAGTTACAATAAAAAAATCAAAATATGAAAATTATTTTGAAGAATTTTGGGTGAAAATTGCGTTTTAAATGAAATTTCAAGGAAATTCATAATAAATTGAAAAAACAAAGGTAGCATGAAGCGATGTTGATAGGCGGTGTAACCAGTCAATTTTTACAACACATCCAAAAAAATCAAAATTTTTTCAAAAAAAAAAAAAAAAAATCCAATTGGTCAGTGGAAGAGAGAAAAAAGGTCACGACCTCTTTCAATTTTTACACCAGCCCATCAATTTGTACAACACCTTACCCCAAGGGGATGTCACACCCCCACACACCTCTCTCCTGTGGTCCTTGTGAAAGAATAAAATTCGTTACGAAGTTGTAGCAAGTTATTAAGTGATATGCTTAGCAAATAAAATAAAAGCAAGCCTGATTTCGACCATATTTTTTGGTTTAACTTATCTCGAATTTATCTTCTTTTCTCAGCGATAGTTTAAAATTTTTCGAGATTACGTCCACAGATGACTTTTTCTGATCTGAATAAATACGAATTACAGCTAATAGTGTCAAAATTTTCCTGGGGTCATGAGATGAAAAACAAACCGACCTTCACCTCTGGGTCTCAGTATAAGATTAATTTTAGTACGTAGATTTTATTTGAAAACCCCCCCCCAAAAAAAAAAAACAATCTTAACGAACGTATGAATGGTCTGGTCTTTACACTGATATATCTTTTTAATTGTGATGTGGAGTTAGCAGAACTACCAAATCCCTCCATCTACACCATGGTTTTATATACTACCATATTTTAAATGAATGAATAAACTCACCTTAATTGGATTATTTGACACATCTAGCTCCTTTAGCAATGGTAAAGACGGCCACACATTCGAAGGTAGAGCACGCAATTGATTGTTATCCAGGTAGAGCCTACGCAGCTGAAGCAAACTGATGACAGATGATGAGGCGAGTCTTTCAATATGGTTCGCAGACAAGCGCAAGGTAATGAGATTTGGTAGTGGAAGGCTGGGCACCTCATTGAGGCCGGTATCAGCCAGGTTTAGATTGCGCAACTTCTGGAGGTAGTGAAACAGCTCCTTGAAGTTGGCACGCAATGGATTCGAGCTGAGGTCCAGCGTCAGCAGATTACCAATGCTGGTGAACACATTGTCTGGCAGTATACTCAGCTTATTGCTAGACATATTTAGCGACGCCAGGGTGGGCACATCCGCAAACATGGTGCTGTCAATGTGCTCAATTTGGTTGTAGGATAGGTCGAGCTTTCGCAGCGTGTCACCCACCTCACTGACACTAGAGCTAGGCATTACATTCAGCAAATTGTTGGACAAGTCAAGGCTCTCAAGAACAGTGCTGGCAAATAGGTCACGTGGTAACGAACGCAGATTGTTGCGTGATAGGTTCAACACACGCAGACTGCGCATCGAGCCAAATGCGCCGCTGCTAAGAAACTCGACGCGATTGTTGGACAGGTCAATGATCTGCACTTGGGACAGAGCGACAAAAGCTCGTTTGTGGATGAAGAAGATGATGTTTGAGCGTAATGATAGAGACTTCAGCTGTGTTAGATTGCGGAATGCACCTTCAGCCAATTTTGATATGCGATTGCGACTGAGATCCAGCGTAACAATGGAGCTGGCACAAAATTCCAAAAACTTATAGGGAACACTGGCCAGACTATTTACACTCATATCTACGTGATTTAGGTACAAGGGTGAGGCGCTGGTGACACTCACCTCGACATTATGCATATCATTATGCGATACATTAATGGACAATGGTTGTGCTGCATTGCTCACATTGGCAAATATATTAGCATTTAATGAATGGATGGCATTCCTTTGCAGATCTAACTGTAGCAGATTTGGTAAATTGACAAATGCGTGTGGCTCAATTTTGGATATCTGATTACCAGTCAAAATGATGTTAGCTGCATTTTGCAAGTTGGCAAACGAGTTGTTTTCAATTTTGCGCAGCTGGTTGCGACTCAGAATTACATTTTGCAGCTCACTTAAGTCTGCAAATGCACCCGAACGTATAATGCTCAGGTAGTTATTGGACAAGCGCACATCTTTGAGGTGCTTATGGGTCTTGGGTGACAATAACCCAGATGGTAGTTCAGTAATGGTGTTCATGTCCAAATTCAGGTACTGTAGATTGTGCAATGAATGCAGGGCAGTTGGAATTAACGTGTTTATGTTGTTGTTGTCCAATGACAGCCATAGTAGATAGTTGAGTGGCTTGAGAAAATCACCGGTCAACTCCTCCTGAAACAGGCCAAAACTGATTTCCAAACTTTCAAGGGAGGTGTTCAGATCAATGAATGCATTTTCATGTACGCTGCCAATTTTGTTGAAAGACAAACTTAGCTCACGTAATTTTGGTATTTGGCGAAATGCATGTGCCACAACTTCGGATAGCAGATTGTTGCGCAGTAGTAGCGTATCCAAACTGGAGGCCCATCCTGTGAAATCGGACTCGTTAATTTCTCGAATGAAGTTGTAGCCCAGATTGAGGTGTGAAAGTTTGTCACACTTGGCCAGTGCTAACTTTGGAACACTCACCAGCTGATTGCCAGCCAATGAGATTGCCTTCAGTGATGGGCACACACTCATCAGCACATTGGATGATATGTTGGCGATGTGGTTGGATGAGATATACAGATACTTAAGTCGTTTGAGGACGCCAAGTGCTGCTGGTATCTCATCCAGATTGTTGTACTCCAGGTCCAGGTACTCGAGGGCATTGGACAGATCAGCCAGAGACTTCTCATCCACATACCACAGACTGTTACGTGCCAAATAAAGTCGTGCCACGCTAATGCCACGAAAGCAGTGGGCTGGCAGTCTGTGTATTCGATTGAAGTCCAGATGGAGATCGCGTATGGTCAGGGCATGGCCTCCAGCGTTTGTTTCACCCAGTTCAATCATGTTTTCACCCAAGTCCAGCTTGTCCATACGCTTTGGTTTGCGCAGTGCATGCAGAGGTAACTGGCGTACATAGTTTCCACGCACATACAAACGTGCGAGGTCGCTGAGCCCTTCCAACAAGTCGAGTGGAAATTCGCGTACGTAATTATGGCAGTAACTGAGTGTGCGCAGGCTGTCTGGCAGAGTTTGCAATGGTACTGCACTTAGCTTGTTGGCGTCAATATTCAACCAGGTTAGGCGTTCGTAGTTGGTGAATGGGCTCTGTGACAAATCGACAATATCATTATCACCAATATAAAGCGTTTGTAGTGTTTCGCTGAAGCGTGACCAGGAATCTACGAGTTCATTTTCCACATTGAGGGTGGCTATTTCATTACTGCAATCAAACAAAAGAATTGTGGTCTCTTAAACCAGAGAAGTACCTACAGCTAAAAAGGTCTCCAATGGGTGATTAAAAATGTGACAAACATCTCAACCATCATCATCGACATCATCATCATTATCATCATCATCATAAACGATTTCTCATTTTTGTTTACTTTACTGCAGATATGTCTTAGCTTGATAGTGTGTGTATTGATATAGTTTTTTTTTTTTTACTACAAAATATGCAGCTTTGGCTGCGTAGAATGTTGATTGGAGTTGACTTTTTGTTGATAATGATGATGATGGTTGAAGATCTTTGTCACATTTTTGTACCACAGCACATGTAGAGAGTTAGACATCTCTATGCTTTAAACTTGGAACAATTTTAAATGCAATGAAATTCTTCTTTACAATATATTCACCAAAGAGGGTCTAGCAGAATAAGGTACCTACAGTAAACTGTCAATATAGTCTCATGCACACTTAGGCAAAGTGACATTCTTACAGAAAAAAAATGAGTTGGCTGCATAGACGTGTAGAGGAAGCGATAAGCTGCGTGCGTGTCTTCAAAATTAAGTCGATTTTATGATTTCCAGTCATTTTATCGAATCTAAAATACTGAATGGCAAATGTACCGAATTACCGTTTGACTGAGTTATAATTTACAAAATCGTTTTACCCCCAGATTTTTCACCGAAAAGTAATTAATAGTGATTTTTAATTTTGATAAAAAGAACAAATAGAAAAATACCAATTTCCCAGTTTTTTTTTTATAGAAAAAATGTGGCATGCGAAGGAGACACGTACGAGTTGAACATAATTCGAACCGCGCATAACTTTGAGAAATATTTTTCAGCAAACTTTTGACTAAAAACAAGATTTTACTGAAAATATATATTTTTCTTCCGATAAGCTAAAAGTTCTGGAAACTTCAAGTCCCCACTTCCGACCAACATATGCTCGAGTAACCAATTTTTAAAAGAAGATCAGCCTACAAAATCCTCTTTAATCACTCTATACATTTTACTCAACTTTTTTCCCCATTTCAGCCCATAAGGAAGGAAAAATTTGGAAAGTTTTTACAAAATTGAACAATAAAAATAATCACAATAATTGTTATTGATTATTATCGCTACAAACGGAAAAATACCTTAACTATCCGATTTGAAAAAGTTTACACCGATGTAAAGCTTAATGATATTGTCTCCATCAGTTCTGGTGATCTCCACCAGATTGAGCAGCTTTCTTGATACAGCAATCTGTCCTATGGGGATTCACAGAAGGACTTTGTTGATCACTCGAACCATACGATGACAGTTAAAACAAAAACAGCGAGGAATGGATTTAATTTTTCCGGTACAAGAATTTTGAATTTCGAGAACACTTTCAAAGTGATTTCAGTCGGAAATTAGCATTATTCATTTCAGCAAAAAAATGACGAAATTTCGTGTATTTCGAATTTTCAAATAAGCTAAAACTTCATCTCACAGAGCACTTTTTGGTTTTAGGTAAAGCACATTAATGTCCTATGACAATTTTATTACTTATCTGTTTTCATTGTTTTAGGTTTACAGAAAACTCAAGAAAAGCTATCAGAAACGTCAAAAGGAAATTACTGAATGAGGTTAGTATTTCAATTAAGTGTTCGTTTATCACAAAGGTATTGTGAAAAACTAATTCTGCCTTTGATTTCAGCTGAAAACCCGAATAGCGATCCAGATATCAGGTGGATCCATATATTCGTTTTGCTCCGAAATAACATCAGAGTAATTTGTTGACTTTACCAATTCAATAACTCCAAAATATTCACTGTCAATTTTCGAATACAATTATTGTCTGATATCGAATAAAACTCACAATTATTTCTTTGAGCACATAATTTTACAAAACTTTACTCTGTGTAGACAACATACAACCAAACAGTAGCGAAACTGCACGAAAAAAGTGAAATGAAAAATAAATTAGGAAAAATGAGAATGAAAAATTTATGTAAGAATATGAGTTCATGGAGACAAAATTTTGGCGATTGGTTGGGGAAAGGAGAGCATTTATGTTGGAATTTTGCAAGAGTAGCATTGAAATTCTTTTGTCGTAAAATAGACGAGGGGAATTTTGTAAGAAATTCGGATTAAACTGGTTATGATAGAGAGGAAGTGAGTAGAAATATAAGGAATTTCGTCCAAAGTAAGATCAGTCAACCCCTGTCGAATCAAAGAAAATTCCAAGCTGTCAAATGTTTTAGTTTTTCGGGTGATTTATAGCGAATTGGAGTATTGAGAGATGATGTAGTGGCGACAAATAATTCGTAAGTCGCGAATTATTCGGCGCCTTTCTGTCTAGATTGAGAAAGAAGAAGATTTTATAAAAAAATTTATTGGTTGTAGATGAGGATCGTTGAGGAGAGTGTAAAAGTAAAAGAAGAAAGTAAGAGAATGAAATTGGAAAGGAATATATTGTGTGGATGTGATACTGTTCACGACTACTAATACACTAACAGCGATCTTACTGTGTTCAACGCAATACAGACACACTAAAAACCAAAATTCGCCAGTCCAACAAACTCTACATCGTTGTATTTCTGTGAATCCTGCAGGGACAGAGAACTCAAAACACACAAACACAAAATTATTCAAAATCAATTATTATCTGTTTCAGGGTAAAAACTCGCGAAAGAATAACACAGTTTTCAACATTTACAAAAACGTTTATCAAACACTTATTCAGGGTCGTTTTGCGATTCCA
The DNA here is from genome assembly GCA_011428145.1 of Ericerus pela. Taxonomy (NCBI): domain Eukaryota; kingdom Metazoa; phylum Arthropoda; class Insecta; order Hemiptera; family Coccidae; genus Ericerus; species Ericerus pela. The sequence continues at coordinate 562,982 of WOFM01000458.1, forward strand.
ACTTTTATATTCCATTCTTCCATCTAACATACATTAAGGTATGATTCTAGGTTGTAAGGGTTAGTCAAATTGTAGGGGGTTAGTTAATAGCAAAAATATTTCTGAAATCGGTGGGATCCTTCACACAAAAAAACTAACCTTACCATCCACCGTATGATACAGGTATGTATAGAGATTAGCTCCAGTCACAAAAACATTTCTTAATTGGTCATAAATACTGAACAAAAAGATTAGCTTCAAAGCTATAAAAGGCCTATGAATAACAACCTTGCGCTAAAAATTGTTTTTTTCTTATTAACTTATGTATGTGAATGAAGTAGGTACACCTACCCTAAGTGACATAAAATTTTGGATAATTTATTTTTATTTTTTTCTCAACTTTTTGAACTATGACCCACCTTTCCTTACCTCCTACCATAGGATGAAGGCATAGAGAAATGCCCATGTACAGGTATTTTTATTTTTTAATTAGAAAACAAAAACAAATAAACAACAAAGCTGTTTCATCCCGTTTTTGCAGACGATTCAGTTCGTCTACAAAAACGTGTCGAACAAATATAGACAACTATTATTCTAATTCTTGGAATAATAGCTGTCTATATAAAACCTTGCTTCCCACAGACAAACACCATCAAATATGCTGACAATAAAGTGTCATCATATTTGGCGGATGTCCTATGTCACGCCACCTTTTTGGATGGCCATTTTCAATCTACAACAAAGGAAGCGAAATTGATGTCTTGTCTTCTTTTTGAAGACATATTCATTCCTGATTTAGCAGCCGAGTAATAACGTTAAAGTCTATACTCGATTTTTATAGACATCGGGTTTCATTGGTATTAAGTATTGATAATAAGTTGAAATTTAAAATGTTGTAATAATTTGAGTTTGAAATAATAAAAGATAATCTTTATAAATTATCTTATTTGTCGAAATAATTCTGACTCGCAACGAAAGTTTTTCAAATTTTTGGTCATTAGGTAGACACGAGAAAGTCCTTTGGTGAAATAGATTCAGTATAATTGATTTCGGAACAATGACTATTCTGTGAAATGGTCAATCGCTAAAATGCCCAGATACCTGTTTTCATAATATTATTTTCGCCTAAAGGGCGCAACTCGCGAAAGTACCTAGTAAAGTAAGCAAAACATAATTAACTTCTGTCCCGTGCCCCGGTTGCGATCAGGAACTGAATTGATAATTGACAGCGATTGATATCCCTTCATAAAAACGAGTATTATATTCGATTCTTTTATTACCTGAGCATAACACCTGCAGTGAAGAACAGAAATTTTTTTTTTTTTTTTTATTCAATAAACTCTTCGAATTTTTACCATTTTTTCTCTTTTTCTTTTGGCGTATACTGTGATACGTTATTTTGGGATGATGTAAGTTGCATTCTGACCGCATTTATTGACCAATTAGAGTGTGTAAATTACGTCTCATGGTTCAGTAAGTAACTGTGTAAGTTGCCTCCCACCCTTCGGTCGAATAACTGCGTAAATTGTGTCCCGGCCGTTTTTTTCCACTTCTCGAATATAACTAATGGGTCAAAAAAAGTCTCCCAAATTTTTCCAAAATTTTCAGCAATGGGCCTAACAAGCGAACATCGGTTGGTAAAACTGAGTATTTCACATAATTTAAAAGCTTTATTATTTCACTATTTTTCGAGGATAATAGTAATTAAAACGCAATGTTTATCAATTAAAATTATGAAATGTTTCAAATTGTTGCGATGGGGAGCATATTTTGTTTCCAAGGGCGTAGCCAGGATTTCTTCAAGGGGAGGCCAAAACAATTTGATGACTTTTTTTGAGCTCGTCACTTTAGAAAATTTTTAAAATTTTTAAAATTTAGCATCAATAGAACACAATATCGTATGTTTATTAATAAAAAATTTTTTCCAAATTTAAAGAATGACACGCAAAACAAAAAGAAAGAAGAAAAATGAAGGTCATGAGGGCAATCGCTCTCTTTTCCCCCCTTGGTTACGCCTTTATTTGTTTAATTTTCTATCGAGTACGATCACTTACAAGCTTAGAATATTTCCTATCGATTCTATGCGAGTAAGAATCACTAGCAATGAAAAATGTAAAAAAGGATTCCTTATTTGTACGAACAAATTCTTTTCATTAAAATTTCCAAACTAATTCAACTCCACTTCTCTCGGTTATTACTTCACTCTAAAATTTAGTAGTGTACTTCCGTTAACTGCATTCTACAATTGTGCCTTTTTGCAAAATCGTTTGTTGTATTATTTTATATCCAAAAACACCACCAAAAATGTTTACCAACGCACTAATGTTGTAGGTATACAGTTTCAAAAATAAACTTACCTGTGTAAATTTAACCAGTCTAAATGGCTCACGCTATGTAACGCCTTATAAGGAAAATTGGTCAATTTATTGTAGCTCAAATCTAACGACCGTACGGCACTGTTCATCGATCTGAAAGAAAGAAAAAAAATACAATCGTAAAATACCGTTAGCATAAAGCAAAAAAGCAAAAAAATAAAAAAAATAAAAAACAAAAAAAAAACCATGGAGAAAAAATAAAAAATGAAAACTAGGTAACAAAATTTCGCATTCGCGTGACAAATTTTCGACAAACACACATAGCGAAGATCATATTTCGTAGATAAGAACTTTTCGTTTATCTTAAGCAATATTAAATGCATGAGAATATTGTAGCCCGTAGCAAATTTGGGCGCACGTATACATGTATAAATAGGTACCTACACTTCCCAAAATTTATTTCCTCCAAACCCCGTACGAACAAAAATCAAATTTTCGTTCAGAGTAAGTTTTTCAACGTATTGCTTCGATTCTGATTCCAAATTCGAAAATACGATCGAAAGGGAAGATAAAACGATATACAAATAAGTCTGGTAAAATATAACAAAAAGTGAAAAAAAAAAAAAAAAGTTATCTTCATTTGAACTTAGATTGGCAGGAAACATACATTTGATTGAAAAACTTTTGATACTTTGTCGAATTATATGTTAGTACACGTCGTAGAATGTATGTTGAAGCAAAAACAAAAAAAAAACAAAATCGGCTTCTATCTGACTGAAATATAGCCTGGATGTAGCAACGCAGCATATTTAATGCGAACAGCGATGGATATACCTGGTATCCAATTTCATATCCGTCGATAACCAGCGATATTCTCTCGATTAATGGCGTAGGTACATTTGCGAAAAAACTGAATTCAACTAATGGAAACTACTTTTTTCCTACCAACATTCCGCTACGTATCTGTGGCATGAACGAGAACGGCGAGCGATCTATCGATTCTCTTAACAGACAGCTTACAAAATTTCTCTGCTCTGAATCACAATCGATCCAGTGGCGGTTCCAGGAAGGGAAATGGGGAAATTCCCTTCAAAATGCCAAAAAAAGGACAAAAGTTCAAGCAAAAAAATGAAAGTAAGACCACAGAATCGGTATAAAAACCACAAGAAAAAGCCCAACACTCCAAAATTTTTCGTCATTTTCCCAACCCAAAACAAAACGACGCTATGAATCCACCATTGAATCAACCATATTCGAAGCGAGTCGAAAAAAAAAAAATATTTCCTTTATTCAAGAATTTTTTACCCACATTTCTGATTTTCAAGAACCACCTACCAATGCTAAGGGACGGTTTCTAGCGAATAAAAGAAGCAATGGTAGGCTAGTGGACTTTGAGGTCGGTCGTGCTGAGGTGCCAGCAAAGAACCTTACGCGAAGATTTTTGAGAGATACCTGACCCGGGAGTAGAGGATGAAGCAGTGTTTTTCAAAAAGGCCAATAAAATCTCTGGGGCCACTGGAGTGATCCAGACGAGCGATAGTAACCTCTAAAAAAATTATCAGGGGGCATCAAATAAAAATAAAGAGGTGTTTGATACGTAGAGAAGAGTAAAAAATTTAGAAAAACTGCATTTTTACACGATCCAACAATTGCGTAATAACTCGTGATCACAAAAAGGGAAGTTATAATATAACGGCCAAAAGAGGTTGTATTGTACCTATTTAGAACCACTTTCAGTGTTACACCATACAAAGGAATAGTATTAAAATATTCCTTAATTATTTAAAATATTGAATTTAGTTGTCCACAGACTATTGTAGACCTTAACTTGGTATGAGACTAAATCATAAAACACAATTATTATTTCAAACACTTTACTTTGAATTTAAACACTTTAATACATAAAATCAAATATTAAGATAAGTAAGTACACGTAATACTTTAGAACATATAAAGAATTAAACTGAATTAACTGAGCATCGAATGTATACCCGTTCAGGGTACATGGTGTACGTGACTGGATATGGTGAATAGACTAAGTGAAGTAGGGATTGTTACAATAAGGATTTGCTGATTTGCAATAATATTGAGGGATGGGTGTTTTTAGGTTGTTAGCAGTGGCAACGGGATTTTGCTGTTTGTGATGTTTCAGATGGGTAAATTGTATATTTTTTATGAAAAATAGAATGGGATGTTTTGGTTAACATAGTGTACCTGTAATTTTGGTATTTGAAACAGTGTTAAAAAATATTGTTCATCATGATTAAAAATAGACGAAAATATACGTTACAATAATATTATAATTTAAGGTCAAGACTTATCATCTTTTCTTACTATATTAGGCTCCATAGCTACGAATATAGACACCCTAAACTTTTAAGTAAGCAAAATGCTCACTGCATAGACAAACTTCCAGGGGGCATAGAATATTTTTTGTCTTTAAAGTGGATAGTGAAGGAAAAAAGTTACAAGAATCTCTAAGACTGGTCAAGATGGAAAAGCGAAGTATGACATGGACATTGTAAGGTATAAAATGTAGTTAAACAACATAAATACATGATCGTACTTACATGTACTATCCATATTATTAATATGAAAATAATCTTCATTAGTTTGTTTTATATTAGCCTCATAAAAACTCGCAAATTTAACTTAGTTTGTTACAAGAAAGAAGAAAAATGTATTATACTGTTATGTACCACACTTACCCTTCACTTTACCCTTCCTTCTGAGCATCCTCGTACTTATTTCGGACCACTAACTGTTTTCCGATGCGTTTTTGTTACTCTTAAACACACCTATAGGTACCTGTCATTTTTTATATCCTTGCTTTGATTTCAACTTATATTTAGCCTATCGAGAGTAATAAAACCAAACACTTTACGACAATTTAGAATTTACCCTTTCGGATGAACACTTTTGACTACTAGACTAACCAGAACACCTACTGTTTTTCCATGTTTTTCCTAGGTATATTTTTCACATAATACAAATATAGGTAAAATCCAAAAACAGTACATAAAAAGTTATTTAAAAGTCTATCTGGTCAAATATCGAGTACATTCCTTATTGAATCCTTTGTGAACCTAAACAGAAGTATATGTACCTACAAGCATCCTGTGTCTTCCAGCTACTTGATATTTGCCCCGAATGTACCAAAATTCGTGGAAATCCATATAGTAAATTAGGGATTTTGACAGCCTTTCTCATTCCCCTAAGAGATGCCACCTCATCTTGTCTGTCCAAACCACAAAATTTGTGCTAACTACTAATCAGCATTGGTAAGGCAAACACCTACATAAAATTTAGCTCTTATTCTCTTGTTCTAACATATTATATTGTTTTTTCATCGTGAACAAAGTCAATACTAATTTAATCGATATTATATTAGGCCTAGTTAAAGGCAGTTGTAATAATTTTTATTAAGAGATTTTCTCATACAAAAACATTATGAATTTTAATTCATTAAAATTTCTTACTTTGAGATAAATAAAATTTTCATTTCATTTATCATCAAAATTGTCTCTGCTTGAGCTTCTCTCAACTCACGACAAATATCATTGGAGTCGTCCTTTAACAATACCTGGCATAGGTACTTGTCAATCTGTTTACAACAAAATTTTATGGAGTCTTTTGTGAAATTCAAACTCTTCAAAAAGTTTTTCTCAAAATAAAAAATTTGCAAAACCTCTGTACTACCCTGTATACAAACCAAAATAGGTACGATGTCTTTTATAGGCGAAAATCGATGGATACACCCTAATACGACCAAAAACTCTGATAGGTTATACCCTAAATTGAAAGCCCAATTAACATTTAAATTAAACAAACAATATTAAGTATCAACATGAAAAAACTAAACAAAATAAAATTTGAATAAACACAAACAGGTCAATAAATCTGGGTTTTAAAAATCAAAATTTGATAAGGAAACACTTGGCAAGTCTCGTGAGAAACTGCGTTTTAAGAATTTCAATTTAAAAAAGAAATACTTCTGATAAGTAAAAAGCCTTTGGACGTCAAAAAAGACCAAGTGTGAGAAATGCAATAGGCGGCGGTTAATCCATCACCTGTTAAACCAGTTTTTCGGATAAAGCGGCAAAATTTCCACGAACAGAACAAAAGGGGCTTTTTCTTCACGTTTTTCACCGGATAATCCGCAAATATTTTTTGTTTAATCCAATGAAAAAAAGGAGAAAGATAAGGACGAATCGTATTAATTTTTGCATTTTTAAAGGTAATTAGGCGATTTACTCAAGAGAAAAAAAAAACAGCAGATATAATTTATTGTATTTTGTTAAATTGTACATTAAAAAATGGAACAAATAGGAAATTTAATCTTTTCTACAGCATTACCTCGGAAACAAACTCGAATCACTGATTTTATTTAAAAAAAAAGATTAGATTTACAATTTTTTTATTTTTTTATTTTTTTTTTTAATGGTTATTACATTTTGCCCGATTGAGACGAATTAAGTGGCGAGTATTGTATTTTCAACATTCCAAAGAACTAATAATTTATCAAATTTATCTGGAATTTTGACAAAGACCCTCAAGATAAAAATCAATTATCATATATTTTAGAGCACTGTGGGTGCTGGACTTTTTTTCCTCTCTGAGTTTTGGGAGCTTCTCAAAGATCTGTAAGGCGGGAAGACTAAAAATCGTAAACCACTTCCTTTTTGATTCTCACTCAGAAATTCACTTTATTTTCTACAACACTCCAGAAAAAGTTTTATCCCTCACTGTTGTAGGTTTTGCGACCAAAATAAATGGATGCTTTTTTTCTATGCGAATGTAGTCATGTTTTATGGTTAAGTTCTGTGATCTTTTTCAACCCAAATATATAATTCAATAATAGTGAATTTTTTCCGATGTGGAATTAATTAAATTTGAAAGTTATTTTGAGGTCAACTCTCTTATGTTGAATTTTGATCTCACGATTGCAGTTGTTTTAAAATGCTTAAAAAAGAGGAATAATACGTATATTGGCTACTCCTTAATCTTTGGCATTTTTTGCATTTTAGAAACCATTTGTTCGTGAATAATGTTCAAATACAACAGTGCGACTTATAAGCCAAATAGTGAAAAAGAAATCTGTAATGTGCAAAATCTATTGTTTTAAGAATCCACTTCCCAACCAAATAATATAAAGAGGTCCAATTATTCCTCTAAACTGAACCTGGTGAGTTTTGGGAATCGAAGTATGCTCTACAAAAAATATCCGTTCTATGCTAAGTAAATTTGGGATGTGATATATTCACACAGGTTGAACAACAACGGTGAACGATTCATTCGTCAATCGTTTACTAACAGAGAATGGCTCGACTGAAATATTTACTTCGCCCATTTATCAGTATTTGAGATTGGGAGAAGTGATTATTGTTCCTTTGTTTTAGTTTTCATCGTGAATAAATATTATATAAAATACTTCCAGCTACGAAAACCTTAACTTCATCTCTTTCATCGATATGTCAAATCATTTTATATTTTTTCAACTTACTTTTTAATTGGGTAGAACTTTTAATAGAAAAGGAAAGCTCAGATTGATGTAAAATACCTTCAAAATGTTTAAAATCATCCAATAAAACGCCACTTATTTTATTCTCATTTCGTTTTAATGATTTTGAAGAAAAACACTGTTCCAGAGAAACAGAATTCATTTTTAAACATGATCACTGAAACTCATCATTGAAATAAAATTGGAATGATAACCGATAAGAATGATCATCCTGTTAAGAAAGATTGAAGAGTCAAACGAAGAATCAAACAAAAGAATCAAATAGGAGCATACTCAAGTATCGATGTTGTTCAAACTGTGTGAATATATCACATCCCAGTAAATTCTCTAGTATGTTATTTAATTTAATAAATAATTATATACGTAAGGTTTTATAAAGTTTTGTTCTGTTTATTATGTGTAGCTAAATTTTTGTTCAAAACATGAGTGTTCTGAAATGTCGGCAATTGTGGAGTTTTTTATAATATAAAACTGACCCATAAAATAGGGTAGCTTAATACAATAAGACAAGGAATTTTTACCAAGTCTAGAACGTTGGCTTATCTGGCCTTTTTCTGTTCTTTACAAAAAATTTACCCTCGCCCCTGCAAAGGGGAATTGTACTACTGCAGCTGTACCCCTCTTTGCATACCACACATTTAAAAACCCTGGTCGATTGACATTAGCTGCTTTAAAATTTCAAATAAACATTATTTCACACTCTACTATCAACGAACTTGTGAGGCTGTTTAATAAGTTTCAATAACATAATGAAAATTTTGACATCTTTCACATATGAAAAAAAGTTTTTTCTTCACTGTTTCAGCGCGGTTTGTGATTAAGAGAGCATAATGTCGAATAGTTCGAATTCGCGAGAGAAAAGCGAGATTAATCCTGTTGAAACTACAAATTTTCAAGACACATGAGAATTTTACGAAATTAAAAAATACAGAATCAAAGAAAGAATGATAATAGAAATACGAAAGGCAGTGATTTTATAAATGCAGAGTGCCGGACACGAGTGTAAGTGCGATCATGAGGTAAGAGAAGATAATAATCAGGAAAAAAAAAGACATAAATGGAACAAAACGATCATCAAGCCCAATTACCAGCCATAACAATCGAGTCTTTCACCTGTTCACACAAATGATAAGCAAAAAACCATCGAAGGTGACAAAAGATTCTAACGAAAAAAATTACTGTGGTGCTTGTACCTTATGTACCAAAAAGTAATTTGAAATAAAAGATGACGTCTGCTATCTTTAAAATTCTCAATCGTGTTTGAGTAATTTCTTGCTTCGTGATTGTTTCTTAGATTATTCGATCTTACGACAGAAAATCCTCAGCAATCCTAAATTTATTGCTGTTACAAAAAACTTGATTGTATCAATCGAAAGAAAATTAAACTTTTTACTGAACTGATGCACTTTCAATCCAACTTAAATCGAGAAAAATAACATTTTAATCGTTTAAAAGTTAAAACTAGATTTTTGATTCTTTAACAATTATGAATGTAATAATTATTATATAAAGAAATACGCTAAACGATTGTAAAGCTCATTATACTTGGGAAAGTATTTGTCACAAGAAAAACCTGACTTATTGCAGTTATTTCATGGAAAAAATTCAGTTAAAAATTTTCATATTAGACAAGAGTCCCAATTTACATTTCTGAACAATCAAAATCTCAATTGTCTCCATTCAATTTAAATTTTAAGTAGGTACATCAGCCTCAAAAGATATTTAATCTTGTTTCGATCAGTATAACCAGATTTGTTCTTCTACCAATAATTTTTGAATTATTAAGTAGTTTCTTATACAATATCAGGTAAGCACCTAATCTAAAAAAATCATTCAATACAAAATTTCACGAAAATAGCTAGGAATTCGAAAAATTGCCACAAAACATTTTCTATTCCAAATAACCGGAGGAACCACTACAGCAAGTTTCTACATTTGAACCATGAAAACACTATACATGTATGGAGTATGTTTTGACGAAATCATAAAATGAAATTTAAAGAAGTAACGATTCTATTTTCCATATACTTTTTTCCCTCGTGTTATCCTTTCCAATTGCTTGGCACCGTTAAACAAAAAAAAATAAGGTTATTGTCTCACAATTTCGAAACCTTTCTTCGAATGATAACCACCATCACAGAAATTCGAAAATTGGATGCCAAAATTTCAAAAGAGGGGACAAAGAAAGAGAAAAATAGAGATCGAGAAAGAGCAAAATAGTGAGAGAAAGAGAAACAGAGAGAAAGAGAGAGAGAGAGAGTGAGAGAGAGAGAGAGAAAGAGCGAGATAGAAAGAAAGAGCGAGAGAAATAGAGTGAGGGAGAGAGAAAGAGAGGGAATGAGAAAGAGAGAGAGAGAAAGAGAAAGAGAGAAAGAGAAAGAGAGAGAGAGTGAAAGAGAGATCTTGGTGAAATGTGTTGTCAAGAGGTAAAACGTGAATCTGTGAAAAGATAATTTCGACTCGTTACAACGGAGCCACCAACACCGTCTCATCTTCACTCCCCACCATCCGAAGACGACGACGATATAAATTTCTTTTATTCAAATGAATGCAAATTTTTTAATTTTTCTCCCTTTCTTCAAGCCCGTCTACCGTGATAGTTTCTGCCGAACCATTATAAAATTAACATAGTGAAACGAGACTTCTTATTTTGCTCAAGTAGGGTGAAATATACAGTTTCTTTTCTTCAGTTATGGACTTCGGAGTAAGGATATTAAAATGAGCAGAATAAGCGACGAGGGGGGAACGTAAGCGGAGAAAATCTTTTCAAATTTTCTGACCGCCTATGACGTCGCTCCCTCTGCCCTCGTGTCAATTTTTTCAATTAATATTTAATCATCTGTTCCACCGCAGATTATAATTGGAAAACAAGCGTCATTTATTACCAACGTAAAGTATATTTTCCCATGTAGGCCTACAGATAGTTGAGCGGTTATCAATTACGAATAAATACATTTAAATAGAAAGTGATGCGTTGCTACGCACAATAATTCACCGAAATTGCGAGTATAAATGCACTCGACTAACTTACATACATATTGTAAAATTTATGGCAATTATCCCATCCGAAAAAAGATTTATCATAAAATTATTAGTACAGGAGAATCAGGTACGTTGAACCAAGGCTCACATTGAAAAAATTATAAGAAAACATCAGTGGTTAATTAAGTTAGAAAGTTCTAAACATTATATTTCACCAAGACAGCCCTATTGTGTAGATTATGATCTAAATAACGCTAGAAACAATATTTTTCTCCTGGTTGATTTAGAGAATAAAATTCGTGTAAAGGAACATGGAATTTTTTTAGAAATGGCGTTCTGCACCACCTTTCACAAGGAGACGTTGTTCGCTGGTAACTTTATGGCTCCTCGGTGGTTGTGCGCATGCGCCTGAACTTGTCTTCTTTCCATATAGTTTGTTATAAAACGTCGACGAATTAACATTAATTCGTTGACGAATTAAGGGCATTAAATGCACACAAATTAATTCCATTAAACGCTTATAAATTCCCTTTGATTCATTTATTTAAGAACATTAATTCGCCGATAAATCGAAGGGAATTCATCGACAAATCAGTCATTGAATTACACACAAATCGAAAGGAATCAAATAGAATTCAACGACAAATTCTATTCAATTTGTCAACGAATTAATATCCATAACACACACAGATTAAAGGGGATTTGGGTGTAATTAACGGCCTTAATTTGTCGGATTTGATTCTTTTTGATTTGTGTGTAATTCAATGATTGATTTGTCGATGAATTCCCTTCGATTACCGATAATGAGATTAATTAAAATTACGTAAAGACAACTCGTACGCACCACATTACAATTTGCATTCACTCAAGTCAACGAGAAGAAAATAGCAATGTCTCCGTACACTCCGGTACCTCCTTAAAAATGGTGTGTCCAGCCAAATATAACCTTATGATTAAACCGGTTTTTTGCCAGCATTTTATGTTCGGTACCAACTAGTGATGGGTAATGGGAAGGTAATTTTGTTTATTCCTCAACTTCCTTAACTTCCTTACCTTCTTTTGGAACATTGAGAATTTAAAAATTCTGTTACATTTATCAGTCTAGTTTGTAGAGATGATAATTCCAATGTACTGTAAGCTATGGTTTTACTATTTTAAAATTTCTGTTTGCTTTTACAGCTTATTTTAATTTTTTAACCAAACCAAACGTAACACATCATAATTCATAACCATATCATTTATAATGATCATCAAATTCATATTCATATTTTTATCAGTCTATTTTTGTAAATGATCATATTGAACTTCGCAGAATATAGTGTAAATATGTGAATTTTGCGATATAAAAACCCAATTTTAGCACACCTGGTGGCAATCTTTAGAACTAAGTCATATTTCATTTTCCAGTGACACTTCTATAAAAGAGTCTAAAAATATTGTTTCGAATGAATCAATCGATTTATTATTTGCTAATTCTACATTTTTGTGAGGTGGCAAGTTATTTTAGATTACCTTCCTAAATTTCTTCCCATTAACTTATCTTCCCTCTGGAATTTTCCCATCTACCCATCATTAATACCAACAAAGGGAATTTTTAACACCTTAAAAACTTGATGTTGAATTTAGAAATGTGTGGTACCAATTCTCTGAAGAATTGAGTTTTACTTTCTGGGGCAAGACTCGAAAAAAATAAAAATAAAAACAACTTGTAGATAGATGCTACCTACACGAGGTTCATGGAACCAGGTAAAAAGTGGTTTACATGTAAGGCAACCAAATTGTATCTTGGTACCAGTAGCCAGCAGGTTTAATGCCTAACCATACACAAAGCGTACTAACTGTTTAGGGAAATCTTCCAAAAGCACTGCGGCACCATATATGGACTGCGACACGCACTGTATCAGCAAGTATGTACTATTTTACATACTTACCTTTTCCATTTTCCATTTGGCAACAAATGTAGAAATGTATCGTCTGTATGAGCGCATACAGACAATGTATTTGTTTAAAGTGCAATGCACTAATAATTTGGGTTGCAGACTTAGGTCTGTGACCATCTGTTGACATAGGGCCGAGCCCTGTATGGAGGAGGTAGGGAAATGTCCCCACTGCAACTTTTCATTGAAAATTTAGAAATTTTCAAACCTAACCCTGAAACCTGGCATGACCTGCCTAACAAAACGCAACATGTGAAAAATGTTGTACCTGAGAACTTTTGCACAGGTTCAGTAGAGAACACCAGGAAAACAGGAAAAAATAGGGTACTATTTACATAGGGGAAACCTCTTATTCGAGAACTTGTTAACAAGGTTTTACTGTATTTTTATGAACAGATGATGTTCTAAACATTATTTGGTAATAAATGTACGCACAAAGTCGATCAATTTGAAAATATGAATTTTGGTAATTTTGTTTTGAGAATTTTCCTATTCGAAATTCACAATCTTCAATGGTTGTTAATTGCATTTGCAGTCCCAGTGATTTGGTGCTAATAGATATTATTTAACAACAAATTAACCCGTGAGTTTCTAGAATTTGTTTTTAATGCCTAAACGATGAAAATAATTCGAAATAATAATTTCGTAAACAAGTAAAAAAAAAATTCGTTTTCATAGTCGTTGAAATTCTGAATCCGCACCACTTTAAACTTACAATATTAGCTGTTTGAAGATGCAACCGTCAACTTTCCCTTTTAGAAAACACTATTCGAAGTTTCGACACCCTTCGGAACTCGAAACATTTGTACCGATTTAGGATAACCCCGAGCTTTCACCAAGCATTCATCTAAATGTTTTTTCAAAATTTGGCAATATTGAACGATCAAACAAGTTTTATAAAGATAAGATGAAACGAAATTTAGTTCCATTAAAAAAACACGAAACTTTCGTAAATGGCACTCATTGGAAAACGGTTTTCTGCGGGGAAAGTAAAACGAAAAACATTTACAAATTAATAAAGTTAAAAGAACGAATTTAACTTCGAACATTTATTAAAAAAAATATCCGAACTTTTTGAGGAGATTTAGAATCGAGTTCGAGTTTAACGTCCAAAAAACTTTTGGCGATGTTATAAGGGTAAATCTAATTTTTTCCCTCTTATGAAATCCACTTTCGTCGGCTTCATGGTGGGTGCAGATTCTGAAAAGGAAGTGAATTTTACTTCGGTTTTACTATATGATATTGCGATAAGCGTAATTCAACGGAAAGTAATAATATGTATTATGACAATTAACTGATAACAAAAAACAAAACAAAAAAGAAACAATGGCGCATCATCACTATCATCACAAGAGTAGATCTGGTTGTAATAGTCCTTTATTTTTGGTAAGTCCATTCAATATGGGAAAGGGTGGAGTACCTTTGCCTTTTTTTGCATTTTATAACCGGCGAGAAAAGGCAGCAATAGAACATAGAAGAAGCTGTTCGATTTACCAGGATGTTAGGGTGAAAAGTTTACTTCCAAAGATATGGTTATGTCGCATGCCTTTTTTTTTTTTTTTTTTTTTGCAGTTAAAAATTCCTCACATTGTTCTGTTGTAGGTACCAAATTTTCTAGTTTTTTTACATCACAGAACTGCAGAACTGACATAACACTAAAACGATAAGGTCAGGTTTTGAACTAACTTTCAACAGAACTAGTCCGGAATTAAAACTTTTATAGCAACAATATTTGGCGTATAAAACATACCTTATGCATCTTTTAAAATCCGGTCTATTTGATGAAATGAAGCCAGAAATATGGGAATTTTTAAAATTTGATAAGATGAAAAACCTACAATTCTGGAATCATCAAAGGTTGTTTTGGGTTGCCCTTTGAATATTATATTTATCTTATTGGTATGTGACATCATTATGTATGGCATTAAAAAAACAAGAAAATCTGAAAAAATATAAAAATATCTCGAAAACTATTTTTACTTTTACATAATCCATCCAAATTGAATGAAATCCATTTCTAAACTTAGTTCCATATTATCATAGACAGTAATCACAGTAGAACACAGGTATAGGTTGGAATTTAGATAAAAGTGTTTTTGTGACCAGAATGAAAAATTTACTAAAAGCTTTCACAGAACTGAAAAGTTTTATTTTTCATCATTTGTAATAGATTTTTTCTAGTAAAACTATAGGTTTTTTTTATGCGTAAGATATGAAAAACAAGAAATTTAAAGGTAAATTATGAAGAGTCAAATTTTCAAAATTTTTGAAAAGATTATGGAAGATCTAAATTTTTACACTACACTTACTTGATTAATTATGAGGAACATATTTTTTGAAGGTAATGAAAATCTTCACAACTCTAGTATTTTCAGCCAGTATCCAGGTGTAAAATTTGGTATTGATTTTAGTAACAGACCATGATTTGTTCATATTTTGTTTTGCACTTCATGTTTTTCTTGTTTTATAATACTTGGTGGAAACCCAATTGGATAATTTCGAATCATGTATCTGAAAAAATTCTGTATTCAGGCTTAAATATGCGTTTTCATAAGACTGCATTCAAGGATGCAAATATTTCACAATTATTTCCAGTTTAATAAATAATTATAATGAAGTCTCACACAGTTTTCCCATTTCCATGCTTTACACACTAATCACTGCAATGGAACGAATCAATCATCTTCAATGGGTTTCTCCATATGGCGATACGGATTTTTTAGACAGGGCTTTTTTGCAGCCAAAATTTTCTCAAACCAAAATCTATTATTGTTTTCCCTTCACTTCACAGGTCCCACATATGATGATATGGAAGAAAGTTAATGTTTCTTCTTTTCTTTTTCAATTATAGGAATAATATTTTATTGTGATGATCAAAATAAGGAAATTGATTTTTTCATGATTTTGGTTTTGAATTTGTGAACTGTTATAGTTTTTTTCATATCAGTTCCATACAGTATGTGATGTGAAGATTGGAGACTGATAATGTTGTTGAAAAGAACTTTGCAAAAAAAAAAAAAAATGCTTTTATAGTTGCATATTTCACAAATCTTTAAATTTTTAAAATTTTTAATTTCTGGATCTATTTTATCCTTTGACTATGCAGTACTGGACCAATAAAGCTCCATAAAACCAATGTAATTTGTAATCTGAAGACGTGGTGACATGAAAGTAGGCAACCAACGTGTATTTGGTGTATACTTTCGATGTTTTGGTTCAGTTCACCAATTTAGAATACACTTGATAAGGGTCATTTGTTAAATTCACAAGGATATCGTACACAAAGGTAGTTTAAAGTACGTCATTTGTGGTACACAATGGTTGCATATTTAGCGCTGGCCTGTCTAACCAGAAAAATCATACTGGCTGAATTCAGACATGCAACATTAATTTTCTAATAGACACTGATATTGATTTTGAAGGTAGACATTATTTTTATCATACAGGCAAGACCAGATTTTAAAATCTGAAAATTTTGTCCTTATATTAGTATAGATAAGTATGTGAAATGAATTCATATACCTTTACTTGCCATTTAGTAGCTCGTGGGAGCTTAAAATGAGCCATAAATATGCTAATTATTGTAATTGTATGTAATAATAATTTCATATTATTTCTTATTTTAATATATATTTCGTATTCTACTAACATTATTCCTCCATTTCATTTTATTTACAACCTCATTCTTACATCCTGTCTTAATGACGTCAGTGAAACTTCTCAAGACCTGCATCTTGACGTCATTTTTTCCAATTAATACAATATTCTCTTACTAAACATTATGATGTCATCTATTCCATGAATATAAAATACAACTCTGCAATATTCCTAATTCCTCTTAAAATTATAACTACACCCCCTTTATGTCATAAGCATGTTATTTTATTGGCTCACTCTAAATTATGTAGATTATATCAACCAATCACACTGTATATCTCCCACAACACCAATGTATAATTCATTCGAATCTATACCCTTAGACTTAAGCCTAATCACTTACCAATTTCTTCTCTTGTACATTACATCTGATATTTTATTGTACACATAAAAAATATACACTATATGAAAATAATATATGTGTCGTGTACTTTTTGTAACAATTATACCGTTACATTGTAATTTTTATTATCTTAAAAATTTACAAAAAAAACAACAACAAAAAAACAAAAATTGAAATTTTTACTTAATGCGACTATTGGATATCTAGGCCAAGCATACAGATTGTAATTTTCACAGAGTTCATCCTTGCCTAGTCATTTTAACCGACCACCTTACTTTCAAGATTCGGGATCATGCATAGAAATTCGCAACAAAATGCGCGACAAAGAGTGTGCGTTTAAAAACATGGATTCAGGTAAAAGAAGCAAACAAACAAAAAAAAAAAGGTAAAGAAAAAAATAAAAGGAGAAAACGAGCGAAGAACAAAAAACACAAATGATTTCTTGTCCTCGACAGCGTTGTCGCTGACAGAATCCTAATGAGTTGGTTATTTGTGCAAATTTGCCGGGTAACGGGAGAAAAACACGCTGCCATTGCCATAAATTTTCATTAAATAAAAAATAGGAAAAAAAAAAAAGCAAGAAAAAAGTTTCGACTCTTCCGCTTTTAATCAGAGAAAAAAAGAAACACACGCTGATAGGAAGTTGACAGAGAGAAAAAGGTGGACGTATGCTGCACTTAAATTGCACAAAAAAATCTTGATCGCACAATCGAATTTGCAAAACTCAAAAAGTACACCGGTAAGTCGGTGTGGGCGTACGAAGGGGAGGGGCAAAAGAGACTTTGGTGCGTGATTTTACAGAATTTTCGTATATCGTGATTAACAAGGAAAGGTTTTTACCACTGCTTTTGTTTTTTTCACCCACTCTATATCGGGTCCCGGCATAACGTATAATCAAAACTACAATAGCATACCCAGCGAGTAATACAGAAAGACGGACGGGTGCTGGAGAAAGATGGATAAGGGGTTGGGAGGCGAAGTATTGGAGAGTATGCAACGTTAGCGTGATATACCTGCGCTACGATTCCTCTACTTGGACAAATTATGAAATTTCCTACCAAGGAGTCGGTCCACCTATTATTAGTCGTGCCCCTACCCCTCTCTACTGCCTCCTCCATATTAGTTTCACTTGCGGAAAACCGGCTCTAATAGTACTTTTTTTCTCGCTTTTTTACCCCGTTTGCTGGCAAACGGGGTATTAAAATTGGCCTTACAAAAGCGTTCGCAGTAGGGATGATGAAAATTATCTGTTTCATAAAAAAAGAAAATGACTCATACCATTTTCTCATTTCGACCTAACATTTTATTGTATAATATATGAATATATGTTTAGGTATCCTACCATTATGGGGAATCGAACCACCAACTGACAGGAATCTAATCATGTCACTTGTCATCTACTACCAAAATGTAACACTGTATTCACTCAACCAAGGTGCCAGTGGTAGATGAAGAGAGTGGAGCCGATGTGTAGGCATCGCTATAGTATGTATCGCCCAAATTGTTGTATTCACAAAACTACAAAATGAATAGAGCTGAAATTTTCATGAGAGGTAGTTCTCACATTGGAGAAAGTCTGAAAAAAGTTTTGTGCTTATAGGTTAATTTGTTTCTGAGAAAACTGGAAAACAAAAAATTCTTTGAAAAGTTGTTGTGGGGACTTAATACTTGTATGAGGTAATAGGGGCTCACACACCTTGACAACAGTTGTCACCAAAATGCTGGCTAATATTTGTCTTGATGACGTTAAACCATATTTGTACAAAAAACGTTCAAATGTAATTATTTGCTGTTACTTGTAAGTAATGTATGAGAACTGAACCATGAATAATCAAACAAGTATGGTGATGTCACAATTTAGTACACGTACCACCCTTATATACAGACATACGTATTTATTATGTATATGTGTACATTTGTGTGTGTGTGTGTGTGTGTGTGTGTGTGTAACATCCAAACTGGCTCTAAAATCTCCAGTGTTTGCCCAGGTTTTGGCTTACCCATATATATGTGCATATGAAGTGGCAGAACACGCAAATAATCTGTTGATTACCTTCTTGCGTGAATATTCTTTTACAACGAGGTATTCCACAGTCATTTTTCTGAAATTCTGAAAAAGTAACAAAAGGGATTGGGCAGAAATTTTACGACAGATTTTCCCTTTGATAGAAGTTTGATGCCTATTAATTCAGTAGTCTGAGAAAACTGGAGAAAAAAAATTGCTGGAAAAAATTTTGCGTTCACAGTTTTGAGAAAACCTACCGAACAGATAGGGCTGAAATGTTTATAAAAGATAGTTATCATATGGGAGCAGGTCTGAAAAAAGTTCTGTGCTCATCGGTATAGCAGTACTTGGGAAAATTTGAAAACAAAAATTCCAGGAAAATCAGTTTTTAGCGATAGAACATCGATAGATCGATATTTTTCTGAAGATATGGATTACCATCGATAGTTTTTTGTAATTTCTTTACCCGAAATTAGCGATGAAATGTCGATAAATCGATACAAATATCAATTGCTATAGATATTATTCTACAATTTTTGATTTTTTTCAAGTAACTGGAACTTAGTTTTTTTTTTTTTTTGAACTCTGGTTAAAAATTGGCAAACTGGGTTTTCTGGTGAAGTACTGCTTCCCTAGATTTTTTTTTCTCCTCTGCACATTTGATTTACTTTACATTTTGTACGTTCGTCCGACAGCATAGATAGAACTTGTATTTCCGCAACGTATTCGGATGGACATAAATTTATGGCAGAGTTGTTGGACTCGCGTTAAATGTCACGGGTGCGAATTCGGGTGTCGTCGTCTCGCCACTTCGTAATGAACGCGTGAAACGAAAGGATTGCGTTAAAATTTTTCTGAGTGAATGAAAAAAAAAAAAAAGGTCGAAATACAAAAAGGACAGACGTAGAAAGAAAGATGTAACGAACAAAAAGGTGCGGCAGTAGAGACAAACAACCCCCCCCCCCAAAAAAAAAAATAAAAATAAAAGCGCTTCAAATATTTCATCGAATGTACTTAAATTGTGGGGAGATAAATTTTAAGGTGGGGAAAGGGTGTTACACACGCAGCTCGATTGAAAAAATAAATAAAAATAATAAAAATTGTTTCGTGGAGTGAGGTACGACGTGGAACCGTAAAAAAAAAATCCATTCAATTGAAATAAATAATTTTCGGTCACGTGAGGAAAGCTCGCATGAATGATGACAAAAGCAGCGTCTATAATATACAGGTCGTGAACCCGAACGATGCGAAATTACAACAGATTCATTTTATCGACTTACAGTGACACAATTAAAAGTGGTACGATCCTAAATGTCGCTTATACGGCGGTAAATGAAACTGAATCGTAACATTGCGAAACCAGAAACGTCCATTTTTTCGGTTTTTAGCTTTACGTCAAGGTCAAGATGCAATTTTTGTTACATTTTTCATGTCCATTTGTGCCCCATATTCAACTATACTCTGTTCACACTAAGAAGAGCGCGATGTCAGAATCACAATAGACATTGCGGTTGGCTGGGGAGATGGGAAAAGGTATCGATGCACATTACCATACAACGAAAAGCATCATTTTGTGGAGAACACAAAGATCGTAATTCAAGTAGGTAGTTTATGACGTCACGCATTTCTTAGTGTGAACGGAGTATTGTAACGATATTTTCGTATCGTTCATAATACTTCATAAATTTGTATTACTAATTATCGTTATCATCATCATTACATTCAACCTATTTTCTCTTATTATTCCATTCATTAATTCTCACATCATTTCTACAAGTTAAGACTTGCTTGATGACATCATTTTCTACATAAAAAGTTACTGTGTTTACTCATTATCTATGAAATCATTTCTTGTTTACACTATTTTTGCAATCTTGCATATATACTAATTTCTACTAAATTATTTGTGAACACCCACTTTATGTCATATTCTTATAAGACCATTGGTCTTACTTCATGTACATATATTTCTATTAACCAATAAGATTAAAACCCTTCTCCAACACTCTGTAAATTCGCTTGAACCTCCTCTCTTTACTTATAATCAAGATACTATATAACCTCATGTTTTGTACTCTTACATTCATTCCTTTTTACCTTTGATTACTGTGTTACAATCTTACTCATTATGTTAATTCTTGATGTTCATTACTTTTAATGTTTTATAAAGTTACTACCTAATACACTCTTTTAACCAACTTGTGTATTTGATTGCTCTGTTACAATATATAACCATCAAAAGTATAGAGAAAAATTAAATTAAAAATCCTATGGCATGAAGAACGTAGATATTATGACGTGTCAAAATCACTGTCACTTTGGAATCAAGATTTATTGGTGTAACAATTCTACTGCGGTTACCTTAATGAGAAGGAAAAGGATCGACACTAACACCCATATTCTCAAACTTCACTTTTCAAAGCCTGAAAGAAAAGTGCCGCTTTCATAATGTGTACACTTTTCAAAATTTTGGTATTCAAGAACATCAAATCTCCTTTTCTATAGAAAAGTGTTACTTTAGAGTAAGGTGGGACAAAATGACGTACTTAGTGATTTTTGGTTTGTAAAAAAATGTAATGTTTATATATAGACAATTTTTGATATTTATATGCTAGTTTAAATCCCTCGTCATCAAAATAAGCCCATACTTATTGAAAAATAAGTGTAGATGGAGTAGGGGGTGATTAAAAAAATTTGTTAAATAGGAATTTTGCCCCATGCCATGGGGCAAAATTACGCAGATAGTGGGCCAAAAGTCATATAAATTATTTTAAATTTAGTTACTGAAAAATTAAGCATTTTACGAGTGATGTAAGTGCAATGAGTTGATTATCACAAGTAGCTAACTAGTTGAGTATGATTTTTTTTTTTTCAACAAATCCACTAAAAAGAGGTTATTATTTATTCGATTAAACAGGTAAACTTCATTCATGAATAGAGTTTTAGATTAATTAAATATTATCGAGAAGCAAACTTGGTTGTTTGTGTAATCATCACCATGTAAAATGCCCCTTTTTCACTGTGACATTTTTCAACTTGCGTATGTGTAAACGGTGCTGTAAAGAAATAAACAACGAATAGTTGAGAAAAAACTCATTTTTACACCGTTTTTACACTTAGTAAAGAAATGAAAACCATTTTTGATGCTCCAAACTACTTTGGAAATCTTGTATTTTGCTAATAAAAATCAATTTAATAATAACCTCTTTTTTGTGTATGAGTTGAGAAAACTATTTTTGTTAGCGTAGATTGCTGCGTGAAAGTTTTTTATTCTTACAGTTTTATCAATGCTTGTATTTCGATGTTTATTAGATATTAATATATACCGTTTGAGTTCGAATTGTGCTTTCATTAACTGCACAAACACTAAACAATCATTTGCAATAAGGACTTATTATCCAAGTGTTTGTGTTAATAAAAGAAGTTAAAATACCTATTTTCATTTAAAATTATAGTTTTTAAAATGATTTAATTTGTTCTTATCGCTTCTTTTCACAGTACAAAAGTTCGTTCTACTATCCCTTTCTTACAATCCTACATTATTCCTCAGGATTAAGATATTCTTGCCATAGTGTTGTCAAATATCGATATTTTTTTGTATCGATACGATATCGATATTTGTGGGAAAATATCGATAATATCGATACGATATCGATATTTTATAAAATTTGATAAAAAGTTTTTGCAGATGGCTCATCTGAATTATTGTCATTTAAAACTATGAAAATAAAATGTAAATTTGAATTTTATAAGTTTGAGGAAAATAATAATGGAAGCAAAGTAAGTCAGGGTATTTACTTGACATTGTTGATGTAGTTGTAGATATAGATATATGTGAACTATGTTTGAGAAATCTCCTCATTTTGGACTGGAGTCAAGATCAAGTTATTCTTAATTCATAATTTCATAATTCATAAATATCATAAATATCATCTGTCATCAGTTTCAGTTATCACTCATTCACTCGTAATTTTGTCAATACCACAACCACAACCAGAGAAAAAAAAATTAAAAATTGGCATTTGAAAATATCGATATTCCTGGAAAAATATCGATACGTATCGATATTTTTGACAACACTATCTTGCCATAATCTTACCTTCTCTCCGTACCGAAGGTGGAGTAGTTCGATCACTTTTATAATGCCCTCCTAATTAGAACAACCAACTGCAAAGAGCATTTTCTACCTTTCTATTGTATTAAATGTTCTGCCCAGGGTTCCCACATACACTTATTTTTGGAGTATTTAGACGTACTCTCTGTTTTCATAAGAAAATAAAGGGCTGGCTGTCTTTTGGTTCAAAATCGACAATATACTCCCTTTCAGTCTTCTCGGACGTAATTAAAGCAGGCAAATTACCCATTTTTCCAGACCAAGGTATTTCAGAATTTACTTGTTTTTTTATTCTTCTTTAAATTTTTGGTTGTATTCACTTTTTATTGTGACAAAAATCATTGAACCCTGGTTTAGCCTTTATTCTAGATACGCTCGTACGATACCTATTCGTGCATACCATTCCATTATTTCATTATCTCGCAAAAATACAGAAACCATTGTACGTTGCTATACTATTCATCCTACATTCGTCTTACACATTCAGACGAAACATAACGGAAAATAATTATATACCTAACAGTTCACGTCTATTCCATTTCAGATGAAATTTTCGCATTCGCCAAAAACAAGCCTCAGTAACTTTGATGGCACAGCAAAAGCTGGCCACTGTTACTGTGATGTGTGTCTTTCTCTCTCTTTTTCTTCTCCAACATTCAGTTCACGTCACCTCGAACATTACCTTCAAACTTTCAACCATAAACCAACCAATCAAATAGCTTCTTCAAATAGATACCTACACTGATTCCATTTGTTCGCTTTCGACACAAACTTTTCGAATAAATACAAGTTTGTAAACTCATTTTCTTGTCTTCTGCCTCAAATGTGCAAACCGAAACGAATTATAGGAGTTGCTGTAGTTTTCCTGCCGATCTACCTTCAATATACACTTTTCATTTTCGTCAAAGTGAGCGTGTTCTTGTTTGAAAATGTGTATATAAAAACAAGGTGAACGTGTACTCGAGTAGTGCCAATATCAGAACGTTTTATACGCATGAATAGAAAATTAAATTTTGTATGTCGATAAAAGTAAAATCTTTTGAAGAAGACCAAGCCGAACACCATTACTTGATTGCCAAACAAAACTAAGACCATCGTGGTCTTGATCTCGATCTGAACTTTTGCTCATCCTCACTATATACCTGTATTATTGGCCAAGAAATTTGATGAAAAAGCATCAAGAGGAGCCAAGGAAAGAAATTTAATAGCAAAGAGTGAAACTATTTACCAATGGTTATTTGTGATACAAATACAAAAAGTAAATGATTTTGATATGAGTGCTGCATATCACACCAGTATCAATCACCTACTTTGCACGAGTGTTACACACTATTTTCTGCAAAAAAAAATAGAAAAGAAAAAAAAAGAAAAAAATTCAATTTTTTTAGTGTTATCACTCTAGTCCGGATGTACGCAGAGACCAACAAAATAAGTAGAGTTGTTTCGTATCTACTTTTATTTAGAAAATAATACTTTACAATTTACTACGTTACTATATCTTATACTTATCACTGTCTTCGTGTCATAAATCTAATCCTCAAAGTGTCACGCCTCCACTTAGGCGGACTACAAACTTGTGACGTGTGGGAATGTCTTCAAACTTCATGAGATTGAACAGAGTAACTCCGTGTTGATACTCGGAAGAAAGGCAAATGAAGTCCTGGTGTAATTCAAATTACCAGGTCACTTCTTTTTGTGCCTAATTGTTTATACTTGCTGAAAGTGTACTTACAGTACATACCTGAATTGTTCTGACATATATGCTGACTAGTTATTTGTCTGTGTATCTGCTAGTGTCAATAATTAGGTTAGTGATTGGAGGTAACGGTGAATATTTAGTAGAAATATTCGCCGTTGCTTGTTACAAAATATTTAGGTAAGCGAACGTGTTTGTCTGCCTAAATATGACGGAACATAGACCTAAATAAAAATTTATTTTACTTTTTTTAAACCCAAAAATAATCGCACCCCTCTCATCCTCCTAATCCCAGAAAAATGTATTCAAAAAATTATTTTTAGAACTGCAGAATACGATTGCTTCAAAATCAGAGTATAGGCCTCAAAATTTTTTTCTTCTTTTCTCTCCTCTCTCACTTCCCTCTCACTTCTCTCGGACAATTTGTCACATGAAATGCTTAATTATAGTCATTATCTTCTTTCAACTAATTTCGCTATCTTTTTGGTGGATGGAAATGGAGGACAAAATTTCTGTAATCTTCTTATCTTGTTATTCTGTAACCTTGATATGGAGGATGGTCATACAATTTTCCTCCATTTTTTGCCATTGAATAGGCACTTTGGGTTAAATTTCATATTTCTAATCGGTTGGTAATCAGTCCACTATTATGGAGCTGAAATATAAACGAATCACGAATATGTGACCATGAAAGGAGAAGACCTACCATAAGACGAGGTGACTTTGAATTTTTTTTTGACTATTCAATCTCTCCTGGCGGCCATGTAGTGAACTAAATGATTGTTTTTCAGCAGCAATGTGTAATCTAAGGTTGTACTTATAATCTATGCTTGTTTCGTTTTGATCAAATAAGTCTTTATTATCAATTTGGCAAGTTGAAAAATGTGCAAAATTTTGATGAAAAAATTGATCAAACTAACTTCGACTGCCAGAAATTCAGGATTGGTAATTCAGTTTTGCAAAACATATTGTTTATCGTGGAATTTTATGGTAAGTATAAATTCGTTGAAACGAAGTTTCTAACTTGATTAGATCTGATGTGATGGCATTTTTATAAAATGGGGTTACATTGAATGGTTATGATAATGCAAAAAAAATTTCAGAATTAAAAATATGCCTCAATGTATATCAATACAGGTAGATGAAAGTTCTTAATTTAAAAAGTGAGTACTATGATATCTTACAGATCGTCGAATTGCCAAGTTTAAAGATGGTGTTTTACCTGGAGAAGACTGGGCAGATTTGTTTGTAAAACAACATTTTAAAGGACACATCTGCAGATAAAACTTCTGTAGTTTCAAATGATATGACTGCCTTGCCAGACCCTGCCCTTCCACAACCAAGGCTGCTGTGAAACATTGTGGAAGACCTGTCGGCTCCAAGAATAAATCAACAACAAAAAAAAGAAAAATCACAAACAAGCAATATTTTTGTTTAATTTGTGGTGAGCCAGAAGAAAACATTAGATCTAGAGAAATTTGGATAAAGTGTTTCGAGTGTGGGGACTGGATGCACGAATTATGTGCGTCTGCAAATATTTGTGACCATTGCTTGTAATTTTTTCATACAATTTAACTTCAAATTTGCATCAATTGTGTTTTTTTTCTTGTTTTTGTACATGTTTTTTAGGATTACTCGGGCCGTTTTCAATGAATTTTCATGAAAGTTGGTGTATAACTATTCAATGGTACCCCAAATCAATTCCCATTGGAATTATATACGTATCTCTAAAGATGAAGAAGTTTTCAAAGTCACCCCAAAAGCAGGGGCAACTTTGAATGGGTACTTTTTAATTTTTTTAGAGCCACACAAGGAGAGTGGGGGTCCATATGAGGGATTGTAGGATGTATCTCGGAAAAACTATGATAGACTATTTTTACTTTTTTTTAACTTGAATACACTTGGAGCTGTGGTCAAAAATATGCTAAAAAGTATTCAAAGTCACCCCCTTTTACGGTATTTCATATCAGCTGTTTCTATGTCAATTGCCAATTCTCATTTTTCTTTCTCCATCCTTTTTACTTCATATTTAGACAATAAAACTTTCTCACTCCCACACCTTCTAGTATACTTTCAATTTCTTTGCGATTCTACAGACGACACTTTTTGTTTTTCCTTTTCATTTTCACTTATTTGGTCCGAACAATTTTCAAGATTCTTTCTCTCTGAATCAACCATCCGATGAAAATTTTTCCTTGAATTCTCCTAAACAAAATCTTAAATTTTTGGCCGTCTGTCATTTCTCCCACCAGCTCTTTTTCACAAATTTGATGGAGGTCTTAAAATCTTATCTTCAAATTTCACTTATAAAACTGTTTGCTTCGGTTATATTAATTGATCTTGTTTCTTTTTGAAATCGGTAGTAAGATATGCAGTTTATTTAATTCAGTGGATTTTCTTCCTGCGTAGTTAAGTTTTCTAAAGTAAATTTTACTTGTTGGGATCATAAAAGATCCATAATTGTCGCCGAGAGTTGTGAACTATTCAACATGTTGAAGTATCTCAAGTTAGAAAACTAGTAGAAGTGCTTAGTGTTTTCCTTAAAATTTTGAAATCCGGTTTTATAAAGAAAATTTTGAAATTATGATTCGGGAATAACGTTTGAAAAAATTTCTTTACAATTTAAAAAGTGAAAGGTTAATTAATTCATAGATAGAAAAATTTCTAAATCGAAATTATCATTATACTGGAAAAATTTTTTGAACATAAGCTCAAACAGTGTTTTGGGAGTTTAAAATTTTACAACCAACATATTATAATTGTTTTGGTTCCAATCTTGGATTGTTCAGGAGCTGAGTAAATTTTCAATCCTGTCAAAAACAAGTTGGTGTCAATTTTCCGGTGTTTTGGTAAACTGGTAGCTGGCTAAAATTCAGTTGGGTATTTGTTGGTACATTGAGGTTTGTTCAATGGTAAAAATTCAACTGTAAGATGAGCTTCCCTTCATCGTAGCTATTGTAAGCATAATAGGCATTCGAATAATTTCTCAACTGAGTTACATTGTGCAAATTGGTTAAGGCAATAATTGTAATTTTTAAACGGTCATTAAATTAATCGTTTTTTTGATCGAGTTTCGACTTTTTTAATATGTTACAAGAATCCTTTTAAGATGTGCTGAGCAGTTGGATGGTGTGAGCAGTTACCGATGGTAAGGGTGAAAGTAAATTTCGGGAATGAGGTAGTTAAAAAAATCGAAATCGGTTGTAATACTCAGGTATTGCAGAAAAATCTGAGGCGTCTCACCAGGTCCGGATTTTGGCTTATCTAGTCACGAAAAAAATTATTATTATTTTTTTTACAAAATTTTCTGATTCTACATTCTTGGATATAAAAAATATGTCGGTGCTTGTGGTGGTGAGATCTTCATACACGGGGCCATCCTTACTAGGATACCATAAAACCAAATAATAAACTTGGTAGTTTTACTTTAGAAGAAACAAAAAACTGAGAAAGTAGTCGAGCCGTGCAAAAAAGTGATCGAGCCATTCGAGAAAGTCAACTCGAAAGTGCGCATGTGCCCAACAATATTTTTTCGCGTTGTATTGAAATTATATATTTTTTGTTTCGTTAAAGAGGATTAAAATAGGTATTTTTCGGTTGGCTGTTGCAAAAATAATTTTATAGAAATCAACGGCTCTAAGCTTAATTTACAAAATCAATTTTAATGTCAGATTGTCTAATGAAATGAGGCTTTTAAAAAGCAGAGGCAATAAAACCCAATCTCATCGTACATTTCCCAACTCACTGCGGTTTTTCCCTCGACAATGAAGCGAAATAATACTTTGGTCCATTAATGCTGGTGAAGAACGAATTGTCAGTACACAGCAAATGTCACTACGAACGTACGGCGGATTGGTTATGCAATATGCAAAACATTCAGGAAAATGTACATTCATCATGAACGAACAAGCTGAATAGAAACAACCACACACCATCGACAGAACGGTGAATTCTCATTTTTCAAAATTTATTTTCCCATAATTTTTTATTCATTGTAAACTAAAATAGGGATGAGAGGGGGTGAAAAAAGTTATTAAAAAACTTTTTACTCTACAGTGATATGATGTACCGAAACCAAATGCTCACTGTATATTATATCTAACAATATTATTGTAGCCTTCGGATGATGAAACTAATTTTTTGGTAACAGGGCTGGAACTCCACAAGTGAAGCACTGATTATTCCCACTCCTTACAATTTTCTCTGTTAATGTTCAGCGTTGTTCAAAAAACTATTTCCAAATACACGTTTGCACATTATTAGGCCTGTAGCAGATGCATAATAGAATATTTTATTTTCACTTCTTCAACCTTCCAAGTCTTTTTGAATAGGTAAAATATAATTCCATTATAGTTGATTGACGTGTGAATGGAAATAAAACAAATGAAGGGTGCGTCAACATTGGTTATCAGAATTTTACTTAAAATGAAAAATTTATGATCGGAAAATTTTGAAATTTCAATGTTAGATGGATAAATACACAACCCGTATAAAAATCAAATCGATTGGGGAAGTAATTTTTGAAAATAATCTGACTTTAACAAATTTTTTTTTACGCAATATCTCACGATGGCGTTAATAATTTGGTGAAACAATTGGTGGTGAGGAATACCGAATTATTATCAAATCGTGTGTGTAAATTACAGGCCAATCTGTCAAAGGGCATATTTTCCATGCTTACCGAGCTAGGTCCGGGCATAACTAGCAGCAAAAGTATAACAATTTAATTTTGTTAATTTGTGCAAGTCACCTCTTTATTCCGCTACATTGTTTATTTTCATACACTTCCCGAGTAAAATTCTCATTTTGTTTAATAGCTTTGTGCCAAAAAAATATCTTCATCCAAATCGTATCTGCGAATGATTGGACACCTACCACTAATAAGTCAGGGATTGGTGGCTGATACACGAAAGGTGTTGCAAAAATACGATTCTCGTGGGCCAGACAAGTTCAAGTGAAGGATTTCCTGAATATCTTTTCAAAAGTGGGTCGTCATAAATCGACGTAATGAGAAAGAAAAGAAATAAATTAGGTGTTCAGTACTTTTTCGCGCCGTTGCATGCAATCACGCAACGTTTGAATAAGAATACGAAAGGAGACGAAAGTTAGAATTTCTACTTGGGAACTTTTCTGATTGTTCTTTTTACGACGAATGCGAAGTAACTCACACGTTGAGAGACACATTCCATATAACATTCGCATTCGAAAAATGCTAATTATTCGTTCGAATTTTCTTTTCACAGGCGGACGATTTATTTCTTTTTATTTTAAGAGTAATTATGAATTTCCTTTTGAGTAGTGAGTGCGAAAATTTGATACGTCATTCGTCTTTCGTCAGACTGAAAAGGGAGATAGCATAAGTGCATTCACAGTGGCCTCCTTTTTGTGATTTCTCAATGTGGTTTGAAAATGAGAACAGATTTATTACCACTACACCCTGAATACAATTCAAGGTGGGCAATAAGTAAGAGACATTTTCAATAACTGACCTTCGAAATGGCTACATTCTTGCAGTTATTTTTACGTGACAAAATATGACTTTCAGGTAGATGTCGCGTAACTTCGCAGGGTGGCAAGTCACAACTAGGAGAAAATTTCATTATACTTTTTTCGATCATCCTCTCCAAATCCCGAAAACACCTTCTCCACAAAAGTTATTTTTTATTATAGTATTAATGTCCAGGAAACGAACACTCGAAATGGCATTCTAGAGGGAAATTTATTAGACAGTTTTTTTGACTTCGGGATTTGTTTGGAGGTGTTTTAAGATGAATATACTAAGAGTATCCAAATCTTCGAGGTAAGCTAACTCCAGGTTATCCCAAAATGTGTACCTTATTTCGGTTTTTTACTAATATCTCGTGAAGGGTTTGTTATAAGCTTAAAGTGGTTCAGTAAGTGCGTTTATTATTTATTATATTATCTCCAATAGATAAAATGTTGTAACAATTTGAAATTATATTAAAAAATTTTTTAAATTAAAGATTTTTTTCAATATTTGGTTTTAATCGTAATTATAACAGAAGAAATTTTGCAAGTATTTTTAGTTCTCAAGTTTTCTCATAAACTATTAAATCAATAGACACTAAACTGCTGCAAGATCTGGTCCTATATAAAGACTAGGTACTGTTCCTGAAAATTTTAGCCCTATCCTGTCTGTGGTTTTCTCAAAAATGTGATTAAAAAATTTTCTCCTTCAATTTTTGTTTTCAATTTTCTCTAAAAATTCAGTATTCATAGACACGAAAATTCTATCAAACCTGAGACCATATAAAAACTATCTTTCGTAAAAATTTCAGCCGATCCCCTTTGCAGTTTTTTCGTAATCGTGAAAAAATCAATTTTCCAGGAATTGGTTCTCTCAAATTTTTTCGGAAACTACCAAACGAATAGATACCAAACATCTGTTGGACTTGGTACCATATAAGGACTACTTTTCGTGAAAATTTCAACCCTGTCTTTTCCGCAATTTTCTCAAAACCGTGAGCACAAAATTTTCTCCAGCAATTTTTTTTTTCTAGTTTTCGCGGAAACTACTAAACTAATAAGCACTAAACTTTTTTTCGGATTAGCTCCTATATAATAAATATCTCTTGTGAAAATTTCAGCTCCATCCGTATTGCAGTTTTCTGAAGAAAAGTATGATATTGACTGCAGGTGAATTTCTTGGAAACTATGAGAGATAGGGAAAAAATGTATGGTAACGTTATTGTAGAAAATTTCGTCAATATTTTGTTTGTACTGCACTACTTTAGGCATATGACGAACTGTTCATGAAATATTTTCAAAAAACTGAAACAAGGTACACATTTTGAGATGCGCTGGAATAAACTCACGTAGAAGATTCGAGAACTTCTACTAAAAAAATCACAAAAATCAAAAAAAATTTCCAAAAATTCTCTCTCCAGAAACTATTTGTTGATTGGACTGCATGAATATGTATGTTAACGTTAAAATATGAAATCTGTTAATTCATGAAATAACAAGTTATTTCAAAGAATATCTATTTTTCTCAGTTAAAATGTATATGTGTATTGGCGGATGATACACTTTAACTATTTATTTCATTATCCAGTCCGAAGATAAGAGATACCTATAATTTTAATCCCAACAGCTCCCTACCTTTTTAACTCGTAGACCCCCATTAACACAGAAACCATAACATCGTGACCCCTCCGCGCAGTGATCAGAGAAAGTTTACACATTTTGGACGTAAATGAAAAAATTAAAATAATTGCAACTGTAGCCTATTATGGTGTAAATTTTTATCACTAACTAGCTGCCGGCGGTGTCAGCTTCGCTTGATAGATGCGTTTGTTACTAACCTAAGATCTCCGAAAATTCAAAAATTCATAACTTTGCCACTAGGAGGCTACGTACCTCCAAGTTGGATAAAAACCTTCCTTGGGACAACACAAATAATTCTACAAAATTCTAAGGCAATTAGTGAAGAACTATCGGCGCGATCTTAAGTTAGTAACAAACGAATATTTACATTTTTATTTATTTACATCTATAAATATAAATAATATAACATATAATATATATATAGATATAGATAGAAGATAGATTGAAAGGCTAATATAAACATATTTCAGTCAAAAAACCTTTTGCAATTACTTTTTCCATTTCTAAATGATACCAAAAAATTGCTCGATTTCAATCAACTGGTTGCTTAGTTGTATTTTAACATCTTACAGCAGGCTGCACAAATTTTTTTCAAAGTAGTAACGTAGATGAAAAATATTACAAAATTGACAAGGGCTAAAAAGAAAAAACTCGAGCGGAGATAGCCTCGTTAGAAAAAGTAGGTTTTTGAGAAAAAGAATATTGCGAACTGTACCGTAGAGACAAGAAATTGACTTACATCTACCAATTTATCTATCTATCTAATGAATTTGAGTTATTGTTGCAAAAATTTTCCTGAGGTCGTGAAATGAAAAACGTACCCACTCCCAACCCTGGAGGCCAATACCGCAACAAGCGTAATAAGCAGATTTTTCAAAGAAAACCAGCTTGAAAATAGAAAAAACGGTTATCGAACAACTTTTTAGCATCGCAGAAGCAAGAAAGTAAGAAAAAAGCGTGTGAAAAAAAGTTTTCGCTGAAAATTTGGATACTAAAGAGTATGAAGAAAACAAAAAGAGTGTAAAGTGCCCTTTTTGGGCCAAAAGAGAGAGTTCTCTTTTTTTCACCCAAAAAGAGAGTAAATACTCTGAAAAAGGGTACATTTTCGCACCCTGCCCTACAGGCTATTTGGGTGAGAAGACGATCTCATTATTCTTCCATTTGAACAAAATAAAACAGAATTCATTTCACAAGAGGAGTTTCATTTAATAATACAAAAAATCGGACAGGGCAACTGTATTAAAATTTGAATTAGTATAATACATCCACTGGTTTTTATATGTTGGTGTTTTTTTGGAGAACCTACATTTTTTTATTTGATAAAATATGTTCATAATATATATATGTGGAATACCTTGTTGTGAGAGATATTCACACTAGAAGGTCTTCAACAGTATTTTGCGTGTTCTGCCACTTCATATGGTTAAGTATGGGAGAGCCAAATTCTCGGCAAACACTGGCGATTTTTGAGCTGGTTCTGAGAGTTTATATACAGAATTTGGCACACGCACACAGACACACATGCATACGTATATGTACGTAATTATGTCATGTGTTACGTCGTTTCTTGCCTCTGTTGAGGTGATAAGAAACGACGCAGCGCATTTGGTACCGGGCCGTGACATCACCGAGGTCGTCATCAGGTAATTGATCTCGGCCCGTGCAATGTATCTTACCTGTACGTACGTACAGGTACGAACGTACAAACGCACCAATGTAAATTCGTTTAACGTCATAAAGACGATTATTGCCAGCCTTTGGGCGGCAACTGTCATCGAGGGGTGCGAGCCCCTATTACCTCATACGAGTATTGTCCCCATAATATATATATCAATTTTGAAGTTGGAAGGAGTCCTCGTAGGTAGTGTAGTCTATGTACAATATAAGCTCGCGTCGGAGCCAGCCTTAAGGGAGGTTTTTGAGGTGTAATCCTTCATGACTCAAAAAAAAAAAAAAAAAATTAGTACCAAGTAATCTCAGGTATCATTTTTAATTATGAATAATGCAATCACACCACGTTTTCAACTGTAATTGAACCATCATTGCATTTATTTTAAGAAAAACCTCGTCATTTACTGTTTCAAAAAAATGTATAAAGCTTTTAATTTCAAATTAACTTGTTCAATTTTCATTTTCAAACTTTTTAAAATAATTTGTCTTACAAGGAAGATTCATATCTGAGAAGGAAATCTTAAAAATAATCCTTAGGTGTGACTTTCAGGGAGCTCATAAAATAAAATTTTGAATTAACACTTAGGCAGCAAAAAACAAAAAAACCCTCCCCTTTGAGGAAATCCTGCCGCCGGGCATGACTCGCGTACAATATACGCGTACTGAAATTCATCATCTTTTTCAACTTCGACTCTTTTTCTTGACATAACAAAAATTCGTATTGCCTCATTCGAAGCAACGAGCCTCATTCTGGGTATTGTGCGAGACCAAGACAACTATGGTTTTTCTGATCACTACACCAAAGTATCTTGCCAATAATTATTTGCACAGGCTGCTTTAATTATAAATTTATGATCGACGTGTTTGGCTATTCGAGTATCTGCGTACGTAGTTTGCTTTTTAATTGGTGAATATAATCGAAATCCGTTGTTTCAAGAATAAGATTATGCTTTTTCATCGTCTTCCGTCGCACCAATTCAGACGTCAAAAAGTGGCGTACAGCTTGTGGTGTGACGCTCCCATAGAAGAAACGCGGTGGAACACAATACTCGCAGCGTGTACATCTATTAACGACGCAGTCATATGAGAGAAAATACACACACACACGGACAAACACACACATACATACATACACACATAATAGCCCATACACTTAGCAAATAATACGTGACTGAAGACGCCATGGCAGTGAACGGTATTATCGTTTCTAATATTAATATGAAATAAAATGACAGGATGGGGTTTCGCGATAACGATACTATGGCGTTCGGTATATTTGGCGTGGTACGCATACAAAAGCCTGCGGCTTCGATTTGCTACTTTTTCAGCCAAGACCACAACCACACACTGCCACACTTTTATACCAGCAGAACATTGCAAGAAACCTACAGCAGCGCACAAGATACACGTACTAACGCACATAACACACGCGCGCGCACACACGCACACACGTAAACACGCACACACGCACACACGCACACACACACGCGCGCACACACACACACACACCCGACTCGTTAACTTAAGAGCTTTATCTAAAAGCTTTCGCCGTTAAGATGCTCACACGAGTCAACAATAGGTTAATGCAAAGCTGATTATAAGTGGGACGGTTTTTCTAAAGATTATATTTATTAAAAGAAAGTCTTCGTCGCGAGAAAGGCAAAAGCAAACAAGTCTCGAAATCGAGGCTCCACAGTCTAAAAAACAATGTCCCTTATCTAACGAACGCAGTCTCAAATTCGACTTCATTTTGCCCCTCGCCGCTCCCTACGCCGCTCAACTTTTCTATTCGCAATATCGACTTGACAATAAAGTTAAAAGTTCTTTATTTATCGCACAGACTCTTCACATAGAGCTGTGCTTTTGTTTTTTTCCCCTCATTGCTTTTTGCTGCCTTCCATTCAATTTCATATTCTAGTTTCTACTTTCGACTTTCTACCAACTCAATTTCATTAGCACTTAAATCAAAATTCACGAATAATCGCGCCATTTCCGACGACGAACAGGCGGAGTTAATTAGTTTGACAGGTACAAGCTTTGGCGCTTCAATATTGTCGACGATTCGATATAAATTCATGTTTAATAAAGTAAATATATATATGTATATATAGGGTTTTTTTTTTCGTTTTTTAGTACTTACGAAAAAGCGCGATTTCCCAAAAACATTATTTGATTGTTCATCAGTCTGATGGATTCGATTTGCGCCAAACCAAAGGCATCGTTTTCGATTGTTTCCAGACTGGACATGGTTATATCGATGTGAGTATATTGTTCTGGCAGTAATTCTATAAACAGGAAAATAAAAAATTAATAAAAAACAAAATACAGGTCTTGAAAAAGGTGATATTTTTGCAGCACCTGTCGATAAAGTAGACGATTATACGCATCAACGAACGATTTGAAAACAATGCCTAAAAAGTAAATTCTTTATGCATTGGTTTTTACTTTATGCACCGGCTTGTGCGCATGCGCGCGTTACTTTATACACATTTCACACTTTGTCCGTGGTTATCAAATTTTTTTCTTTTTACAGATTGCATAGTAGGAAGGAGGTTGTATGTTTGGTGTGTTTATCTCCGGAACTAAAACGGAATTTCGTTCGCTCAAAACAACTACTGTCTTACTTTGCAGATTTTAATGTATAAGTAGGCTAAAAATGTTCCTGACCAACCGGAGAATGTCCTAGGCTATTCATGTTTGAAAATTAAAAAATTAGAAGGGTGTAATCGATGAAAATGAAAATTTGAAGATTGAAAAAATTACTGTCATAAATATGGGCATATCCACCAATAAGAGCTACTCATTCAGATTAACGTAGTCGTTTTTTGTTGTTTCTTTTTAAATAAAACTTATTTATTTCTTTTCTTCTTCTTCTTCTTCTTTTTTTTGAGGGAGGGGTTGCAAAAAATAGTGTAGGTATCACAAATAACACTAGGTATTGTATAGCTAATTTCTCATTCAAGCTATCAAGAACTTAGGGCTGAACATATTAAGAAAATCAATCATTTTGTAAATTTTTAACAATAATCGATTTTTCAGAAACATCTGTTACGATCAGTGTGACGAATTCGGTCATTGTGCGCGTAGACTGACGTCCCATGTCCAAAACTCCGAAAAAAACTTATATTAGAAAATAAAGAAATCCTGACACTGGGAATATTCGAACCGATAACTCACGCCTAAAGAGCCACGTCTCTACCAAAACGCCATCAAAATGGTTAATACGATGGGAAGTAACTCGAGTTGAAAGAAACGCTCTTTGATAAGAGATTACTGATAACAATAATCAGCGCCCATCGATGTTAATACAAGAACTACATCACATTTTGTCGTGTTAGTGACTGCAATAAAAGCGTATAAAAATAATCTACTGTACCTAGGTAACTTTCCACCATACCTAGAGGCATACGACAAATACCTTTTTTTTATTAGAAAAAAATAATCCACTTCATCTAACCAGTTTATTTCTGACGGTAAAGGCATATGATAAATTCCTTATTTATTTAAGAAAAGTAATCCACATCAGCTAACCTACCAGCAATTATACACTTTCGATTTTTTCTAAACCGAAATATTTTTATTGGTAATTGTGTATAAAAACAATTCAAACACTTAAACTTACAAATTAAAGGCACTGACTCTAAATTTGTCAGTCTACACCATGACTGAACACATAGCCATATAATTTAAAAAAAGAACTGCATATTTCTGTCTAGTTTACATACCTTTAGAGCAGCAATTCTTAACTTATGGGATACAAGAGAATTTTTGGTTTTACAATACTGTAATAGAAAAAGAAAAGATTCTTGGATTAAATTGTGATTCTATGATTTAACTAACATTCCAACTGGATATGTGTAACGGCCAAAAGAAGTTGTGAAGTACCTAATTAGTACTACTTTCAGTGTTACACCATACACGAGATATCTAACACTGGATAAGCATTAATACCTCTATAATAATTAAATATTTAATTTATCATCCACAGCTATTGTGGACCTTAACGTATTTGAAAGACTCCATAATATTTAAAACACAAGTTTGAATTAACACTTTTAATAAAATAATAAAGTGTACGACAACAGTACATCAAATAGTACATTAATTATTATACAATAAATTTAACATATGGGATTACAACCCTTTAGACTAAACTGTCTGTTCACTAGTAGCTCTGCAAGAGAGGCTCTAGGTACTTAGAAGTAGTTGTCTAATAACTGTGTCTTATTCCTTTGAATCGAGGGTTTATATACTCGTTTGGGGTATGTAAGTGTTCATGTTGGATAGGCTAAGTGAGGTAGGGTGTTGTTATTATAGGGTTGTGCTGACTCGCGATATACTCGAGGGACAGTCACAATTAGGTCATGAATATACAGACATTATATCTATATTCATAAAATCAAATTTGAGTAATTTAGTGGTTGTTTACAAAGAGCTGTAGGATGTTTTCATTATTGATGAGTACCTACATTGTTGGTATTCGAAAACGTGTAGAGGAATATATTCGTCATATTTAAAAATAGATGAAAATATGCGTTACAATATGAAAATTCTAAATCAGATGAACAATTATTTTCGTTTAGTTTTTCTTTTGTTTTATTGTGTTTTTTCAGCAAAGAAAAACTGAACTATTATCAGACTGTAAGTAATAGTAATTATAGTCTAATATTTCAAATAACACTTAACTCAAATTAAAATTATGCGAGATTTACTAATACACATCGTTTATTCTTCCATTCCCACAGTATGTTTCAAATGTACCTACTTACATATAAATCAATTGTGGTGTTAGGCCTAAAAATACCAATACGTGATGAGAAACTATGTAGTGATGGCCAGTACAACCTGATATCTACAGTGTTTTGTCTATAGTCTGCATGCGCATGCGTGCACACACAAAAACATCTAATTTCAGTCAAAAAGGATATTTTTATTTGCGTTTTCATAGGTTAACATAGGTGATTTTATTGTGGTTTTGTATGTAGTCCTGTTTAAATCTGCAAATTTATAAGCTTCTCACAGGGCTCCTTACTATAGGGCATGGACTGTCACTTCGGCAACCCATGTTCAAACTTTAAAAACATTTTATATAATATGAGATCAGAAAGGCAATGCTTATACTGGTATTTTGTGAGTAAAAAGTAGCTCTTATCATTGATGAATGTAAACCTCGATCCAAAGTGAATGCACCTTCATGTAAAAATGAACAAGAAGCAACTGTTTACATGGAGACACGTTCACTTTACATTAAAGAAGAGGTTACACTTTCTGAATGAAATGTTAAATCTGCCACCACAAGGAGGTTGGTATTCTGTTCCATTTTTTGTAACGTTTGTGTAAGTTTGCGTAAGACTTATAAATTTATAGAATTTTAACATTTTATTGCTTTCTGATCATTAATTATGTAAAGTATCTTTCTCAGCTAGGTTCAAAAGTGAGTTCACATGACACTCCCTCACATGCAAACACTTACTATTGAACCTTGGTGTGTAATATACAATTTCTCGATCAAACTTAAAAATTGATATTTTAGGGCTATTTTCTGAAGGGGAAAAGAGGGAAAACCAAACTTAATAACTAATAATTCTTGAACAAATTGATCCATTAGAATCAAAATTGGTAGGTCTGTTCCTTGTGTTAGAGGTAACGTTTGTACCAAATTTCGTGATTATTGTACAAAAAATGTGCCCTGTATCGTTTTATCAAGAATAGGTACACCTATATACTCACACATGCTAGCCTGTATACTTTTCGAATCTATTTTAAGTTCACGCCGTAAATGCTCTCTCAAAGGTTTTGCTGTCACGAATGGACTAATTTTTTCTGAAAAAATATCTCTTCGTCAACAACACAAAAAAATCGAACACCTAACTTATCAGAAAATAACACATATAGAAAACAAATTTTTTTCCAAAATTCCAAACCAACACAACGTTTTAAGAACAACTCTTTTGAATCTCAACCCAAGTAATCCATTTAAACTTTTCTTCTGCCAGATGAGGGTAAGAATTTTGCAGAAAAAAAAAATCTCATTTTAACACGGATAGACACACTCAATAATCTTCTCGAAGTTGAATCATCGAGCACGAGGGCGACCAGAAAAGAGAGAAAAAAAAAAGCGCGACATATGAGAAAGTAACTTGAAAATACAAAGCACGAAAAAATCAAAAGTATCATTTGTCAATGTCAGTTGATGGTACATATTACCGGATGGCACAAATAAAATGATAAAACGTCGCGCGAAAAGAGTGAGAAGGGAAATTTCATTTCCAATGATTTTATTACGAAGTTTAGCTCGCCTTAACAGACTCATTGTCACGTTTTTTGATTCGAAGAGAAAACAAGCTATCGACGTGGGATTAATTCGACTGATATTGTTGGACGCGAAATATTTTAAAATATTGGTAAACGTTGCCGGAAGTATGAAATTTGATGACAAAAAATGTAATGAGCCACCAGGAGAGAGACGAAAATTTTGTTGAGGATTGTGGAATACCTTGTCCTGAGAGATATTCACACTAGAAGGTTTTCAACAGTATTTTGCGTGTTCTGCCACTTCATACAATTAAGTATGGGAGAGCCAAATCCTCGGCAAACACTGGCAATTTTTGAGGGTTCTGAGAGTTTATGTACAGGATTTGGTACACGCACACAGACACACATGCATACGTACATGTACGTAATTATGTCATGCGTTACGTCGTTTCTTGCCTCTTTCGAGGTGATAAGAAACGATGCAGCGCATTTTGTACCAGGCCGTGACATCAATGAGATCGTTATCAGGTAATTGATCTCGGTCCGTGCAATGTATCTTACCTGTACGTACGTACAGGTACGAACATACAAACGCACCAGTGTAAATTAGTTTAATGTCATGAAGATGATTATAGCCAGCCTTTGGGCGGCGACTGTCGTCAAGGGGTGCAAGCCCCTATTATCTCATACAAGTATTGTCCCCACAGCTACTCCCCCCAGTTTTCGCACTGCAAAAATGATAAGTCGCGTGCCTGGGGGGACTTATTGAGTCTACTGCTGTCTCTGGTCCTTCTCCCATTTAGCAAGGGCTGAGCCTACCACGGCCCCTACGCACTCGTAAGAGTGTTTGCGCGCATTGAACCGGGCCTGGTAGGCATTCCTGCTAGCCTGTCCCCTTTGTCTAGGCGGTCTATTTGGTGGAGCCAGACGGGTATAAGGATGGGGATGGTAGGAATGTGGAGGAGCGGACAGGGTTTTTGGTTGCGGTTGTTTAAACATCGGACTGAAGGCGCGAGGAGGGCATATTTTTGGCACCTCTTCCGCAGGAAGTTGCCTTTTCACCTCCAATGTCACCAGGGCTGAGGACTCTGGGGGTGGGCACTCCACTCTTGGTGTCTTCTCTGGCTACTTTGGAAGTGAGATAAGGGCAGGGAGGGGTGCGGACATCATCTTAACGATGTCCAAAGCCAAGGTCGTGTCCATGAGCAATTCATTCTCGAGTCTTTCAATCTCCTTTTCATGCTCCATCTGTTCCTGAGTCTTTACAGGCTCAGGGACCGGTGGCACAACAAATTGGAAATTTAGAGTCGGGAATGGAGTGTTTATTAGGGACGACATTATACAAGGAAGGGAAAGACAAAATATTTGGAAATAAAAGAAAGAAAAATAGAAGAAAATTCGGCGTGTTACAGATAACAGCAGAAAGGCGAGTGAAAATGTTGCGAGAATATTTTTCGATCGCAGCTTTATTATCTCATTTCAGACATGTTCGGAAAGGTTAGTGCATCAAATATTCTTTTGCTGAAAAGTTTTCCGGTAAAAATCTGTTAAGTACAAGCAGAGTTAAGCATGTTTGATTTTTGTATTTTTGAAATTTTGTATCACACAAAGGAATGCACTCTTCGTTTGTGACGTCACGATCTATCTGAATGTTTGTCAATAGAAACACGTTGCGATGTTTTTTTCTGTATCGCACGTGGATTTGTTTATTCGTGTCGTATTTTATTTGCACGCATTTTTCTGCTTATCTGCGGAATTTCTTATGTTATAAATATTCCAATATTCTCGCGTATTTTTGGGCGGATTTGCAGATTTCGTAGCGGATATTAATTTTCATGAATATTTTTAGTTTCTCCGTGCCAATCTCTCGGATTTTCAAGTTGGAATTTGGTTTTTTTGCTTTTTGCTGCCAAGGGGCCTGCCTATTTTTCATGGGCACAAGGGGGCCGATGGATCGTAGTGTATTTTGAAAATCTCATCACTAAACTTCACCGTTCTCTTTATTTTTGTTTTTTCTACTGGTGAGTTTTGAGATTTATCACCTTTATCAACCGGTTTGTCCTCAACTTTTTGTGGTTGTGTGATGTTGGACTGTGTGGTCTGTTTTTCTTCTTAAATTTTCCTTTCTGTCGTCTTCCTTACTGCTCTTTGGAGCATTTTCTTGTCCTCTTATAAGGTATGCAGGTTTCAATCTATCAATTGAAATTGTTTTTTCTTCACCTGCGATTAGTATCACAAAATTCTTGTCATCTCGTGATACAACCTTATAAAAACCGGCGTATGGTTTCTCCAACAAAGATCTTATTTTTTCGTCTATGACAAACACATGAGATGATGTGGCCAAGTGTTTGGAGACATAAATCTTTGGTTGGCCATGACGAGCTGCCTGTTTCAAAAAGCTATAGGCATCAGTCCGTATGTTTTGGACGAGCATTTTGGGGCTAATTTCTTTCAAGTGGGTGAAAAAGTCCCCTGGTAGGCGTAGCTCTTCGCTTAGCGCCAACTGCGCCGGAGAGTGACCTGTGTCCGTTTAAAGAGGAGATTGAAGGCCCAAGAGGATGGTTGGTAGTATATCAACCCATCTCTTGGTATCTCAAGCCATGATGGAGGCTTTCAAAGCTCTGTGCCATCGCTCAACTTTACCATTTGTTTGAGGATGGTAAGCTGTGGTGTGGTTGTGTTGTGCACCAAGCTTCTTAGACAGCTCTTGAAAGAGCGAGCTTTCGAATTGACAACCCTGGTCCATGATGATAACTTCAGGTACGCCATAGTGGGCAATCCAGGTGTCGTATAACTTAGCAGCTACTGTGGGAGCTGTCATCTCATAGAGAGGAACTGCCTCTGGCCATCAAGTTGCTCTATCGATCATCGTCAACAGGTATCTGTGTCCTTGGGATGGGGGTAATGGACCCACCAAGTCTATGTGTATTGTTTTGAACTGCTCCGTTTGTTTGAATGATTTCAGAGGCGAACGAGTGTGTCTTCCTACTTTGGACTCTTGGCAATTCAGGTAACTGAGAGCCCATTTGTTGCAGTTGGACTTCATCCAAGGCCAAACAAATCTTGATGCTACTAATCCAGCAGAGCATTTTGGTCTAGGGTGCGATAGATTGTGCACACTACTGAAAGCCAATTTGCGATACTTTGTTGGCAGGAATGGCCTATTCTTGCCTGTACTAATGTCGCATGTTAGTAGAACATTAGTACCAGGGATTTTCCTTTGTCTCAATTTGAGAGCTGTGTCATCATTTGACAACAGTTCTTGCAATTCTGCATCCCTTAACTGTTCTTTAGCTATTTCAGCGTAAGGTAATTGAGACGGTGCCGAGATGGCTTCGATCCTACTAAGAGCATCAGCTGGAGTGTTGAGTTCTCCACTTATATACTGGATGTACGTAGTCAATTGTCCTATGTAGTCCAATTGTCGAGCTCTTCTCGGGGAAGCTGATTCTGTCTTTTGCATGAAGGCATGTGTTAGGGGTTTATGATCTGTATACACAATGAAACATCTACCCTCTAATTGGTGCCTGAAATGCTTCAACACAGCAAATACTCCCAGTAACTCCCTGTTGTATGTGCTGTAGTTCTTCTCAGTTTTTTATAGCTTTCTGGAGAAGAAGGTAACTTCTTGTCATTGTCCTTTTGATACAGTGTTGCACCAATAGCAAAGTCGGAAGCATCAGTTGCAATACATAATGGCAAACTTTCATCTGGGTGAGCTAGCAGAGTTGCATTTGCCAGGGTTTCTTTGATGTTTTCAAAGGCTTTTTCAACTTCTTCTGTCCAATCGAGTGGGGTCTTATCTTTCTTTTTGTTTGTTTTGATCAATAAAAACAGCTTACTTTGTTCGGCTGCAGCATTTTTAATGCAACGTCTGTAGAAATTCACCATCCCCAAGAAGCGTCTAAGTTCAGCAACGTTTGAAGGTTTCGGGAATTTCAATATGGGCTCTACCTTGGTCTTCAGAGGGGAAATGCCTTCGGTCGATACTTGATAGCCGAGAAAGTCAATTTTGGTCTGTTTGTATAAACTTTTTCCCACATTGATGGTAAGTCCAGCAGTGTGTATACGCTATACGATGGTTCTTATATTCTTCTCGTGCTGTTGCTCACCGCCTTCTTAGCAAATGCATATGTCATCCAAATATGCATAAGAAAATGAAAAATCCATAAACAGTCCATTGATGAATCTCTGGAAAGTTTGTGCAGAATTACGGAGTCCAAACGGCATTCGAAGGTATTCGAATAGACCAAAGGGGGTTATGACCGCTGTCTTTGGAATGTCCTGTTCAGCCATTGGAATTTGGTGGAATGCCCAGTTGATGTCGATTTTTGTGAACATCGTTTTACCCTTCATGTTTGCATTGAAGTCCATTATGTTTGGGACTGGATAGCAATCAGGAACTGTTTTGGCATTTAAGGCCCTGTAGTCTCCAACGATTCGCTGCTC
This sequence comes from Ericerus pela, assembly GCA_011428145.1. NCBI lineage: Eukaryota > Metazoa > Arthropoda > Insecta > Hemiptera > Coccidae > Ericerus > Ericerus pela. The sequence continues at coordinate 607,034 of WOFM01000458.1, forward strand.
TCCTCTTGCTTTTTTGGTCATGTGGATTGGGGAACTCCATGAGCTCTTTGAGGGGCGGCATATGCCTTCCCCTATTATGCAATCATAGTATTCCCGTGCTGCTTTGAGTTTATCAGGCAGTAACCTGTGGGCTCCAGCATGGCAAGGCAGTTCTTTAGTTTCTATATAATGAACAGTGTCATGTTTATAGATTGTATTCCTGCAAATCGATGGTTGAGTGACTTCAGGATAGTCTGACAGAATCCATAGGAATTGTTCGTCGACTTTAGTGCAGCTGGATATGTTGGTGTCCAGTTGGTACGCTGGGGTTTTGCCTTCCACCCATAGACCAGTATTGTTGTTTATGATCTTTCCATTTTTGAGGTCTATGACCAGGCCGTAGTGTGCGAGAAAATCTGCGCCCAGGATCGGAGTTGGAACATCCGCAATTGTGAAGGACCACGTCATGTCTCTTCGCAAACCGATGCTTACTTTGCTGGATTCTATTCCATAAGCTGGAAGGTTTTGACCATTCACAGTTTGGAGGTAGTATTTCGGAGGAAATGCCTTTTGGTTTTTACTTACTGGCAAGATGCTCAAGTCAGCACCTGAGTCAATAAGGTAACGTCTCTTGTTAGTCCTGTCCTTGATGAACAGGCAGCGGGAATACTTTTTCGAGGGATCTTCAGCCACATAGATGACCCCTCTTTCTAGTTTGACGGCTTATTGTACGCTTTTCCCCACCATTGGCATCTGTTGTTGCACTTGGTGGCCTCCTCACCAAATCTATTATGAAAGAAGCAGGATTTATCATCCCAGTTCTGAGACAGGGGTTTGGGGGATGATGTTCTTCTAGGGGGAGTTAGATTCTGACCCCTGGTAGAATTGCTCTTCCGGTCTCTGGACTGGGATTTTCTGTCATTATTTCTATTATTGTTGCTCCTGAAATCTCGAAGTTGAATCATCGAGCACGAGGGCCACCAGAAAAAAGAGAAAAAAAAGCGCGACATATGAGAAAGTAACTTGAAAATACAAAGCACGAAAAAATCAAAAGTATCATTTGTCAATGTCAATTGATGGTACATATTACCGGATGGCACAAATAAAATGATAAAACATCGCGCGAAAAGAGTGAGAAGGGAAATTTCATTTCCAATGATTTTATTACGAAGTTTAGCTCGCCTTAACAGACTCATTGTCGCGTTTTTTGATTCGAAGATAAAACAAGCTATCAACGTGGGATTAATTCGACTGATATTGTTGGACGCGAAATATTTTAAAATATTGGTAAACGTTGCCGGAAGTATGAAATTTGATGACAAAAAATTTAATGAGCCACCAGGTGAGAGACAAAAATTTTGTTAAGGATTGTGGAATACCTTGTCGTGAGAGATATTCACACTAGAAGGTTTTCAACAGTATTTTGCGTGTTCTGCCACTTCATACAATTAAGTATGGGAGAGCCAAATCCTCGGCATACACTGGTGATTTTTGAGCCAGTTCTGAGAGTTTATGTACAGGATCTGGTACACGCACACAGACACACATGCATACGTACATGTACGTAATTATGTCATGCGTTACGTCGTTTCTTGCCTCTTTCGAGGTGATAAGAAACGATGCAGCGCATTTTGTACCAGGCCGTGACATCAATGAGATCGTTATCAGGTAATTGATCTCGGTCCGTGCAATGTATCTTACCTGTACATACGTACAGGTACAAACATACAAATGCACCAGTGTAAATTTGTTTAACGTCATAAAGACGATTATTGCCAGCTATTGGGCGGAGACTGTCATTGAGGGGTGCGAGCCCCTATTACCTCAAACGAGTATTGTCCCCACAAGGATGATAAGCACAAAGAAGTTTATCTGCGTGTCTTTCCTGCATTTGTCTGAGAACTTTTTCATTGGTATTTGTAAAACTGTTGCAAAAAAATTTTTGGAACCACTTTAAACTTGCCGCCAATCAGTGAAAACAGCTGGAAATATAGTCCCGTACTAAAAATATATTTCAACGAAAACCTACATATAAAATTATTAATAATTAAGGTAAGTAAAAATTAATTAAAATAAAAAAAAACTAGCGTAGCAAGTCATGCCAGAAAATGAAGGGATTCTTAACCAAAAAAATCTAAATAAAAAATATATATAAGCATACCTGTATAGTAAAATATAAAAATATCAAAAGGAGTGTGTAGGAAATTCACAATAAATTTTATTGCGAGGTTATAAAATTAATATGTGCGTGCGCAAATTATTCAATGACTGCTTGGCTGTTTCATCTGGAATTATCTACTCGTACTTTTTCTTTTCAAATTTTTAAAAGACAATTTTTTGCATTCCAAAATTTTGATTTTTTGGGAGAGTTGCAAAAACTGATCCATTACGACCCCCTTCCCCAAATGACATACTTTCGCGAGGTCCTTATCCATTGGTCAACGAATGTGCCGATTTTGGTTAAGTCGGTAACGTAGAAGGTCGAAGACGAGCCTTAAGTAGTATCCGTATAATTGTATTTCAATTTATAAGACGTAGTCATACCTAAAAAAATTTTTTTTTAATAAAAAAAAAGAAACATCAGCTACTATTTGGATAATCAAAATGAAAGCGGATTTATAAAAAGTTTATACGTTGTTTGAGTGAAAAAAATGTTACCGAATACAAAAACAGGAAAAAAAAAGAGGAAGAAATTCAAAAGTATATCGTAAAGTGGAAGTTTTATTTCTTTTTCCTGGAGGAGGTGGAAATACACATCCCTTTTATTTTTTAATGTTCCCTGCACATTTCAGGAAATGTGCCAAGACATTAATAATTTAAAATGCCAATGAATTTTAATAGTTTTTCCTTTTCCTTTTCCTAACAACGAAAATTAAATAATAGAATAAATAACATGATAAAGAATATAAATTGATCGAGGGCTTCACCCCTCCACCACTTCTAAAAAAAAGTTCATTAGAACGAAATTCACACAAGCTGAAAATGTGAGAAATAAGAAGGGTAACTTTTAAAATAAGGGTGAGAAGACTTTCGTTTATCTTCGGTCCTTTTCTGCAGTGCTGTTTTTATGTAGGTTTTTGAAAAAACTTTATATATTAAAATTTATTGATATTTTATTCAAACCCAGCAGTGAGGGTAGGTTAGTTTTCCGTCTCATGAGCCCAGGAAAAATTTGGCACCGTTAGCTAAAATTTATATGTATGTATATACGCATTTCTTTTTAACTCGGCAGAGGTCGCAGTTTTTATCCGATAGTCTTAAAATTTGGTACACTTATTAGGATCTACACAAGGACGAACCTTATTGTTTTTGGTCCAGCTCGACTCTATGGTTCATCTATGACATCCTATTATGTTTCATTTTTGGGACTTAAATGGTTCTAAAATGCGTAATTTTTAATCAATAGTCACGAAATTTGGTACAGACATAGAATAGGTATATTATATTCCATCATTCTGAAAAACATTGTTTCAATCGGCTGAACGGTTCACCCGTAGAGGTGATTTGAAAAAACCCTAAACTATTGCAATGTAACGAATATAAAGTCCGGATAAACCAAAGAAGCTGGCTAAAATCAGGTTTGATTTTACTTAATTTGCTAAGCGATAATGCAATAATTTACGTTCGTTTTCCAGAACTTCGAAATACACTTCATTTTTTCACGTCATTATGAATTTCTCGGACATTTCATTTTAAATGTCATATTTACCCAACATTCTTCGAAATAATTTTCATTTTTTTATTGTATTTAATTACACCATATTATATTATAATTCAACAAACTGCAAAATGTTATCAACGAAACTTCTCGTATAAAAATGATTCAAAAAATATCAAATTATTGCTAACAAGAGACGATATATTCTAGGAGGAAAAAAAATCTGTCATCAAAGAACCTTTGCTGTTATTTTATTCAACTATCAATCAATTATTAAGTTTTACGTATTCATAATTTAATCAAACATTAATTTATTTATTTATTGTTTTTTTTTTTTTTTTTTTTTTTTTTTTTTTTTGGTTAGGAAAACCTACATTTTCTAGCGTTGCTTGCTGCGCCAAAGTATTTTTTGTTTTTTACCTTACGAGAACTTCTGTTTTTTTTCTTTTCCCACTTTTTGTGTCAACGTTTCTCGTTTTATAATATTCTTCATTTTGATGCACTTTGAGAGATCATTCTGTAAATATAGTCTTCTCGTTATAACGAAATGTGCCTCTCGTTTTGAAGCACTGAATTCTAAATAAATAGAAGCGTTTGTATGCAGGGCTCAAGATATTCGGAGAGCGATAAAAGTATTCCGAAACACAAAGAAGGTAGTAAAATGCGAGAGTCAAGATGAGATTGATGAGAGGGTGAAAATTTTTCGCTGTAGCCGGAGAAGATAAACCTATGCAAAATGTGCGATAGTTTATAGCGAACGATTGAGAGTGAGCTTTTCGATTTTTTATTTTTATTTTTCGCTTTCTCGAAAATAAAAACCGTTTACTTGCACGATTTTTCGTTCGTTTTATTTTGAAACTTGGATATCGATTTCATGAACATTATTCTTCGATGAATTAGGTAACGCAATTAACCGTAGAATTCACCAAGGACAAATTATTTCGACGGAGAAATTACACTTTTTTCAATTTTTGTACATCCTGATTTGAGCTAACGAAATTTTTTCTTTCAAATCCACGCGAATGAGTCATTAAAATATGTAAGCGCTAGAAGAAAAAAAAAAATTTTGAGGCGATTTTATTCAAAATTTTTAGACCTAACTATTTTAAGAGACAACAGCTGAGCCACTATTTTACAGATTATTGCAACCGAATTCTACGTTCAGACGATTTTTCTGCTAATGATTCTCGTGCAGAAGCTTTTTCAAAACCCTGCGTAGTAGGAAAACAACACTAAAATCCTTTCAAGAAGTGAGACAAGAAGACAAGGTATCCACTAGAATTTATTCACACTGATGTTTGTGAATTCATAAATCCTGCGAGTGAATATAACAAAAAGTGTTTTGTAACCTTTTTGAACAATGTTTCCAATTTTTGCTCCATTAAAGGACGATTTAAACTAGCTCTTTTATTCTCTTTGACTTAACACCTAAACAGCTGAGTAAAAGGGAAAACTGTGCTATAGTTTATACTATTTATTTAGTCAGCTAATTTTGTTTAAAAAAACTTTTACAAGTAAAAAAGGCTAGAAGTAATCTGCCACTTCAAAATTATTTCTCAAATGTTTTCATCTAAAAGTTTTCCACTAACATAAAGTTCTTTAGTAAAAAATTTGAAATATTCATAATAATATAAAAAGAAAAATTTTTTGGTGTAAATTTTTGGAGTTAGAAAATTTGCGATCCTTTATCATTGCTACAATCATTGGGTTTTCGAGTTAAAGCCAGCAAAGTTGGTCCGACTATATCAAAATTCCTATTTAACCAATTCTTGTGTATCCTGAATTCACTGGTTTTATGGAGAAAATTGAAATTCAAACATCATGTTTGGGTCAAGTTGGGCAATTATTGCTGGTAGCAGTAACGATACAATTCATATATTTTGATACTTCTAGAATATAATTTTACTTGGTGTTTTAAGGTAAGAGTTGTATAGTTCAATATTTGGGTATTAAATTAATGGATTCTCAGTTTGTAAAATTATTTCTTGGAATGAATTAATTTATTTTAAAATCATGGGTCGAGTCGTGGGATAAGATGAATATGTTTCTTCAAGGTCAGAGTGGAAATGAGAATGAGGTAATATAAATATATTTGTTAATATTAATTTGGAGAACAGTGTTTGATAGGATTATTGTGGGGAGCTCTCACAAGTTCCAGACACTCCAGAAATTTTATTTTTTCTTCTAAAATTTTTGGTTAGAATTTGAAGTAAGTGAGAAGGTTATTGGCCTCACAGTGGTAAATTCTTTATGAATTAAAGGTACCCTGTTGAGATACCATATGGTTGACAACTTGACAACTTTACTTTTGTAGCAAAAAAACCAAACCAGACCTGGTCCCGTCGACAACAGCACTTCATAAGAATACATTTAAAAATCCTAATCTGAACCCCGTAAGAAAACAAAAGCCAATTAATCATCACCCCTTCATTTAGCAACACATACTTCGCAACGTTCAGAGAGAGAGACTTTTTTCATGTTTTCATAAAAACCAATAAGCTGAAATGGGATAGACAATGATCATAAATGTCTGAGAAAAAATTCATCATTAATTTATGATTTTGTTTTTGCAGAGAGAGTAAGAAAATCAATTTAATTTTACAAAGAGAAAACATGTAGAAAGTCATAGAAAATAAAATATCAATGAGTGCAAAAATAATAAATTTTAAAATGACATTTCAAACACCAAAGAAATCCCTATATAGGTCATCATCGATAGATTTAGACTAACCAAATTCTCAAAAAAACAACATAAATATTGTAATGGTGAAAAGCTGTCATAGGCACCACTTTCGAAGATTTGTTCCCCACTCCTTCAGAACCAAATTCGAATTTCTTTGCCCCTCATTCGAGCCTATGGGCAAAAATCAAAATTTAAAATAAAATAATTTAATGAAATGAATGAATAAATATAATTATTAATCCAGAAATCACAATGAACGCGAATTTCGGTAGATGAAAATGAGATTGAAAATTATCATACCTTAGCAATGGAGAATATTTTGATCGTGAAAGTTGTGCCTTTTTTGTTTCACACGCGCGTCCTCCATTATATTTAATACTCTATGGTCTGAACTTAGACCCTTCTCTCTCTTTCTCTCTCTCACACACATTTCTGCTACCTTTGTAACACGTTGCTCGTTCCATTATCCCTATACTTCGATGAACACGGATTGTATTGATAACAATATCGAAGTTTGGAAGAAAATTAATTTGGCCCAACCTACTAGCATTGTTACCTACTTGGAATGAAATCGTTTTTAAGAATGACCTATACGTACAGAGTTAACTGGCTGAATTTAAATTTCTAGAAGGTGGACGTTTTGTACATTTCGACCACAAATCGAGGCCAAAGTTAGAAGAATAAAGGCCGCAAGTAGAGTACGCGATGAGAAAAGAATAAATTTAATAAATTGTCTCGGTTTCGCCATCTACGCAAAATATACTTATCAAGTTTGTATTCGAACAAATTATTATTACCTATTATTAAAACCGCTGGCTGGCTGGCTGGCTGGCCTTTAATTATCCGACCCTAAATTACAAAAGCTCCTTTCTTGAAAAACAATTAAGACGCGAAAACTTTACGAACGCGGCGCCGTATTTTGACATTTGCAGAATATTTTACGTTAATTGCGACGGTTGCTTAATGTCGGCGTAAAGAACAAAGGAACCAGACGTAATATCGTACTCAAGTTACCGCAAAATCTGGTGTTTTTCAAAAATTTTCACCTAAAAATCCGCCAAACGAAACATTTATGGTTGTACTTTGCGGCAATGTTTGGGTTTTTTGTCGTTTTTTCTTCCCTTAATAATGGAATGTTTTCTTTTTTCGTAAAAGAAAAACAAAAAAGAAACAAAAACAAAGTTTACAGATTTCCCACGAATGCGAAAATTCGGACCGTTGAATATAAGTTTAAAATTATTTTAGCTGACGTGAAGATCGAGAAATTCTGCATGGGTAAGGCTGTTGAGCTGAGTAATAAAGTTTAGGCTTTTAAATTGCCTTTTAGAAAATATAGCTTCGACTTCTTTTTCAGCTTTCGGCTTCAAACTTTAGGCATTCGGCTTAATTTTTTGACATCTCTATATATTTAGGTTGGGGGTCAATCGAAAATTCGTAAGATTAGATTTTCGAAGATCATTTTGGGTCGTAAATTATTAGCTATTATCTGTTATCTACAATATAATTTTTTCTGATGATTTTTCTATACATAGAGTCGATCCAATGTTTCTTATAAGCAGAGGAGAAATTTTTTGACAAAAACTCAGCCATTTTTTCAATCTCATACTGGAGCAACAAATAATAATAGAATAGAACCCGATGCCATTTTCTCTTTCATTTTCTTATAAATGAATTTGCCTTGAATTATAGGACAGTTTTTGAAATAGGTTCTACCGAAGAAATAAGAAAAATTGTAGATTCTCGACATAATTTTCTGAAACTTCGTTCATCCTTGTCAAGTATTTAAACCATCTTCATAATTTCAGAAAAAAAAAAAAACTTCTGGCACAATAAAACTGCGCTAGAAAACTCAGTTTGCCAATGCATTCACAATTCAGAATCTGTTAAATTCATTACTGCAATAAAAAAGTCCCTAATTTTCCAAAATTATAAGAAAAAGTGTAATTTCTTCAGAATCGCAGAAAAACCACTTTCACAGCAATTTTTGATTCTCAAGTTTTCCGTAAAACTGCCAAATGAATAGATATCAAATTTCTACCAGGCCCTATCCTACATTAAGACTAATTTTCCTGAAAAGGCTCCAGGATAATAAGAAGAGGGTTGTCATTCTCATTCAGATTTTGACAAAAATTATATCAAAAGGTGCTCTCTAGTGGAAAACAATTTTCACCAAAATTTAGAACCAGTACCCAGACCCATTCCTCAGACTTACGTCCTATTGCATGATTTGTTTTGAGAAAAATTGAGTAGCAGGCGTCAAAGGTGAAAAAAATGAAAACTGCTAATTTTAGCCTGTTTTAATGATTTTCTCCTTGTTTTTTTGCAATTTTTGGACTCACAAAAATTAAATTTCAACAAAATAATTGAAATAAATATTTTTCTCCTTTTGACCCCATTTTTGCACCCCTAAGCTTTTGGGCTGATTTTTTGAAAACATTATTTGTACTTTTTTATTGTTTTAAAAAGAATAAATTGGCTTATTACTGTATAGATAATTCTGACATCATCACTGGTGGTGGAACGACGGGTCTTGTGAGGTCATGTCCTCAAGAAATAATATTTAGCCTTCACTAATCCCCTTTTCAAAAAATTCACTGTACTCACAGTGTCACTGATCACCAGTCCTATGAGATTATATGTTAGGTACAGTGAAAACTAGAATTTGGTCATTTTTAGTTTTCACTAGTCTAAACTAGAATTGGAAAATGACGTTGGACCAATCTGGTACAAACTTTTTCAAAATTAGATTTGAAAATGCCTTGGGCGATTCTAGTTCTGACCAACATATGAATATCAAAACCCAAAATAAGTTCGAACCAGTTTTGCCTGAAAATTTAATCAAAACTGTTATCAACTGCCACCAAATCTGTATTCCATCTTCGTCAACTACACTATTTCAAGTTTTTTCAGCTGATCCTTATTGAGGATTAGGCGACTCAACAACATTGCCAAAAGAAAAAAAAGTGCTACGTTGTTTTATAAATTAAATATTATATTAAACCACCTAGGCGAAGCTTTTTTTTATTTAATATATATATAAAAACAATTCTGGCACATTCAGTACTGGTTTTGACTATAGGCAGTATTAGTTTCAACTAAAAATTTATTTTCTTGTTTTAACCGGTCAAAAATAGAACCGCCCAAGGCATGCATTTTCCAAATCTAGTTTTGAATAGTCAGTACCACATTAGTCAAATGCTTTGACAATATAGTACTGACCATTAAAGAAAGATGATCTAAACAGGCAACCAGAGCGTACCTTTCGACGTACTTTGCTTTGTGTTTATGCACACCATCCTTGTCAATTTAAGGGATGCCTTTATCAGATGTATTCTTAATTTGCCAACTCCAGCAAAATGTCGAAAATACGCGGAAGGTACGCTGAGATTGCTTACTTATTCGCCGGCATGTCTTGACATTAAAAAATACATTGATCTTACGGAGCTTTACTGGTTCAGCACTATGTAGTCAAAGATCAAACGTCATTTTCAAATTCTATATAGTTGAAACTAATCAAAACTATAAATAACCATATTCAAGTTTTGATCGTAACATATACCTACAATGATCTCATTTGCATGAATAAAAATTTCAGGCATAAGATTTCTACATTAATACTTTTTTTTTCAATAAAATGTATCGTTCAAAAATTTCAAAATCCTCTGTCAAAAAAGAAGTATCAATATGTATAAGTACCGGCTATCGAAGTATATCGATATATTATATCGGTAATAATACATCAATATATGAATATCAGTATTATATAATATCAGTTTATGAAAAGTGTTGATTGAAAATTCTACAGCCGTTCACCAAAAAAATGTTTTTCAATGTTACAAAATGATTTATCCACTTCGCAATAGTTTTTACCAAATATTTTAATATTTTATATACTATTTTAATTGTATTTGACTTTGGTTTCTCGAACTTTAATTTAACGTTGTTTTCCCCCAGTTCTGGCCTCAGGGGTTTTTCAACAATTTTTTTCAGTTTTTTCTAAAACTGCTGAACTAACAGGCACTAAACTTGTTTCAAACCTACTCCAATATATGAGGAATATTTCTGGCAAAAATTTCAGCTCTATCCGTTTTATAGTTTTCTCAAAACCGTTAACACAAAATTTGGGCGATATATACTTACCTTACCTACCTTACATACGCTTATACACGCATGTACATGCACCGAAACATTAAAAAATATTAGGTCAAAATGAAAAACGTGCGAATCGTTTCCTTTCATCATGAAAAGGATAATTTTCATCATTCCATCCCTAACCCTTCGGTGAGATCAATTTTAAAATCCCATTTGCAAGCAAACTGGGTGAAAATAGGAGATTCATAAAGTAACTATCGCTCTCACAATTTGATGGGGCAACTGTCGGTTACCATCATTCATACGTATTATGTTGAATTTTTTTTTTTTTTTTGGAGGGGGCTGTTTCATTGACGCATTTGGCAATGAAAACCACATTAGCGTCAAATTAAGCAAAACAAATTTTTCATTCCCGTACTTTTTCACTTCATACTTTGGAGCGAAGAGAAGTACAAAACCAAAAAAAAAAAAAACCGATTTTCATCTGAAACTTATTAAAAAAATACATTAAAACCTTGTTTATTAATGTTTTTTCAGCATTTATGGAATATTGAAATCGATTCATTAGCATTTTAATTAAAATAAACGATTGAAAACTAAGAAATACAATTTCAAGTTTAACTCGATTTTTTTCTCACTTTTTTAATTGAGCCCACACTTCTTGCCAAACGGATATGAAATTTCTTCGTTTTTTTTTTTTCACCCCCTACATTGATGGTTCCTGATGCTGTTGTTATTATTCATACTTTTTTATCGCTTTTCCTTCTTTTTTTTCTTACTTTCATTTTTTACTGGTTCCTCAAACCTTGGTAAGATAAATTCGTTCCCATTTACACCGATTTTCGCCAACTTTTAAAAGCATAACTCTAACTTTCATTTCGGTAAGGTAGTGAGAAAAAAGTTTTCTTATACTCAGTACCCCGGTTAATGGCGATGGGCGGAAGAGGGAAGGGGCTGAGAGGGAGAGAAAAAAAATTATATAATAAATGAAGATAAATTCGGTACGAAATAATTCGCCAAACGCTTTTTAGTATTATTATTTCGTAAACGGTGTATATACCCATAATGTATATACATACGCATATATATATATATATATATATATAATCACGAACGGAGAGAACGTATGGAAGCTACGGAATACTGGAATATGTAATAATGTAGATGCATAGGGTGGCTGTCTGAAAAGAGAATTACTCACCAGGTAATTTGTAAAATGGCACTCTGAGACACGTGACGTCAGTTCGCTTTTCTTCCGTTTTACAAGTACACATCTGGTTAAAACTGCACGGCTCGGCGTACTGACAATGAGCTGACGGTTTCCTCTGAATGAGAATAGAGAGTAAAACTATCATTTGCAGCCGCCATGGTATTCTCATCTGCAACAATTTAGCAAAATGATAGCATTTACATTTAACATTCAAAACGGTTGAAATTGTCATTTTGAATAGCCATAGCCGAATATATAGGTATAATATGGTAACAGTTAGGTATGGCTGGTCACTCACGGTAGGAAATTATGTCCAATTATCTGGAGATTTTTATTTATTCATTTTGGTCACCAGTATCAGGGATTCGTTTGACGGCTTGGCAGGGAGCAAAGAGCCGTATATTCGTTCGTGAGTATAAAACCGTACTGAATAATTACGGTTCAGATTTGGTCAATATAGTAATTGTTCTTTGACGGGCGAGAGGGTTTGTGTGGTCACCAGCTGTTCTGTACGGAGCCGGCCAAAAGCGCAAATGACATTTAAACAAAAAAATATATATATAAAAACGCGAAAAAAAAAGCGCAAATTAAATTATTTAGGTGGTGACCCAAAGGGCAAATATATTCTCGTATGTTTGTCAGACTTGTTGGGTAAGAATGGAGGATCCGCTATTGCGAGATATTCAGTGCCTTACTTCACCCATGTTTTTGCCGGGATCAAACACATTTTGCCTGTAAGAAGAGGGGTCCGCTATTAAGAGGTGTCCATTAAGGGTTCATTGTAGATATAATTTTTTGAAATAGTTCGAATAGGCTTAAAAGTCTAAATGATATAATTTTTGTTCCTTCGGTGATCTCAAGCGTGTAGACGAAGTACTGTAAGTAGGTACCTACCTCATGTTCGCTTAAATTATACAAAAAAATCCTTTTAGATTTAGGGCACTTACTCATTTAATATTATCAATTTGAATAAATATTTTTGTTAAAAGTAGAAAATAAATGGGCATTATTTACATATCAAGGCTGAATCTATTTACTGAAATACAATGAGCGATGACGATTATTTAAAAACATTTTTTGCAACATCCTCCCCAAAAGTACGTTTTTTTACGCCCCTTGATGAAACAAAAAGTAGCAAATTTCGATACGAAGTCAAAAAATTATCTTCCGCACATGCGCACTTGCAACTTGAATTTCTCGCACGGGTTGATTAATTTCTGGTATGGGTTGGCTACTTTCTCAGTTTTTATTATTTCTCACTGAGAACTAAACGCTGTATTTTTTAAAAATATTCTAAAAACAAGCAAACTAAGAAAAACTTAAAAAAAATATATTGGTTTAAAAAAAATAAAATTAATAATTATTATTTGGATCTGATGAAAAAAATAAAATAAAAATAAAATTCACCGCTATTTTTTTTGGGACAGTAGGGGTCAGTTGCAAGAAATAGTGTGTGACACACGTGCAAAGTAGGTGATTGATACAAATGTGAATTTTGCAGCGTGAGCCAAAGGCGAGTGCTGCAAATCATACAAATATTCGGAAAAATAATAACGTCAAAATTCAGTATTTAGGTTGTTTTAAGCCTTTTTTCTTAAATTTTCTCAACGTTTTCTGATTGAAATTGATAGTTTTCTGTCCCAATTTGACCGCCTGAGTATGTTTTTTCAATTTCATTTCTTTAATAGCAATGAACCCATCTATGAAAAAACACACGTGCAAAAAACCGGCATAAAATTATACATCAAACAAAAGGCCACGATGAAGTATGTACGTACGTAACGAATCAAGCCTCCTTGAAATTTTTTTCATCTTCCACTCAGGACGCGCGTGCGACAAATATTTTTACACAATACACATCCGTTTCACCATTCTCTGACAAAATCAGAAAAGAAACAGAAACAGAGTAGTGTTTGTCCAAACAAATAAAATTGATTTAAAGAATGTAAAACAGGCCGCATATCTGAGCATCAGATTTGAGCCGACTGAAAAGTTTTATTCAAAAAATGAAAGATGTAGTTATAACATGACCAGAAAAGGTAGCATCTGCAAAAAGTAATGTTTTTTTTAGGCACTTTCTTTAGTTTTTTTTTTATGCAATATTATCTTTTTCTCAGTCAGTTTTTTTTTTTTTTTTTTTAATTTTTTAATACCTATTGTAACGGCCAAAAGAGGTTGTAATGTACCTAATTAGAACCACTTTCAGTGTTACACCATACACGAGATACTGAACACTGGATAAGCATTAATACCTCTATAATAATTTAAATATTCAGTTTATTATCCACAACTATCGTGGACCTTAACATATTGGAGAGACTCAATAATATTTAAAAAACACAAGTTTGAATTAACACTTTTAATAAAATAATAAATTGTACAACAACCGTACATTAATTAATATGTTAATAGTTATACATATGGGTTTACAACCCTTTAGACAAGACTGTCTGTTCACTAGTTACTCTACGAGAGAGGTTCTAGGTACTGAGAAGTTACTGTCTAGGAACTGTGTAGGAACTGTCTCTTATTCCTTCAAATCGAGGGTTTATATACTTGTTAAGTGTACGTGTTGGATAGACTAAGTGAGGTAGGGTGTTGTTATTATAGGGTTGTGCTCACTTGTGATATACTCGAGGGACAGGCACAATTAGGTCATGAGTATACAGACATTATATCTATATTCATAAAATCAAATACGGGTAAATTAGTGGTTGTTTATAAAGAGTTATAGGATGTTTTATTATTGATGAATACCTATGTTTTCGGTATTTGAAAACGTGTAAATGAATATGTTCGTCATTTATAAAAATAGACGAAAATATATGTTACACCTATTACGTTTAAGATTACAAAAGAATTCTTTGAATGGCTCTTACTTTAATTAGGTCCATTAGAGGAAGCGAATGAAAGAATAGGGTGACAAAAATTATCTGCCAATAAATAATTTCAGTCATTCTGCCACTAATGATAGATACAAATAATTTCGAAGGAGTTTTAATATTTTATTATATAAGTGAATGAAAAATGCAACTTTCTGAACGAGATTGGTGGTGAAAAAACAAGGTTTCACCGATGTGGCTTCACAACAGACAAAAAAATTACCAAATGGGGAAAAAAATAAACGAACAGAGAAAAAAATTATTAAATTATTTATTTCCTGTTTGAAGATGACTATTTTCACATTGTTGAAATAACAGTGAATCACTCTAATGTCGTGAAAATAGAGGTCCATGTTGATAATGTGATGACTGATAATGATTCGTTGAACTCTATTTTACCATTCTTAGGATTCAAAATTCCATTTTCATCAATTATTATAATATTATAAATACATTTGATAGTTAAAATATTTTTTTATGCACCTATATAATATAATACCTTACTATATAGAGTCGAAAAGTAAGTGATTGCCACTCGTATGCGATTGCAGCATTCGCTTTCGGCTCCTGTCACAGTTTTGCAACTCATCCGCAATCACTTACTTTCCTCGCTTGTATAATAATGTATAATTAATACAATAAGAAAAAGTTTTTAGGATAAAATTCGTCTTCCCCCCCCCCAGATAAGTGAGCCTTAAACTCGATATGGCTAAATCATCCTTGAACATACAATTTTTTTGTGTTGTTGCTGCCTGCCTTAAATAGTATGGCTCCTGAAATCATTAAATGACCAATATCTGCGGATCAAATGCGATATTCACAAACGTTTTCCACAATTGGTAAAAATGCAGGATGACTGGTGTTATTGAAACAATTGATGGAATGCATCCCAAGAACATTCTCAAGCATATGTTAATTAAAACTGTTTTTATGCTGTTAAGTACTTTAAAAGCCATGTGTAATGAGAAACTGAAATATTTAGATGTATTTTGGAATGTACCAGCTCGACCGCTGACCTATGCATTTTTCAAAACTCCCCATCTAGAACACATGTTTAGAAACATCACTGAAAATTATTTTATTGAAAACCAATGTATTATTGGCAATAAGGCGTATCCTTGCTCCAAATGGTGTGTTTCAGCCTTCATTGATCGTGGAAATTTCACGCAGAATTAACGATGTTTTAATTTGGTTCATGCCAGAACACGACGATGGAGATTTAAAGATCATTAATTTGCCTTCCTATTCATGCATTTTCGAAGACTGCGATATCTTGGTATAAATCGTATAGATTTAATTCCAGTTACTGTCATCAATGGATGTGTTTTGCATAATATTTGTGGAGATGCTTGCGATGAATTATCTGATTCAGAAGAAATTGAAGGATTAGCTTTAGTGCATGATGCTGAGGATGCAGTTGGAAATCACCGTATGTTTATAATCCAATTAATTATAAAAATATTAATTTTGAGAGTAACGAAGAAGGCACTTACACAGTTTAGAAATTTTGTAATGAGGAATATTTAAAATGTGATAAAGATTAGGCACTTGGTTATTTATATTAGTTGCGGATTCTTCGTGATAATTATACTCTATTCTTTTTTTTTGGTTAGTTCTGAAAATCTGAACAAAAATTTAAACTATTGGCACACCAACTGATAAATTTTAGGTAAAAAAATTTTTTTTTTCGTTTTTTATATTTTGTTTTTACAAAGAAACAACGAATACGTGACTCTAGTGAATAAGTTTAGCAAACTTCGATTTTCATTTTCAACGTTACTACTTTCGCACTCAACAACAAAGTCATGCCAAAAAATTCCATTATTTGAAGAATTCTGTGAAGTCTGTCTAGTATATCGAACAGTCTAGCCTGAATCAATAAATTTTAATTCATGAAATTAATTGGGAAAAAAATGAAATTGAAAAAAATAAAAAACAGTAATACCTGGATAACGATGCGGCAATATAAGCTCAGGTTAACTTAAACCATAGGTATATCTTTGTTGCTTCCTTCCGACTCATTTTGTAAATTATTAACAAACAAGAAATGCTGGATGCTTGGGTTTGACAAATATTTTAAAAATTAGCTAATCAGAACGATCAATCGGAGTTGTATTATTCCTAGTTGCCATTAAACAGGAAAATTATGAGATCCGTATTGTAGGATCTTTAAAGAAATATTGCTCTGAAATTTTTTGGTAAAATTTGATTGATGATCGTGTGGAAGATACTTCAAGTTTAACTCAAAGAAGGAAAAATTAAGTCGAACATCGTTTCAGTATCGTAATGGTAGCACCTATACAATTGTGGCTGCACATTTAATACAATATCCTAAATACTGCAAAAGATCATAATAATATTATGTGTCGTTAACTTACAAGCCTAAGTGTAATTTTTTTAAGCATTAAATATTCGACTAGGCTAATTTCTGTATGTACATATACCAACAATAAATAAAATTTGTGCTTACACGATCACCTCAGTAGCAAATGTGGTGGGAGTGAAACATTTGAAGTATTATTTCTTCGTAGGTCCCCGCCCACCCATTCATAGCAAAAGAATATTTTTTCAATCGAATGTATTCGTAATTTTGTTCCACTCTTTTTCGTTACTCACTGTGTTTGACTCCCTCAGCAATATGTTTTCAATTTTTAATTGTATGGCTAACTCGATGAGAAAAGCAGGTAGAACTCCCTGAAAATTGAATATAGAATGATACGCGGTATACTGACGAATGCAATAAAATTTTGCACTACTTTCAGGTAGTTCTGTGTGATATTTTTAATCTCACCATCAATCTTAGAAGTTTACTAAGTGATTCTTGGTAACGTTTATTTTTTATTCACGCTGAAAATTAGAACTATTAGAAGTATTATCTACATAAACCATTGTTACTCCTTCAGGAGTAATAATTTTCTTTCGATTAAAGTTATTAGGTAAACATTTTGAAAATTAAAGCACCAAATAAAGTAGGTAGAAAAGAATAATAAAAAATGGCGCTTTATAATTGCGAATTGTCAGTCACTAAATTTCACGAATATTTTTACGACTTTTCAGCTTTACTTCAGCATCCTTCTACTGATCTCCGCGCTCACGTGTACAATTTGAATACTAAGATCAAATTTCTAAAAGCCATTCAGATTGTGTTTACCGAGTAAAGTGGATGTGACGTCACGTTGAGTGAAACTTTTATCTTATCTGGTAAAATTTCTGAACTCACGTCTGTATTCCAAAAATTCCCAATCATACATTTTGAAATGTTAAAAAGTAACATTGTGGCATCAAAAGTATCAAAATCATCAGTTTTAAGAAGAAAATGAAACTGATTACAGGTACTTCAGTAACTGTGTGTATCGTAGGAACAGACATGTCCATTTCAAGCTTGCATAATGAAGTGCTCCCAATTATATTATACGTTTAAATTTATTGTAATAAAATAAATTATTAATTTGAAATTTATTTTTCATTCATTTATCGAAGTTGGTAACGTCATCTTCCAGGAGACTTGAAGCAATTATCGATACTTTTCATCGGGTAGTACCTGAAATTTTGCAATAATTCCATTTAAGAAAATAAATAGAATTTATTTATTAATCTAGGTAATTACCGACTTTTTAAAATGAATAAAAATGAAAAAAAACTTAAACCCTGGCAACAGGATCTAAAGCTGGAAAAATGTGACTGGGTTGGTCTTGGTAATTAATACTGGAGATTCCTGTTCCGGGATTGGTCAAATAGTTTGATAAATGGTGTTGAAAAACTATGATTCTACAGAGACGATCAAATATCGAATCTGAATCGACGGTCAAAATGGTTCATCAATCAGGTTAAAGCAGCCAAAAATCAGCCCTGTCTGTACTTTGAACATATTTAACCTATTTCAAACTATACGTATTGCGTACAAACTATGTACATATTTGGTTTATCGCATGGTTCATAAAGCTCTGTTGGTTTTTTTTTTTTTTGGGCAGTTTCCACCACAGCATAAATTACATATGAAAATCGCGCGGGACCAACCAGAAAAGGAAAGGAAAGGGCTGCGAAAAGACAAAAAAAAAAAAATTTCCAAAGGGAATGCTATGGTCGTATAATTTTCGTGCTGCAAATTATGGGCAGACATACGACGTTTTCAGAAATGAGAAATGAAATAATGTCTCTCGTTATCATAACGGACGCAAAAGCGAGTACAATTATCCTTTTTTCAGGCGCATACCGTAAGGATGATAAAGATGAGGAGGGAGGAGGTGAAAAGGCAACCTGTGGAAAATATATACATGCGGGTAACGAATGGCAGCCGCGTTGGCTGGCCGAACGCAGTCGGCGGCAAAAACAAAGAAAATAATAAAACTACGGAGAGAAAAAATGCGACGTCAAACGACGTGCAAAATATTGGAAAAGGTACATAAGGCCTACAGGCCGAGTGAAACAGACTGAACGACTCCATATAACTGCTTTTCCTCTAAATATGCCAAATGTTTCGGAAGAAAACGATTAAATTTCAAGCAGACGATGGTCTAGCAAGGTCGTAGATGGGTCCAAAACAACACCTACCACCTTTACCAACCACTCCCCCATTCATAACAAACACCGCCGTCGGCGACTAACCCCCTTATCGAACGTTCAATCTTCTCTTTTAATCCAGAAACAAAACTTGTTGGTTTCTCACCCATTATTCTCTCGCGTAAGAAATTGAAGTGCATACTCTACTGCAAGGAGTAGAGTAAGGAACTACAAATCATAATGATCAGATCTCAAACAAATCTGACCGATGCAACCGTAACGCAAAAAGCTGAGTGCTGCTGTGGTTATACTCACAAGAATTGATGACACGTAGCATTTTTTTTTTAGGGGGGGGGTTTATTGTCCAGTACCTTAATAAATATCGAGTAGTTGTGTTATTGTTAAACTTATTTCAAATTCAGTGGGATTAAATAACTACGATTCAACTATGCGTTACCGGTCTATTTCTCACAAATGATACACTACTATTTCAAAAAATTTCTACATTTATTTCTTCTACCTTCCTCTATTAAGAGGAAATGGGGAAAAAAATCACAGTTCTAAATATCATCTTGTTTTAAGTGATAATTATTTTAAAATTGTTTCAATTTTGTGGTATGCCAACAGGGGTGGTGGCACGCCATGACAAAACAAAACCCGGTAGGCTGCACATTTATTAAAAAATGTCGCACTCAGACAACCCAAGGTTCCCAGAACATCTTTAGGGTCCATGGCACTAAGTCCCAAAAACACAAGTTGGACAACAAACACCAGGTAGGGATCGAAAGCCTGGTGTGCTTGAATAGCTAGTCCAAGGTAAGGTTCATGGTAACCCCTGAAACTCGGAAATTTTGACATAAAAACCAATTTACAAAAAACAGCGGAGTTGAAACATTGAAACCCCACCAAAGAAAGACACACTACAAAGAAGGAAGTATGGTCAACCCCGCCTTTTTATCCACATATAAAGAAGATCAGCACATTACAAAAGTAATAAGAAACAAAGTAAACATATCTGGACCTTTATTTAACTACATAAAGGTACAAACCAGAACAGTATTTTAACAACAGAGATCTATTTTCATAAATGGAAACGACAGAAAAGGAGATGCAAATAAAAAACAAGACTATAAAAGTGAGACATAATTTTATATGTTACCAAGCCAGTATTGAAGTCAAACAGAGAGTGATTGGCCCGAATTCATTGTGATGGTATACAAATTGCAATCAAAAGAGATACAGCCAGATCCAGATAAAAATTTCCCTATTTTAATTTCACGTATATATTTAAAAGAGAAAAATTATTATCTACATTTGTAAAACCTGGTTACGTATCAAGATTCAAAAGACCTGAATGTTGACAGTAAAAGCTGCGGATTTTATTGGGATACCTCAATTATAATTGTGTGGATTTTCTACCCATAGTTGCATTTAAGGACATTCATATAACGTGACGATTGTGTAATACTTTTCCACTTAATTACCTCAGAAGAGGATAAATCCTCAAAACCGAGAAGAATGCATGAAAATACTGAAGCAACTTGAAAATTTTCCCAAAACTAAATGATACGGAAATTGAGTTAAATTTTTTTCTTTCGTCATAAGATATAAAAAAAACCTAAAGCAGATACGTACAAGAACAAATTTAGGTTAAAAACAAGTTTTTAAAGAATAGGCTTTTATTTTATTTATTTGACTTTAGCTTCATGCGAAATGAACATTATTTCGTTGCGGTAGGTTAACAGCAGTATTGATTTATTTTATAAATCGCAGTAGCGAGTAGAATAAAAGCTAATGAAAAGGCTAGCGATCTGTTGAAAGAACACAATTTTCTCTTAATTTTTCAAACATTTTTTAGGCATTTTTTCGAGATTACATTTTCAAATCAACATTGAAACCTAATACGTTTGAAAAACGTTTTGGTTTAATTTTGAGATTTCCGAGAATCGGTGTTCACGACTGATCTTGGTCTAAATTTGTACACTCCGATATGTGTTTCAATTTAGTCCGAGTATAAAAGAATTATCTTCTCATTCGAGAGTTTTAGGGACGAAAAAGTGACGAGTTTTGTTGTTGAAGTGAAGGGACGCGGGTTAACATTGATTTTTCCACACGACAGCAACATGACTCGTGATCGGTGTACGACCATCAATGACATACGAGTATTCAATGCACGGTGCCATTCGCCAAAATTTTACTGTCCACCCCGGGAACACCCTGTATATAGGTACACCAGGCTTGTCGGTTGGTGGTGCCACACAAAATATTGGTGCATCAGACGATAGCGATTTCGGCGAAGGTGAGGCACGTGAGAAAAGTGAGAATGCGTGTGTTTGTGCGTGCGTGTGTGCGTGTGTGTGTGTGTGTGTATGCGGGGGCGTGTGTATGTGTGAGAGAGGGTAAGAAGTTTAGCAAGAATATAGCAGATATGAAGATGGCTGGGAGAGGGAAAAGGGTAAATGGGGTGCGCGCACGAACACACATCTTTTTCGTCGTGTAAAAATTTTCCTCTAACTTTATTGCGTATTTTTCTTATGTCGGCCCAATATATCTTTCTCCTAACCGAGATAAATACAGAGAAAAACGGTGAGAGAGAGTGAGAACGATTCAATGCCGGAGTAAGTGGAGAAGAAAAAATATCCGTCGTTTTAAATCTTCCGGCCGCTGCTGTTGCTACCGCTACGTCTGTCGACCAACCTCTCTGCAGCCTCTCTGCAGCCTCTCTGCAGCCTCTCTGCAGCCCTCCAGTCGCCTCACTTCGATGGAAAATTATTTTTATATCGCCGTTACGCGTATTTTCCCAAGACGGACGTTAAGTCGTTTAGTGCCAGCCACTGCTCAAATATTTCGGTGGTTTTCCATACCACTGTGCACCGCTTTTCTTTTTTTTCTTCCTCAGTCCGCTTTCACCGTTTTCCTCATTCTTTTCCTTCCTCCGTTCAGCACGCCCTCATTCACTGGCCAACTGACAACCCTCTACTTTCTTCTCCTTTGTCGAGACATTAACGAAAAAAATTTCCAGACAATTTGCTTTATTGTAGACTTTGAAGATGCGCTAATGACTGTTATTTTCGCGCCGATTTTCGTTTATTATTATTATTGCTATTAGTACCATTATTATTATCATCATCATTATTTTTGTATTTCTATTTGTACGAGTGTTTGGTCAAACTCTACAGTTATGCTCAGCTGTGGATTACGTTCTTCGTTAATTTTCTAACAGCCCTTTGATATGACATTTTGAAGTACGAACGAGTTATGCACAATTACAGCAGAAAACGTATTCTAGTTATTGGAGCAGTGGCGTAGCTTCGGTATGGCAAGTGGAACAGCTGCTCCAGAGCGCCTGGCTGAGTGAGACGTAAAATTTTTGGGGGAAAACAATGAATTAGCTAATAAAAAATAATTGAAGTTGGAAAGGGGAGGGGGCAGCAAGGTTACGTTTGCTCCAGGTTGCTCAAAACCTTGCAACGTCATTGTGTTGCAAACAACTGCTAAATGCCAGGACCGTATGGAGAACTTATCAGTCAAGACTGATGTATTTAAATTAAAATTTTAATATCTTTCAATAAAGACTATATTTCGAATTTATAATTTACTGCTGTAGTTTATAATGCGCAGATTGTGGAGAGTACAAATTAGCAACATCGAGATAGCCCAAATGAACAGAGATTAATGATGTTTTCAAATTATAACCAGCGAAAAAATTTCGAAAACGATCGTAAATTTATGACGAATTACACTTTTGCAACACCCAATGGAAAAATACGTTTTTTAATGATTTTTAACTGAACAAAAAGTAGCGAACTTCAATATAACGCGAAATAGTGATTTGTGATACAAGTGCAAAAAGTTATTGATTTTGATACGAGCGTGAATTTTGCAGCCCAAGTCAAGGCGAGTGCTGCAAATCACACGAGTGTCAGTCACCTACTTTGCACATGTATCACATACTATTTTTTGCAACTCACCACCACTTTCTCCCAAAAAATGGCGATGATTTTTTTTTTTTCTTCGGATCCCAATAATAATTAATTTTTTTTTTTTAATTTTTCTTTGAATTTTTCCCAGTTTTCTTGTCTTTAGAATGTTTTTAAAAAATTTGGTATTTAGTTTCCGGCCAGCGAAAAATAATAAAAACTGAAAAAGTAACCAACCCATGCAAGAAATTAATCAATCTGTGTGAGAAATTCAAGTTGGAAGTGCGCATGTGCAGAAGATAATTTTCTTACTTCGTATCGAAATTTACTACTTTTTGTTCCATCAATGGGCGTAAAAAAACGTACAATTAGGAAGAGTGTTGCAAAAAAATATTGTTGGGCACAAAAGCACTTTTGAGTTAATTTTCTAGCACAGCTCGACGACTTTCTCAGTTTTTTTGTTTTTTTAAAGTAAAATTATGAGATTTGGTAATTATTTGGTTTTAAGAATTTTTGTGAGTAACTTTTTCGATTGTTGAGAGGGGTGAGAGAAGTACGAAGATTTTTTTGGATTAAAAAAATAAAATTATTAATTGTTATCTGGTTCTAAAACAAAAAAAAAACCAAATTGTCGCCAGTTTTCTTTTTTTTTTGGAGTGGGGGTTGCAAAAAGTTGGGTGTAATACGCCTGCAAAGTAGGTGATTGAAACTCGTGTGATTTGCAGCACTCGACTAGGATTTCGTAAAATTCACCCTCATATCAAAATCACCTACTTTTTGTACTTGTATAACAAATAACTTGGGAATGAAGAATTTAAAAATGATACCTCTATGTTTTCAGAGCTTGATACGTGAAGTTGGGCTTCGGCACCTCTGAATATAAACATCTGTTCAAAATTCATTTTTAAATACAGTCGAACCTCTATTTAAAAAATTTTCCATTTGAAACGAATTTTCCAGAGAAACCGAGAAATCTCCTTTAAAAAATTGTTTCATTCAACGAAAAAAAATTTCTATACAACGACGTAAAATACCGTAAGCTTAGCAGTTTAGATCAAAATGATATAAGTAATCAATGATAACCTGGACTTGGTGAGTGATAGGACAATCGAGGATGGGGAAAATATGGGTAAGGCAGTAGAAGTTGATTAATAAGTGGGAGCACTTTTACAATCAGCACTTTACGAAAAGGGTTCAGTATGACGAGGAAATTTTTTTACCGTGATAAATAATCTTTGTTTCTTAGGGTATTTTCAATATTTCAATAAAGACTTGCTTTTTCGAGTGTATTTTTGTAATTTCTATTCCACCCTTATTTTTTGTAAATAAACGACCCCAAAGTCGGAAAAAGCAGTCAAACCAAAGAGGGAAAAAGAATTCTATTTAATGTAATCTCTATTTGATGAATTTTTTTGAAGAACCGTCAAGTTTGTTAAATAGACGTTCGACTGTACAAAATAAAGATCACTCGAAATTTCCAAAAGATGCTCGTAGTAGCAAAATATGTTTCGAAATAATTAAATGAAAACATATGAAATTACGAATAAAATGGCTTCCCACCTCGGTAACTTTTTTTTATATATATAGAAGGTGGTAATTCTGTGCGTGACACACGCCTATTCTCATCACTAAAAATGTATAGATTGAAATAATAAACTTAGGATACAAAATTGCTAGTCTGCAGACCTCATTTCAGGGCAGCACTTCTTGGTCAATTTAAACATAGGTATCTAAAAGCGCAAATGTGAAAACTCCATATTTGACGAATGGGCGAGGCATTACGAAAATAGGCTACATCAATAAATTATAATATAATATGTAGAGCCGCAGAAAATTAGGCAATTAACAAATGAAAACAATATGAAATATTTCCACAATCGTCACCTTCGAACGAAACTAGCGTAAATTAAAAAAGCCCATTTTTGCATTATTCATATCAAAATTCTCTTTTTGCTGCCCTCTATTATTTAGTAATGCTTTCTCCTCAAGTCCATGTTGCTTAGAAATTGAAATAAATGCCGGATGCAGACTATCTTAAGTCAGTGTGCGAAAGGATTTGTTCTTGCAGAAGTAACTTAACTCCACTTTTTTCTAATTTATTTGCGCAAAACTATCTCAAGTCCTAGTTAAGCTAATTTATTTTCTGAGATGAAAGAATTAGTAGGTGCAGAAGTAATTTGGATCCACTTTTTTGATCAATTTATTGGTGTAAAACTATCTCACGTCCAAGATAAGCTATTTTTGCACCGACATTTTTATTAAGGGCTCAGGGCAAAACTAGCTCATATAGGACATACGATACCGCTGGAGAATAATTTTGTTTAATACTACATCTTAAATCCTTTAATTTAGATGAAAATAATAGAAATTCAATTTTTTTTAAGATAAATATCTTCAGTTGGTTTCTCGTACTAATATACTATCATTGGTTCCACATCCTATTGTAATAACTGAGAAATATTAACATTCTGAACTTTCTTTTCACTCTCCTGAAAAATGGCATTTTTGGACTAAGGCCCATATTCACAAATGTCACATTAACCTCCCTTCACTGAAGCTTCACTTGAAAATGACTTTTGGCACAATTTCGTAGTTAAGAGTGTGGTAACATTTTATTTTTACATTGGAACTCTCATAAGAGATACAATGTTGCCACATTTTTAAGTACAAAATTGTGCAAAAAAATGTTTTAAAGTGAAATTTAAGTGAAGGGGGGTTAAAGTGACGTTTGTGAATATGGGCCTCAGACTGGTTTGATTTTGGGGCGAGACGACATTGTTCAAACAATCAACACGGTATAGAATGAGGCTCGTATAGTTTTGCGAATAACTGCGAACAGGCAACACACTGCCAGTGCCACACGTCAGCATCCCAAGGAATCGGGTACTTACCCAACAACGATGTTGTGTAGGTCGACAGCGAACGTTGCATAACGCTTCAACTGACATAAAGTTGATTCAAATCTGAGCATTCCCGTGGGCTACATACTTCGGGCAAACTTATATGGGTTACAGCAAAAACGCGAGAAAAAAAAACAAACTTACACGTAAACTCCTTTTAAACTTTGTGGAAGATACTTTCGCAAAAACTTACACAAACGGTTGTTTCGACTGATAACGTCGTATCAACGTGGCAAGCGAGGGCTTATTTATACCACAGTCGAGTAACAACAACACTCTTGTGCTCCAGCAACGCGCCAAACTTTCCAATCTGCGACGAGAAGAGAGAGAGAGAGAAAGAGGCCCAATGTTTTCGGGACAGATTACGATGGCGGCGGGAGGATTCGCCAGCAATTTCCGATAGAAAACACGAATACGGAAATAAAAATGAAGAAAAAAAACTAAAAAAAAACTATAAAAAAAAAAAAAAAAACAGAAAAAAGTAAAATGTGGAGAAAACAAAAAAAATAGTAAAACGTTAAAAACGAAAACAAGCTCTCCGGGGACTAAATCACCGAGAAAAGATTTATTCGAGAATATTCTCGACGTGGGCACTTTTCTAATTGGAGTGAATTATTGTAGCGCCAATGCTCCAGCGGCTGCGATCATCTGGATCAGGCAGACAGGTGGGTCTGCTATACGCGAACCTAGTATCTTCCTTCTACCCTCCAGTCGTCCGTCCTTCTTCGTTCGCCATCCTTGATAATGGATAATTTATAAGACTGGAGGCACTAAAGCGTGAAGCGCCCAGCGGTCGACGTACCTATGATTTTTTTTTTTTTTACGTGCCTACCACGTCTGTTTAACTTCATCATCATCATCATCATCATCATCATCATCATCATCATCATCACCATCATCATCATTATCATCATCAATAAAAACGAAAAAAAATTTGGAACATTGCCGCAACGAAAATTTATTTTTTTCGTTCGTAAAGGGTAAATCAATGTAGAGGTTTGTTCATTTTTTTTTTTTTTTTTTTTCAAACTCTCGCTTTCATAAACGCTTTTCGAGAATTAATCGCCCGCAAACTTCCGTATTTTGGAGTACTACCAAAATATGTAGCGTTGAGAGTCGGAATTTCTAGAGAGTGAGGGGCTAAGGGTCGATTACAGTGGAATCGGCACCAGAGAATAGCCGAACACAGCCATGAACAAGCTAATAATGTCGTCGTCCACCAATTATTACTATCCGCGTCTACCCAACGTTCTGTAGAATTATTTTTTATACAACGAAATAAAAACCAAGCCACCAAAAGGTAACCGACGATGTGCTCGGTTCTCACGTCTTGTAATCTCGAAAACTAAAACGTTCAGCAAAAGCAAAAGAACGATCAGAACACTACAATCGAACTTTGTGTTTACAGTCGTAACACGATTCTAAATTACTCAAAAAACAACGAACTCGAGTAAATGGGTAGGTACGTAATTTCTACAACGGGACGGGGATGATTTTTCCTACACTCAACAAACTAATTTCGGTGAAAAACACAATTTTGTCGGTCAAGGAGTGTCCTTAAAGTAGAAGTAAAAGTTGTATCGTTAAATGAAATTCAAGGCTTGTAAGAACTTACATATTTCTGACTCCTGTCGTCTCCTTTCATACGAAATTTCGATATCCCTCATTCAGTCATGACTTGGGAGATAAAATTTTGATTCGGAGGGTATAAATTAACGGGCCCTCTCGGTGGCTTACGCTGGATTTTATCACTGAAAGGGGGATAGCGGAGCCAGGGAAAAAAATTCTCCAGGTGTTTTTTTACGTTTCAGAACATATTTTCGTGTTTTTTTTTTTTTTTTGTTTTTTGTTTGTATTTGTTTTTTTTAGCTTTGGCGGTTTGACCCCGAAAACCTCTATGGAAACGGCCTCGACGCCCTCTTCGAAGATTTAATAGACAATCGATATTTATTTAAAAATTTGGGCCTATCTGGGCCCTCTGAGAAAGTTCGATCCAGTACTTTTGGTACTCTTCCTCCCTTTCTGAGACTCTGCATTCAGCCATAATAGCTGTACGTGCCACATAAGATGGGCAAAAATAGCCGGACGAACTTTTTTCGAGTTTAAGGCGGTGATATATACCTTGAGGGGTAGTACGTGTAACGCATATAGCCGGCTATAAAAATTATAGGTGACTGTATCCGTACACAGACGATATTATTTCATTTTCTTAACGATATCCCTGAATTCCATTGACTCTTCTTCTTCTTTCTTCACAAATTTATCTTCTTCTTCTTTCCATTGTTTAAAAATTACTTTATACACAAGCCTATACCTAATGGTATTCGGTAACCTCGTTTACACTGGTCCCTCGAATATACGAATCCCTCCATTTCATGTATTACCATTACCCACTCACCACAGTGCAAAAATGCATCCCTAAAAGTGTGTATAAACTCTTGTTTCAAAGAGAATTAGACACATTTTTTTAGTCTCTCTTAGAGTATTACATTTTGTTTTAGACTCTATTCGAGTAACATTCTCAACACAGTTCTTGATTGTAATGTAAAAATTATTAAAGTGTCAGAATACTATTTGTGATTGAATTATTTTACCTAAAGCTTTGTACCAGAAAAGTTAAGGTCCACCATACAAGTGCGGATGATTTTTATTTAGAGATATTAAATTTACTCGTGTAAGGTGTAATCCATAAAAGAGTATAATCAAACAGAAATATCACTCTTTTATGCCGTTACAGTACAAACAACCCAGGGTAGCACAAACAAACCTCAGGTTACATCTGTAAAGTACTGTATTCGATAGAAACTACAAAGTTATCAAATAATCATTAATTTTCACATAGTTCAGCGGAGATTGGTTCACAAGCCAGTAATTAAAGCAAAATCCTAGGGAGACAAACACCACATTAGACAGGGCAAGAGTTATTTTCTTCAGATATGTTATATTACTAGGGCCATATAGTGAAAATTTGGGACTGGGGAGGAAAAATTTATGATCTTTCCCAATCATTGAAAATTACGTCGATGTTCAATGTGATATTCAGAATTTATCTGTAAGAAAAGTTTCATAATATTAGAGAAACCTATTTTGCGAATTGAGAAACCAAAAAATTTTTTCAGGAGTTTTTCTAAGAAAATATACTACATTTTTTTTTATTTATTTTTTTTAAATGGCGGATCCCTGAAAAGTCTGGGATGGTGAAATCCCTCCTTCCACTCTTTCAAGTCTACATATTACCTAAGCGTATGTCCTATTACCTACAATATAATATAATGTATAGAGGTAGTGGGTGGGAGGAGAAGAGAGGAATATCAACAAAAAAAAAAAAAAACCGTAAAGTAATAACTGACAACCACAATTTCACTTCATGTCGATAAGATCTTAAATACCAAATAAAATTGATGAAAAAGAATTGAATCAAATAATCAGGGTTGCCAGTTGCCACCAACAAATTTACAAATTGAATAATCACAAACGGGAAAGTCTAAAAAAAACTGGTATGCTAGAGCCTGGAAGACGAAATATATCTAATTTAGATTTTTTTGCCAGAGGGGCAAGATCAGTCGTCGATGAGCGTGCCAGAGGGCAATGCCCCCTGGTCCCCTTGGTTACGGACCTGTTGGTAAATATTGTTCATTTTAAAATTCCAGTGCTGTGTCCAACTTCACCAGCTCCTTATCTGCGTCAAAGCCCAATTTAATTTGTACATTCGTGTGACAATTAGATGTTAATAGAACTGCACGACACATCAGCCTGGGCAGCTGTATTTTATGTTTAATGACATGATTTATCCCCGCTAGGAAAATTTGTGTTTATCTTATGGTGCCTCGTCTGCTGCCGAATGAGGTCAGCAATGTCATAAAAAAAAGCAATCGTACAACCAAAAATACGAATTTACATTTTTGGTGAACTAGGCTCACACAATACGAGGTTGTGACTGTAGATGTGCACATGCGCCAACCGCCCAGCCCTTCAGCAGGCTAGCAGTATTAGACGCTATTCTACGAATCATTATTGATCATTTTTTTTTGCGACTAACCCCCTCTTTGAATCCGCCACTGATTCTGCACTATTCAGCTTTTAGAAACACATCTAATGAGTTCATTGTCGCAAAGAAAATTCATAAGATGAAGCTTGGCAATGCGTCTGAATTTCGGGGACCATAATTTCGATTCTTTCAGTCGCCTCTCGTCCATGGAATACACAATTAAAACGATTCGATGTGAAATACGAAGAAAATCAGCAGATCAACGCCGATAACGGATGAATAGGTCTAAATATTATTGTTAGAAATAATATTTAAAATAATGTTAAAAGTGACGAGTCGGTTATTCGCGAACGAGTCTTTCGAACAATAAAAAAGAAAAGAAGTTAGGTTGTTGTTCGAATGAAAGAAGTACTGATAAGATTGCGATCAGAAAGTTAAGGACAAATTTCCACATAAAACAAAATGCAGGATTTAATTTATATCCTTAGATTAGTACGCTTAAAATTTAAATCTACGATTTGTTCAATTTGGTGAACGAGAACGATTGAATTAGGTTATTCAGCTGAACTAAAATACTCAGCATTACGTGCTAGACCACGGTAGTTGGCTAAGGGGTGTTCTTCCTCCCCCATTTTTTCTGTCCGTCAGAGACAACCCCACTGTACGACAATAAAATATATTATCAATGAATATTAAAGAAGATTTAAGATAGGCCTGCTCAGTTTTCAGGAGAAAGAATGCGAGATCAAAGAAAAGGAAAAAAAAAGGTCCGGCATCGATGTCGAGGGACAGCAACAGGTGAGCTACAAAACTCTTGCAAAGGATATAAGATCGTCGTCCAAGGTATTACGCTGGCACAAGGGTACTCAAACGAATGGACGCGTTTCGATATAAACTTTTGCACTGTTTTCTCATCGTTAGCTTCGTGAATCAAAATTCCCACAGCGACGACATCGTCTCCTCTACCCTTCTCCTGCCTACGTCGCCGCCGCCGCCAAAAAAACCAAATAGAACAATAAGAGAAAAAAAAAGCGAAAAAAAAAACTAATAATTGGAAAGTTTTAAATCTGATCAACTTGAACTTGAAAACAATTCGATTTTTCGATTTAAGAAAAATTTGGACTTCACAAAAGGAAATTTGACGAAAAATTGTCTGAAAAATAACTGCCCCAGAAAATATTATACCTATAGACGATTACTGCACTATTGCATTGTTATAAGTTGAAGAAGACAGTCCAGAATTTTTTGGTTTGAGTAAACGAAATAATTTTCTGCGAAAGAAAAACACATTTTCGATGTTCATTTTTAAGTAGGTATTCTTCAGAAAATCTACTTATTACGCTTGATTCGGTATTAGCCCCAAGGGTTGGAGGTGGGTACGTTTTTCGTTTCATGATGACAAGAAAATATTGGAACCAATAATTCAAATTCATATATATACCAAGTGACCCAAAAGTCGTGCAACCCAAACATTCAATTGTAAAAATTCGAAAAAAAGAGATAGAGGGCTGAAATTTTGCACTCTCAAAATTTCAGCTATGTATCTATAATAGTCTAATTTTGAGTAATTTTTGATTTTTAATTTCAATTTTCGTATTTGTTGCCAAACAAACTTTAAAAAATTTTAAGTGGCCAAAGTTTTCCAAAAATTCTGAAACTCGCCACAATAATGAAGGATGATTACCAGATTAAGCAGGTAAAGTTTCACTTCCTTATCTCAATTTTTTTTAAAAAAGAATTTTTCTAGTGATCTGTACGCATAAAAAAGGAATCAAAAAATTTTAAACTGTAAAAATTTTCAAAAAATTTTGAAACATGGGATAATGATAGGGAAATGGTTACTCAATTATGAGATTATGCAACTTTTTGTAGGCACAAAATAAAAAGTTGCATAACTACTCATTGCAGGTGTTATCGAGAAAAAAACATTGCCGTATGAAAAATTGCATACCCAAACAAATTTAAGGAAACTATTATGACAAAATTCTGCCTTAAAGTGAAGTACCGCACCAAAGTCTGGATCATTGGAAAGGATGAAATAAAATTTTTGAAATTGAAAAATTTTTTTTATTTGTTTTGAAAGCATGGTATAGATTATAAAGAAAATTCTTAAAAAAACAAGGATTAAGGTACTGCAGTGAAACTTTACCCGTTTAATCAGGTAATCATTCTCTATTATTGTACCATATTTCAGAATTTTTTGAGAACTTTTACCATTAAAAATTTTTTTTAATTTATTTTTCAAACATGGAAAAATTATAATTAAAAATCAAAAATTCCTCAAAGTTAGATTATTACAGATACAGAGCTGAAACTTTGCATGAATAATTGAGTAACCGACTTCTGCAACTATGCCAAAATTCAGCCTTGTATCTCTTTTTTCAAAATTTTTACATTTGAAGGTTTGGGTTGTGTGACTTTTGGGTCACCCGATATATGAATATAGGTTCATTTCGTGTTCCCTCGGTGAAGGTGGCAATTTTTATTAGATAATCACGAAATTTGATACGTACATTTATACTAAGCTAAGGACCAAACATGTTGATTTTGATGCGGATAGGCCGGATGGTTCTTCCGGTACAATCATTTTTGTTTTTATTTTGGCTATAAAATGCTCAATTTAATATCAATAGACACAAAATACAGAAAAATTATTTAGCATAATTTATTGTAGTACGCTACTAATTTTGGCGTGGAGCAGCACGACGGTACTTCCGATACCGCTATTTTTGTTTTTTATATTGGTCATAAAACGCGGAATTTTGGAAAAATATGTGCGAAATTTGAAACAAATATTTATTATAATTTATTGTAGAATACTATTAGTTTTGGTGTGGATTAGCCAGATGGTACTTCCGGTAAAGATACTTCTTTTTGTTTTTAGTGTGGCTATAAAATGCTTAATTTTGAACAATTATGCAACATTCTACCAATTTTTGTGTCCATCGACAGGATGATATTTCCTTCAAGTCAATTTTGGTTTTTAATGTTTCAAACTGTGTAATTTCTAAATTCAAAACAAATATTATTAAGTAGGTTTTCTTTAGAAAATCTGCTTATTACTCTTGGTGCTGTATTAGCCTTTAGTGTTGGGGTGGGTACGTTTTTTGTTTCATGATCTCAGGAAAATTTTGGCACCAATAACTCAAATTCATATACATAATTATATATTTAAGTCAACTTCTTGTTCCAATGGTACAGGTCGCAATTTTTGTCCAATAATCACGAAATTTGGTACGAACATTTTCACTGAGTCAAAGAACAGGCCTATTGATTTTAGTGCGGATTGGTCAGACGGTACTTCCGGTACAACCATTTTTGTTTTTATTTTGGCTATAAAATACTCAATTTGGCACCAATAGCCATGAAGTCCAAAATAAATATTTATTTTGATTCATTGCGGTATACTTCCAATTTTGGCGCGTATCCGCCGCATGGTACTTCCGGTGCCGCTATTTTTGTTTTCATATTGTAATTTTGTTAAAAATTACTTAATTTTTATGTTATAAATTAAAAAATAATACGTTTTTAATCAATAAAATTAATTAATTAATTTAATAATTTTAAATTAAAAATACTATTATAATTTAATATGCGGAATTTTGGAACCATATGTACGAAAATTGAAATTAATATTCATCAAAATTTATTGCAGCATGCTATCAATTTTGGTGCGGATCTACCGGACGGTAGGCCCGGCAAAGTTAATTTGCATGAATTTTCGTTTTCACAAAAATTAACCCCATGCTCAAGTTTTCTTTTTTTTTTTTTTTCATAACCTCATTATATTTCATTGGTTTTATTTTAAATTATACGATGATGTACCATACTTTATCATCTTAATTTATTTTTATAACTCACATTGTTTAATATTTTGTCAGTAACTAGCACATTTCACACAATCATAACATTCCATTAACACCTATAAACCTACAGACAATTAATGTGACCATCAAAATTTATGATTATTTGGTCATCTTTATGATTTTCTCAGACAGAAGGGTGCGATTACAATTTAATATTGTCTGAGAGGGTTGACAACCAAAACACCTCGATATTTTGACACAGTAAAAATAGTGATAAAACAAAAGATCCAAAGATAAAATTTTCCTGCTTGACAGTGCCTCCGCCCACTTTACTCAAACACTCAGGGTCTCTAGGCATCTTTTTGTCAGGGTGTGTGTTTCCACATCCTCCGTACTTGCCAGACCTTAGCACCTTTTGACTATAATTTGTTCTATAATTTGTTTCTAATGATGAAAATAAAACTGGCAAGAAAAATATTTGACAAATCAAAAAAGCTGTTTGAAATTTGCGAAAAAATTGAACGCACAATGAACACCCTTGGTTTACTAAATCTAATTTCTTGTTCCAATAAATGCCAGTAAAAAGGCGGTATCTACGTTAAGTATATATAACAAAAAACTGTAAAATATGATGTTCTCGTTAAAAAGTTTGTTTCCTTTTAGGCAGGTTTCGATGAAAATCTACATATTAAAATTGATCTGGTATTAAACACACGTTTCTACGTGCAACGGTATAAGTCGAAATACTTATCCGATAGTCACGACATTTGATACCCATATTCTGACCAGGACAAGGATGAAGACTGTGGTTTTTAGTGCGGATCGGCCGCAAGGTACGTCAGGTATTTACTATTATGTTGCATTTTTGACAGTTTAGTAGCTTTAAAATAAACAATTATCGAGCGATAGTCAGCAAATTTCGTGCACACATTGAACATATTTTATTTTGGTTTTAATCGAACTGACTAATCATTTGTAGAGGTTATTTGATGAAACCTTAAACCACTGCGGAAAAGAAAGAATAATAAATTTCAGATGAACCGAAGAAGCTGGGTCGAAAGCAGGCTTGCTAAACTCTGGTCAGTGGGGAAAATTCGTTCATTTTGAATCGCTCTGGGAGTTATTAGGTGGAAGTATGGAAATAGTGTTGCCATTTTAGCATTTTTGATGCTAGATCTAACATTTTTTTCACTTTTTAGCATCGGAATTTTTCAGTTTAGCATTTAGCATCATTTTTAGCATCATTTGAAATTTGTTTAGCATTATTTCAGATTTTTTAGCATATTTTTCAACTTTTTCTCCATTTTTCCATTTTTTTTCATTTTTCAGTTTTAATATAAATTTTGCAAAGAAAATTAACAGCAAAACTGCCGTCTGCCAGGGGAAGGGAATTTTTGTTTTCATCATTTCCTTTATTTGCCCCGTTATCTGAGAAATACCCGAACTCCCAAAGAAACTACACAATATGACAATAATTCTTTCTAAATATTGCGGAGGCAATTCTAAGATTCGTCGATACCAACACAAAGTCACAAAAATAGTACAAACAACAAATGTTCTTTGAAAAGCACATTTTAAATACCTTTTTATAAGCTGTTTTCAACTGCATGTTCCAAAGATTGTTACTTTTATATGAGCTAATTGCAAAACAGCTGTATCTAAGCGTAAAAGGTAGATTTTTTACAATCAGCTGGTGCAAAAGTAGGAATCCAGATGAAAGCTACTGCTGTAGATAGCAATGTATGAAAAAGCAAAAGGAAAAAATAAGAAAACAATCACAAAAAATTGTTTAAGTGGGGGAAAAGCTGAAAAAATGGGATTCAGCATTATTTGTTAAAATCTAGCATTATTTTGGAAAGAATTTGGCATAAAAAAAAATTTCCTTCTGGCAACACTGGGCATGGAAGTGAATCACCTGAGTAAATGAGCCGTTTGCGAACTGGTTTTCAAGCGGAATCGTACTAATTTCAGATTTTTTTAACAGTTGAAATTATTTTTTTTAACAGCATTTTACCATTGTTTTTTATAACTTTTTTCTGTTGATAAAATTTTGTTCATTTTTTTTTCTATTAAAACTAGAATTTCAGTTTTTTTAGGGCAGTTGATGTAGTTGATGCGGCTTTTTTATCAGTGTTCCCATTATCTTTTTTCGCAAAACTTTTTTACCGATAAATACTATTTTTATTTGTTTTTTTTTTCCTTTTTTTTCTTCTATTTCTATTCAATTTACCTACATGGAAAAAATTTATTTTGAATATTTTTCTGTGGGGACATTATTCGTATGAGGTAAAGGGGCTCAAATCTTCTCGACAACAGTTACCACCTAAAGGCTGGCTTATATTTGTCTATATGATGTTAAACAATACACTGATTACGTTCAAACGTAATTACTTGTAATTATTTGCAAGTAATGCATGAGAATTGAACCGTGACTAATCAAACAATTACAGTGATGTCACAATTTGGTACAGAAACCAGTCTGCTGTTTCTTATCTCTACACGAAATGACAAACCACCCTTATACACGAACATATGTATTTGCTATGTATATGTGTATGTGTGCTTGGAAATAAGTCCCAATATAAACGTCAGAACTGGCTCTAAAATTGCCAGTGTTTACCCAGGTTTTGGCTTACCCATATGTTTGTATATATGAAGTGGCAGAATAGGCAATTACCTGTTGATTACCTTCTTGTGTGAATATTCTATTACAAGGTATTCCATATTTTCTTTCCTGTAAAATTTGTTTGGAGAATATGTTTATTAATTTTTTTTCTTTCTATTAAATTTATTTAAATCTGATTTCTTAAAAAAATTTTTTTGAATACCTTTCAAATCTTTTTGCTAAGTAGTTATTTATTAACACGTTCAGCACCACGTCAATATTCACAAACTTTTTAAATGCCAAACTAGTCAGCCATATGGATGTTCTAAAAAGTTTTTAATTATGAAGTTGGTAATCCATATGGCTGTCCAAAGGTGAGCCACTTCTCCCCTCCGTTTTTCCTCAAATAAACAACTTAGAGCAAAACTGTGTGCATAGATTGATGGCTCCTGTGTTCCTTTATTTTAGTCTGCCATGGTTTCCAAATGCCATAAGCCGAATAAAAATTACGATCATATCTATAAAGTGAAAATTTGTTGCATCTGTGCATGCATTTTTATACACTATTTTCGTTCATTATCATAGTTGTTCGAGTGCAATTAATTAAGTTCTTTCAATATGAACCGTTTATTACGAGATGAGGAATTGCTAGATGTATTTGCAAGACTATCTGATGATGAAGATGATCAACCTTCAGAATCCTCCGACTCTGAAAGCAATGAAAGTTTGATTTATGAACTTGATGATGCATTGAGTGATGATAACAATAATTCTTCACTACCACAAACGCCAACAATTCAGCAAAATCAACCAATAAGGGCAAAACATACACCTCAAATTAAACAAAACCAGCTACAGGTATATTTTATAATTCTAAATTATTTCATATTTGAATCTTTATCAATTTGAACCTTATAAATATGTACGAACTTTGTTTCTCAGGACCTGCTTTGGGAGAATGAAAAAAAAAAGAAATTCAAGTTTCGATATATACCCCCACAACAGCCTTCGTTCGCTAGTTTGCAATCTCCTATGGATTTTTATTCGTTATTTTTGAATGATGATGCGCTGAACTTGATAGTTGTGGAAACAAATGAAAACGCAAACAGTGTCATTCAAAATAATGCAAATGCTCAAAGTCGATACAGCAGATGAGTACCAACTACAGTGGATGAAATGAAAAAATTTTTTGGCTGCCTAATGTAGATGGGAATGGTGAAGATTCCTGCGCAAAATTGGTCTACTAAACCCTTTTATCAAAATGAAGTTGTTCTAAAACTTTTTTCTCGTAATCGGTTTCAATTGTTGTTGAGATTCATTCACTTTAGCTCTGATGATGAAAACACTGGCCGATTGTATAAGCTGAATCCACTTTTGAAATTGATGATTTCTGCTTTTCAAAGTGCTCGTTTACCTGAAGAAGAAATTGTCATTGATGAAACCATGATTCCATGGCGTGGGAGAATCAAGTTTTGTCAGTATATATCAGGTAAAGCTCATAAATTTGGAGTAAAATTGTATAAATTAACATCTATATTATTCAATTTCACCAAAATATCAACACCCACAGCCAACTTTTGATTTTGTTATTAACCCGTTGGTAAATATAAATTTTTGATATTTTGATTTCTTTATTGTCTTTGTTATTTATTTATTTATATGTTTTTTTAATTGAAAAATCTACATTGTCTATTGTCTAATATCCATAGCTTGCTGTACGAGAATTTTGATTTTATTTTTATAACCCATTTAACTTACTTTTGAAGCACCCCGATACTAAATTCGTTTATGGTGGAAAAACTACTTCTCCCTAAAGAAGCATTACACTCGTTCCCTTCATAAAATCATTGATTTCTTGAATGTCGATTCGTCCCTAATTTCTGAAAGAGTGTATTTCCATACAACAATGTCGTCCCTGACAACCACGTACGTATACAAATTCATCTTCTATATAATGCAAAATTATAATATTAACGAAATTAATATACGTAGGATCAGTCATAAACGTATAGTTAATATCGACCCAAAGAAAATAAATAAAATAATATAATACAATATAACGAACTACATTTGTTTTTAACGGTCGTAATACGCAGACGTACCAGTTATTAAATTTACAATTAATTTTTACTAAAATTACTTCGCTACGCAAGCTTTTCATTTCACGAATAATTTCCTCACACATCGGCTTTTACAAATGCGCGGATGGAACTGAACCACGCTTCACAGATTTCATAATTATTAATAATCGGTATTTCAATAAAAGACAGAAAATTTCCTGCACTATATCACATCAGTGTTTCGACCAGGGATAAATTTCTACAGTTGACTCGAGATGAGGAGATAACAAGCCGACACTAGTTAAACTACGAGATAAATTAAAAAGGTCGACAAGGGACGAGCGTATCATACGAAAATACACTCTTTCGGCGGTTGTCGGTCAACTCGACATACCTACAGGAAATCAATGATTTTGCGAAGGGCCGACGAGTTTAATGCTCGTTTTGGGGATGAGCGCAATCGGTGAAAAAGATTTCAAAGTATACGTTTTTTCCGATTCGGACGCGTGACACATTACCCCGTTCCAGCAGCCCATCTGATTATGGCGACGCTTAAGAATTTCAAAAGGTATTCTCGACGCGACTGTACGAGCAGAACGGTTCTTTGTTGCACAGGATTTCGTGCACAACTGCACGAAGTGACGTCCAATTCAAAAGTTGCCCCGTTTGCGAGAAACAATCACCAAATGGTGGGTCGATAATTGTACGTACCTACGGTGGGTGGCGGGACGGGTTTCGGCTCGAAATACGTTCAACTTCTTTCCAAGTTTCGCGTCTGCAAAAGGCAGGCAACGTTTACCCTACTGTCTAAATACCTACGAGATAAACAAAAACCGATTTAGAATAGGTACCGCGTACGAACGTACAATTATCGCATCGTTTAAACGTTTTGTCAAACGCCACGCCAACAGGTTGCGCCATTGAAAAACGCAGGTTACTGACCGACGCACGGAGTCACTCTTCGACCATATATATAATGGACTGCGCATACTGATAAAATATTGAAGGCAACCAAATGAAATGTACATTTCATTCAAAAATTTAATCCCTTATCAAACTGCACTTTTCACAATATTAAAAAATCAGAATTCTCAAATTGAACATATTTTTAACCAGGTTTTCTTATTTAAAATAAATATAGTTATGGCTAAAATACTTTGGAAGATCAACAGTCATAAATTCGGGTTTATATATTAACAGTTTGTGAATATAAATTGTTAAACTGTCATTTTATTCCTCGGAGGAAATGTCTGATTATGCTCTTTTCTCACACGTTACGCAAAAATTTTAATATGATCTCTAATCTGTAAAAAGGAATAATAATGACGCTATTTAATTTTAAAAACACTTTCATTTTGTAAAATGAAGTGCAAAATTATTTAATCAATTGACCTATAATATTGGATAAATCCTGAAAAAACAATATTTTTGAATGAAATGTACGCCTTCATGGTGCCTCCATATAAGCCAATGTTAATTTTATCAGTATGCGCAGTCCATTATATATATGGTCGAAGGAGTCACTCGAGATAATGGCGAGCCCCCCTCGCCATAAAAAAAAAAAAAAAAGAACAACTTAATCATAAACGACGAAGGTAATGTGGCCTACAACTCGTCAAGTCGAAGTGTAAGAACCTGTTTTACCGCAGAAACGATGCTATTTCGAACTTAGGTACAGTGCATAAACAGGGAATGAAATTCTCCGACGCGCGTACAAAATAATTATTCGAAAAGTAACCATACCATTTTTTGGGTTGTTTACTGCGCATTCGCAAATTGCCAATGGCACGCCAGTCGAAAAGGTATGTAGATTTCGTTTAAAATAGACCGAATTTCAAATTACAGTGTACTGCGAGTTGCGTTCATTTTGGGTACAGTCTACGTTCTGAGAATTTTGTACTACGTAATTATGATAAAAATTTCAAAAAGACGTAATGCGGAAACCTTTGACTATATACATACTGGACTGCTAATACTGATAAGAATAACACAGAGTCTAATGAACAACCGGTGAAGTTGCGTCAGACACCCATATCCCTGTTCAAAATGTTAGTTAAATGGTTTGCTGTTTAAAAACATAGAGCTACCTGATCCGCATTTAACCGAATTAATTACAAATTTCTATGTAAAAATTAGAATTAGACATATTTCTGAGAATATTTTGCAAGTAGATAAAAACATTCGTCATATAGCAACAACAAAAAATTATTTTTATGCATCAATAAATCAAATTTTAAATTGATTTTACTGAAATTTTTGAACTTCTGAGTTTTATAAAACTACAACATTACCGATTTAATTCGTAATTAAAAGCAATAATTGTAATAAGAAGAGACCTAGTCAAAGGAAAAGACAATAGCTCTGTTTGATAGGATTACACTAACTTACACCAACCTACACGGGTGCGGATATTCCACAAATATTCGAGTAAAACTAAGCGCAAAGACATAATTTAGTATTCCTACATTTGTGGAATCACCCTCCTGGTGTAGGTTGGTGTAAGTTGGTGTAGTCCTATCAAACAGAGCCAATAAGTATTAATAAATTTGATAATGAACTAACACTTTGAACAGGGATACGCCTGTTTGTTTTGAACACAGCTTTTTATCAGTATTAGCAGTCCAGTATGTATATAGTCAAAGGCGGAAACTAAAGGGCAAATTTGGCCCATCATTGAATTCCACGGAGATATAAACCTTTGACTATATAGTTTAATGGACTGCTAGAACTGATAAAAAATACATATGGTTAAATGGAACATCGCTGAAGCTATTGTTAACAGGCGTTCTTTTTACGAAAAATGACCTTTGGTGATTTTTAAGATTTTATTAGTTCTAGAAACAACGAAAAATCAGAAACAGCATACCTACTACGTATGAAATCGATACCTATTTCATTTATCGTGTGGTAAACAAGTCAGAAATATGAAAAACTTGTACTTCTGGCAGCACTATATCTTTAATTCAGATTCCAAATACGCTGGGACATTCGATTTTGGTATTCTCTGCAATTGGAAATCCTACTGACTGTTAAATTTGCTGAAATTTTTCAACAAAATTGTAAGAAATTGTTTTTCAAGGCTGAAAAATCATTACGGAAAATCATCTACTTTGTTCTGATTCAAACAAAATGACTTGGAAAAATTATCAGAAATATATTTCAAAACAAAGAAATTCGTGATATTTCAACACACACCATCAATATTTCTAATCACTTCAAACCTTTATAGGACAAATAATGTACCTACTTGAATCTTTTACAATAACTACTTATTTCAGGCATTTTAAAAATGAAAAACGGGAAAATAAAAGCCAAATTTTCATAAATGTCATCCAATTGTTTATTTTCATTGATGTTCATATCATCTGAAATTTATTCTAAATTCGAAAAACATTTTCTCTGATCAAATAAAATAAATAAATTTTCACTCAAAAAATGTATTTTAGCTCATTTTGGACTCGCTTAAGTTCTTACGGTAGTTCAAGAAGTTTTTTTCAGATAACAAATCAGCGAACGATGAAACTATTTACCTAGCAGCCGAAATTTTCAGTTTAAGAAAACCTTACTTCAAACTTTTCAAGAAAAAAGGAACTCTATACAAAACTTACATTTTCACATTCTGAAAGCTCGTGGATTAATTTAAATCATTATTCGAACGTTTCACTCATTAATTTCAGACAATAAATTGGTATAGCATTCTAATATTTCTCTAGTATCTGCTTATATTGTTAGGAGTCGTGAAAATATAACTCAATACAAATTCAGTTTTCACTCAAAGTACCTTTTTCAAAAAGTAGCACCTGCATTGTTTGGCTTCAAGACTTTATCAGTTCTAGCAGTCCATTGAGCTATGTAGTCAAAGATATAAACCTAAAGTACGCACACGCCGATTTTTTCCTCATCCATAAAGAATAATACCTCGCTATCGGCGTCTGAAAATTTCTAATTTCAACAGCCGCCATTTTGAAACTAATTGGCGGATTCAGCCCATCTTCGAAACTGACTAAGATATGGACCCAGAGTACACACGTGTCAAATTTCGACTCAATCCGTCGAGAAATACGCCCGACAGTTTGTTAACAGACTCATACACAGACACACACATATATATATATATATGTATAAAAAACAACCGGTAAGTGCGTACATGTATTCAGTGTAGTATAAAAGTATTCCTATTATGTAAAATATTTCATTTCAGCTACCGGACTATTTAATTCGTATCTAATCACCAATACGATAGAGCATCACTTTGAAAGAGCAACATAAATTTTTAATTATCGAATCGTTTAAATCGAGTCTAACGCTTTACACGGGTTGACGTGTAAAAATATTGGAAAATATACACCGGATTACGACTTCGAAAATTACTTCCTTAATTATATGCAGTTACGTTGGTAAATCCAATAAATTTATTAGGTGTTTCAGCGCGGGTAATATAATACATAATATTCGAAAGTATAGCACATATTTACAGCGATAATTATTTTTTTTGTTTAGATATTTCGACGAATGTTTTAATTGTACTAACTTCGTGGCAGCTATTTTAAGTGTAAAATCTTTGATTAACGATTTAACACGCATAGCGATACGAGAGTCGATACAAATATACCGATAGCCGATATTCTCAAACGACTTGTGCCTTTGTTGAAAGAGTGTAGTATCGACGACAGTTTGGCATTAAGTGATATTCCAAAAGATAAGATTAGCGATTTTATATTTATTTTATTCTAAACGGCGTTTAACCTAACCAATATTATCATTGAATATATTATTATAGATGTTTTATATCGATATTGCTTGTTTGTGAATCATTTTAATTTTGCTAATTTATTAATTAATAAAGATTTACGTTTTTCCCATACGAACTCTATCAAAAAAATCCACGAAAGATATCGCAAAGAAGCCAACGCATTATATTCAGACCACGAGTGGAAGCTGTTTGGTTTGAAACATCTAATGCCAATAAAATGCGAAGGAAATGTGGAAATGTAGAACTGGAATACTAGATGAACACACACTGGAACAGGCAGTTGCGATAAGCCGCCTGCCTCCAGGTCAATTGATTCTGAGAAAGCTTCAGTATGTCTAAATCGTTGAAAGCTCAATATTTAAATGTTATTTGTGAATAGTTCGCTATTAAATAATATTACTCGTAATTCATTAAATTTTTTTAAAAGGGGCTGAAGTCTTGGACATAACGGCCAATAAAAGAACTACGAAAGCGAGGCCGTCTGAAGGAAATTAATCTTTTTTAAAGCTGAAAGTGAGAGGCAATATTCCCTTCTTTAATATGGATATGTTTTCGGCCCGGGGTCGGTTGAAAATTTGAGTATGTCAGGTTTTGGTGTGACGCGATGACGTCATCACGCGCTATTACTTTTGAATAGTACTGTTTTTCCCCTTTTAACATGGATATTTTTCTCTCTTCGCTAGCCATGAAACTTTTGGTACCATAAACTGAAATTCACATATATGTGTAGGTCGCGATTTTCATCCGATGGTCAAACAATTTGAAACGCACAAAATTGCAGAAAGGAATGAGGGCCAATGGTTTTTGTGCGAATCAGCCCCATTGTACGTACCGTGCATCAATTATATTGTATTTTTGGCGGTACAAAGTCTTTAACATATGTAATTCTTGAGCAATAGTTACGAAATTTGGTACACACATTGAATAGGTACGTATATTGTTATTTTAAAATTCCTCAAAATTTGGTTTCAATTGGCTAAAGAGATAAATTCCAGATAAACCAGTGAGGTTGGTTGGAAAGTAGGTTTGCTATCACTCGTTAACCTACGTATGTTTTATTGTATTGGAGTTTTTTGGGAATTTATAATTTCAAATTATAATTCAATATGAATCTCCTAGACAATTTATTTGAAACATAATATTTATTACATGAATTTTTCAGCTTTCAATTTTTTTATTGGGGCATTCGTTCGGATTTTATGATTTGTTTTTGGAAGGGAAGCCTACTTTTTCTGGCGCGACTTGATGCCTTATTTATTTTTTTGGGGGGTTCATTTCGTCGAGTCTACGTATTGCAGAGAGTGGCATGTTACAATTTTAGAAAATTTTACATTTTTCCGATCATGCTGTCCCCAGGCCTCAAAATAACCTTCCCAAAAAGTTTATATATATATATATATATATATGTAAAAGACCAGATAGTTCTTTTCCCAAATAGCACCAATCTCGCTCATAGTTGCAAAATTTGAAATATTTTCATGTTTATTTATGTTTGACCTAGGCTAAGATGTCACGATGTAATTATTTACTGCATGCTAACTGTTTATCTCCAATTACGTCATTTCATACACGAACTTCATTCTCTCTTTTATCCGATGACAACATTTTCGACCAATCTTAACTTGAACCATTTTTATTGTTATCGTCATTGACTTCGTAAATTCGCTTCCGATAATTTCATTCATTGAAAGACTCATTCATTCG
Source organism: Ericerus pela (assembly GCA_011428145.1). Classification (NCBI taxonomy): domain Eukaryota; kingdom Metazoa; phylum Arthropoda; class Insecta; order Hemiptera; family Coccidae; genus Ericerus; species Ericerus pela. The sequence continues at coordinate 651,774 of WOFM01000458.1, forward strand.
TTCGTGCGGTCATTCAACGTTGACCCAGATAGATAGACTTTAATCTTTGTTTGTTTCGTGTGTAAAATAAACTTGAATTTTCTAATTTTGTTAATTACGTGTGAATAAATATTTTGAATTTTGTGACTTCACACTATCTTTTATTTGAAGTGCAAATTAGAATCAAACCACCGAACGAACTTACACACACACACACACACACATATATATATATATATATATATACAAGCCCCCGAAGCTTTACCTCACGCCAACCTAAGACTTTTGCTGGCATATGTGTGGTAACATTGTTCAATTCGTTATTTGGTGAAAACGATGAAAAATGTTGATAAACTGATAGTTGGCGCATGCGCATTTAATTCTGAAAAATAATTAAGGGAAATTTTAAAGAAAGAATTTCAAGCTTTTACGTTTGTTATAGCGATTATTATATGTATATAAGTAAACAATTATATATACAGGTAGAGTAACGGACTTTTTTCTTAACAACAGGTAATGTAACGTATTTTTTGCAATATGGCGGAGTTTTTGGTCAGAACAATACCACCTCTTTCTATACGGAAAAAATAAAGATAATGATTTGCCCTTTAAACATTTGTTACATTAGGAGGCGAAAAATATAAAAAAGAATACTTATTACATCCCAAGTTGATACTCCCCAAAATGTTTTAAATCATATTTCAGTTGTTTTTGTGATTCTCACACCTAAGTATCAATCATAAAGAAAATCTTATTCTTAGTGAAAAGATTTTTCATAAAGTTTTTTACCAATTACATCATATACATACTTTTTATGGGGGCAATAGTTTTAGAGTTGACACCTGTCACACATTTTACTGCACGAAGTTTTGTTTTCAGGAGCTGTAAAAGGGGCTAGCATCAATGGATCAACTTTATGTTTTATGACGTTCATTACCCAATACACAAACTTTGCATAATACTTTCCAAAATTTTTTTTAAGTCAACAACTATAATATGACAACTAAAAATAAAAAGCTGAGAGCTTTCAATGAACAAATATCAATGTTGGGGGAAAAAAAGGAACAAGATATATTGCCATTCTGACATAAACAAATGAATAAACAGCAAAAAAGTCCACTACTTCACATTCTCATTTCTATATAAGTATACATATAATTCATTAGCATATGTATATATTACCATCAAAATTAGAATTTGGTCATTTCTAATTTTGACTAGTCTAAACTAGTACCAGACAATGACGTTTGACTTTTCTAGTACTGACCAATCAAAACTAGATTATGTCAAAACCCAAAATAAGTTAAAATAAGCTTTTCCTGAAAATTTAGTCAAAACGGTTATCGACTGCCACCACACCAAATCTGAATTTGGTCTTAGTCACTTCACCATTTTTGGTTTTTTTAGCTGATCTTTATTGAGGGTTAGTTGTGCTATGTGATAATAGTACGTTAGGTACTATACGAGAGAGGAAAAGTAAGCGATTGCCACTCGTATGTGATTTCAGCACTTGCCTTCGGCTTGTGCCGTAACTTTGCAACTTGTCCGCAATTGCTTACTTCTCGACTTTGTGTAGGAAGGTATTTTACTAAATAGGTGAATGAAAAAATATTCTGAATCATTAATTTTTGAATTATTTTAGTTATCTTAGTTTTATAAATTATAAAATAGCATTGCCAGAAACATGTTTGGTACTGATGTGTCATACCAGTTATAAAAAACGAAAAAGTGAATAAGAATAAAGTGATAACATTTTATCAATATGTACCAGTTTTTGAATTTCCTCAATGGTTCATCACTGTTATTTGAACAACGTGAAAATAATCAACCTCAAACAGGGAAACAAATAATTTTTTTCCTTGTTCATGTATTTTTCTCCCCGTTTGGTTATTTTTTTGTCTGTTATGAAGTCTCATTGGTAAAACTTTGTTTTTTCGCCATAAATCTCATTCATAAAGTTGCATTTTTCATTCACCTATATAGTAAATATATTAAATCCAGGCGTAGCATATTTTATTTATTTTTTTGTCTAATAAGAAAAATGCTTATATACTCGGTAACTGGTTTTGACCAGGCACTATTAGTTTTAATTAAAAATTTATTTTCCAGTTTTAACCAGTCAGAAGAAGAGCCGACCAACGCATTTTCCAATCATAGTTTTAACTGGTCAGTTCTAGAAGGGTGAAACGTCATTGTCCAGTTCTAATTTCGACGGTAACATATACAAAGGATAAGAGAAAATTTGTCAACAAACTGGAGGGCGTATTTCTCTACAGATCAATACGAAACTTAGCACACATATACTTTGGGTCTATATTTCGGTTAAGTTCGAAAACGGGCCAAATCTGCCCATTAGTTTTTGAATTAAACTTTTTGAAATTTTCGTTATCGTACAAAATTCTGATAAGCGATAATGAACGCAACCCGCAGTACGCGTAATTTGAAATTCTGTCTATGCTACCAAACGAAATCTTACCTCTCCGACTGGCGGGACATCGGAATATTTTTTGGTTTTCAGGGCTTTGTAGCTCGGGAATTAGGGAGCCTTTCGGTCGATTCATGCCCATCAAAGGTAAAGAGAGTCGAAAAGAATTTCAGACGCATGATTTTCCGCAACGAATAAAATTGTGTCCTCGAACATGCAGGCCACCCATTTGATATTTCATTTCCATAATTCCTTCGACTTTTTTTTTTTTTTTCGGTCCCACCAAAACAATCGATAAACTACTAAGTTATAAAGACTGCGTTCGTGCTCAAGTTTTTAAGAAGGTCGTGTTCGTTTTAAAATATTTTCGTGATTACGTTACATTAAAATTTCTACATGTAAAAGCCTCTCTCGTTCGTAACGAATGTCGAATTGTTTACGTGATTTTTCGTCTCGGCGGGATAAACGTTAAAGCATTGGAGTGGGGGAAGGCGTAGGTAAGTCGTTCTCCTAAAAGTTGAAACGAAATCGTAATTAATTGAAAATAAAAAATAGCCTCTATTAATACACGAATGCCATTATTCCTACGGACATATTCGTGGCTGCGATTCGCATACACCAAAATACGTCGGTATGGCTTCGAGTTTAGCTTCGGGATCAAAAAGCCGAACCAAAAAATCTGATCTCGTCGTCGTCGTCGCGAATTTCATAAACACTTTGCGGCCAATGAAACGCAGAGAACTATACGAACAAATATGGAGAAAATGTGCTGCAGGCAGCCGAATGAAAGCGTAGCTACTTATTTGCGTGCCTCAGTCAACATTTTTGCTAAATGAAAAGCGTAGGCCAACTGCGAGCAGCAACATTCTGATGAGTATTTTTCATTGAGGTTCGCCGCGACCACACAACACGGACCGAACTTATCTTTCGACGAAAGCCACTTTCGTCGGCTCGCACGCTTTTTCTTTACGATGCCTGAACTTTGCAGAATGGTAACACGCATTTTTTCGGGGTTTCAGTCAGAAATACGCCGAAAGTAATAATTTAAAAGCACGAAATTAACTGAAAGCATTCCGCCCGAGCGTACTATCAAAAGAGTATTGCACAGCAAACTGCGCCAGAAAAAAGCAGGTTCCAGAAAAGCACTTCGTATAATAATAAAAGAAGAAAACTGAATTATATATTCCCCCCCCCCAAAGAAAAACAACAAAAAACAACAAAAACGAACGTACCGCACGTACCATCCGGTCGATCAAAACCAAAATCAGTACGTCCGGTCTTTTTGTCTTCGAACCAATGTTTTTATCAACTTTCGAGTTATTAAACCTCCAAAATCGGAAAAAAAAAGAACGAACCGAATGCACGTCAAGTCGATCCGTACCAAAATTGATAGATACGGTCCTTGTCTTAATATCAATGTTTGTTTTTAATTTCGTTACTATTAGACAGAAATTAAGATCTGCACTTTATTAATAAGGATCATACATACGTATACTGAGATGTCCGACATCTGTTTTCGAATTCGATGTTTCTTTATTTTCCTATTTTTATAGAGGATGAGGACCGGAGATGAAACAAGAAAGAAAGATTTAAGTGAAGTTCCGTCCAAGAAGCGAGTTTATTTTTAGACAGTTACATAATTTCAGCAAAGTACATTTTATGATAGATAAACGAGCGTTAGCGGAAATGAACGAATGAGCGGCGGAAGTGGTATATCAGTGTAGCCGCGAATAGATATAAATAAATTATGTATTTTATGTAATCGTGTGTTCGTAGAGTGAGAGGGGAGAAGGATTGGTGGTCTCAACAACCCCCTACAATCTTTTGAACTGATCACGACTGCGGGTGTTGTAACAATGTTTAAAAGTTTACAAGTTTTTTATTACATTTAAATATATGATTACATAAAAAATTGAAAAGTAAAAAAAATATAAAATGGTGAAACAGTGTGTATAAAAATTAAAAAATGGTAACTAGATTGGACAATTATGGTAAGTACATATTTTGACTATTTAATGTATATATATATAAGGTAGATTAAGATAGTAACATGCATTTTTATTTTTTTTTAGGTAATATGGTAAATAGCATGCAATAAAAAAAAGTAAGTATATATATATAAGAAATAAAAATTTAAGTTATTTAAGTGAAATGTTTTGTTGTGTTACAGGTATGGATCTGGAATTGGATAAGACATGTTATGGATCGAGATTTGGGGATTCTAGGATTTTATGGGTTAGGGTAATGTGCTGCTTACTAGATAAGGCTTTTGTGAGTAAGTCAGCTAGTTGGTCTTCGGTAGCTATTTGTTTGAAAGTGAAGATTTTGTCATTATAGGCTTGGGCAAGTCCATAACATTTGATCATAAGAGCTCGAAGACGTTTTTGACCTCCTCCGGAAATTACATGAATAACCGAAATATTTTCTTCATATACAGTTACAGGAGTGTCAATTGTGAAGAATTCACGGTTGAGGAGCCAAGCAAGTTCGATATCCTTAAAAGAATCGTGAAGAGCTATTAATTCAGCTGCTGTGGATGATGAAGCATGAATGTTTTGGTGATGAACGCCCCAATTTACAAGGTCACCATACATGGTAATTAAGTAACCAGTTATAGATTTACCTTTTTCTAATTCAGTTAAATTTATAGGTTGGTCATCGATGTCGGGGGCATAGGATGCATCGACATAGGCAGATATGCCTTTGGAATTAGATCTATAAACCAGTGCAAGATCAATAGTTGATTTTAGGTATAGGATGATACGACGAACATGGTTCTTCTTGGTGTCATCAGAACAATTTTGAAATCTTGACAGGTAATTAACAGAGAATGATAAATCTGGCCTTGTGCCTCTAGATACATATAATAGTGCGCCAATTATTGATCTATATTCTTTCTTATTGGTTCTGTTAGATTTGCTCAACTTTAAGCCTGTCTCCATAGGCGTTTTGGAAGGGTTGGAATCACATAATTTGAATTTTTGGAGAATCTTTTGTATTTGATTTTTTTGTGTGAGCTTTATGATTTGTGATTCACGATTTCTTTCTATTTCAAAGCCTACATAGCGAGATGGATTGGTTATAACCTTCATGGTAAAACGTGTTTCAAAATGAGTGGTTATCTCCTCAATCCATTCAAGTCGATTGCTTGCTAATAAGATGTCATCTATGTAAATTATCATGAAGGAAATGCCATCTGATTCATCTTTACATATGTTTCTTAATTTTGAAAGATCGTTGACCAAGTGGTCATCTGCTCCATTGTCTAGTAACATCGTGTGTAATTGATTTTTTGGGTTTGAGAAATGTTATCTTTAGAAGGATAACTATTTGGCTTTGTTTGATTATTTTTGTGATCGTTGAGGTAACTAGTTGTATTATAATTGGTATTGGAATTAATGGTGTTATTATTATTTCGAAAATTTCTGAAGTTTCTTTTGTTATTCATGGGTTGATATGATGATTTAGGCTGATCATACCCGGGAAAAGTTTTGTTAGAGTATTCAATACGATCACATTTTTCGAGTATCATTTTTGTGAGCCTGACAGTAGTTTGTTTTTCTATTTCTAATTGACGAAATTCAGAGAAGACAGTATCAAATTTTTCAGGTAGTGACATCATTAGTTGATCAATTTCATCTGCTTCAGACAGGGGGTAATTAGCATCACGTAGTTCTTCTACAATAGTTGAAAAGTATTCTAAGAATCTACGGATGGTACCTCTCCTTGGATCGAAGCGAAGGGACTGAAATTTTGATTTTAATACCATGATGTTAGTAGCAGTTTGATTTCTGTATCGAGCATCCAAAATTTCGAAAATTTGAGAGACTTCATCGCATGTTTTGACATGATGAAGAATTCTTTTATCAAGATTTTCAAAAATGTGGGCTTTTGCCCGTTCCTGAGTTTGGAAAAATTTAAGCCATTTAGATGTAAGGCGTTCTTCTGATGAGGTATAAATATAACTGGTTTCATGAGCAGAAGGAAAAATTGTGGAGTGGCAGCCTTTACCAATTAGTGTGCTTATGATGGTTGCACGCCATCCCTCATAGCCATTTCCACGGAAAATGTTCGAGACACGATCATTGTTATCAGTGTTCATAATTAATGAATTGACTGAACTTATAATAATAATAAAAAAAAGAAAAAAAAATATTACGGATATCAATCCCCAGCAAATGCCGCAAGAAAAGGATTGCCATCCCTGTGCTAACCAAACAATGTATATATTATTACGATAGGATTTAAATTTGTCCTTGTGTGATTCTCGAGTAGGTCCACACTGGGCAAGAGACAACACACGTTAAAGATGAGATTGGACACTTCCCTTTAAAAAAATAAAAAAAATAACAAGACTTATACAACCTAATATGATTCGTAATTGAATTCAATATTCGAAGAAATAATTAATGAAATAATGTAAAAAAAAAAATGAAAGTTAGGGTGAAAAGAAATTAGCTACTTTCAGACTAAGGAATTAGGAAAGAAAGGCTAAAATTTTGGATAACAGGGGAAAATTTCGATCCAACACTGTATTCCAACTGAACAAATAATTCGAAATGAAAAAGTAAAAAAAAAGTAAATATTGCAGGTGATTTGTAGAAATAATAAATAAATAAGAACCAGATGTAATGTAATAAAGAGATAAAATAATTCTTTTGGTAACTTGAGATTAAAAAAAAAATTCACAGTAGAAAAAAAATTTTGTTGATGGTAGAAAAAAAATTCGGAATTAAAAAAATAAATAATTTTCGTATGAATTTAATAAAATGTACGAAAATAAAAATTGTGAAATTGAAATAAATTAATTTAAGTATTCGAATAATAAAAAAAATAATGTGAAGTATAAATTCAGAAAAAATCGTTAAGTATTTTCGACACAATTGTGCAACTGCAAAAATTTTCAAGATGCAACAAAATGGTGGTTTGAAATTGAAAACCGCGCCAACGTATTTATTCAATGGACGAAGATAAGAGTTTGTAGGTTCGTTGCACTTAACAAAAGGTTAATGTACAAGTTAGAACGAAAGAACAAAACAAGCCGTGTTTACGTCACGAATTATACACTACAAGACAAAAGTGGCTGCAAAATTTTGCAATGAACTTGCCGAAATTTGTACTTGGATGAATTTTGAAAAGGCCGAAATTATTTGAAAATAACGATATTTTCAAATATACAAGTTAAATTTTGAATCCGAAAAGTTAAGTTATGCAAAAATACGAGAAAAATTACGAGAAGAGAAAAAAAATAAGAAAAATATATTTTTTATTACATTTTTTAGCGGAAATTTTCGTTTATTACCCTTTTGACTGATGGTTTTTTTTTAATTTCAGGTTCGTCTTTGAAGATTTTTGAGATGATGCTCTGGACTTCGATGATTGAACTGCGCTTCGGTTGTTTAGGACGTACTTCGGTAAGTGTTTGAGTTGAAATTTTGAGGTTTATGTTGATGCCAAATGATGAATTTGTTTGAAATGATGAATTCTTGAATTTGATGGTGATTATTTTGAAGCTTTTACGTTGATTTCTGATCAATTTCTGATGGCTCAAGGCAATTTATTACCAATATTATGACTTCGGCGAATTAGTTCATACACAAGCAGGGCAGACACTAATGATTTTACTAACTTTTGAGCAACACAAGCAGGGTTCTCAAACAGTTAAGTAATCGACGAGTCTTGGAATCTTCGTACACTTGGCCGGATTATACACAAGCAGGGCAAATCTAATTCAGCAAAAGATGAAATTCATTAAACGTTTACAGCACTCAAATATTTTTCAAAGACCCAACACAAAAACAAAAATTACGAAAATGACTAAAAAACACAATTATTCACAAGAAATATTAAAAAATTTGACTTAGAAAAATTCACAATAAAAGATTTTAAAATGTTTAAAAATTGTTTCAGGTGCGAGGACTGTTACCGAGCGATGCTACCATATAGAGGATGAGGACCGGAGATGAAACAAGAAAGAAAGATTTAAGTGAAGTTCCATCCAAGAAGCGAGTGTATTTTTAGACAGTTACATAATTTCAGCAAAGTACATTTTATGATAGATAAACGAGCGTTAGCGGAAATGAACGAATGAGCGGCGGAAGTGGTATATCAGTGTAGCCGCGAATAGATATAAATAAATTATGTATTTTATGTAATCGTGTGTTTGTAGAGTGAGAGGGGAGAAGGATTGGTCTCAACAATTTTTTCTCACACATCGATAAAATATCGATATTGGTTTACATGCATTTTCCATTAACATCGAAAAATATACATTTTTTTATATATCGAATTTTTATAAACCAGATCGATATTTATTTACATGTATTTCCCATTTAACATCGAAATCAAATTTTTATCAATATATTAAGTAGCTAAAATATGTTGAGACCACCAATCCTTCTCCCCTCTCACTCCACAAACACACAATTACATAAAATACATAATTTATTTATATCTATTCGCAGCTACACTGTTCTACCACTTCCGCCACTCATTCGTTCATTTCCGTTAACATTCGTTTATCTATCTTAAATGTACTTTGCTTAAATTATGTATCTTCAATGAAATACACTCGCTTCTTGGACAGAACTTCACTTAAATCTTTCTTTCTTGTTTCATCTCTGGTCCTCATCCTCTATATGGTAGCATCGCTCGGTAACAATCCTTGTACCTGAAACAAATTTTAAAATAATTAAAATATTTTATACTGTGAATTTTTCTAAGTCAAACTTTTAATATTTTTTCGTGAATAATTGTGTTTTTTAGTCATTTTTTGTAATTTTAATTTTTGTGTTGGGTAACAAAGTTCCAACTTATTTTTATTTCGAGTCATAACTTTTGTCTTCGAAAAATTTTTTTTTTATTTGAGTGCTGTAAACGTTCAATGAGTTTTGTCATTTGCTGAATTGGATTTGCCCTGCTTGTGTATAATCCGGCCAAGTGTTTGAAAGTTCCAAGACTCGTCAATTACTCAACTCTTTGAGAGCCCTGCTTGTGTTACACAAAAGTTGGTAAAGTCATTAGTGTCTGCCCTGCTTGTGTATGAACTAATTCGTCGTAGTCATCAAATTGGTAATAAATCGCCTTGAGCCATCAGAAATTGATCAGAAACCAACGTAAAAGCTTCAAAAATCATCAACATCAAAATTGGTATTCATCATCTCAATCAAAGTTCATCATTTGGCATCAACGAAAACTTCAAAATTCAACTTAATTACTCACCGAAGTACGTCCTCCACAACCGAAGCGTAGTTCAACCATCATTGTCCAGAGCATCATCTTCGTAAATTTCAGAAAGCGAACCTGAAAATCAGAAAATCATTGGTTAAAAAGGTATTAAATGAAAATTTTCCGCTGAAAACAGGTAATAAAAAAATATTTTTTTCGTCATTTTTTCGCAATTTTTTTTTTTTGTAATTTTCGTGTAGTATTTCGTATTTTTGTATTATTTAACCTTTCGGAATCAAAATTTATATTGTATATTTGAAAATACCGTTATTTTCAAATAATTTTGGCCTTTTTCAAAATTCAACTAAGTACAAATTTCGGCAAGTTCATTGCAAAATTTTGCAACCACTTTTGTCTTGGAGTGTACAACTTGTGACGTAAGCATGGCTCATTTTGTTCTTTCGTTCGAACTTGTACATTAACCTTTTGTTAAGTGCAACAAACCTACAAACTCTTATCTACATCCATTGAATAAATACGTTGGCGCGGTTTTCAATTTCAAACCACCATTTTGTTGCAACTTGTAAATTTTTGTTGTTGCACAATTGTGTCGAAAACACTTTAACAATTTTTTTTTCTAATTTATACTTAATATTTTTTTTTCTTTTCTTTCTCTCTTTACCTCGAATATTTTAATTAATTTCAATCACACAATTCCTAATTTTGTTTAATTTATTACGAATATACGATATTTTATTTTAATTTCGAATTCCTTTTCCTACCATTTACAAATTTTTTTTCTGTATTGTGAATTTTTTTTCTCACATTACCTCAAGAATTATTTTACCTCTTTCTCATAACACATCTGGTGCTTAAGTATTTCAAATCACCTGCAATAATTTTCATATTTATTTATTTATTTTTTTTCTCCTTCTATTTCAAATTATTTGTTTTGTTGGAATACAGAATTAGATCAAATTTTCCCCTGTTATCCAAATTTTTTTTATTTTTTAAATTTTTCTTTCGTAATTCCCTGTTTTGAGAGTAGCAAATTTCATTTCACCCTTTTTTTTTCTTTCATTTATCTCATTTTTCATTAATTATCTCTTCGAATATTGAATTCAATTATGAATCATCTTGGGTTGTATAAGTCTTGTTATTTTTTTTTTTTTTTAAAGAGAAGTGTCCAATCTCAGCTTTAACATGTGTTGTCTCTTGCCCAGAGTGGACCTACTCAAGAAACATACAAGGACAAACTAATATACTATCGTTATTAAAAATACATTGTTTGGTTAACACAGGGACGGCAATCCTTTTCTTGCGGCATTTGCTGGGGATTGATATCTGTAATATTTTTTTTTCTTTTTTTTTATTAATTAAAGTTCAGTCAATTCATTAATTATGAACACTGACAACAATGATCGTTTTTCGAACATTTTCCGTGGAAACGGCTATGAGGGATGGCGTGCAACCGTTATAAACACCCTAATTGGTAAAGGCTGCCCGTGAAACTAGTTATATTTATACCTCATCTGAAGAACGCCTTACATCTAAATGGCTTAAATTTTTTCAAACTCAGGAACGGGCAAAAGCCCACATTTTCGAAAGACTTGACAAAAGAATTCTTCATCATGTCAAAACTTGCGATGTTGTTTCTCAAATTTTTGAAATTTTGGATGCTCGATATAGAAATCAAACAGCTACTAACATCATGGTATTAAAATCAAAATTTCAGTCCCTTTGCTTCGATCCTAGGAGAGGTACCATCTGTAGATTCTTGGAATATTTTTCGACTATTGTGGAAGAACTACGTGATGCTAATTACCCCCTATCAGAAGCAGATGAAATTGATCAATTAATGATGTCATTACCTGAAAAATTTGATACTGTCTTCTCTGAATTTCGTCAATTAGAAATCGAAAAACAAACTACTGTCAGACTTACAAAAATGATACTAGAAAAATGTGATCGTATTGAATATTCTAATAAAACATTTCCCGGGTTTGATCAGCCCAAATCATCATACCAACCGATGAATAATAAAATAAATTTTCGTAATTTCATAAATAATAATAACTCCAATAACACAAATACAAATTATAATACAACTAGTTATCTTAACAATCACAAAAATAGTCAAACCAAACCAAATAGTTATCCTTCTAAAGATAACATTTCCCAAATGGATGTTACATGTTTTAGATGTAACAAAAAAGGACACATGTCCAGGACATGCCCTAATGAAACATCAACTACTAGTAACACTCCTCAACCCCCTAATCAGAACATTAGCTCGAAATCCCAAAATTCTACAAACACAAACTCCCAAAATAAACCAAATGATAAATCTAATTTTTGTGTTAAATAGTCTATGATGTTACATTCAAATCTTATCAAAGATGAATTTCAATGGCCCAAGCCCCCAACAGTATCGAAATCTGCCCCCCTAAAAAACCAACTGCACACAATGTTATTAGACAATGGAGCAGATGACCACATGGTCAACGATCTTTCAAAATTAAGAAACATACGCAAAGTCAACAATACTCGTAGAGCACTTTGTGCTAAAAAAGGTGTATTTGTAAACCCCACTCACGTTGGATCTATGTATGTTAATGTCTGCAATTCTAAAGCAGAATTTTCCACCATTCACTTAAAAGAAGTATATTATGATCCTGATTTGAGCCTTGATATTTGGTCAGGTGCTAAAATCATGGAGTCAGGAATCTCCAAAATCATAACTGATACTGATCATGCAGACATCATAAACAAACAAACAGGTGAAATCACAATAACCGCTCTAAAGAGAGGTTCCATGTACTACATAGATTATGAGATAGTGGAAGAAGATGAAGAATAAAAAGTCTATCAAGAGCTTGTGTGTATGCCTGTGACTAATATGACATTAGATCAGGAGGATCATATAGATGATCAAAACCAAAACTTTGAGGAACAAATTGAGGCTGAAACTAGTAATCCACAATGAGAGCAGGAAAGCATTGACCAATCTCAAAATTTACAAGATACTGCAGTGGAAGCAGTCACTAAGGAGGTTTATTCCAAATCAGAGGATGAATTAAATGGAGAGAGTGTCGGAATAAATAGAAAGTATAAGAAAAATATTAGTAAAACTAAAACGCTTTGGCATAGAAGATTGGGTCATCTAAGTGGCAAAAGCCTCAAAGCCTTATCTAAAGTAGTTGTAGGCATGCCCCAAAATTTGGTTTTTAAGGATGATGACTTGGCCACATGCGAAATATGTATAAAAGCTAAATCTACCCGACTTGGTCATCATGGTGTGAGAACTCGACCAACTAGGAGAATGGAAGTAATCTCATCAGACATCATGGGACCCTTTCAAGAAGCTTATAACGGATAAAAATTTATTATAACATTCATTGACCACTATTCAAAATATACTCTTGCCTTCCCTATATTGAGAAAATCACAAGCCTTTGATAAGTTTAAAGAGTATTATTTATCATTCAATACTAAATTCCCAAATGATCCCATCTCCGTATTAAGAACAGATCAAGCAAAGGAATACTCTGATTCAAAGATGACACAATTCTGCTCCGAAAAGGGAATCACTTTAGATGATGGTGTGGCATATACCCCCGAACTAAATGCTATAGCCAAAAGGCAAAATAGAACCCTCCTCGAAAGAGTTAGAGCTATATTATACGACGCCAAAATTAACTTTAAGTTATGGTCCACAATAGTACTAGCTGCCGCCCATATCATCAATAGAAGTCCAACCCGCGTCAATTTAGGAAACATTACCCCCTATGAAAAATTATACGGGACCAAACCCGACATATCCCATCTTCGAGTTTTCGGTGCTATTTCCTACAAACATGTTCCAATTGAACAGAGACAGCAATCAGCAGTCAAAGCCAAGAAGAATGAAGAGGAGCATCTCGACTCAAAATTCCTACCCCGAGCAATAAAAACCATTCTAATCAGATTTTCGAATGTAGGTTATCAGGTATTGGACCCCGTAAAAATGAAATCCTACAAATCCTGCGATGTTAAATTTGATGAGACGAAAACATTAGCCGATTTTACCTGTAGACCAGAGGAATTACAAGTGAAACCCTTAGAAGAGGAAATAGAGGCAATCTATAGGGTCAGTGTACTAAAACAAGCCTCACTAGAAGACTCACAATTTATAGAAGATTGTATGCCTGTAAGCTTTAGTGATATTTATCAAAATCCTTTCAAGAAAGAGTGGCTAAAGGCTATCAATGATGAGCTGCAATCAATGTCAGACCTTCATGTGTGGAAAATAGTAGATCGTCCACACAACATTAAACCTATAGATACAGGCTGGATATTCACGTTCAAAGCCAATGAAAGAGGAATAATGTGCCCCAAAACGAGACTCGTAGCTAAAGGTTTTATGGATCAATCCGAATACACCATGACAGAAACCTATGCACCTGTTGTGCAACTTTGGTTAATTAGGTGGATCTTATCCATAACCAACCTATTAAACTTACAACTAGTTCAATACGATGTCAAAACGGCCTATTTTAACTCTAAAATCAAAAATGACATCTTCCTAAATATTCCCCTAGGTTGTAATATTGATAAAACAAAATTATTAAAACTCGAAAAATCCATCTATGGTTTAAAAACATCAAGTAAAAATTGGATTGAGTTACTGGATACTCATCTTTCAACATCCAATTTTACTAAATCCAAAATCGACAGATGCATCTACATACGTAAAGATGAATCAGATGGCATTGCCTTCATGATAATTTACGTGGATGACATCCTACTAGCAACCAACTGCCCCGACTGGATTAATGAAATAACCACCCATTTCGAAACACGCTTTACAATGAAAGTCATAAATAATCCATCTCACTTTGTAGGTTTTGAAATAAAAAGAAATCGTGAATCACAAATTATAAAGCTCACACAAAAACAACAAATCCAAAAGATTCTCCAAAAATTCAAATTATGTGATTCCAACCCTTCCAAAACGCCTATGGAGACAGGCTTAAAGTTGAGCAAATCTAACAGAACCAATAACAAAGAATATAGATCAATAATTGGCGCACTATTATATGTATCTAGAGGCACAAGGCCAGATATATCATTTTCTGTTAATTACCTGTCAAGATTCCAAAATTGTTCTGATGACACCAAAAAGAATCATGTACGTCGTATCATCCGGTACTTAAAATCCACTATTGATCTTGCACTCGTCTATAGATCCAATTCTGAAGGCATATCTGCTTATGTCGATGCATCCTATGCCCCCGACATAGACGATCAACCTATAAATTTAACAGAATTAGAAAAAGGAAAATCTATAACTGGTTACTTAATTACCATGTATGGTGACCTTGTAAATTGGGGCGTTCATCGCCAAAACATTGATGCTTCATTGTCCACAGCAGCTGAATTAATTGCTCTTCACGATTCTTTTGAGAATATTGAACTTGCTTGGCTCCTCAACTGTGAATTTTTCTCAGTTGACACTCCTGTAACAGTATATGAAGATAA
Source organism: Ericerus pela (assembly GCA_011428145.1). Classification (NCBI taxonomy): domain Eukaryota; kingdom Metazoa; phylum Arthropoda; class Insecta; order Hemiptera; family Coccidae; genus Ericerus; species Ericerus pela. The sequence continues at coordinate 666,865 of WOFM01000458.1, forward strand.
CATTTCTGTCATACATGTCATTTCCGGAGGAGGTCAAAAACGTCTTTGAGCTCTCATGATTAAATGTTATGGACTTGCTCAAGCCTATAACGATAAAATCTTCATATTCAAACAAATAGCTACCGAAGAACAATTAGCTGACTTACTCACAAAAGCTTTATCCAGTAAGCAGCAAATTTCTCTAACCCATAAAATCCTAGAATCTCCAAATCTTGATCCATAAAATGTCATATCCAATATCAGATCAACGCCTGTAATACCACAAAACAAAACATTTCACTTTAATAATTTAAAAATTTCAATTTCAAATAAATCTACCTTACCTATACTTACCTTGTTTACTGCATGCTATTTATCTTAATACCTAAAAAAAAAAAAAAAAAATGCATGTTACTATATTTAATCTACCATATATATATATTAATTACTCAAATACTTACTTACCATACTCGTACAATTTAGTTACCATTTTTTTTCTTTATATACACATTTTCACCATTTTTATACATTTCTTTTCAATTCATGTTATTTTTTTTATGTAATAATTTAATTAAATGTAACAACTCGTAAACTTTAAAACATTTTGTAACACCCGCAGTCGTGATCAGTTCAAAAGATTGTAGGGGTGTGTTGAGACCACCAATCCTTCTCCCCTCTCACTCCACGAACACACGATTACATAAAATACATAATTTATTTATATCTATTTGCGGCTACACTGTTCTACCACTTCCGCCGCTCATTCGTTCATTTCCGTTAACATTCGTTTATCTATCTTAAATGTACTTTTCTTAAATTATGTATCTTCTATGAAATACACTCGCTTCTTGGACGGAACTTCGCTTAAATCTTTCTTTCTTGTTTCATCTCCGGTCCTCATCCTCTATAAAATATTTACTGGAAGAAAATCGGTCGGTGAATCGAGTAGAATCCATCGATGGATTAAAGTCAAATAATATGAAAATGTTATCACATTAATTGTAATCAGCTTCAGCCACTGATACTGATCACTAATTTTTAATTTCAAAATGAACAATTTTTTTTATTTTTTTATTTTTTTTTAGTAGAATAGATAAATAAAGTAATAAATCGTGAACTCAACTGAAGACAAAGAGTGTACCTATATAGATGACGAAACATAAAGAAAATTAGTACATTTGTTTTGTTTGATAGGACTACACCAACTTACACCAACCTGCACCGGGAGGATGATTCCACAAATGTAGGAATGTTATATGACTTTATGCCTAGTTTTACTTGAATATTTATGGAATATACCTACCGGTGTAGGTTAGTATAAGTTGGTGCAATCATATCAAACAGAGCTAATATCTATAGTGTCTGAAAAATCTCGAAAAATTAAATGCAAATGACTACAAAAATCGAATATAATTTTATTTCAAGCAATTATTGATCATGCTTGTAGAATTTTGTTGCAGATCGGAATAGTTGAATTTCCAAAATATGTCGATTGAAAGTGGAGATATTCGTGTGAACAGGTCTGCATACTAATTAATATCACAAAAATAAATGGTGCTTGTTACTTTATCGTTACCAAAATGTGTATACCAATGTCATTTTTTTAATTTCATTTTTGTTTGTATTTAATTTTTGTTTGTATTTAATTTTCATTCCACGCATTTTTTTTTAGTTCCATCTTGTTCACTGGAAATAGACTCTAGACTCCGCCTTTTGCTTATTTTAATAGTAAAATAAGGGGAAACCAGTTCTTTGACCATAATAAATTTGATCTGTGGAAAAACAAATCAAACAATAATCACTCTTGAAAATACGATACCAGGTAGCCTACTACATTTGTTTTTCTTGTAGTATTTATTTTAAATGAAAGGTCTGATGACAGTCTGATTATTCTGAAGTCCTATGTAGTCTTTGCGAGGCAATTTTAACGTTACTACCATTCCCTCTACAAAGGTAGTTTCCAAACCTTTCTTACCTATTACAAAGATGAAGGATTAGTAGTCAAATTTTAGGATAGGCTAGGTTGGAGTCAATTGTTATGGAGATTATCCTTTAACTATAAAGGTGTTAGGTAGTAGTTAAAGTTTCTCTGTGCAGTTAGTAAGTTCTCATCAAAGAGACTAAATTGTAGAATACTTGCGGGAAAAGATTAAGTGAAGACAGAACGATCAGATGGAGAGCTTTAGACGACAAATTTTTGGTAGATTGAAAAATTAATAAGACTGTTATAATAACTTTGGAATGCTATCATTTTTTATATAGTGAGTCGCTGATTAATAATTCATATTCCTCTATATTTGACATTATTATTTTCACATGATCTTCCATTATTTTCATATTACAAAAAATTTCTCAAACTAAAAACTCAACAGCCTGAATGATTTTTAATCAATAAAACATTTGTCTGTTAAAATGAAATTGATTCAAATGAAGACAATTAAATAAGTAAAAGAAATTTAATCATCGAAACATTTTTTTAGTTAGATCGAGATGTTACTGTCGGGTAATTTCCTTTTATTTTAATTGTTCATAATTTTATATGATGTATTTTTATTTGATCATGTAAAATCTATAATATTTTTTGCTTTATAATAATCACTTGATAATATAAAATTTTGTGTTAATTATTGGGTTCGATCTCATAGATTGAAACCCTGTAAGAAATTTCTACTGTTGTTCATTTTGCTTATTTACTAACACATTAGTCATCAACATATTTTTCAGACACTGTAATGACTTAGTTCTATCAGACTCATGATTTACATACTTTGTTAAATAGTACATGGAATTACGCCTCACTATGATCGATAATTATTCTCAAACCAAAAGTAATAACACCTCGGTGTTTTTGAATGCTTACTGTCTTAGATTTAAGATCATACGATGTCACCTATACTTATATACCAATATACAGTATGGTAAGACATTATGAGTCAAACGAATCTCGGACGCCTCAATGCATACACACACACACACACACAAATGCCATTCAAAGTAACTTCAAAGTCGTGCATTGTTCAACTGATTTCCAGTGTGTGCAATTACATATTGTACTAAATGTATATCTGACATCATCAGAATATATTGCATTCTGACATCCTAATGTGTATAAATTTTGATATAAGTTTACTATTCAATTTCCATGCCTTTTTGCGTAATATGATGTATGTTATTTGGTAATTCATTTCTTTATATACACTTACATCTTTAATCATATTCAGAAGAGAAAAATGTGTGTTAATGTCTAATTTTCTATAGGAAGTCAATTTGTAAAACAGTGTAAATTAAGTTATTTTTGCTATGCTAAACAGAAAAATTTCATTAACTTTTCTCAACTATGAATAAGGGTTGAAGTTGAATTTTTAATGGTTTTTGATTTAGTCGAGGGTAAATAGTATGATCAAGTAATAACTAGATATCCTTTATTTTGGAAAATGGATAGAATTTTCTCAAACTCACCCACCGCTCTCCTGCAGTAGCACCAAAGAAACACATACCTGTTCATATTTTATTGTGCAATGCATCATGGGATAACCTTTTTTGATACACCGAGTTCAAAATTGATGTTCATTTTTGCATTGGACCAATTCTTTGACCCCAGGACCTTTAAAAGAGGGTCCAAATTTTGACTTTTAATAATTTATTGAGCAATATAACATTTGGAATTTTTTTGATGTACTGAGTTCGAATTTGACGTTCATCTTTCTATTGTACTAATTATTTGACCCCTGGGACTTCAAAAAGGGGTTAAATTTTGACATTTTATATTTTATTGTGTAATGTATCGTTGGATACGTTTTTTGATATAGCGAATTTGAGGTTAATTTTTTCATTCGACATATTCTTCGTCGCCAAGGAGCTTCAAAAAAGGGGCCAAATTTTGTATGTTCATTTTTTGGTGTGTGTTATATCATTGGGTATATTTTTTGACGTGCTGAGTTCGAATTTGTTGTTTATTTTTTGATTGGACCAATTCTTTGACCTGTATATATAATAACACATACAGGGTGGTTTATGAGTGGTTTCCTCAACGTGAAATATGGATACAATCCAGTACAATAAAGAAAAACTTCCTCTTACGATTTCCTTTATCTTGATTATTTTTGTTTTCCAAATTTTGGTAGCCAAAGAGACCAAATTCTAAAACATTGTAATTATCCAACTGTTAAATTTGGAAAATCCAGTTCAGAGAGCGAGGAAATTTTTGGAATGATCATTTATGCGTGCGACCAAAAAGCTAACGTGAAATAATTTAAAACCATTTGAAGTATGAAAAATTGCGTACGCCTGAAATGAGGGCACTACCAAGAAATCGGCTTTTCTAGCTATTTCAATTTTGAAAATCGGGAAAATGTAAGAGGAAGTTTTTTTTACTCGTATTCGGTTGTATCCATATTTCAGCCTCCGGGAACCACTCTCGAAGCGCTATGTATAGGTGCATATATATCTACATATGAATTCGAGTTAATGTCGGAAAAAGTCATATTTTGTCACGAATCGAAAAACGTACGAGGTCTCACATCCCTAAGTTTTTTCATGAGAACGATATTGATAAGCTGGTTTTAAGAAAACCTGCTTAAAAAATTCATCTCGAAATGGGATTGTAGACAAAATGGGGGATTTCGTAAGCGAATCCTACGAGAATTTTACGATAAAGTATAGCTAAAGGACGTACGAGCACACAATCACCGTGCAAATAATAATGCATCTCCCTACATTCGGAATCGACAACGTAGAGTTCGTTTTCAACACCATCACTAGTCAGCTTATTACATTTTGTCGAAAAAGATCGATATACAGTATACAGCCAAGCAACCAGGCTAGACACGAAAGTCCAGACTGTCAACAGATGAAAATTCCTTCGACGCATTTTAATTTGTGTCTAATGTTCAGAGGATACCTGTTATCTTGAGACGTTGTTCTACAGCCATTCCGTTTTCAGCATATTTTGAACGTTCGTCCTTCGAACGTATTTCAGAAAGAAAAAAAAAAAAAAAACATCTGCAGAATTCCCCGATTTTAGGTTAACCAATGCGCACAGTTTTAGCAGATGCTTCTAATGGAAAACTTAAAGAACCCAGTAGATATTCCTTACAAACCATGGTAAAAAATCAGAGGATGTTTTCATTCCGGCAGCCTTAATTAAGACAGAAGAGAAAAAAATAATAGCTTCCAGCTTTCTCCAATTCGGGGATACGGGTTAGGTATCTTTTTATGCAGAAAAATTTACCATTTTTTGTTCACAACCATAAACTGGTCACTGCGTGGTAAAATAAAATTACACCAAAGGTAGTATATGTTCCTGCATGCCTCATTAAATTCTTCAACGAATGTTTTCATTTTTCACATCAACTTAGATGATCAAAGTTTATAAAATTTCGAAGACCAGATAATCTTTTTGTTCTGGACGTCCTTTGACACATTACCTCTTCCTTCACCACTCATTTTGTACTTCGATCCTTGCTATTTCGCCACATAGGTACTCCTGTTTGCCAGACCTTTCCGCCAATTATAAAAATAATTCAGTTCATACGGCATATTTTAAACGACACCATAAAAATAATCTAAATAATTTTTATTAATAATTATAGCAACAAACATAATATACTGTATGTACCTACCTACCTTAGAGCTCCAAATCCACATACAGAAAAATCTTAACAATTATTTCTGTCAATTTTCACGAATTCAACAGATCTGGAAGGTTGGAAATTCATTGTGATTTTACTCATAAAAATTAACAGTATCAGATTATGGAGTTGCATTGACCATTTGACTTGACAGACAATAGGAAGGAATCTTTTGTTGATTTATAACATTTGAATTAATGGAAACGAGGATCATTCCAGTAAATAACGACTGAATTTTAGTAGTCTTCAAAATGAAATAATGTCAAGACTTTCATTAGTTTTGTCGTTCACTAATACTGGAATGAAATTCACACACATAAAATTTTACCCATTATGGAAATTAGGTCAGTCAACATAATTCTTTGTGGAAATTAATTAAATATTTCAGAAATGGGTGGAATCTTTGACAGGGTGAGCGTACGTTGATATGTGGTGAGTACGAGGTAATAATAAATTTTTTTTAGAGTACTAATTAGGATGATGATTGATAGGTCCATTATGAAGGGGATTTGAATTATTTTGTATTTTTTCTGGTTTCAGAGTTTTGGTTTCATTTTCGTTAGAATAGAAAATATTTGGTCCGAATTGGGATAAAGTCTTCGCGAATGAAACGCGCTGGGATACCACAAGTTGCAAAATTTTTCAACCAACCTTTTGAAATAACGAAGTGCTGGTGAAACCTTTGTGGGTGAAGAATATTAAAAAACAAAAAAAGTACTACATGAGCAGATAAATTTTCAATGTGACTTTTCTGAAAAGGGCGACACCAATCAAATACTAGTTCTTCATAGTCAACCGAGTGAAGTTGTACGAGATTATCCCTAGGGGTGATTGTAGAGAGCAGCATCACAGCCGAAAAGTATCACCTTTTTTGAATACCTACGAAAAAATGATATTATTACAGTCTATTATTATGTTAAAAGTCGATATAGTAAGTATATTATATAGGTACGTCAAACTTGCGTGTGCTTAATTCAACAATTTCAAATATTAATAACAAAAAGTCCACCCGATTGTAATAGAAATTTTTCAATTATTGAAATTAATTTTACATTTTGTAAAATAAATGTTGGGGGGTTTGGCGGGGGTTGACAAATTTTTTTTTTTTTTTTTTTTGATACCGAGTGGAGTTACTTTATCCGGTCTACTCGGCGCCAGATAAGTTCAGCTCTAAAGAGGACAGACAATATGACATACAAACATTTAATGGGCAATGAAAATGACGTATACGGGTATGCCCATAGAGAGAAATTTCGGGCCTACGGGAAATAAACTGACGAAGCCTTTTAGTGCCAACTACAAGATTTGGGGTTGGGTGCCAATTGCGTCCGATGCTCGAGCCAGGGGAATGTAGATGTATTAGTTGCGGCCATTGGTAGTTTGCTAAAAAGGTTAATTGCGTCCGAACTGTTTTGAAGAGATGTCTGAATTGCGTTCGTTGAGGCAGGGGGAGTTGGGTGAAATGCGTCTGTCAAAAATAAGTTTTTTTTTTTGTTTTTTTTAAATAAATGAAAAAATGTTACGTTAATCAAAGGATTACCTGAAAGAATAAAAAATCAATTTTTAAAACTTCCTATAGAAAAGAAATTGTCTGAGTGTCTACATATTATAAAATATCTCTTGTTTCAAGGCATTTAAATTTTTTGTAGAAAATAAACTCTTTAATAACGGTTAGTGAATTTAAATATAGATTTTTCATGGATAGGTAAAACACTAATTTTCATACCTACCCTACAAGACAGGGAGACGCAATTGGCCTATCTCCACTTCTTCCCACGGACGCAACTGGCCCATCACTTACATCAGTTGCGGACGCAATTCGCCCCTTTTTGTTAATTTGGGACGCAACTGGCAAAGTTGAAATACGAGTATAAATCGATGAAACGACTTCGTGAAAGGAGCGAGGGGAAAATTTTTTTCACATGTTGCATGTAGTTTTGTGGTTTTTTTTAGCTTTGGGAGAATTTACACCCAAAAACCTCCCACAAATTGGCCTCGACGCCTTCTTCAAACATTCACTTGAAAATTGATATTCATTTCAAAATTTGGGCTCTTCCGGGCCATCAGAAAAAGTCCGGCCCCAATACCTTTAGTATCCTTTCCCTCGCTGTGTATAAGGGCCGAATGCAAGAATGATACTTACTTAGTTCTTAATTTTTTACATGATCAATTTATATCCGTACATAAATACAATATATATATATATAAGACTCACGACTTCTCATTAGTGTTGCGAATAAAACGAATAAATGGATGCTTTCAATTTTATTAAAGAATCCAAAATTTAAGACGATTACCCGCGAACTTAATATATAAAAGGAGCGCAATGCTCTATATGAAGGTTTGCAATGAGACTCGAAACGAAGAGATATAAAATTATCGATACAAACGGTGGTGTCTGATTAATCAGACGATAAGATACGCGAATGGTTTACCAAGTGAACCAGGCAAGATTTGACAGGGGGATCTTTGAAAAGATTAGACAAATACTTTGTAGGTATGTGCGATCTTACATATATATATATATATAACTTTGTTAAGTAATTCGTAAGTCATTGCTGACAGTCGAGTATCGTTCTGGCATTCCAGCATAAATGTTGAATGGACAATGAGAAACAACGGTGCAGAAGTGCGCCTCAAACGTCAGAGCTCAATTTAATTGGACCCCACGTATGAGTATGTTATTCCGCCATTGTCACTAACTAATCCAATATACATTCTTCTAATTTATTTATTTATTCGTTATTTATTTATTTGTGTTTGTTTGTTTGTGCGCTTGTTTATAATCCGCTGCCTGGTATACGTCGCGTACACGCCACCAAATTAATTACCTCTTTGATACAGTTTTCAATTGTATCGTAATTTTTGTCGTCGTGTTCATCATTAATGGACAATATCTCGTCGTTACGATAAAACATTTTACGACGAACGACGACGAGTTCTTCGAAAAGAAATCATGAATTTATAACGAATCGTCGAAGTGAAATCAGAAAATTTCTTGTCAGTTGAGAAAAGAATAAAACAAAAAGAGAAACATAAATTTTCTCCCTTCGGAGTCGCGGGAAATGAATACGTACGTACGTTGCACAGCTACCTTACCACATTATATTTGTATTTTTTATTTTCATAACTTACAAAAAAAAAAAAAAAAAAGCAAACAAACGAACGAAAAACAAAAAGAAAAAAAATTTTCTTCGTTTCGCGGCTAAAAATCGTAAACCAAATGTAATGGAAACGAAAACTTGGAAAATTCGTTCGCCCAATGGTGATCCGGATGGTTATAGTCGTAAAATTACGCTACTGCTTCCTGGAATATAATTTATTTATTTTTTCATTTCTTTCTCTGTTAATTACCGATCGTTATCATTAGAGGAGCGAACAGAAAACTTTTATGCGAAACTTAAAGAGATCGAATGTAGCTTAATCGGACGAGCGGCGGGAAAGGGTGGGCGGTAATTTTTGGAATCGTGTATTTCGATATATTTAGGTGCTGGAGGGCAACGGGTGGTTGAAGCTGCAGACGTCGTCAATTTTATCATCGACGCAGTTTCGGGAACTTCATACTTTCGCCAGCAATATAAACGAATGCGTTCGAAGACGGTGCAACCAAATTGGTGCGAAAAGGAGTCTGGGGAGGGGTAACGATACGTTTTACCGATTCCTGCGGGTATCCAAACAAAACGGAAAGCGTGTATCTGAAATCTCGACGAAGAAAGCTGACCGAAGAAGGTGACCACGAGGCCAAAATGGTTGGATACGAGTTCGAGGGGGGCCAACATTTTTCAAATTCTGGCCCATATCGACGGTTCGTCGACCAACGATTCGCTCAGTTTTTACGAATGTCTTCCTTATCAGATGCAATGCCCCCCATTGAGCAGACATCATTGCCAATTCAGCATATTTTTGTTCCAACAAGGTGTTCTAATGACAAAATCATCCGAATGAATAACTTTCAAAGAAAAACGGTTCGGTTTCCCAAACACAAAACGGAAAATGGAACGTGGAAATAAAAAAACTGAAAATATGTCAGAGTGTAGGAGCCGAAGGGCTTTGGCTTAATCTTTGACTATATAGCCTAATGGACTGCTAGAACTGATAAAATCTTAAAGCCAAACAATGCAGGCGTTACTTTTCAAAAAAGGTACTTTGTGTGAAAACTGAATTTGTATCGAGTTATATTTTCACGACTCCTAACTATATAAGCAGATACGAGTGAAATATTAGAATGCTATACCAATTTATTGTCTGAAATTAATGAGTGAAACGTTCGAATAATGATTTAAATTAATCGACGAACTTTCAGAATGTGAAAATATAAGTTTTGGATAGAGTTCCTTTTTTCTTAAAAAGTTTGAAGTAAGGTTTTCTTAAACTGAAAAATTCGGCTGTTAGGTAAATAGTTTCATCGTTTGCTGATTGGTTATCCGAAAAAAACTTCTTGAACTACCATAAGAACTTGAGCGAGTCCTAAATGAGCCAAAATACGTTTTTTGAGTGAAAATTTATTTTATTTTATTTGATCAGAGAAAATGTTTTTCGAATTTAGAATAAATTTCAGATGATATGAACATTAATGAAAATAAACAATTGGATGACATTTACGGAAATTTGGCTTTTATTTTGCCGTTTTTTGTTTTTAAAATGCCTGAAATAAGTAGTTATTGTAAAAGATTCAAGTAGGTACATTATTTGTCCTATAAAGGTTTGAAGTGATTAGAAATTGATGGTGTCTGTTGAAATATCACAAATTTCTTCGTTTTGAAATATATTTTTGATAATTTTTCCTAGTCATTTTGTTTGAATCAGAACAAAGTAAATGATTTTCCGTAATGATTTTTCAGCCTTGACAAACGATTTCTTACAATTCTGTTGAAAAATTTCAGCAAATTTAACAGTCAGTAGGATTTCCAATTGCAGAGAATACCAAAATCGAATGACCCAGCGTATTCGGAATTTGAATTAAAGATATAGTGCTGCCACAAGTACAAGTTTTTCATATTTCTGACTTGTTTACCACACGATAAATGAAATAGGTATCGATTTCATACGTAGTAGGTATGCTGTTTCTGATTTTTCGTTTTTCGTAAAAAAAAAAAACGCCTGTTAACAGTGGCTTCAGCGGTGTTCCATTTAACCTTATGTATTTCTTATCGGTTCTAGCAGTCCATTAAGCTATATAGTCAAAGGGCTTAGTAGGCGCGGAATTGTCAAACTACTAAGGGTGACACATTTCCGTAATTAGCAAGGGTAAATACTCGCATAATTTCAAGTATTTTGGTTACTGATCGGAAAATTGGAAACGCTGTCGGGTAGACTAGAAAATTTTTAATAGTTTTTATGAAACTTGACGAAGTTTCAGAGAATATGGTATTTGACAGCAATTTGCGCGTAACAGGCTCCTAGAATGGAAGGGTTTTTATTTGAAACGTTTACTGAAAACTTGGACGACCATATCATGCAATAGGTCAATGCAAAAAAGACAGATTGAAATTTGATCTAATTTGTTTCAAACATACTTATTCTGATATTTCACGTTTGGTTGGTGAGGTATTGCGATATTGTTGATTAATTTTCAAGGAACGTCGAAGTGTAGCAATTTCCACGAAGTGCAATAATAAAAAAAAAAAAAATACAAACGAGTATTTTTTCTATGTACATTATACAGGTTCCTACAATTTCTCTTCAATCAAAAAAGTTTTTTCCTAGACAATAAATTAAACAATTATCTACTCCGATAAACTATCAGCCATGTTTATGTACCTACTGTAGTCTAAACACGGGTCACTTTTGATTTTTCGAAGCCAAAAAATCACGGATCTGTTTGGAATTATGCGGCCGCATTAGGAAAAAAATCTGGGCTACACGCCAGGCTTAAAATTTAGAATGATGTGGCTGCATTAAAAAAAAATCTGGGATACACGCCAGGATTGAAAACTTATTGAAACCGAGGAAAAATCATAGCCTGAGAGATGTACAGCGTCAAATTAATTTTCAACCAATCAATTATCACGAGAGCGGAAAATTTTACTTTTTAAAATAAAGGTTAAAAAAAAAAAATTACGATCTCTGACTCACTCGACCAATTTACACACAATGTATAGGCGCCGAAACAGCACCTAGCGAGCAATAAAGCGAAACGAATTTTTTAAAATAAAATTATATAATTTATTCGAGAATTAAGGATCGTAATTTTTGGCTAATTGCCAACAACGACGCGTCTCAGACGAGAATTTCAATTTTACTAACTCTCAGTCTTCACGTAATAAAATTCAATTCCAATTTTTATTTACTCTCCGCAACATTCGCGATAATTTATTTTTGACAAAAATTGCTCATCTCTCATTTCATGATTTCTCAGCCGTTATTTGAGCTACAAAACTTAGGTTGATACGATTGAAATGAAGAAAAAATTTGCTCGAGTTCTCCATCAAATGTCATTTTTTCATCGTAATTAGTTTTTCAGAAAAAATTCATAAAAAACTGCAAATTAATCTTAAATTTGCCATTTTTTAAACTGTTATTTGTTTTAAAAACTAAGGATGTTGGAAAAAAATTTCCAATGGTGAAGTCCATATTTTTAAATGACAAATTCAGTTCCATCTTCAATTTTTACGTAAAAATGGAGCAATTCCGAGAAAATAATGAAAGAAAACAGAAGAACAAAACTGAACCAACCATGGTATGTTTTGTAGAGCAACAAATTTAATAAGTTATCTCAAGTCTCTGCGGCCCAATAGGTAAGGAGCTGTGCTACTGACTCATACGGTATAAGGGAATGGGTGTAAATACTCGCAGAACCAAAAAAATTTTAAAACTTTTTTTCTCAATATTTTTTTCTTTTTTCATTTATATATAAAGTGACAGAAGTAGAAGCTAAATTAAGGGAATGGAAACACTGCACTGAAGGTGAGAAAATTAAATTCTTAAAAGTACTCATATAAAATTATCTTCTCTGAAGATTTGGTTTTAATCTTGGGCAGTAGAAACTCCGAGGGAGGTTATGGTGAAGAGGAAACATTTAAGCATAGGATTTACTTATAAATAGTTATGAAAAAATCTCTAGCGCAGTAATCAGCGCTAGAAAATGTAGGTTTTCCTCACCAAACAATAAATAAATAAGTAATTGAATATTTGACGAATTATTATGCGAAACTTAATAAATTATTGCTTAACGAATAAAATAACAGTAAGGGTGCTTAGATGACAGCCTTTTTTTTTCCTTTTAGAATGTATCTTCTATTGTTAGCAATAACTCAACATATTTTAAATCATTTTCATACGATAAGTTTTAAGTTGGTTAAGAACATATTTTGCAATTTGTTGGGATATAATGTAATTTGGTGAAATTAAATACAGCAAAAAAATGAAAATATGAAAATGCAGGTTATTAAATGACTGCTTAGAAAATTATATGAAAGCAAGATTGCTTTCAACCAGCTTCTTTGATTCATTTAAACTTCATATTGTTTACTTAGCAATAGTGTAAAATTTTTTCAAATCATCTCTACCCATGAACCGTTTAGCCGTTTAAAGTCAAACTTTGCAGACTGATGACTATAATAGACTGTAATATATTCAATGTCTTAATCAAATTTCGTCACTATTGGTTAAAAATTACGCATTTTAGAACAATTTAAGCCCCAAAAATAAAACGTAATACGATATAATAAACGAACCATATAGGGCCGATCTTAACCAACAACAATAGCTGAGTTCGTTTTTGTGTAGATTCAAATAAATTTACCACATTTTAAGATTATCGAATAAAAATTTCAACCTGTACCGAGTTCAACAGAAGTTTACATATAATATATTAGCTGATTAACCTGGTTTCGCACCGTTGGGGGATGTAATATTTTCTCATGTAATAGTCATATCCTAAATTTTAGAGACTTTTTTTACTGAAGTATTTCTGTAGTATATTGTGTATTCTTTTACAAAACAAAAATGCAAAAGCAGTGGCTTGTTTAAGTCTCGCAAATGAAGCAAATGGTACAGGGGTCATGCATTTTCATCTCCTATTCAGTAATCCTCATTACATTTCAGGCTTAAAATTGACAGAAAGTTAAAAATCGATAAAAAGGTATTCTACACCTTTTTTGTTGGGGGTATAATTTTGGCTTAATCACTTATATTCCACTACTTACCACATTTCTACCCAACTGAGTCTTCATTAGATATTTCAAAAGCAGAAATACCAACAACAGAATGAACAAAATCAAAGCTATAGATAAAATACTACTCGTTAATAGATAGACATCTCTTCATTTTTCCTGATAAGTGTTTAAAGAACACTAAACAATCACCAACAGTACTGTTGTTTACTATTTTATTTTACCATAAATAGAATTTACTGGCTACCTACATAGTTGACATAAAGATAAAATGTGATTACATTGAAAAACTCATTTATTTTTATCAAAACATTAGACAACTGCACAGTTATGAGCATTTTTTATCTATGACTATGAGGCACGTTATATTATAATTTGCAAACTGGAACTGTAATAAATGTTATGCCTGTTAATGGACAATCTATTAAATGTCCACTAGCAGGCTTTGAAATGTTGCTAAAGATTAATGAAGCACAGGAATAAAGATACTTCGCACATCTGGTTAGAGAAAAGGTGAGAACAATAAACACTGATAGTGATAATAATAAACAACAACAACAAGCAATGCTTCGGGTGGTTGTTCTGGAAAATTGAAACAATTTTTCCGTGTTAACATAGAAGATAACACCCCATGATTCAAGCCACATACAGGTATTTTCAACTACGACAACTCCAAAGTTGTGGAATAGAAAAAGGAAAGGGAATAAACGAAATAGCAGCCGCATATGTTTGTAGCTGTTCACGCACACTGTCAAACAATATATTTGAAGGACTGTTTTTTTAAAGATAACTCAATTTCTATGAGATAGATTTTCAAATTTATTTGATTCTAAACCAGCAGAGGATCAAGACAATTAATTTAGTAAAAGATTCATTCAAATGGGTTCTGAGGTTCTAAAGCCAACTTGCGACATTAAAAACCATTTCATTCCTATAGTAGAGAAAGAAGATATAAGTATATGAATTTCAATTAATAGCACCCAAAATTTTTCTGGAATCATGAGACGAAAAATGAACCTACAGTCGCCCCTGGGCCTCGGTATAAGATCAATTTTAATACGCAGATTTTCTTCGAAAACCTACATTAAAAATAATAATTACTTATTATTTTTCTACGATTAAAAATTTATTTCTATGGTTCAATAGGAAAAACTGTCCGATCTCTTCGAAAATTGGTTGTTAAATGACTTCAAATTTTGAATCAGTATCGAATTGTGGCAAACCGGGTTCTTGAAAGGAAAATTAAAAAATTAATTTCTCAATTTTACATCGACGAGCAAGCGAGGCGAGTGAGAAATTGTTACGTGTGCCGTCGAGGTGGGTTTTCGAAGGGGCGTATACCCCTTGCGAAGCTCACCGGTCGTACAGATAATAATTAGAATTCTGCAAATTCACGTCGGCTATCTGTCGTTACCTACTGATTCGGCAATTGACCCCAGAAGCCAACCCCCATCTTCGAATCTCGACAATCAAACAAAAGTCGCACGAAAACGAGTAGTGCACTGAAGTGGGCACGAACCGGGAGGGTGTCGAAAAAGTACGGACGAAAGAGACACGAGAAATAGGACTCGGAAAATGTAGAGACATACGCAGTCGATGATCGGGGCGTGCGACAGCTTTTTCGTATGCCTAAATAATAAGCGAAATTCCGAAGCACACTTCAAACAAGAGACGACGACGACGACGTGTGAATGCGAAATGAAGAGCCTCGTTAACTGCATCCGAAAAGATAAACGTATGCACCATGTAGCTAGCAGAGCTAACTCTGGCTGCAGCTAGCATATCCAGCAGTTAGTTGTATTACCAGCTGAACGACGAGGTAAAAGTTCCGGAAGTAATATTTCGTACGTAGGATACGAGAACCTTTACACACACGGGCCGTATTCTCTGATATGCTCGTTAGATAAAATTCTTTCGGCTCAATGAGCAAGAACCTTCACTCTTCAGTTGTAGGTACGTCGTGTCGTTAGCTATTCCAAATTCCATATTTTGCAACACATTTTTCTTCTCTTTTCCTTCTTTCGGCATTCGACAAAAAACACCGGCAACGACGACGACGATCCATTTTTATGGAAATTTACAATTTACTAATAGCTGCGATCACAGGGTTGACGTACCTTCCGGCAGCACAAGACGACGAGATAATATAAATGAAAAATAAAGGAAATTCTTTCATACCGAGTTGCTGATGCATACTGCACAGTGGCACAAAACGTGTTCCGGAATTCGAATGAGTGGTTTCCAAAAAATAAACATCGACCAATGAGAATAATGAGAATATTGTTGAATCACAATTAACAAAAATACGCGGCACGGAAGTCGAGTATCTACTCAAGATAACGCATCTTCTCCCTCACCCAGAAAAAAAAACTCGATATTTCCAAACGAACCATAAAAATAATAATCAATACATATAATTTTCGAATGATTCTAAGTAAGATGATGTTCCATCCCGTTTTTGCAGACGATTCAGTTTGTCTACAAAAACGTGTCGAACAAATATAGACAACTATTATTCTAATTCTTGGAATAATAACTGTCTATATATTACCTTGCTTCTCATGGACAAACACCACCAAATATGCTGAAAATAAGAGTCATCATATTTGGCGGATGTTCCATGTCATGCCACCTTTTTGGTCGGACATTTTGATCTATAACAAAGAAAACAAAGGTGATATCTTGTCTTCTATTTGAAGACATATTCATTCCTGAACTAGCAGTAGAGTAGAAACATTAAGGTCCAAACTCGATGTTATGGATATCAGGTCTCATTATAATTAAGTAAGTAATAAGTTAAAGTTTAAATGTGTTTGTAATAACTTGAAGTTAAAATTAAATAAAAGATAATACTTAGAAATTATCTTATTTGTTGAGATAATTCAAACACCGAATTACACTCGCAATAAATTGGCGCCCGAACAGATGAATTAACGCTAAGGCTCTTTTTCTGTTCGATACGATAAATATGTTTTTAAGTATATAATGATCGAAGGTTATTTCCTTACTTATGGACTTTGAAATTATTTCAAAATTTTCTATGTAAGATGAATTAACGACGAGATTTTTAAAACATGTAAATTACTGGTATGCAAAAGCCAACAATAGTTCATATAGGTAGGTACCTACTTCACAGTTGCACTCTAGCTCTACTTTCAATAACTTACCACTCTATTCAAGATGACGTTGGTTTAAAATCGTGGGAAATAAGCGTCTAGATCAGATGAACTATGCTTTTCACTGGAAATAATATTTGTAAAATATGACTTTGAAGTTTGGAAAAAGGAACAGAACTTTTCTGGTAGTCTGTGCAGACGTATTTAGAAAATATCAGTAAGTACCCCTTTAGCAAGCTATAGTTAGGTAAAAACTCCAGTTAGTAGAGACCATGAATAATTACTACCAACGTTAAATTTCATACTTAGTCATCGATTGAGACCCCCAAGTTGGAATTAAATTGGATATATCAGAAGCACCGGTAAGGTTAATCCAAATCAAAATTGGTAGCATGTTAAAATACCTACATCATGACATTTGTTCCAAATTTTGTGTTTATTGGACAAAAATTAAGTTTGAGTATTATTAGTAAAGCAGTAACAATTAAAATTTCTGTAAAACCTCGAATATGTGTAACTACTAACTATAATGGAAAAGACAACAATTTGGTTTTTTAAGGGTTGATCTACTGATAAAATTAGTGAATGTAAGTGGTCTGGTATGTTCTGTCAAGTAGAGAAGACCTTAAATTAAATAGAAATCTCAAAGTTGTGCTCTCCTGCAAAATTGTTACTTATTTCTAATTTAAACCTCTTCACCTTGTGCCAGAAAATACAGGTCTGTTTAAATCCACTAATTTAATCGATACGTTAACTGTCAAATAAATGTGGGAAAAAATCAGCTTCATTTTCTACATAAATTTGAATAGACCTATGTGTGTTTTCACTAAAATTTATATTGTTGCTGGTTTTGCATCAATACTCGTACTCGCCTTTCCCCAAACTGGTAACATAATGGTTATTTAGGATTACATCAATAGGTAAACTCCAAAATACATTAAAAAAGACATCATAGTGTTTAAATGATAAACCAAAGAAAAAACAGACATATCCCAAGTTTTCTATTTGGATAAATTTTTATTAATTGCTAATTATATATACTTCCAACCTTCCTACAAAATACTAGATTTGTTAATTTCATCTATTTTATCAGTAGGTGAACCTCAAAAAGCCTAGTTCTTTTCTTCTCCATGTGAGTTAATAGACCTATTTGAGATTCCACTAATATTTAAATTGTTACTGCTTTTCTATTAATACTCAAACCCCATTTCTCAAAAACTAATAACATATTTAGTAATAATGATTTTATCTATAAGTCAATTATTAAATATAGTTGGACAAATGTCAATAAGTATGTTTCTAAAATAATGCCTGTTCAGCAAAGTGTTACTAGTTTTCAGTTAGGGCTCAATAATTTCTTAATAACCAGTAAGTAATTGTTTTCTTTTATTGATTAAGGTAATTGGACAACAAGAAAATGTTCCCATAAAATGTTCATAATTTTCTTGAATTTTTAATTTAAGTCGTCCTATTTCAGTATTAGGTATTTCAAATAATGGAGTAGTAAGGCCTCAACAATTCTTAATGGTCTATCATAAAATCAATAACATTTTTTTTAACCTTATTTCCCTACCTTTATTTTGTAATCCATGTCTTCAACTTTTAGTTTCCATTTTTTTTCTAATTTTTTCTATTAAAAAATAAATACGCCTTATTTTCAAATTTGTTACTGGTTTTCATCAACATTATAATGATTGTAAAAAGATTTTGATTTTTGTTGATTACTACATGTTGAGGGTCAATAGGTCAATTATAAAATGTTAAAAACATATTACTACTCTTTACTAGTTGTCTGTTAGTTGTCCTATTCGTAATTCAGAACTTCTGTTTTTTTCCTATACAATTTGCAATGACTATGATAAGTATTAAATATTTTTCAGTAACATTGTTTAGATTACCTGGCAGATGTCGAAATCTAGTATATGTGAGCCTATAATATGTATAACCTAGAAAGCCAACTTCCCATAATTATGGTGTGTTAAAAGTGGGTCCAAAATAGTTGCCTATTTGCGCCCGATGCAACAGGCATATTATTACATAATTAGGTACACACAGTTAGATGGACGAAAAGTTTTGGGGGGATTTATTCACCAAACCATCCATTGTATGGAAAATTTTATGGATGTTGAAAATATTCCTCTTTAAACTTTTTATCTATACGATTGATTTCAGACCAAATAAATTCTGAAAAATTAATTCAAGTCTATATAATTGCATATATCTTTTTTCACTTTGAGTATATAATGATGGAGGCTCTTAACAAATTGTCAATAAGCTTTATAGCTATGTCTTTAAAGCAGCTATGAGGGTTATATACTTCTTGCTTATCATTACTTTATCGATCAACATGGCCATGTCCAGAGGTGTCTGTCTAAGTCAATAAGATGTATTAAGAGTTGGGAATGTTGGTGTTTGTAATTTTTAATGTGGATTTTTATATTTATAATAAAAAAATTGCTTCTTATCAATAAACGGTTCACTTCTGCGCATGCGTTTGGGTATCAATTATACAGACAACTCGTAAACACTTCTTTCTAGTCATGATTTCTTTATGGTCCTTGTTGATAGTTCGTAAATGGCACCCGAACTGTGAAGCTTCAGAAGACCAATGTACTTTTTAACGTCAACACATTTTTAATTTGAAAATTCTGATTGAAAGCTATAGGTTAAGTATACAGGAAGAAAGCAGTATCAACAGGAAAGAGTAAGACAACAAGGTCCGATTTCTACTTACTTATAATAAAAATTGAAATTCATTTTATTTTTGAGAATGTTAAATCGTACTCTACATCTGAACGTACGTACTCTTCAGAATTTCCGAATCACTCTTTTTCACAAAAGCACCTTGTACCCTTGGTGCCTCACAGTCGAATAGTTTTGCAAATTTTTGTGAGGCAGCATACGGTTTTTCACTACATATTTCTACACCAAAGATGCTGCGGTGTTTTTTTGTAGGCAGGATACGTAGGTAGTCGAGAGTGTACTTTTTTCAATTTTTTCTTCATTTGTATTCCGCATACTGGGCTCGTATATTGAAAATAAGTTCTACGGGTTTTGTAAACTGCCAATTTAAGGACACCCTGTGCTGAAAATTTTATAAAAATAACACAGATTGAGAGTTGGAGAAAGGAAAGAAAACACGAAGATGAACAAAAAGAAGGAGTTTTCACTCGTTACAGATTCGTGAAAGAAAATTGTTTTTTAAATTATTAGCAGGTTCTCAAAAACTAAACGTAAAAAAAAAAGCGATTAAAATTGTTTTTTCATCTCAACGGCGACGAGACGAAAGCACAATAGAAGAGAGATGGAGCTGCTTCGAGAAAATCACGCATCCTCGTGTAATCCGCACTCGGAATTGGGGTATTGAGTTGCTAGCTCTTGGCGCTTAGCTTTCATATTTCATGATGGCAAATAAGCAAGGCAAAGGATTTATGATTCGAATTCTTCACAAGGTGGCTGAGGATGTAGAAGGTATAAGCGTATTACGCGAATCAAATTTAAATTTCCACATGGTCTTCGTTTGCCACGAACAACGACGCCACATCACATCCTCCCAAACAGGATACGTTCCCCGATTGGGATACCTACGTGTCGGCTATGATATATAAATTCGGTTTTATTTTTCTTCGAGCCTTGCAGCTCCACTCGCGATAACTTTTACAACATTTCGGTGAGAGTAATAATTCGTATAAAAAAGAACATTCGTATCTTCGCAGATTAAAATACCACGTCAGAGGCGCGTACAATCCAGCGAAATTAATTAGAATGGGTTCGGCGATTCATTTTTCCTGGGGATTATTTGATGCGTACAGGATTTTAACAGGACCTAGTAACATTATAGGCCTATATAAAGTAAATAAAGAAAACATACGTAGTATTAAAAGTTGTCGACACTGTTCCGAGAGGGGACACAGTAACGAGACTTGGTCGAAATAACAGAGAAACGAAACTGCTAAAATTAAGATAAGTTCATTTGACCATAGGCAAGGTTACGAATTTCTGGGTGATAATACAGGGAATTTCCTAAGAAGCTTCCCGAACTTCATCAGTACATTGTGCGCACTAAAATAAATGAAAAATGTTCAACAAACATGTGCCTCGTTCACAATTTCTAAGATGGGTGTACTAAAAGCACTAGTTAGGTACTATAAAAAATTTTGTATGAAATGGTTATTTTACCACGAAAACCTACAGTGCTTATCAAGAGGAACAAAAAAGGTTCTTATAACTTTTGGTCTATCTGGAACAGCCAATAATGCTACGGCTTCCAAATTTGTAGGACCAAGAAATTTAAAATACATATACTGGCGTAATCCTTAAAATCGGTTGTATAGTTAACAGGAGGAGGATAAATCAAACAGAACCTTTTTTGTTGCTTGAGGTGAATACTACTGCTGAACTACAAAATAAAATTAAAAATTATTTTAAAACCAGAGAGCACCCAATGCTGCAACACAGCAATAATTCGTAGACCTTCATAAACCATAAATGTGTCGGAATTATCAATTAACCAGGTGTAAAATGGAAAAAAAAAAAAAAAGTTACACTGAAACTGAAATATAAACATAGCCAACTATATCTGTAACTGTGGTCGCTTGTTAGCATTACAGAACTTACAGAGGTGGCTTTTATATTATATGTATAAGATAAATTCCTCGAAGTCAAGTGGGGAAACTGCCATATCTTGTCCTATATAAAATACATTTGCCAGTTATAATTGATGATGGAATGGCCATATGGTCAAGTTCACCACTTTTAGCTGGCGAATATCTAGGTCTCAGGTTCGATTACCCAAACCCACAAAACCTACATCATGCGTTTAGTGTACCCAGCTCCTTAACTGGTGAGAACAGAGTACATGCTTATTATCAACAGTTTTTATTCGTTTCAATGCGAACTATCTACAGTTGCAGTCAATGTTCGAGTTGCTTCTCAAGAGTTTATCTTGTAGAATACGAGTAGGTATATTGTAGCAAAATATTAAAAATATCCAGGATTGGCATTTTATATACCTATAAAATACGTTAAAATTCGAGAAAAAACAAAAAAAAAACAAAAAAATAAAAAAAGGAGAGATATTGCTGATGAAAAGATAGACGGGCAGTTTGTTCGAGGTGAAGAAATTTTGTACAGATTGTGTAAAATTAGGGACTATTCTACAAATAGATAATCTTTACAGCGTTAACTTCATTTTTAATTCGAATTTTATCGAGAACAGCTCTCTAATTTACATAAACTGTACCAAAGACACAGGCAAGAAGCGGAGAGGGGGTAATTTCCTTTCATGAACTAAATTTTATTTATTTTTTTTGCTCGTAAAATTTAAAGTTATGAACAAATTTTAGTAATAGGTACATATGTGACAGCAAGCTCAATAGATAATAAATTTCTCAAATTCGCCAAATGTAAGAAAGGGATAGTAAAAGATTATCAATGGGGAGTGGATGGGTAGAAAATATGTATTTGGTTTACGAATTATCTACACAGTATGATAATTACAAGATATATTTCCCACATAATTCTATTGGGATATCAAGTGGTGATGGAGCACTAGTGTTTATTAAGTGCTATCATTTCGGAAAGGATGTTCATGGAGATTGTTTATATATTTTTACATGCTACCTATTTCCCAAAAGGAAAGAAGCGTCTATATCTTGCTTCTAGTTATTTTTTATACAACTGTTAGTTTTATCGTACATTAGTAACAATAATAAAACGAAATCATGTTTTAGACCTCAAAAATTTCACTTCTCACTTTAAATATTTCGATTCAACAATGTACGTTTTGTGCTGAAAAACAGTTATCAACGTACATGATCACAATTTCAGCATTTTTAATTTCCACCACCAGAGCAAGACTCTTATTTTGGACTTCCCAAATGAACATGTTCAGTGGAGAATGGTTTTTTCAAGTCTCTCTGGAGCGAAAAGAGGTCGTTAGGTAAAAAACTGCATGGCATATTTTTTGTACCAAATTTTATTTTGAATAATTTTTTACTGATCTATTTTTATCACAAAATCTAAATTCGCGAAGAAAAACGCAAAAAACCAAATTTCGGCACCCCCTCCACAAAAATACAAGGAGTGTGAAGGGTGCAACTTTTAATATGTTAATCTTGGAGACCCACCCAGCAACCCAATGTCGTTAAAGCTTAAGTACTAATTTTTTTTTGTAAGATTTGATTAGACTATATGAATTAGGACCCAAAATTTATCTGGTCTATAGGGGCTAAATTTATAATTCAACCTCTGCTTCTATTTGAATAAATTATTTGAGGAAAATAATGATGAAAATGAAAAATTTATATTAATTTAGATACAAGTAGATTGTTTCATACATTTCAAAAACACTATCTGCTAAATTTTTAGAGAAACTGAGTTTAGAACTCTGAAGAATTAAAGTAAGTGGATGTGAGATGTGAGAATTAATTAAAATAAAAGGTCAAAAATTAAAATTCATGAAAAACAAATATTTTTATTGGTCTATTTGAACATGTAGATATGTAAATTCATATCGTATCTGTGGGGACTCACTGGTATGAGGTAAAGGGACTCGGACACCTCGACGACAGTCGCTGCCCCAAAGGGCAGGCAAATAATCGTCCTTGTGACGTTAAACACACAAAACTCGTTTGATCGTAATTACCTGTATGTACTTGCTGGTAATGTACGAGTACCGAATCGTAACACAATAAGATGATGTCACGATTCGTACACAAACCGGCCAGCCATCTCTTATCTCGACAGGGGATGATGCGACCTGGCCGTTCTCACCAACATACGTATTCTCTTACGTACGTGTGTTTGTGTGCGTGTAAATAAGCCGTATATAAACCACCCGAATCGGCTCTAAAATCGCCAGTGTTCGGTCTGGTTCTGGCTTACCCGTACTTGTGTACAAAATGGCTGAACACGCTTAAATTCTGTTGAATTTCCTTCTGGTGAGAATATCTCTCACAACAAGGTATTGCACAGTATCAATTCGACTTTTTTTGCCTTTATATAGTTTTCGTCTCAGTTCATTGAAACTAGACTATCAATTTTGTTTTAGAACATTTCTATTTTACTAAAACCTATCAGATTTTAAGCAAATATTGAGAAATCACTGAGATCCTATTCCCGAAATATTGATGCACTTTGAGAAATGAGGATAAAATGAACCTCTCTAACGAGAAGCTAGTTTAGTAAAGCATCAACGGTAGTTTAAAAGGGAAATTTAGAACACAGATGGGCATTAAGATCAGAAAATTCACGATTAAAATACTATGGTATTCATCAATAGCAGATCATGATGCCCAACAACTATCATAAAAGAAAAACATATAGAGCACTAAAAACAAATGGGTATCTGTAAAAAATAAGCGAGGATTTAGGCTGCACATAGAACCCTAGGCCATTATTAGCAACAATAAAAACAAAAATGAGCCAAAGGCAACAAAATAAGAAACTAAAGCCATCATATTAAAACTTAAAATTGTGACTCATCACCAGCTGAAACAATAATATATAATAAAAAATATACATAGAGCCTTTTCAATCCCCAAATACAAATGGTAGGACTAATTTTTAAATTCAAAAACGAGGTTTAAAAAAATATTGCTTTCAATGTAACTACACGAACAGAAATTAAGAAAGAAATAGAAGTCAGTATCTAAGTTATATGTTTAAAAGAGATGAAAATTTTTCTCCTTCTATGCTAGTCGAAAATTAGTCCAAAGCAATTTCTGTCTCAGAAAAAAATTTTTACAAAAATGAATTTGTAATTAAAGAAACCTTGCTCCACTTGCGGATCAAGGTGATAAATACGAAAACCAGCAAAAATTTGAAACCATCACCATTTAAAAACAATTTCTTTGAATTTGTAACGATTTCTCAATACGTACCTACTTATCATCTTTCTTAATTTATTTCGGCTGATAATGGGGCTAAACGTTTTTCATTTCAGAAATTCAACCAATTTCGTGACAAAAGCTATTTAATTCACTAGCAAAAACTCGAAGTTATACTCAATTTTCGAAAACACATTCGCCACTGTTTTTCCGCTATACTGATAATAAGTTCGAGAACAACTTCTTTTTTTCATTTTACTGCTTTTCCGTTCGATGATTTCGATTATGGCGAAGAGAACTGAACACCATAACTACACTGTGAATTGTTTTCACATCTGTTATTCATTCTCCTACCAGATTGCTTCGTAAAACTTCAATTAAATGACTCAGTTCTCGACATCTTTCAACTTTGAACGTAGCATAATGCAAAAAGTAAATTTCACATATCGATAAGAGCGTCAAGGCTGCTGTGGGCCAACAGAGGAGTAACACAGCTTTTCTTTCAGCTGAATGCATAACTCAAATATCAAATCGTTGATCGTCACAATTCGCACCCTGCAGTGCCGTAACTGGGTACGTGCGCTCAGTACATTCGCACAGGGCGGCAGAGTGCAAGGGCGCCATACTAACCAAAAAAAAAAAAAAAAAAAAAAAACACTTTAATATAATACATTGTCGTCATCCCATACATCGTCTGGACGACAACATAGAATATCATTCTGATTTAGGTAATGGGAGGGGGCATCAAAAAGTTTGTTCGCACAGGGCGGCAAAAAAAGCTGGGTACGACCTTCGCACCTTGTGTTCCCTTCGCGTTCAAACCCAATTTGTTGGCACATCCCAATTGCGTATGTTACTTCGTGTATTGTTTCATTACATATGTCCTCTTTGACTGGTGTTACGCGCCTTCACCCATACAGAATATGACCACTGACCAACGTGCCCACAAACAGAATTAAGCGGTACAACAATATTGGCTATCTGCTTTGAAACGTATCATCGATGCAATACGTTTCTTATCGGCAAGAGGATTTCAACTTATGGTGAGAGCATCGAAATAGTCCAGCGGAATGGAGAGGGAAGGGCGGAGACTGACAAAAATCTAGACACTTGAAATTTACTGTTTAAGGGGGAAAAATTGGAGATATGTAAAAGAACAGGTAAAATATTGTCCAGAAAACTCTCCAGTCGCGTAAACACAACTCTTAATTCAATTTGTGACTGTTTTTACGTAGGTTTTCTACAAAAATCTACTTACTAATTTTATGCTCGTGAAAGGACCAGGAAACTTACAGTTTGTGAACCATTCCCTACCTTTAGTATATTTATAATAGTTGATTTTAGGGGTGACGTGAGGGAAGACTGTGGGGTTTTGGATGTCTCAAAGTCGAGGACAAGACCATTTAAATTTGATGTTGATTGGTTTTAAATATCACAAGCGCAACCATTCATCTCTGCAAATAAATAATATAGAACAAAAATTATACTGAAAATTGCAATATTGACATTTGATCAATTTTCAAACTCCCAAATCCATTCCACCTTCGGTCGTCAGGCTCCGCAATGTTATACATGGTCATGTATTGAATTGGTTTACCTACCATTAGCAGAAGACTCCCCATATGCGAGACACCCTATATAATAAGGGCATTTGAAGTGGATTGTCAGAATCATTTTTAACCGATTTTAAAAAGGAGGAGGTACTATGTTCATTGGGTATACTAATATTCATTTATTTACTTTTATATACGTATTCTGATTCTTCAGCAACGGCTGAACCAATTTTGATGATGTGGGATGCATTTGAAAGATTATAGTTTAGAGATGGTCCCCAAAAATTTTCATTAGGATCGGATCAATGCTGGATTGATACCGGATACAAAATTATGAACCTAAAATTTAAAATTCAACTAGTTTCTGAGAAAATTGGTATCCACAGGTTAATTTGGTTGCTGATTACGAATTCACTATCAGAATTTTGAAGTTTAAAATTGCAGATCCAATAGGAAGGATCTGAAATTCCAAATTAAATCAATTTGATGTGCGTGAAAGTTAGTAGATAATTGGGCAGAATAGTGGATTTTGTATCCAGGTCCCTTTTTTCTTTCATATCTAGAATACTGAAACTAAAAATTGAAACATAATAAAACTTTTTTTCAAAAAATAAAACGGACTCAAAAAAAGCACTGAAAAAGAAAACATGATTTCAGAGGATGTTACAACACTATCTCTTTTTGATCGATGATGTTATAGCTCCATTTTCTTCCTTTTTGAATAAAACCTTTCAAGTCGGTGTCAAATTTTAAGCAATTACGTAGGTTAAGTTGATTTTTTGCATGAAATTCGGCACTAACTTGAAAAGTTTAGTTAAAAAAAGGAGACGTTATAACGCCCTCGAACAAAAAGGAATGGGTTCAAACATCTACAGAAATTAATTTTTTCTTTTTATAAGCTTTTATTGTACTCACTGCTGCAATTTTAAAATATACCAATACTGCATTCAACCGTTTGCAACAAAATAATATTTATTTCGTACGAAAGTAAAGCCAAAAAAATAAATATAAGCCTGTCTTTTAAAAATCCGATTTTAACCTAAAATTATTCGTGCTTTTTTTAATTTATTTTTTATGCATTATCTGCTGACACTGATTTCCTTGGAAAACTCCTCATAAGTAGGGGAGAGTCATGTATCGAATTCATTTTTAGTTTTTCTATTCCAGACAGATCATTTTTTAACTCATCATTAAAATAAACATATTGTATCGTAGAGCACATTTTTTTACCCTTTTTGATAGAAATAGTCACTATCTAACTCAAAATCTGAAGGCGTTATTAATTATTAAAATTTCCAAAAAACAAGTTCTGTGATACAACATGCGACGTACCATGGAACAGACCATAGTGTATCACGGAACAGCACACGATATCAAGTAAAAAATGTCTTCAAAGTTCTCATTAACAATTTAATGCAAAGACAGAGAATATCATGACATTTAAAATTTTTAATGACAATTTTGAATAAAGTTTCTACTTAACATTGCGTACTGTTCCATTGCACAATGCACTGTAAACCATGGAACCTTTTTTTCGTAGAAAATTTGATAATTAATAGCTTCTTCAGTTTTTTTGTCTTATTTCAGAGCATTATGTCTGCAAACAGTGAAATTTTGTTGTAAATATCGAAAAACTAATAGAAAAATATCAAAATTTTACAATCCATAGTACATGCAACATTTTGTTCCATAATACCTATCATCGTCTCCAGAATAATGCGTGAGAATAACACAAAATATTAACCACAATTTAATTAGTGGAATATTTTTCTTATGTACCATAGTGGTAGTTGTGTATGTAGACACTAAATTTCGTCCAAGAAAACCTTAACAGAAACTGCGATGAAATTTATTTGAAATAAAAACGTTACTTTTGTTATCAAAAAACTTTTTTTTTCTTTTTTTTTATATGGTGCACATTTTTATTATTTTCATTAAGGAATAAAAAGTGAAAATTGAAGGAGGCCTGTAAGAATCTTGGTGCAGGTTTCGGATTAGAAAAGAGATAAGTAAAAGAAATTTGTTAAT
Source organism: Ericerus pela (assembly GCA_011428145.1). Taxonomy (NCBI): domain Eukaryota; kingdom Metazoa; phylum Arthropoda; class Insecta; order Hemiptera; family Coccidae; genus Ericerus; species Ericerus pela. Next base: position 695,114 of record WOFM01000458.1, read on the forward strand.
GTGCGCGTGTATTTGATTGTATTCAACACATGCATACTACAAAAAAAAAAATTTCGTTGTTTCCAATTATACAGTATTAGTCAAGGCAAAAATAGAAATGTATTCCACATTAAATGATTTCAGTCCGCTTGCTTATGAGCAGTGAAGCTCAATTGTTTTTTTTTTGTTCATCAGAGAAATTTTAAAATCTGATTATGGTTATGTGACATAATAAGGTGTAGTTCCACCAGACTGTAGGGTAAGGTTGCTGAAATCATAATACTTTTCACTTTAGCCGCCCATAATTACAAAAATAATATTTTTCTAATCCCGGACAAAATATTTTCCAATTTTTATATCCCTACTTATATTATATTTTCATTCACACCAGCCGCACTTAAATATTGCCAAAATTACAGCTGATTTAATCAACAAACTCCAAGTGGTATAATTTAGGCAACTAGTTTCCTAAATCGCACCAGTTAGTTTTCTAAATCATACCTGTGATAATTTTTTCATCTTTATAGCTTATTTTATTGGGTTTGGAGTTGGTTTTATTTTATTGTTATTTTCAAATACCTAGGTTTTCTATTGAAAATCTACTTATTAATCTAGGTGTCATGGAATGACATGAGGATGAGAGTAGGTACATTTTTCATTTCATAACTCAAGGAAAATTTTGGCACCAATAACTTAAATACATATACTACGTATATAAGCCAATTTCTTGTTACCACAGTACAGGTCACAATTTTTATCCAATAGGCACAAAATTTAAAACGAACATTAATACTGAGTCAAGGACCTGATCTATTGATTTTGTTGCAAATCGGCCATACTGTACTTTCGGTATAGCTATTTTTATTTTTGTTACGGATATAAAAATTTAAATTTTTGACCAATAGCTACAAAATTTGAAACAAATATTCAATATGATATATCATAATTTGATACAAATTTTGGTGTTGATTGGCTGTATGGTACTTCCGGTATGGATATTTTTGTTTTAGTTTTTGAAATAAAATTATCAATTTTTGATCAATAGCTATGAAATTTGAAACAAATGTTATAACTTGCTATATTCGCATAGTACTTCTGGTAACACTATTTTCATTTTTATTTTGCCTTTAAAATGCCTAATTTTAGACCAATAGAAATGTAATTTGGAACAAATATTTATTACGATATATTAATAAATTTTTAGCAACTACCTAATTTTACATTTTTCAGAAACCTACATTTTCTAATGGAGCTGTTGCTGCGTTAGAGTTATTACCATATTTTTAGGGATCTTTTTAATTAGTAAATTTCAATATACTTGTCAAAATATTTTAAAACACATAACGATAAAAAGTGGTACAATTTAGGAAACAGTGTTGAATTCCAATAAAACTTAAATGTTCTATCTTCAAACTATAATTTGAATTAAAATTTTCTAAAAATATGACAAAAAAGGATTTAAATTCAACTAAATTAACAATTTCGACGGTGCAACATTTTTTTCAAGCCTAAGCTTATTAAAATCGCATGATTGAATTACTTGTCCTTGGGTATGCTTTTTTTCTTAAACTCGTAAAAAAGCGTAAAATGAATATACTGAAAAAATTTTCGGTTCCCTAGCGGTTTTTTGCATTTAGTTTCATTATTCACCACATGGATCAGTAATTTACTCTCCTAATTTTTAAATATCAGCAGTGGTACAATTTAGGAAATGGTATGATTTTAGCAACCTTACCCTACGATTTTTAGTTTTCCTTAGATATCACTACAGGCCTCGGAATTGAAAAGTGTTCCAAGATCCATTATATCCGAGGTATACGACTTTCCTCTATGTAAAATATGTAGCGGGGTTCGAATGTAATGCTAGGGCGGTACCCCTGCCAAATAGTGATGTGTCAGTAGTTCACTAACTAGTTCATTTGAACTAAACGATTCAATGACCTAAATGACCAAGACCTAAACTCTCAATGAACTAGTTTGTTACCTATTTGAAATTTGAATTTTTGAAAATGATTAGATGAGCTGGATGAAATGATTTAATAATCTGCTATCGCAACTGTTCATTGGAGTGGAACTTAGAAGTAGACGTAGAGTCAAGTTCCGATTCGCTTTATTAATCCATTTGTTATATACTAGTGTTATTATTTTGTTCATTGTCTCATCAGTCACCATTTTATCAAGAAAATTGTGGCAATAGTTTCCCTCTGAATCAGAAATCAACCAAATCTGTTTAAGTAACGTCTGCATAGTTTAATATTAATAATGACTTAGTACTTGGTAACTTCTGTTCAGTGTTCAGAATCAAAAATAAATACATTATAGTTCATCACTTCACAATGAGATGTGAGAAGAATAAATAGGTGACTAAACTAGAGGAGAACCCATATCTCAGTTCAATGTTCACAGTTTTTTATTGCTTATCATTCTTATCATTTAGGTCATGATGAACTAGATCATTTTGTGACCAAGACCTAATGAACTAAACATTGAAAAACACCTAAAATTCCCATCACAATTGCCGAAGTTCTGTTTGTTTCCTCAGAGATGGGTGCCTAACAATCACCACCGCACCACACATAACACCGTCAAAACACAGTTAGGTGGCCAACAATTCTCGACCGAAACATTTTAAAACTTCGTCTACTTTGCGTTCAAGATTCCGGAGTCCGGAGGGTCGACAATAACTTTCACTCTAATGCGTCAACCAGTGACGAGGAATTTTCATTCACGTCGTTGAAATTTATTTTTCTCACCACAATTCGATAATCGAAAGAGTAGCTTCAGAAAATTCGAAAATTCCCCGTACGAAATAAGAATAGGTAGCCGATAATTTAGAACGCGTTCTGCACCAGTAGATCGAACCATTTTGTTGTGAATATTCATTCGAAAGCGTTCATCGCTGCACATTCGCAATCCCAAAAGACGACGTTTACAAAACGCTCGTAGTAAGTGGAGAAAATACTCGAAAATTATCCAGCCGATTAATCGTATTCTCCTCGGAAAAACGCGTATTATCGGTGCCAAAATTTCAGGGAAGGTGGTGCGAGAGGTTGAAATAAAAAATAAATAAAAAAAAAACTACCCTTAATCTTATCCCTATCCCTATCAACCAATAGGAACGGGAGAAAAGAGCAAAATAGGAAAAGATGCATTTTCAATGGCACGAGGAGTGGGCGAGGGTAGTGACCGACAAAAATATTCTTCGAGAGATGAAGTGGGAACCGCAACTGAGTGAGTATAAATGAAATGAGTCGAATGCGGATGTTTTTTGATGTATACCTAACAACGACGGAATCTGGAAGAACAAAATAAATCTGATGTAACAAATTGGAAGAGTACCTACTTCTTACAGAAAACAAAAACAAAAACTCTAGCGCAGCAAGCCTAGCTAGAAAAAGTAGGTTTTCGAGAGAATGAATTATAAATTTTGATGGTCACATTAATTGTCTGTAAGTTTATATGCGTTAATTTATGTTATAACTGTATGAAATGAGTTAGCGGCTGACCAAGTATTCAACAATGTAAAATATAAAACTATGTTTTCATGAAAAAATGAACAGTAACTTAAGATGATAAAGTATGGTACAACATCGTATAATTTAAAATGAGACCAATGAAATGTAATAAAGTTATAAAATAAAATAAAAAAGAAAACACGACGATGGGGTTAATTTTTGTAAAGGGAAAAAAATATTTACAGATAGTACCGTTCGGTCGATCTGCACCAAAATTGGTAGTATGTTACAATAAATTTTAATAAATATTTATTTTAAATTTCGTATATATGGTTCTAAAATTCCGCATTTTATGACCAATATAAAAACAAAAATAGCGGTACAAAAAGTACCGACTAGCCGACTTGCACCCAAATTGAAAGTGCACTGTAATGAATCAAAATAAATATTTACTTCGGATTTTGTGGCTATTGGTGCAAAATTGAGCATTTTATAGTCAAAATAAAAACAAAAATTGTGGTACTGGAAGTACCGTCTGGCCAATCCGCACTAAAATCAATAGGTTTGGTCCTTGACTCAGTAAAAATTTTGGTACCCAATTTCGTGATTATCAGACAAAAATTGCGACCTGTACCGTGGGAACAAGAAATGGACTTCATATCCTATCTATATAACTATATATTTTATATATATATATATAAATTTGAGTTATTGGTGCCAAAATTTTTGTGAGATCATAAAATGAAAAACTTACCCACCCCCCACCCGGGGTTAATATTATGCCAAGCCTACTGTGTCAATTTTCTAAAGAAACCTACTTATTAATTCTTGCGCAGCAGATTCGCAAGAAAAAGTAGATTTTTTTGTTTAAAAATTATCTGAATCACCAAAATTTTTCTAATAAAGTAATAGACACATAGGTTTTGTCGGCTTGGGAATTGAACCTGGGACCTACATATCTGACAGTTAAAAGTGGTGAGCTTAACCACATGGCCACCTCACTGCCAACTACAACTGGCGAATGTATTATGTATTAGGCAAAGTATGGAGTTTCCTACACACTCCCCCCTAGAGATACTCAACACGTGTTTAATGACATTAGATGCTATGGGAGGTTAGACAGAGCCAGAAATGCCTCTTATACCTATACACACAGGCTTATATTACCTACATGGGTTCTATTTCCACTATATAGGGCGCCATCTATTGACAACTCAAGTTAGGAAGGAAAGTTGGGAGTTCCACCATGCACCACTTGAGTACGTGCATGTCCAGCATACGTCAATGTCACCAGATGTAAGTTTTGTTGGTTTGGGGAATCGAACCTGGAACCTACATATTTGCTAGATAAAAGTGGTGAACTTGACCACACAGCCATCTCACCGCCAACTATAACTGGCAAATGTATTATATGTATATTAGGCAAGGTATAGTGGTTCCCACAATACATGTAAAATATGTATATTCTTTGCAAAAAATTACCAATATCATACAAATACAATGTATACAATAAAATATATTGATGCAGTATTATGATTTAATTTTTGTGTCAGAAATTATTATTTATTTTTTAATAAAAAATTATTCCAAATTCTAACTAGCACAATTTTAGATAATAATTCGATGGTTTTCTTTCCTGCAGTGACGAGAATTGTGGATTTTATATTGTGGGGACTCTCCCATACAAAGTATAGGGGCTTGGACCCCTTGACGACAGTCGCCGCCCCAAAGGGCAGGCAAATAATCATCCTTGCGACGTTAAACACACAAAATACGTTCGATCGTAATTACCTGCATGTACTTGCAGGTAATGTACGAGTACTGAATCGTGACACAATAAGATGATGTCACGATTCGTACACAAACTGGCCAACCATCTCTTATCTCTATAGGGGATGATTTGACCTGGCCGTTCTCACCAACGTACGTATTATCTTACGTACGTGTGTTTGTGTGCATGTAAATAAGCCGTATATAAACCGCCCAAACTGGCTCTAAAATCACCAGTGTTTGCCTTGGTTTTGGCTTACCCGTACTTATGTACGAAGTGGTTAAACACACTTAAATTCTGTAGAATTTCCTTCTGGTGAGAATATCTCTCACGACAAGGTATTCCACAGTGGTGACCCCGAAATGATTTTTGGCTACGTCGTGAGGTGTCTTGAGGCGCGTTGCGCTTTTACAAAAATTTAGCGTGGTGCGCTGGCGAGAAACTCGCTTGCTCAGAAAATAAAAATTATTTTTTTGCAGACTTAAGACACCTTTTAGGTTGTTGAAGTAGAGTCTACTGAAGTGTGAATTTACACCCCTCTCTTTAAAATATATAAACAAAGAGAGACCTGGAGGAAGAAGGTTGGACTCATCCCCCAACCCCCCCAACTTCAACTCGACACTCTAAGAATTTACCAAATCTGGAAGAAGGCCCTCAACACCCAGAATTAGCACGACTGGGAACTGCAATAAATAAAGAACAAGTAGCAGTTAAAACGTTGAGAAGTGGTCGCACTTTAAGACAAAGTTCTGACCCAAAAACACCTGTCCTACAAACACAGGAGCCAGTGTTTTCGACTAGCAAGGAAGGAAGTAGTTCTGTGGAATATGCTTCTCATCAGAAAGACACAGCAATGGTCCCACCACCAAATGGAAATGAAAACCCACAATTATCGCAGGAAAATAGTGCTCAGCCACAGCTGACGCCTGAAGTCTTGGCGCAAATTATGCAGCTTTTGCAACCACAGCCAGGACAGAACCCCAACTTCTATAGGCGAAGGATAGAGATCCTGGAATTTCTACCCAATGAGGTAGACTTGTGGTTGACCCTATTGTAAGGCAGGTTCAAGATGGAGAACATAACTCTGAACCAGCGGTATCTACACATCTGTGGAGGCATGCCCCCACAGATAATCCGCCACATTCTGGATATCATGGAATGACCTTCGACAGAAGAGGATAAATATGCCTGGTTTGTCAAGAAGATAAAGAATGTGTTTGGAAAAACCAGAAACCAAATAATTGATGATGTGATGGGTGGTATGAAGATAGGGGATGACAAACCCTCAACCTTCATGGCAAAATTGAGGCAGAAGGCGGATAATATCCTAGCCCCTTCTGTCATAGGCAATCAATTTTGCAAACAACTTCCTCAAAGTGTTGTGCAATGCCTAGCCACCATGGGTTTGACCGTGATAAACACATCTGAAGACTTGGACTTCCTTGCAAAATCAGCATATAATGCGCTAGAATATACCAGGTCAAAGCCTGTGGTAAGTGCAGTATCTGCAGAGACTGGAGAGATCGCTCAACTTTGAGCTCAAATAGCTCAGTTGACCGATGAAGTAAAGAGAAACAAAGGCCAAAGCTCCACAAAATCCAATAGTAGCTGGCGACAAAGATCTAAAAGTAGAAACACAACAATAATAGTAGCAATAGCAAAGGACGACAGTCCCGGTCCAGAGACCGCAGATCTAGTTCCAACCATAGGGGTCAGAGTTCAACTTCCCCGAGAACATCATCTCTCAAAAACCAGTCTCGAAATTGGGATGATAAATGTTGTTTTTTCCATAAAAGGTTTGGTGCAGAGGCCACCAAATGTAACAACAGATGCAAATGGTGGGGCAAATCCTATAACAAGGAAGCATCAAACTAGAACGAAGGGCCATCTATGTGGCTGAAGACCCCTCGGAAAAATACTCATGCCGCCTATTCATTAAGGACAGGATGAACAGGAGAAGGTACTTAATCGACTCGGGAGCAGACCTGATCATATTGCCAGTTAACAAAACCCAAAAAGTACTCCCTCTGAAATACTATCTCTGTACTGTGAATGGTCAAAACCTTCCAGCTTACAGACTTGAAACTAGCAAAGATGACATCGGACTCAAGAAAATCATGACGTGGTCCTTCACGGTTGCAGATGTTCCAAACCCGATCCTGGGTGCAGATTTCCTTGCACATTTTGGCCTGATCATTGACCTAAAAAAGGCAAATTGATCGATAGTGAATCTAAACATTATGTGGATGGCAAAATGCTAGCTTACAGACTGAACACAAATATATCCAGCTGTACCAAAGTTGACAGATAACTCTTACAGATCTGGTGACTATCCTGGAGTCACTCAACCATCAATTTGCAGGCATCCTACTTATAAACATGACACTGTTCATTATATAGAGACTAAAGGACCGCCTTGCCATGCTAGAGCACGAAGCCTGACAAACTCAAAGCGGCATGGGAGTACTTCCATCGCATAATAGAGGGGGGCATATGTCGCCCCTTGAAAAGCTCATGGAGCTCCCCTATCCACATGACCAAAAAAGCAAGTGGAGAGTGGCGAATTGTTGGAGACTACAGGGCCTTAAATGCCAAAACAGTTCCTGATCGCTATCCAGTCCCCAATATAATGGACTTCAACGCGAATATGAAGGGTAAAACGATGTTCACCAAAACTGACATCAACTGGGCATTCCACCAAATTCTTATGACTGACCAGGATGTACCAAAGACAGAGGTTATAACCCCCTTTGGACTATTCGAATACCTTCGAATGCAATTTGGACTTCGCAACTCAGCACAAACTTTCCAGAGATTTATCAATGGACTGATTAGGGGATTGCCGTTTGCATATGCATACTTGGATGATACCTGCATTTTCTCTGAAGGTGGTGAGCAACAGCACGAGGAGAATGTAAGAGCCGTCATACAGTGTATACACTCTGCCGGGCTTACTATCAACGTAGGTAAAAGCTTATATGCACAGACTGAAATTGACTTCCTCGGCTACAAAGTCTCTACAGAAGGCATTTCCCAATTGAAGACCAAAGTAGAGCCAATATTGAACTTCCAGAAGCCCTCAAATTTGCTGAACTTAGGCGTTTCTTGGGGATGATGAACTTCTACAGACGTTGCATGAAGAATGCAGCAGCCGAACAAAGTAAGCTGTATGCACTAATTAAGACAAATAAAAAGAAAGATAATTCTCCACTCGAATGGAATGAAGAGGCCAAACAGGCCTTTGAGAAAATCAAAGATACACTGGCAAATGCAACTCTATTGGCTCATCCAGACAAAAGTCTGCCATTATGCGTGAGTACCGATGCATCTGATTTTGCTATTGGTGCAACCCTGTACCAACTTGACAAAGACAACAAGAAGTTATCGCTAGCTTTCTTCTCGAGGAAGCTCTCAAAAACAGAAAAGAACTATAGCACATACGATAGGGAATTGCTCGGAATTTTTGCTGCATTGAAGCATTTCAGGCACCAATTATAGGGTAGATGTTTTTCTGTGTATACTGACCATAAACCCCTAACATATGCCTTCACACAAAAAGCAGAACCAGCATTGCCGAGAAGAGCGCGACAATTAGACTATATTGGTCAATTGACTACCGACATTCAGTATATAAGTGGAGAACTTAACACTCCAGCTGATGCCTTAAGTAGAATCGAAGCTATCTCGACTCCTGTCCAATTACCTTATGCTGAAATAGCTAAAGCACAGCTTAAGGATGCAGAATTGCAAGAGTTGTTATCGAATGATGATACTACTCTCAAATTGAGACAGCAAGAAATTCCCGGTACTAACGTTTTATTAACATGTGACGTCATTACAGGTAAGAATAGGCCATTTCTACCAGTAAAATATCGCAGGTTGGCTTTCAACAGTGTACATAATCTGTCACATGCTGGGCCAAAATGTAGTGCTAATATGATTTCAACAAGGTTTGTATGGCCACGAATGAAGTCTGACTGCAACAAATGGGCTTGCAGTTGCCTGAACTGTCAAGAATCCAAAGTAGGAAGACACACTCGCTCTCCCCTCAAATCCTTCAAACAAACGGAGCGGTTTAAAACTGTACATATGGACTTGGTAGGCCCATTGCCACCATCTCAAGGACACAGATACCTGTTGACGATAATAGACAGGGCAACACAATGGCCAGAAGTAATCCCTCTACACTAGATGTCAGCTCCTACAGTAGCTGCAAGGTTATACGATACCTGGATTGCGAGGTATGGCGTAACAGAAGTCATAATTACGGATCAAGGTTGCCAATTCGAGAGCTTGCTCTTTAAAGAGCTGTCTAATAAGCTTGGTGTTCAACACAGTCATACCACAGCTTACCATCCTCAAGCCAATGGCAAAATAGAGAGATGGCATAGAGCTCTCAAAGCCTCTATCATGTCTCATGGTACCAAGAGATGGGTAGACGTAATCCCTACCATCCTCTTAGGCCTTCGATCTGCCCTACAAACTAATAAAGGTCATTCTGCAGCGCAATTAGCATTTAGCAAAGAGCTACACCTCCCAGGGGACTCCTTCACAAAATCGAAGGAAGCCAGCCCCGAAATTATGGTACAAAATATAAGAAATGATGCCAACAATTTTCTAGAACAGGCAGCTCGCCATGGCCAGCCCAAGATTTACGTCTCGAAACACTTGGCCAATACCTCACACGTATTTGTTAAAGACGAAAGAATGAGATCTGCGCTGGAGAAACCATATGCCGGTGCTTACAAAGTAGTTTCACGAGATGAGAAAAACTTTGTGATACTCATTGCTGGCGAACCTCGAACAATTTCAATCGACAGATTGAAGCCTGCATACATGGTAAGCGACGATAAAAGAATAAAGAAGTTACAGAGAGAAAAAATAGGAAATATCCAGACAGATTCACCAACAAACATAGAAGAATCCGTCGAAAAATGTGAAACAACAAATTCACAATTAGAGAAAACACCAAAAATAAAAAATTCTGTAAAGTTTTCGGACAATGTTACTACCAAAACATTCGATCCCAAGGCCCCCATATGCCCACGAAAAAGAGGCAGGCCCCTAGGCAGTAAAAAATGTAAAAATTCCCATCCTTCTCGCATGTCTGAGAGGTTAATGCGAAGAAAATAAAATTTACTCCCGAAAAAGTAATATCCGCTACGTAAGTTTAAACCCGATAAAAAAATATGCGACAAAAATCGGAATTCCGTGAGACAAAAGAAACTCTGGAGATAAGCAAACGAGGAATGCCAACAAAAAGAAAACAACAGGAATAAACAAATCCACGTGCGATAAGGAAATAAACATTGCAACGTGCGTTTATTGTCATACACAAAGATAATCTCAACGTTGTGACGTCACAAGCAGAGATTCCTTTGCATTAAAATTCGCAGGCATAATTTTGCTTAAACTGATCAGAACTTAACCGGAAAACTTGCATACGGCCGAGAATTTTAAACGCTATCCCCTCTACATGGTGATAAGAAGATGCAAAAAAGCTAAAACAAAAGTGTAATGGTAAATCGAAAATAGCAGTAAATTCACCCGTTTTAGAACTGTCTAATAACTTGGACGTGTTTTCTGAACGATATTTTTGGCTCTCCATTTTCCTTCTTACCTATTCCAATGTCGCTACCAACCCTAATCTTCCTCAACACGACCAAGAACCCAAAAGTTCCGGAAGTCGCCAAGAACACTGGGCAAATTCTGGAACAGAAGTCGGAACTTGATCTAATTGAAAAGGAACTCCTGATGGACATGGCACCAGCCGTGGAGAGTGTTCTTGCAGAAATGACAACTCCGCTTCCACCTATCATCTCTCCTCCCGGGACTCCACCGGAACCAACTCCGACGATAGAACCCCGATGCTGGAGGCAAAGCCTGTGGAGACCAGGTAACCGATGAAGTTCCTGTTCATGGCAGAGAGGGCACCCAACAAAAAGGCAAAGATGGCTGCCTTGACATTGGGGAACTCAAACTCCCCGATGCTCAGGCAGTCTCAGTTTAGATGTCCACTGCCCCCTCACTCTTGCCATCACCCCTACACCTACACCAAAAACCAACCACCGAAGCGTAGGGGAGAGAACAGCAGGGCAAACTACTTGGCCCAAATGCACGCTCGCAATGAGTCCTACGAGTGTGTCAGGGCTGCAGTAGGCAGCACCCTGGCAAAGTGGGAGGCCGATCAAAAATGGCATTAAACCCGCACATCCCCCTAGGCCTTGCGCATGTTTGATCATTTTTGCAGTGCAAAAACTGGGGGGAGTAGCTGTGGGGACTCTCCCATATGAGGTATAGGGGCTTGGACCACTCGACAACAGTCGCCGCCCCAAAGGGCAGGCAAATAATCGTCCTTGTGACGTTAAACACACAAAATACGTTCGATCGTAATTACCTGCACGTACTTGCATGTAATGTACGAGTACTGAATTGTGACACAATAAGATGATGTCACGATTTGTACACAAACTGGCCAACCATCTCTTATCTCGATAGGGGATGATTTGACCTGGCCGTTCTCACCAACGTACGTGTGTTTGTGTGCGTGTAAATAAGCCGTATATAAACCGCCCATACCGGCTCTAAAATTGCCAGTGTTCGCCTTGGTTTTGGCTTACCCGTACTTATGTACAAAGTGGTTGAACACGCTTAAATTCTGTAGAATTTTCTTCTGGTGAGAATATATTTCATGACAAGGTATTCCACATATATATATATATATATATATATATACATAAAAATTATATCTGAAAAAATTTCCCACATTATAAAACGAAGTATAGTGCAATCGTCTACGAAAATATTAGCAGAGATTCTAGTGTCCCAGTTCAAATTTTGTGTCCTCAGCGGATGCGGGGTGTAGAAAAATTGACCTTTTTCTGAGATTGGGTTGTTTTTAAGTTAAAACGAGTGGTTTTCTCGATAAAGCCTCGAAAATAATTTCTCAGGACCATTATCAGAAGTGTAAAAGAGGGAAAATCACATTGAATAATTAATAAAGTAGGAACAAACTGACCAATCAAAACCAAAGTTAATAGATCTGGTCCTCGTATGGGAGGTACTGTTTGTACCAAATTTCGCGACTATTGAAAGATAATTTCAACTTTTATTGAGATAACATGGATAATTAATACCTCCAACAGCTCCAGGGAATGAACCATAATACCAATAGAAACCAAATTTAAAATCATGTTATATATACTTTAAGTCAATAGTTGTATCACATTTTGTGACTATAGCTTAAAAATTACTCCTTTTAAAGTCATTAATCTGCTAGAAATGCAATAAAATCGCCCCTACCAGGCGTACTGTAAGGCCTATCCGCACCAAAAACAATAAAGTTTTTCCTTGGAAGAATCCGAATATGTGTTTCAAATTTCGAAACAATCCGATCGAAATTACGTCTGGAAATGGACTCAACACAAAAAAGGGTAAGTACATATTTAAAGAAAAAAAAAGAATTTTCAAAAATAGTGCCAAAATGTTCAAAAGATTATCAAACGAAAAACGTACCCACTCCCACTCCTGGGTACGAATACTCAGGTAATTTTAATAAGTAGATTTTTTTCCAAAAATCCACTTAAAAAAAGCCTTTATAAATCAAACAGAGCGCAGCATTGTCGAAAAAAGCGCAAGAAAGACAATATGAGAAAAGTACAAAAAGAAAAGGTGTGGTAATACGACCGTCGTTTCGAAGTGTAGGATGTCTTTCAAAGGGTGATGGGAGAGGATGAAGGAATTCATAGGAAATAAAGGCACAGAGACGAAAGCGTCGACAAGACACGAGAAAAAGAACTGACATTGAGAATTCTTCGCAGCGGATGGAAGAAGAAAATTTAAATTGATACCTACAGAGTATACAGAATAGGTATCAAGGGAGAAAATAAGTTATCGATGAGATGAGGTAAGCTGAGGAAGCGAGCAATTAAAATTGTATCAAAATGAATCAATGAGAGAGAAAACTGATCAGAAGAAATTCGCTTTAATTAAACAATTCTTAAGTTAGTCCTTTCAACATCGAACGAAAAACTGTCATTTGAAAAAGCTCAAAGACTACGATAGGTAGGTAGGAAGACGTAGGTAATGACTGGAAAAAATTCGAAAAGAATTTTGGTATAAATCCAAAAACAAGAAAAAGCATCTCATTAAGGTTTCAGTTTTAATTTGATCAGAAACGAGTATGTAATTAAGGGTTGTCGGGAATCGAGATGAAAATTACAAACAGTTCCTCAAAGATTCGACATCGTCGAGGGAAAATAGAACAATGATAGCCCACATAAATGATTAAATTTCAAAATAGAAAGTAAAATTCAAGCATCAGAGATTTCACTTTATCAAGCATTTCCGTTTTGGAAAGTAAATTTAAAGCTGAAAGTCACGACGAAATGAATCTGAAACTGAAAAAAATTAACGGATTACTGATAGAAAATGAAAACAGCAGTCGCTGAATTATCACAACCATATATAGAAACAATCACATCACATTAACAATATTGTTGCACGACAATATGTTCCAAAAAATATAGTGTCTGTCTGTCTGTCAGTTTGTTTTGGGATGCCTGAACTGTAATTTCCCTTAAATAAAATTCGTTTTCCCCTTTTTACATTCCCCATAATATTTTTTTTTCTCCTTCACAAATACCTTCCACAGCTGATCGATCCTGGAATCAATTTTATATTTTTACATGTACGAATTTCTACAAATTATTCATTTTACAATATATCTTGTTCTCGTAACGGCCGGGCTACACATTTAAACTTGTTCCTTATTTGTTTAGCCTGTCTGTATTTCATTATTCGCCGCTTAGCCTAGCCGCGAATCTCGTTTATGTTCGCAGTAGCCTATGCACATATTCTCCTCTCTGCTTGCCCAACTTTCACAGTCCGTATGGTTGCTCAACATATCGGGCTGAAACCTCAAAAGTGTTTTTTTTCCGCTAACAATTTTCACTCAAAAATTAAATACTTACTCTTATGGCAAGTCCGCCTCGTTTAATGTTACCAAAAACATTGCGAATCATGTGTTTAAAATCATACTTGTTCTCAGGGTTTCAAGCCTAGTTTTGGAAATTACGAAAAATTTGATTTTTAACACATTTCATATTGTTTTGTCCATTAAGGCATCCAATTTGTAAGCCCTTAACAGGTTATTTCGAAATCTAATTAATGCAATTTGGCCACCAAGATCAAATACAAATTTTGGTTTTATGTAAATTTGAATGGAATCACAGAGGGGCGCACAAACCGCGTTTCCAGTGTGATTCTACATCAATGGCCAGATTCAGCAGTGGGAGCAAGTGCTGAAATTTCCGTAAGTTGGGAACTTTTCCAACACTAGCTGCTTCCCTTCACGTAAACGCTTGCCAGCGGGGCTATCTCAGCAGGATTAACAAGGGGGGACTCCAGAACTACACCCATAGGACATTGCATTGTCTCCAGGCTGCTGCAAAGCTGTGGATCTGGAACAGTAATATACAGTTTTTCTTTATTTTGTTTCTTACTTGTTTTTTTTTTGGGGAATCTAAATTCGATAATGATAGCCTAAACTAATCAGGCATATGGTGGGAAAGGGGTGGTTGGTTATTCTGGTAATTGGGATGTTTTGTCTTTTGTGGTGATTTTCCTCATTCTTCCTTAAATTGTCTCATTCCTGCACTTGGCCATGCAGGTGTTCCTATTTTTACCTGCCTATCTGTTGGCTCTTTTTTGTTGTGTGGTTTTTGTGATTTTTTTGGGCGTCACAGTTTGACCGAAGCTGGAGTGAATAAGGTTTAATTATTTTGCTCAAAATTTTATGATAATAAATGCTTCCACTATTTTCCTATTCTTTATTCCATCTGTGTCCATTAAGATTAAGTAGAACTTAGAGAGAATATAATTATCTTTTGGAAAGGGAACTGATTTATCCTTATCTGTTGGGATACTGATTGAGTTTATTCACAGAAATACAGGCTTTTTTTTATTGAGGTTGGTTAGGATTATCTGTTCCCATTTGTGATTAGTGATGTTCACTAACTAGTTCATTTGAACTAAACAATTCAATGACCTAAATTACCAAGACCTAAACTCTCAATAAACTAGTTCATTACCTATTTGAAATTTGAATTTTTGAAAATGATAAGATGAGCTGGATAAAATGATTCAATAATCTGCTATCGCAACTGTTCATTGGAGTGGAACTTAGAAATAGACGTAGAGTCAAGTTTTGATTCGGATTGAATATTTTAGGCTTTATTAATCCGTTTGTTATATACCTATGTTATTATTTTGTTCATTGTCTCATCAGTCATCATTTTATCAAGAAAATTGTGGTAATAGTTTCCCTCTGAATCAGAAATCAACCAAATCTGTTTAAGTAAGGTCTGCATAGTTTAATAATAATAATGACTTAGTACTTGGTAACTTCTGTTTAGTATTCAGAACCAAAAATAAATACAGAATAGTTCATCACTTCACAATGAGATGTGAGAAGAATAAATAGGTGACTAAACCAGAGGAAAACCCATATCTCAGTTCACTGTTCAGTTTTTTATTTCTTATCATTCTTATTAGTTAGGTCATGATGAACTAGATCATTATGTGACCAAGACCTAATGAACTAAACATTGAAAAAGACCTAAAATTCCCATTACTATTTGTGATAATTAATTAACTCAACTGGACTATTTGTATAGTGTGGGTGTGTGTAAACAAATACACTACATCAGCACAACAACTGAAGGCGGAGTGTATTCTTGTTGAGGTGTGTGAGCTTAGCTCAGTAATAAAATTGACTATACAGACAAAGTGAATAACTGTGAGCGCAAAAAGATAGTTCATGGACTATTAGTCTACTGGCCTGCTAGATGGACGAGTGTACAAGTACACTCATTCGTCTCAATCACCCATTGCCACACATAGGAAACCCGCATTAGTTTTAAATCTACGTATAGGCTATGTACAACTACTTTCCATTCCATTTTATTATTTCCATCTTACAGCACTACGTCCATTACGAAGCTATCATTAAAGTCATCAAACAAAACACCGGCTATGTCAATAAATACAATATTGGTTTAAATTGGTAAGATGGTTCCCATTCATAAATAAGGCTGAGCATATTTCTAATTTTTAATGTATAAAATAATATTCGAAGGGGAACTGTTGACAATGTAGTGTTAAAGTCAGGGATAATTTTATAATGGACAGAGAATATGAATTAAGAAAGAGTTCTTGGGGTATAACGCTTGTACAAAGAATAACTTTTGATGAGGCTTACCCTTCATCATTTTCTTCTTAATAATAGTTTGTTCCACTTTAGTCTGCATATACCTTCAAAAGAATATTTTCTTTTATTTTTCTAAAATCCGTGAATTATTCAAATTTAAATCAAGTTTAAAATCTAAAATATTACTCATAATATTCATAAAGGCAAGAATTGTTTTTTATATGTATACTTGAACTGATTAATATCTTCTTCATATAGGAGCTAATAACAGAGGACAACGAAGATGCGGACCAACAGGGCTGCTCTGATAATATCATCGGAGACCAGGATGAAGAAGACCAGTTTGTAGAAAGCACTGGAGGAAATGGCTTATAACTGCTGGATATGTATACCTTTTTAGCAAAGTTTGATTTTCGATTAAGCTTCCCAAATGTTCATACTACATATAAGGTGGCGTGTACTCTGCTTATATTCTCCGCATCTGCAGAACAGACTAACTTCATGGTAAAACTTATCAAAACTAGGATTTGTTCAACAATGAGTGAAGGTCGTTTGGAGCATCTAATGCTCATAAGATGCGATGGCAATGTGCAGCTGGAGGAAGACTCACTGGAAAAGGTAGTAGATAAGCTGGCAGACTGTAAGGCGATATTCAAAGAGAAACTTCATTAAACCTACATTGTTAATATGAAGACTTATGCATATAATTTTACTTATCTTATTAAATTACTACTCGCATTTAATTAAATTTTTTACCGACAGCGCACAAAGGAAGTTATATATTTGGTATGTCTATCTCAGGAATTAACGAAATTTCGTTCGCTCAGAACAATGTGTCTTATTTTATAGATTTTATTGAAAGTAGACTCAAAATATTCCTGACCATCTGGAGAATGTCATAGGCTATTCACATTTGAAGATTAAAAAATTTGAAGGGTGTAACTGAAGAAAATGAGAATTTAAAGATTGAAAAAATGATTTTCATAAGTTTGAATATATCCTATCCACCAACAAGAGCAAGCTGTCGGTTTTTTTGTGTATTTTTTTCCAAATAAAATTTATTTTAAAGGGGCAGTAGCCTTAGCTGTTGAGAACAATAAGGTCAGGGAGGCGAAACCCCTTAAATGAGAATAAACATTTTTTTCTTCAAAGTTGTTCCAAACCTGTGACGCAGGTATAAAATATATACACAATGTACTCCCAAAAAATTCCTCAAAATTTGAGTGTGTAGCGAGAGAAAATAAATATAAAAACAAAAAACCGTATTACGAATAAGACCCTGTAAAAAAATTTTTCTTTCGTTCTGTTCGAGAAATTTTTCAAACAACATATAATACTGTCACAAATTCTCTTCCAAACACCACCTGTTTTGTTGAAGTCCAGTGTCACATGCGATAACCTCTCTCTATTTGAACTTACTTGCACCTGCAGTTTTGTTTAAACCACCAAAATCGAAAATGCATCGGCCTCTAAATTTGGGAGCGCGCTCCCGACTTCATCAGAATCGGCACCCACGGCGAAACGTTATGTTGGAACAAACATTATTTCGAAATTGGTTAAAAAATTTATCAGAGCCTGCGACACATAAATAAACAGATCTAACAGCATCCGCAGAGTTAACACACAAAATGAGACAATATTCTGACATTCCTTGGCCGCGATACCGCATCAAGTTATTCTCTTAATTATTCAGAAGCATGGTGACAGCACTAATGGACTCGATTCAACGTACACCTATCATCACCAAATTGGGTATTGATATGCTGCCGACGTTTTCGGTTGTTAAATATACATATTATATATGCTTCCGTCGTGATTTCTAGATTATCAGCTAGTACGATTATGGATGCAGTTCTGAAGCGTAGAACTACCCTTACTTAATATTGTACTTACACAATCGAACCTTTAAAAATAATTTGCACTTTCGAATCGCTCGCTTTTCACAGCTCGCACCTCATTCTTTTTTTATAGGTCTAACGTTGCCCTTTTAAACACTGTCAAAGGTCGTTATGATTTACTTATCCTTCTGTTATGAATGTTAAACGAAATAAAAACAACATCGGAGAATAGCCTAACCCTAATATAGCGAAGACTACGTGAAATTTACAAATTCGCAGCGAGTGTTTTCGTACGGAGAAAAAAGAAAAATAATATAAAAGGCCTTTAATCCTCTCAAATTTCACAATTGCGAAAGAGCAATATGTGTTATTTTCAGGACGTCGGCGTCGTAAGAGATTCGGAGAAATATTAATAAACAAAATACAGTACGCGAAAAATACAACGTCCCTTGAAAATTTCGAAATTTTTTTTCTAACAAATCTGGAGCATTTGCATTTTAAGACTGGCACTATTTTAAGATTAGAATTACACATAGTTTTACCGATTAAAAGAAACAATAAGTCAAAAAAAAAAAAACAAAAACTCTAACGCAAAAATACTATATATGCTAGAAAACTCTGTTTACCAATTTTCATCATTAATTCACCAAAAAAAAAAATAATAAATAAATAAATAATAAAAATAATATTTGAAAAAATTACTAAATAATATCGATATTAATTGATAACTTTATCGATATTTAGAGATATCTGACAAACATACTGATATACAGATATTTCATTGCTAGTTTCAGGTAAAAAAAATTAGGAAAAATTATCGTATTTATCAATGTTTTATTGCTAAAACACCGACTTCCGTGGAATTTTTTATTTATCAGTTTTCTCAGAAACTACTGAACCAATAGGCACCATATTCCATCAGACATGGTGCCATAGAAGGAAAATCTTCGGTGTTCATTATGCAGTTTTCTCAAAACCGTGAACACAAACTGTTGAGCCATACATACATACATTTATACCGGGTGGTACCTAACTTTCATGTTGTCGAATACGAAAAATACATTGGATTTAAGTTTTCTCGCTATAAAAACTGGCCAGTATGTATTCAAAAGTTAAAAGTAAATTTTTCTGATCTAAAATTACACGAGAAATCGAATGGTGTCGGTTTGAAGTCGATAAAAATAAAATTGGCGGAGATAGATTTGAATATTGAATAGGGGCCTGCACGATCACCCAATTCAATTCCATGTGACTTTTTTTTTTTTTTTTTTTTTTTGAAGGGGACACATCAAGATGAAAATTCAACATTTCGAATGATCCTACGAAACTACTACTGCTTTACAAAGATGCAATTACCTCTCGTTGGAGAGATAATGCTGAACAGCCGAGAGTTCCATACTTTATATCAAGTAGAAAACACCAATTTTGTTCGTTCGTATCGCATTCACTTTTATTTAATTCTCATTTATGATTCAAAATTACTTAACTTAGCTGGACCAAATTCTTCAAAACCTACGAACATCTTGCTATCAAGCAATTCCGATAAGAATATAGGTACCTACTATCTGAGGGTACTTGTTTCCTTCACAGGTATACAGTCGGCATAGTTGTAAGCAGTAATTAATGGGATAAAAAATATTGCTTAATCCGAAGTTTACTTCAGATCGCATGAATCAACCTACATCAATTATTCGAATACTCGAAACTAATTTTTTTTCTTCCTGGATACATTTCCAAGACTTGACACAGCTGAACACAGAAAAACTGTTTTTGCCTCATTGGCAATTACCTGACCTTAAAAAAAACACACATACACACACACACATATATATACACACACAATGGATGTGTGACTGTACACATGGTTGAAGTGAAATTTCTATCTGATATCAGCGTACCTATAATAACATGTTCAAGTCAAACGAATAAGTTGGGTTAAAAACGAGTTTTAAAAAAATACTATTTTATTTTATACAATTTGAAATTAACTTTGTTTGTTTAAAACGGATTTTGCGGTGCAATTCTGTAAATATAAAAATGTAACACTCTTTAACTTCCCAAATATTTATAGAATAGCACCGAATCATGAATGATAACAACAAATTCAATAAAAGCAATTCTGTGGTCTGGTACCAAATTATATTATATTTTGTTGCACTAGTAATAGCTGGAGGTTGTAACCATAACATTTTTGGGGTTATTGGTTACTCGGAAGCAATAAAAATCTATATTAGTTACTGATTATTAGTTATCGGTTAAAAATGTAATTAGCTGGTTACTGGTTAATTGTTCTGGTTAACCAGAACAACTTTTCTGGTCATTGGTTGTGGTTACTGGTTTTATTGGTTAAGAAAAAATTTGGGGTAAGATAGACTGTGGGTTCACCTCTAAAACCCATAGGGGAATGAATAAGGAATTGCGTGTTCTTTATGTTACCGTTTTGGTAAAGCAGCCAACCTTTTATAACACCCTAAACTAGCGATTAACGAAAGGCATCGCCGGTGTATATGTTAAGCTAAACACGCATGTCATCCATGAGTATTGAAGGATAGGCGCGTGTTGCATGTTTAGCCTAGCGTTTCAACCACGACACATGCGTTTTTGTACGCGTGTCGGCGCTAGGCTGCGTTCGTAGCATGTAGGCTAAACAGAGAACAAATTTCCTATGTGCTAACAAACGTGTATTTTATTTATTGTCCGTAGACATAATTGCGCAGACTTGGTGATGGACCAAGTCTGTGGTCTGTCAACTGGGGCCGAGCCCCGAAAGAAGGGAGGACATGGTCCTCACATAGACAAAAACAGTTTTCTCCAGATCAAATTATGTATGATTAATAATTTTCCAGAATATAAATGATAATTTTTGAAAAAAATTATCGATAATATTTATACTTCATGAAAACCAATAAAAACTGATTCTTTCTGGTTATCGTTCTGGTTAATGATTTCATCATTTTATGGGAATTGGTTATTGGTTACTAGTTGGCAGAAATTCTTTTGTTTCAGTTATTAGTTCCCAAATCAACATTGTCAAATTGTACAAAGTTTTTAGCGGTTATTGTTCTGGTTGTAGCTGTGGTTACAAGCCCTTGTAATTGCAATAAAAGCGTGTAAAAAAAAAGGTGCGAGTTCCCTAATACTCATGAAGGATTGATGTGTAAATATAATAGCGTACGACGTAAATCGTACCAACTATGATCGTAATTCTCCCCTACCATAGACACGCAGCACTACCGTATGTTTACACATCAATAATATTTTCAATAATGGGCAAAATACGACGCTTCACAATCTCAAGTGAAATAATATTTACACGGATGGATGAAATAAAACACTCGGCCATTGATTTTCGGGTAACCTTAACCTTCATAGTTCATTCCCTAACGTTTTCTCCGTCAATTTATCGCTAAATAATTTTCATTCAATGATTCAATCGAAGTTGAACAGGACAGGCACTCGCAATCAACGTGATGCGTTTTATGATAGGTTTTTTTTTTTGCTTTAAGTACTACCGTACCCGTAAGGAAGTTTCACTTCGAAAAAAAACTCAAATCGTACAGATAGTAGTTGCACATTCAAAAATTTTTGGCCAAATTTTAAGCGAGATAATTCCACTTTTTTTTCACTCTCATCTTATCTCTACGCGCTCTGTCGAACACGCTACGATACAAACGATACAAAACTTTCAAGTTACTACTTAATTGATAAAAATGCTGCATCAACTCCGAAACGAAAGGATCTAAAAAACTCAATTCTCCAGCTAGTTAAGCCCGAAATTTGTCGCGAAGTAATTAAGAAAAATTTATTAGAAAAAAAAAAAAAAAAAAAAAAAAAAAAGTAAACACGAATATTTAGCAGCGGTAAAAAATGACCCAAACTAACAAAATCGCAAGGACGCAAGTTTTTAATAAACTGCACTCGATTATTTTCAATTTTTATTTCGAACGACGACACGAACGTCAATAATTTTTCACGACCGGTCTGCCAATTTTCACATTTTTCCACATCGCCGGATAAGAACAGCGCAGCAGGGTTGCAACAAAAAGGGGGGAAAAAAATGCCTACATACAAAATATTTCAAACTTTTCCCACTTCTCTCGTACTCGTGTATTTTTTTCTTTCATCTCATCGTTGCAACCTGACTTTCTCATACGTAAACTAATGACACGATAATATGGTCAAATGCGGAAATTTCCAGCGTTTTCGACGCGGTAAGTCCGTTATTAATTGGTAACGTCGACGAAGGCTGGATGAGAATGAGGACGATGAGCTGACATCGGTGTTCAGGAAGCGGAAAAGATGAAAAGGGGGTTGGTGTGCAAATACCATCACTACTCTACACCCTCGCCAATCACCGCTGGTGTGGATCTCAAGAACGGTAATGAACGCTAATTACGAGTTAAAGGGTTCCCCTCGTCCAAATGGAAATGTGACAGAAATCACAGTTACCGTGTAGTCTAGACCTTTTACCTTGCAAGAAAATTGACCATTTGATGAAATAATTTGGTGGATGACTGATTTTGACGCGGGGAGGGGGGTGTTAACAATTTAGGGGCATAATTTAGTTAAATTACTCTCTTTCTTTTATACGTAATTCATTTTTTTTTTATGCTTTTTTTACCTTAATTTTTTCTTTCTTCGAATAAATTTGACTACTTCGCCTATCATTATTTCAATTTCAAATAAATGTTTAACGCGTCAAATCAATCCAACGCGCGATAATGGTAACAATTCATTTTCAAATGTATTCCACTTCGTCTGTTTTCAACAGTCTCTATTTTTGCTCGTTCTCTTTGGATAATTTGTTGTCTGAGTAAAGTGTAGAGAAGAAAAAAACCAGGACGAAAAAAAAAAATAAAAAAAATATGTCATTCAAATACGTTACACGTCGTTACACATCGAAATTCGTTGTTAAAACTGCTAATTTGTGTACATTCAGCTGATTACTTATTCGTTTGAGTGGTAACCAACGAACTTTTTCCACCAAAGAGAAAGACTACAAGTACATAAAAAAAAAAAAACTCATTTTGGCTCATGCGGCTTTAATTAAATTAATCGAAACCAAATTTAATTTTTCAAAAATCGCTCCACGCTGGAGTTCCGAAGAGAAGATAGAATTTAATTCAACTAAAACGATGGCTGCAAAATGAACGCACATTGCTCGGCCATTTCCCCTATTTTTGAATATACTTAATGTATTGTTAAATTCAGAAAAAATAATACTAATAGTAATTACAATAATAATATTGTACTATTATAACATTACTATAGGTACCTTATTAAATAGGTATAATGACTTTTTTATTTTCGTTTGTAGACAAAAACAAATCACACCAAAATTTCTTTTCCAGTCGAATAACCAATTTCATTTGAAAACGAAAAAAATGGGAAGTAAAAAAAATGCAAGTAAAATATTCAACGCGCAATAATTTTCTTCAAATTAGAACCTTGATGTCGAAAAACGTAAAATATGAGGCATTCATAAAATCGAAGTGAGCAAAAATATATTTTCCTCCAAGAAAAACGTATTTAAATAAATTATAAGTCGGTGGTTACATCCTTCTAAATAATGCTCCTCCACCCTGACACTCTATTTTTTCACATATAGGTACAGCGTAAGGCACAGTCAATTCAACTTTTTGCATTATAGCACCAACTGGATGCAAATTGAATTTTTAAAAACCAACCAGAATAATGCTGCTATCAACAAAAGATCGACTGAACCATTAACCATCAATCCTGAATCCAGCTCGAACAATAACATACCAGTACGTTGGCAAAAACTGCACCCCAAATAAATCGCTCAACTACTAGCCTCCCAAATGCTACTAAGAAACTGACAGCAAAAAATTATACTGAAAGTAAACCCAAAAATTACACCAATGCCGCTACAGTAGAAAAAAAAAACAAAAAACTAGCGCAGTAATACTTTGCTAGAAAACCCAATTTGTTAATTTTCATCTAAAATCGTAAAAAAAAGTTTAATAGCCCGTTTACAAGCAAACTGTGTACAAAACCCGAGACATAAACTAATACAATGCAGAAAATACGCTCGTAACCCCTTGTGCGCTAAATGATACCTTAAGCAACACAAGCGACTTGTTTTTCGCCACAAATTTTTTTTTGATTTACATTTTTCTCGGACTTGATCTTACAGGAGGACTACCTTTCATGCAAATTTCAGCCCTATCTCTTAGGTAGTTTCTTCAAAATTGTAAACCGAAAATTTTCTCAAGAAATTTTTTCTTTTTCACTTTTTTCAGAAACTAGGTACTGAACAGGCACCAAACTTCTGTAAGATTTTTACTTATGTAAGGAAAATCTATCTCGAAAATTTCAGCCAGATCCTTTATGCAGTTTCTTCAAAATCCTGGAAAAACACTTTTCCAGAAACTTTTTGTCAAGAAATATCGAACCAATAGACACCAAACTCCTATCAGATCTGGTCTTAAGTAAGGATTATGAAAATTTCAACTCTATCCCTTTCGCAGTTTTCTCAAAACGTTGAACACAAAATTTTCTCCAGTTTTCTCAAAAACTATTTGACTAATAGGCACTGAACATCCATCAAATTTTCACATACGTACGAACGATGTATCGTGAAAATCTCACTTAGGGCTATGGAACCGGAATCTTTTGAGCATCAAATTTTAGTAAATTTTTAGTTCTTTGGGACTGGTATAGAAAGGTTAGAATGTTAGGTGTGCCATCTTAGGGACACTTACTCAATCCATGCAGGCACAACCTATCGAATTTTCCTCATTAAAGTACGTGTTATTTTCCACATCCCTAATTAAAGGGCACATAGCCTCATGGTGTCTTAATTCAGATGCATATTATGCCGATACCTCAACCCACAATACCTTCCTCTCTTGTATCTCACACTCAGTCATCACCTTCTTCTCCTCTAACGAAAATAACAGAAAAACGAGTCAATTCTGCTCGCAAATCCCGCCACAAAAAGAATTGTACTTAATGAACGTTTGAACATTCGCTATCAATAAAAATTTTCACATCCGTCTTAAGCTGCAGATTTTACAAGATGATACGAAGTCACCGAAGAAAATTGCTGTCACTTTCGATTCTGCGAAATAAAAAACACAAACATTTTCTACCACAAAGCTTCCAAGTGTGGAGAGAAAAGTTATTTGAAACTAGTGCATAAGAACTTTCCCCACAGTCAATAAAAATTAATACAGAGGACAAATTTATCTGCCGTCAACAAACTTTCTACGGGCAAAACTGCAGTCGTTAAGTTCAGCCATTGTACACGGTAAATCAGATTTTAGGCTTCATTCGAACCTAAACTACCTATCGAAGTAAGTTTTTCCAACTTTAGTCATTAATGACTTTTAATACATCGTATCGTAAGACCCGCAGAAACGATAAAAATGATTAACTCATTTCATCAAGCAACTGTGGGGAAGGTGAATTACAACCATTTGTTCGGATTTTCGGTCAGAAAGATTCGCCACTTTTGACGGAAAATGCACGAGGCATGATTTTTTATGGCTTTTTTTGCAAGCATAAAAATTTTTCGAAAGATTTTCACGGTCGTTTCACAGTTATGGGTAAAAACATACTTAGCCCATCCAAAAGTGAAGTGAATCAGTGGCATCAAATCAAACGAAGGATGCGTTTCTAGAAAATTACGAGAAAAAATAATTTTTTTTTTCACCAACTACGTCTAATAAAAAGCCGCTGAAATTTATTGAAAATTTTTCTACATCGAGGACCAACCTACCATTCAAATTTCAGGAAAAAAACCGTTCTGAGAGTACTCACATTTTCCAATGAGGATTGCTCAGCTATTTCATTTGAGACTCTGATTGGAAAGGAAATATTCTTGAAGGCATTCAATAATACGTAATATTACCACATTAATTGAGTTATCAAATCATATTTTCGAGGCGTTTCCAGCCGTCTTACTGTAACCAACTGGAAATTGTATACAAATATTTTCTTAGCGACGCAAAGAATGTCAATAAGACGATAAAATAAACTGACATCTACGGAGAAAGAGAGAGAGAGAGAGAGAGAGTGAAAGAGTAAGAGAGTGAGAGAGTGAGAGAGTGATAGAGAGAAAGAGAGAAAGAGAGAAAGAGAGAAAGAGAGAAAGAGAGAAAGAGAGAAGAGAGAGAGAGAGAGAGAGAGAGAGAGAGAGAGAGAAAGAGTGAGGGGGCAGAAATACTCTACGAAGTATTTCAAGCCAAGCAGATAATTCAATTTTTCAGATACGCTCGATCTTCTTGTATGTATCATCGAACACGTAATCTTCCTGGTGCCCCACATTTTGTGACATATGTACGGATTTCAGTACCTCAAATGGCATCATTTATTCCGAGTGCACACGTTTACTGTTTACACAAACTGATTGCGTGATTCCAATTTGGGGGGTTACGCAGCAGCAGCAACGACAACAACAGCAGTAGCACGTGTCAACTTTCAAATTCGAACGGATGATTTTCGGTTCTCATACAATGCCCCCAATCAGCGGTTTGTTTCGGAGGAAGCGGATATAGTCATACGTAACTTTTCAATTGAAAAGTATGAAAAACGATTACGAAGATTACCAGCTATTTAGCAGTTTGCCATTATAGTGCAGTCAAATTAGTATCAAAATGAGGTGAAAAGAAAAATTATCATACAAACCGTACTTAGTCTACGGTTGTTGGGTGGGTCCCCTAAAGTGATGTATTAAAAGTTACACACTACGGGCCACTTGAAATTTGGGGAAGGGGGTGTTTAACACTCAAAATTCGATTCTTCACGATACTCTCTCCAAATTTCAACTTTGTGACAGAAATAGCTCGAAAAAAAATTGTTTGGTATAAGATTTCTTACAAAAATGGTTTTATGAAAACAACCATTTTTCAGTGAATACGTTCAATAGCATTATATGTACCTATATGAAATATAACTAGTAATTAACATACTATTTAAATAACTGGTAAAAGGAATGTAAAATATTTGCCAACCATCCTTCCGCCTTTACTGCTCACCGGTTCTCATGAAGCAAAACTGTGAAGGCGGAGGGGATGCTGAGGGGTTATGAAAGGTAAGTAGATGGGTATGAAATATGTATTGGGTTTACTAATCATCTAAATAGTCTGATAATTACGAGTTATATTTCCCATGTAATGCTACTGAACATATTCACTAAGGAATGGTTGATTTCAGGACTCTGTCTATGGCGAGAGGGTTGGACAAAGGAAAATACATAGAACCGTTTTTGTAAGAAATCTTATTCTGAACAATTTTTTATTTAGCTACTTTCATCATAAAATTGAAATATGGAAAGAAAACCGCGAACAATCTCGTTTTAAGGGTTAAATACTTCCTCCCCAAAATTTCGGGAGTCCCGAAGGGTGCAAATTTTAGTATGTTATACTGAGGGACCCACTCAACTGTAGAGTCAGCGTATAATTTTTGAATTTTTACTACTATTAACTCTACAATTAATAATTATTTTCATAAGAATTTTTAGTATTAACAAGGTTGATAAATAGATACATTACATTCAAATGTATAGACATTTAGTGTTTTCGTGAGGAAGAATATTATTTGAAATTGGTTGGGTAATTTTGTTTCATTTTCCCTACAGAATTCACAACTAAAACAGAAGAAATTCGTTGTACATTTGGACTGTGTGTTTGTGAATGCGTGTATATTTTCCTGGAAACTGTCTACTGTCTGGTTGGTATCTTGTTTGGCGCGCTACGACACCTCCACACTTATTTTTCTATCTAATTTCACACCTTTTTCGTCTCATGCTTACCTACACTCCTTCACCTCCTTTTCCTTCAATTAATAATTTTTAGATTCTATTCCAATTTTTTTTCTTTTTGTCTAGGCAACTATCTAAAAGATTCTGCTTGTTGGCTTCCAAATTAATTTTTCAAACGTCTATATTTTGTCACCTCCACTTACCTCATTATCCTATTAATCGACAATAATTTTTGGAGAAAGACAATTGATGGCATCAGTCTATTGCTGTTCTGCACCCTCCTCAAATCCATAATTTTCGTATAATCCACATTCCAAAGTATTTTTTAGGACTAGTTGGAGAAATTAAGAATTCCAATAATTCACTTTGTTAAGGAAATATGATTTTCCCTCTTTTCCTCATCTCATCTAGAATAAATCATTAAATTAATTTATTTTCCATGCAAATTATTTTATTATCATTCTTCTTCTTTTCTTCTTCCACTGCTGTTGTGATTATCACTTTCTTGTACTAATAGTTTGTTGAAGTGTATGTGGCTTAGGCCTTCATCATCAAAGTTATGTCAAAGTCCAATGTCCAGTAAAAATGAGCAATAATATATCCATGAATAGATTTTTGGTCATAGTCATTAAACAAAAGTTTTTGAATTTTAAAGTGTTAAAATTTAAATTGTTCCGGAAAATTCTTATTGTGAAGCTAAACATCTTATAAATCTATTAGCTCTATTTTGAATCCGAATTGTGTTGTAGCTTAAATCAAAGAGAACAGAATTAATTTTTCACAAATAATGTAGTGATGAAATGTATGCTCACCGGAGATACTCACCTGAATAATACTTACCTTTCAAACTTAATTGCTCATGTAAAATTTTTGTACCATAAACAGAAAAATTGGAAGATTAAAATTTTAATAAAAAAAAGTGTTTTTACCCGAAGGAAAATTATTTTTCCTAAAATAAGAGTGCTTAATCATGAGATTTAACTTCCCCAAAAATTTATTATTCGGAAATCTCTTGTAAAATTACAAATTCTGTGATCCTGACTCAGCATAAACCTTTGGCTGAAATCACATATCTTTCTCAGAAAATTTACTCGTCTCTGTACTGATTTTTGATGTTTCTGAAGTCTATTACCATTCCATTTCTCGGTCAACTAACTTATCAGTCCAGTAAAAATATAAACAAATTTCTGGTGGAGCTGCGAATTTTCATTGGTCAAGTTGCTCTCACAGGAGAATTAGTCCAACCAATTAAGCTGGTCAACGTTGATGGAAAGCGTATTGTAAAACTATATTTATTCGTAGATTTACATTTACCCAGTTTTCAAGGTATGTGTCCGTTCATAGTAGTAATAATAAACAAAAATCATCGTTATTAATTTTATGGTTTGGTGTAATTTTGTCAACATGTTCTAAATTTTCCCAGCCTTAGGTTGAAGTAGTGAAAAGGTAGATAGGTCATATTTGGGAGATGGAAGAGTTAATGATGTGAATTCATTTGTCTTAAGAAGAGAGGTATTAAAATGTTATGCGTGAGATCAACATTAGAGGGCCTTTGTCCACAATTCCTGGCTTATTTGGACGTATAAATTTATTTTTTTATCATAAAATAAATTTGTGTTAGAGAAACTGGTGAGAGTAGAAAAGGTATGATGGGATACTTGTTAATAGTTTTATCTTTGACAGCTGGGTAGTCCCCCCCCCCGTCGCATACCATATAACAATCCTACATAGTTGAAGTTGGTGTACTAATTTTTTTGTACCATTTGACCGGACTATACAGTAATTGCTTTAATAAAACCATTTTTTGACACTTTCCATCCGAAATTTCACCTTCTTACAGCGCACACACGTATCCCTCCTTGTGAAATTCGTTCACCTCCTCAACGTAAAAAATCTCAGAATTAGGTTTTCAAGTTGTACTCGGCAATAAATCTAGATTAGCTACTATTGATTCGACCCAAGTCCGGTTATCTACAACGAGCAAATAGAAAACACTTTTATAACGAGAAATACCCGCTCGTATATCATCACATTCGACCGACAAAGTACGGCAACTTATGCTTCTTGGCCCACATTTATAACGGAAATCCTTTCACAGTGTGTGCCTATTGTTTCCACATGATAAGCACGTACACAAGTGCAGCGCATGAAAACATGGGAAATGGGAAAAATGAAACAGTTTTCAACCGAATAGAATATGAATTTAGCAGCGTTTGAATATGGCTATAATATGCTGCGGTCGGTCCTCCGCCTTCCTCAAAAATCAAAGAACTTTTTGACCTTTCCACGGCACACGCAGACAGCCAGAGGTGGCGAAGGAAATGAAGAAACGCCATCGTCGACCAAAGGTAATAACAGAAAGAATGGTTTTCCCAATATACGGTCCACCTGTTCAATCGCTGTAGGCTCGATGTGATACTCTGCGGCTGGTGCTTCTGCTGTTGCTGCTGTCTGTACACCGACCAAACCATATTATATTCTCATACCATACACCCGTTCCAGAGTTTAGTCCTCTTTTTGTTTGTTTTCGTATCAACGATGAAAAATAAAATATGTTCGAGTAGTAATCGTTCGAGCGCCGGCTTTTCCATTAAAATAGTTTCCGTGACTTTCGCTTCGATATCTCTATAATAAAGGAAATTTCTATTAGTTTTTTACACACACTCCACGTTTTTTCCAAGGCAAACTCATCGCGAGCGTATTCGTTGCTTTCCTATGATTGAAATGCATTCCCAAAATCCAACACTGCAGCTGCCTTAATCATTCGTTTGGATCAGGTCCATGCACCACTGGAGGAGACGGGCTGAGGGAGTTAACCTTCTTCACAACAAAGGGCAGCAAAAAAATGTTCGTTCTTTTTTGGTTGCGAGGAATTCGCGGTTTTCTAAATCTTCGTCAGTGATCTCTAATTTAAAAGGGTTTTCACCGTGGAGCGGTTCGAGTATGTTTTTGAGAAATACAACAATTTTCCTACAGAATTTTGAGAACATTCGCTCATTTAGAGAAGACTACTACTCGAATACTCGTCGTTGACTCAAATTTTGAAAACAGTACTCCGTGTTTTTCACGCAGACTACGCATAAATATTCGAAATTTGATATTTTACCGTATCGGCCAACGATCAATGAAATCTAAAATTTTTTCCCAGTTGAAATAAACACAATTAAACGTCATGAAATCATAGAAAAAAGTGCGAGTTCTACTGGGGTATACTCACGAAGGATTGACGTGTAAACATAAAATATGCATTGCACACACTCACACTCGCAACCACACACCTACGTATTATATAACACACATAAATGAGAGTTACGATTGTAACAGTTACAGTTATGCGAATCTAACAATTGTAATTCTTATTTAGCCCCTACTGTAGACACAGAGCGCCAAGATGTTTACACATCAAAAATCTCACCAAGACAAAAATGAACAATGCAATTCAGATTCTACACAGAGAAGGTTTGAATGTTGAAGACAAGAAGGAGAGGATGCTTGGTAGATTTTCAAGATGAGACGGAGATAGACAAGGGTCAGATCAGTGTCGATTGATCATATGCGCAGACTTAGGGACACATGAGGTACAACTGTAACGCTGTAGTGATTTTCCCAACCCGAAAATTATTTTTTCCATTCCAATTAACAGTTTGCCACTCGCTTACAAATTAAAATTACAAAATTTGGCAACACTGAAAAAAAAAACTGAAGTCGGCGCCTATGCGATTGACAGAAATTAAACAAATACGATGGGGAGAAACAGAAGAGTGAGAAAACCAAATACGAAAGGGTAGTGAAGGTTGGATTGAGAGATGATGGGAGTTGATGTTCGAATATCGATAAAGTGTGGACTTAGTTGCGGATTCAATTTGTTCGAGGATGTACGAGGTTGGATGGCCAGGGTTGACGGATTCAATTGATGTTTTTTTTTTTGGCGATAGTTAGTCAACCATTTAATCTGAATGCTTCAAGAAGCCAACAAAATTTTATCGAAAAATTTCAGCCTTGGTGAATAAAATTAAGCAAACATCGATTGTATCTTGGTGTCAGATGAGGAGCAGAACTCCCGGACTTGGCATTGAGAATGGACTGACGGACACTTTGACTGTCCGAAAATATTATCACATGATTGGGAATATTAGGGAATAAAATGTAGAAATATTCAGTCTCAGTTCGAGCTTTTTTCACAATCAAAATAAGTAACGGGCCAGTGATTTATTGTCATGTATCAAAAAATTTCAAAGGAAGAAAAAAACCATACCTCCTACACGTTAACCTCACGTTATGCCGACGCCGCACAACATTTTACACTTCGGAAACAGAAAGCGACCTCGAGAAAAATGAAACATAGCAGTCTCAAATTAACAACCGAGCATAAAACAAAGAATAAAAAAAAAAAGAAAAAAGAAAAAAAAGAAGAAGAAAAAAGGCGAAGCAGTGGGTTTCGAAAACGATAAATTGAGCTTTTAACATTAGTTCACAAGTCGTGGTGTAATTATATGCTTTTGAAATGTGTGTTTAAAGGACGAGGAAAAGAAAAACACGAATGCACTATGCGACCAGATTTTTAAGCATGTAATCGTATCAGCAAATTTTTTTCTCACTCTCTCCGCTCTTACTCTCACCCTCTTTCTTTTCCCCACGATACCCTCGCTCATGGTTGCGCTTTTCATTTCCTTTTAGCAGGGACCGCACCGTGCAAAAATACTTATCTGCTTTACTCACTTACTGCACTGTAACAAAAACGTGGCCGCATTAAACTCTAAATTACAACTAACCTTTTTTTGTTTCCTACGTTTTCAGCAACTGTAAAAACGTGTGATACGTAGAAATGATGAAGAGGCGTTGTGGAGTTATATGAGTGTAATGTCGTTTTAGCCATCTCCTAAGATCAGAATAGTCGCGACGAGACGTGAATATGTCTGTTAAACGGGCAAATGCTGGGAAAATAGAATACAGTATCGAGTAGCCTTCTACACCGTGTTGAAAAGTCTAACAGGGACTCGTGTAGCACTATGCGAGGAAGAGAAAGAGAAAAGGAGGAAAAGAGAGTAATTGAAAAAAAAAATTAACGAGGCGAGGGATGGAGAGGGATGGTGAGAGATGGAAAGGGATGTTGACTGATGGAGAAGGAGGGAGGGAGTGAGAAAGAGAGAAGAGAGACTACACTGCCCTAGCAAGCCCAGAACACTAAATAAGTCCATATTTTCTCAAATATCAATTTTGACATCATCAGATAGAGCAAAGTCTGCTGCACATATTAAGCCGGTCCCACACGACACGTGTATTCGGCGAACATTCGACATTCGTCTGCATTTGTGCACTGTGTGGGAGAAATGCCAATGCGAATGTTTGGCATTGCCAAACATTTGGCAAACATTTGTCCAGGTTCTGGCAGTTGTCGGTAAATAATGCACGAGTCAAAGGGATGACAAATATTCCACTGCAAAGCAATACAAGAAACCCTGCGCGATTGTTCGGCACATGTGAACAAATATTTGTGAATCGTGAAGTTCGTATATTAATGGTGTAGTGTAGGAGCCACAAAGCGACGAGGCAAATGTTTGGGCCAAATATTTGCCAAATAACATTCGTCAAATACACGCGTTCTGTGGGACCAGCTTTAATTACAAAACAGTAACTACGTATCCACTGAAAGGATGAGGAGGTCACAAAAACTGTTACAATAAGTTAGGTTGAAAACGAGTTTTTAAAAAATACCCTTTTATAATTTGAAGAAGAAAATAATGGCGAAAGAGAAAATGAAATTTCTCACCTTTTTTTCGGAGATAGAAACAAACAAAAAATTAAAAAACAACTAATGAAAACGGATATAAGTGTATGTGTGCGTATGACGCAACATGTGAAAGCAGCGCTGGAGTTGGTCATCCCGTGAACTTTAGTAAAGTGAATGAATAGAATAAAAGCTATAAAGAGTGAAGAATATATCTTCAAAAACGTCATAAAACTAGGAAATCTGGACACAAGTCACAAATGACGTATCTTTAGAGATGTGTTCTTTTTGCCCAGTAATTTTACTAATGTGCACAAATACGTCCATTATTCTCAACCAGTGACGGATTCAGAGCATAATTTTGGAGTAAGGAAATGATAAAACATTTTGTGGAGTTAAGATTTTTCCTTTTTTGCTCTTCGACAAATTTTTGACGGTTTTTATCTGGATTCTGTGGTTGTATATTAATTTTCCCCCTCAAATTTTTGTCCTTCTTTTGGCGTTTGGGAGGAAATTACCCCCTGGATCCGTTACTGTGCTTGACATTTCCGCTCAAAATTGCATTGATAGCAATGGCTGGCAGATGATTAACACGTCGAGTTGAGTTGTGATCCGTTCATTTTTGATTTCTGCCATTCTGTATTATCACCTGGCACTGTTTCTTCCATATATTCTTCAGATGTAAATAAATGAAGTTTTTCTAATTTTTCTCACTTTATGTCGATTAATAATTCAAGGTGCATCGTGGATAATAATGATAATGGCTATAAATAAGAATTTAAACCTTTTGTAAGTTCTATGCAGAAAAAGTGCCGCTGTTGGTGTCACAGGTGAGACGGGTTTCTCATCTGCAACGCGAAAAATAGATCCTTCGTTGGTGCCGTTGGACAACGACAAAACAAAAGTATAAAAAATCACAAGGAAAAGAAGATAGGTACATCTTAAAACGTCCAAGACGAAACAAACTACGTTATTTTAAGTAGTCAAAATAAGTTATCCTTATAATGAACTAATCAATAAATGTAAACAATTACTACGTGAATGTAATTTTGTAATGTGTAGGCGTGTCATCAGCTACAACAAGTCCGAGTAAGAAATCAAAAGTAGAATATTCTTTTAAGGGTTTGTATGTAACCTAAAAATTTTGTAAGGGCTGAACATACGAATAAACCATTACAATTTTCAAATGAGGTTGGTGAAAATGACATATCTTATCACAGCGATTGTCAATATTCCGAGTTTGGTAAGAGACAAACTGTTTACAGTTTTGTCCACTCTACTGGACAAAAAACCTGGAGACATGGTTCCAAAATGGAGTACCTCTGGCTGATGTGAAGAATATTAGAAAATCAAAACTCCAATCAACAACATACTAACACGAACTCAAACCATTATTCCTGTTTCATCGAGTTGCACTTAGAATGAGAAACCATCAGTGGTATAAACAAAATTTAGCTAGGGATCACTACGCTAGAGGACATCTTGACCCTTTTTAGGGACAAATATCATTTCTTCAATTAAATTATTCTATTTTAATTTTATTGTGGATGCGTTACTGATTCCTATAGTTTCATATATTTTCGATGAAAATACAACAGAAGGTAACTCAGAGTAAAGAAGAGGATTAACCAATACTGTAAAAGAATTTTGAGAACTACCCAAAAACAGAGCATTAATTATACTGAATCTTTAAAAAAAAAAAAAAAAAATCTGTATGAAATTAAACAGTGACTATATTTTAACCAATTGTTTTTTTCTCACATTTTATGCAGATTTATACGAAAATCTACATATTAACTTTGATCTCCTGAAACGATCTACGAGTGGTTTACAACTCGAAGAAAATTTTGGCATTAAAAATTCAGGTATATAATATTTAGGTGCACATAATTATGTTACAAGTAAAGTGTGAAATTCATGCATTTCATGACATGCCAAGCGATTTTAGGCAAAATGTGAAAACTGAAAAATTATACAATGAAATTCGACTGAAATACCTAAGCATTTTATACATTGCCTGGCAACAGTTAGGCAGCGTGTGAAATAATAAGAAATAATAGTACCTGACACACAAAATGAACCGGTCATCGTATATTGAAATATTAGTAAGTCAAAATGATTATGTAGGAACCATAACCGCATAAAAGAGTTCCATTGTACGTAGTACATTATTACTCTTTATATGTTAAACCTTACACGAGTATATTAATATCAAAAATGAATATTAATATCTCTGAATATTAATAATTTAGGTAATTGATTTACTATCCACACTCTTATGGTGGACCTTAATTTTCAGGAATCAGACTTTAAATAAAATATATCAAACACGGAGATAATAATTTGTACGTACAACAGTATATAAATAATATTCAGCATTTAGAGAACAGTATTAGACAATCTCAAACATTAGGTTATAGTAAAAATTATTCTATGAAAACGTGAGTTTATATACATTTTTAGTGATATGTTTTTTACACTGTGGTTGGTGTGAAGTAGGGATATACAAAGTGGATGGACTCGTAGGGATCAGTCCAAATGGGGTTGAGGAGTACCGTTAGATATTGTCTGTGTATAAGGTAATTTTTAAACAATAAAAATAATAAGAGTCATGGAATTCAGGGATATTGCGAAATAATATCACCTGTGTGTGAATATAGTCCTTTATAATTTTTATGGCCAACTATATATGTTACAGGTAGTGTTTCTAGTGGATTTTTCCTCAAAATCGGAGTATTGGAGAAGAATCAGGATGTGTTTCAGAAACAAGATATGTAAAACTTTTACCATCAATTCATTGTATTCATCTTTTGTTAAAACTAATGAATTTGATACATTGCTCTTTGGCAACATTTCCACAATGAAAATCACACATCTTGTATCTTCAGTTCTCATTTTTTGAGAATATTTGCCATACCCATTACAATGACAACTGATGAAAATAACACTGCCGTTTTATTATTCGCCCAGTATCTGTAATTTCTTCATATTCAGAAGGAAAACTGTTAAACTCAATACTTTGCTAATTTAAGTTGGGCATTTAATGAAATGCTTAAGAAGTTTTACGCATTTCATGAAATGCCTGATTTCACACTTTTCTAGTAAAGGATATAACATATACATACTGCGTAAGTATACTGTGTATTCCCCTTTCTTGTTATCACAGTACAGTTCGCAGTTTTTCTCCAATAGTTGTGAAATTCGGTACGAAAATCAGTTGTAAGAGGTACATTTCTCCTGCCCCCCATTTCAAATTTTGACCTGAAAATTTTTGGCCTAATTGTGCTCAGTTTGTGCTAATATGTGCCATCAATTTTAGAATTTGTGCTCACCCCCTTCTTTACATATAAACAAAAGAGTCTGGGTGGGGCTGGAGAAATTCTAGCCCCCCATTTCGAATTTTGACTCTAAACTTTGTATGCTAATTGTGCTTAATTTGTGCTAATTTGTATTGCAAATTAAAAATTTTATACTTATTCCCTTTCAAAAATATTTGTGGTTTTATGTCTCCCCTCAGCCCCCCATTTTGAATTTTGACCCAAAATTTTTCATACCAACTGAATTCAAATAGTGCTAAATTTTGCTACCAATTTTGGAATTTGTTATCACCCCCATCTTTATATATAAAAAAAAGTTTGTGGGTGGGGCTGGGGAAATGCTAGCCCCTGTAACGGCCAAAAGAGGACGTTCAGTACTTGAAACTAACCTCTTTTGGGGCGATTACACTTCCTTCGATATACGATAATATTCACAGGAATATTATAGTATTCGAGAATTATTTCACTAATTGAATTTTACTATCCACAGCTATTGTGGACTTTAACTAAATGAAAGACTTTAATTAATTTGAAACACACAATAAATATTTTTTTTGATATATCGATATTGAATAAAATACATATTTTGGGAATTTTTTGGACAACTGTTTGAAATTTTCTTTTCATATTATGCCAGAAACCTTCGCTGGAGTATACTCAACAACTTCCAAAAGTTTCATGGCCATCGGATGAATGGTGTAGTAATGTACAAAAGACAAACAGACATACATTTTCTTTTATATATATAGATTAATGATGTAGTAATGCATAAAAGACAAACAGACATACATTCTCTTTTATATATATAGATAACACTGGCCAAAGAAATCTTAAAAATTCCCCATAGATAACCCAAAAATATTTTTCAAAATTTGAGAATTTTTTCATCAAAAAAGTCAGATTACAGAATAATGCATAGTGATTGGATCACCCAAAAGTGTCTAGGAAACGGTATTTCTTGTAGTTATTTTAGTTATATAAATATTTCAGATAACACCATTCTGTCAGTACTATGTTAGCCTTCCTTAGAGATGCATGTCTAAATATTCCTCTAGCAAAATTATTGAGTTTTGACATTTTACTGCGTGATACAATAGAAAATAAGTTTTTTGAAGCGCCGAGTCTAAATTTGGGGTTCATTTCTCAATTTGAACAGTTCTTCATCCCCAAATGTGCCCCAAAAGGGGGTTAATTTTGAGTTTCCACTTTTTATTGTGTGATACATCACCGAATATGTTTTTTGAGGTACCCAGACCAAATTTGGGGTTCTTTTCTCCATTTGATCCATTCTTCATTCCAAAATGTGCTGCAAAAGCGGGCCAATTTTGAGTTTCAACATTTTATTTTGTGATACATCTGTAACGTATATTTTCATCTATTTTAAGAAATGACGAACATATTCGTTCTCACAGTTCCAAATACCAAAAAACATAGATATTTATCAACAATAAATATCCTATAACTCTTTATAAACATCCACTAAATTACCCGTATTTGATTTTATGAATATAGATATATCACCTGTATATTCATGACCTATTTGTGCCTGTCCCTCGAGTATTCTATGAGTCAGCACAACCCTATAATAACAACACCCTACCTCACTTAGCCTATCCAACATGTACGTTCTCATACCCTGAACGAGTATATAATCCCTCGATTCAGTGGAAGAGGACACAGTTCCTCGACATTTACTTCTTAGTATCTGGAACCTCTTTAGCAGAAGTCTCTAGTGAAAAGATAGTTTTGTCAAACGGATTGTGATATTGTACGTATAAGTATTAACGTAATGATTTATGTATTGTGTTTTACAAACTTATTATTTTATTAAAGGTGTAAACTCACTCGTGTGTTTTAAAATATTATCGAGTCTCTGTAACACGTTAAGGTCCACTATAGTTTGTGGATAGTAAACTTGAATAATTGAATTATTTTAGAAGTATTACTGCTTTTCAAGTACGTGATATTTTGTGTATGGTGTAACATCGAAAGTGGTTCTATTTAGGTACATTACCACCTCTTTTGGCCGTTACAACATCACCAATTATGTTCTTTGAGGCGCCGAGACAGAATTTTGTGTTTATTTCTCAATTTGACCCATTCTTCATTGCCAAATGGGCCCCAAAAAGGGGTTAATTTTGAGTTTTCACTTTTTATTGTGTGATACATCACCAATTCAGTTTTTTGAAGCGCCAAGACCAAATTTGGTGTTCATTTCTCCATTTGACCCATCCTTCATCCCCAAATGTGCCCTAAAAGGGGGCCAATTTTGAGTTTTCATATTTTATTGTGTGATACATCAACAAATATGGTTTTTGAGGCGCCGAATCTGAATTTTGTATGGATTTCATGTCTGTTTGTCTTTTATACATTACTACACCATTCATCCGATGGCCATGAAACTTTTGGAAGTTGTTGAGTATACTCCAGCGAAGGTTTCTGGCATAATATGAAAAGAAAATTTCAAACAGTTGTTCCCAAAATATGTATTTTATTCAATATCGATATATCAAAAAAAATATTGCATTGATCTGGTGAAGAACATCAATACATCGCAAAACATATCGATGTTTGTTGT
Source organism: Ericerus pela (assembly GCA_011428145.1). Classification (NCBI taxonomy): domain Eukaryota; kingdom Metazoa; phylum Arthropoda; class Insecta; order Hemiptera; family Coccidae; genus Ericerus; species Ericerus pela. The sequence goes on from WOFM01000458.1 coordinate 734,716, forward strand.
ATACCTATGCGATAACAGTGACAATGAGTTTGTTTCTAATTCTGTTGCATTATGCATAGGATATAGTAATATTTTCCAAAAGGGGGTTAATTTTGAGTTTCCACTTTTTATTGGGTGATACATCATCAAATGTATTTTCTAAATTATTAAGTATATAAAACTAAAATTAGCATGAATACCTACTTAATAATTTATACACATATGACCATAAAAATTTGTTTTTTTCTTTCTATTTAATTCACATAGAAGGTTTTTATGATAATATTTTTGATTTGGCAACTTAAATGGAAAAAACTGTCAATAGAGAGTGATCAATGGAAAAATTTACATGTACTTACAAAGTTTTTTAGTAATAACCAGAAAATACCAAATTAAGAAAATCTGACATACTGCAAAGTATGGGTTAAGTATAGTTCCCTCAAAAGTACCAAGGTAAAAATTTGATACAAACTGTCATAAAAATTGTAATAAAATTGAACTCCTATTTAAAATGGAAGGCTTGAATTTTCTTGACCCTACTGAAAATTTTGTTATAAATTACTATTATTTAGGCTACAGCAGAAATGGGTGATTGTTATTAGTTGCTCGAAATTGCAACTTTAAAATTTCAAAAAAGAAAGTTGGCACAAATAAGCACAATTTAAGATAAAATAATGGGAAAGTTTCAACTCAAAATTCCAAAAGGGGGGCTAAGACAAAACCTTCCTAACTCCTTATTTCAGTTAATAATTGAGCACAAATTATAAAATGGTTGGCACAAATCAGCACAAATTGAGCACAATCAGTTTGCAAAATTTCAAGTCAAAGTTTGATGTGGGTGGGGCTGCATTTCCCGCCCCACCCAAATTTGTTTTGCAAATAACTAAAGATTTGAATGTACAGGAATTATAAGCTTGTTGGCACAATTAAGCACAAATCAAAAAAGAGTAGTGGGCAAAGTTTTGTATAAAAATTCAAAAAGGGGGGGCTGAGGGGAAATCTTTCATCCTCCATATCTGAGTAGGGAAGTGAGCACAAATTTTAAAATGGTTGGCACAAATTGGCACAAATTGGCACAAATTGAGCACAATTAGTATGCCAAGTTTTGAGTCAAAATTCAAAATGGGTGGGGCTGTAACGGATATGTTCGTCATATTTTTGTATAGACGCACATATTTCGTTCACAGAAAAATATGTTTTTCTTACTAAGCAAATTCTTTCTCTAATATGTACAGTCAACTGGCGAAAGTACCGTTACTTCCTGCCAGTAACTACTACACGTTTTCTAATGGAATATTCGAGTACCTGAACATTATGGTACCTGAATATTCTAGAAATAATTAAATACCTAAATCAGCAAATCCCTACTTTACACACTACACCATAGAAAACCTATACCTTGACAGGTATATAAACTCTGGTTTTCAGTAAATTAATTGTATTGTATTGTATCTTGACACATATTTTATTGTAAATAAACTGGTCAGTCGTATACTGTACCTGTAATATTCTTCCAGTCTTAGACTGTGAATGAATACTTGTAAATTTAATATTGTGTTTTAAAAGTAAAGTGATAAAGTTTATTGTGTGTTTCAAATTAATTAAAGTCTTTCATTTAGTTAAGGTCCACAATAGCTGTGGATAGTAAAATTCAATTAGTGAAATAATTCTCGAATACTATAATATTCCTGTGAATATTATCGTATATCGAAGGAAGTGTAATCGCCCCAAAAGAGGTTAGTTTCCAGTACTGAACGTCCTCTTTTGGCCGTTACAGGGGCTAGCATTTCCCCAGCCCCACCCACAAACTTTTTTTTATATATTAAGAAGGGGTGATAACAAATTCCAAAATTGGTAGCAAAATTTAGCACTATTTGAATCCAGTTAGTATGAAAAATTTTGGGTCAAAATTCAAAATGTAGGTGGGGGGCTGAGGGGAGACATAAAACCACAAATATTTTTGAAAGGGAATAAGTATAAAATTTTTAATTTGCAGCACAAATTAGCACAAATTAAGCACAATTAGCATGCAAAGTTTCAATTCAAAATTCCAAATGGGGGGGGGGTTGACACATAAATTTCTGAGGCCCCTATATTTGAAAATAAATGAGCAAAAATTCTAAAATTAACGGCACAAATTAGCACAAATGAAGCACAATTAGCATACAAAGTTTAGAGTCAAAATTCGAAATGGGGGGCTAGAATTTCTCCAGCCCCACCCAGACTCTTTTGTTTATATCTAAAGAAGGGGGTGAGCACAAATTCTAAAATTGATGGCACATATTAGCACAAACTGAGCACAATTAGGCCCAAAATTTTCAGGTCAAAATTTGAAATGGGGGGCCGGAGAAATGGACCTAGTTGTAAGCCCCCAAGGACCAGACCTATTGACGTTGGTGCGGATTGAACAAACGGTACTTCTCGTACCGCCATTTTTATTTTTATTTTGTTCATAAAATTCCTAATTTTCAACTAATACCGACGAAACTTGAAAGAAACAGGTAATTAGCTATTTCTAATCTATTCCAACACTCTATCAATTTAAATGCGTACCGGCCAGACGGTACTTCCGTATCTCCATTTTTATTTTTGCTGTTAGCATAAAATAATCAATTTCTAATTCATTAGCTACGAAATTCGAAACAAATATTCAGTATAATCTATTGTGTGTCAACAATTTTTATGCGAATCGGCCGGAGAGTACTTCCGATATTACTTCCGCTTAAACTCAAATTTTCAGGTCTCAAATATGTAAAATCCAATTAATAGCAACTTTTTCTCAATTTCGAGTTTCACTTCATTTTTCTTTTCCGAAAATCTAGATTTCCTAGTGGAGCGACTTGCTGCGGTAGTTTTTATTTTTTCTTGTTTTCGGTTTTCAGTACGGCATTCACCAGGTAACGAACGTTAAGAAGAATAAGGAGAAAATATGCCAGCAATCTTGTTAGGGGATATAAAAAAAAAATCAAAAACAAAAATGTAAATCGGATAAATTAACATTCTTCCGGAGAAACCCTAAATTTTATGACGATAATTATAGTGACCGATCAAATTTTACTTTCACAATCTATTTATCTAATTTATTTTTTGGCTCTTATATAATTTTGGTTTAACTTGGGCGTTAAATGGATACGGAAAAAAAACTCTAACGCAGCAATTCTTCGCTAGAAAACTCAGTATGCAGACGGAGATAGAGATAGAGATGGAGAGAGCTTACTTTAAAAAAATGAAAAATAATATCGAAAGTAATCTATATTTATATCGGTATTAATCCATATTAATTGATATTTATATCGATTTTAATCAATATTTATAGGAGGTTGTGAATTGAGAAAGTAGAAGAATTATAACAAGAAATAAAGATATACCCAAAGTAATGTCTCAGAAACGTGTGTATTAACATCAATCATGTATGTTGTAAGTAGAGTACAGACTGAGTAAAATAAACGAAGGTGTACGAAGATAAACGAGTGAACGATGGAATATTGTTACAGTGTTGTCGCAAGCAAAGAGTTAAAAGTATATTATAAAGATTGTTCGCAGGAATGAGAGGGGAGAAGGATTGGTGGTCTCAACACTAATTTCAGATAATGAAATTACATGTTTCATCACTAAAAACCGCTTTTCCGGATTTTTCGTTTCCGTTTTTTCAAGAACCACTAAACTGATGAGTAAGGTTGAGAATTTAGTGCCCTAAAAACTGTTCAGAGTGCGCTTAAAAAATTCCCTTATCTTACTCAAAAGTGCTCTATAAATTTCCTAAAAAAATGAAAAATACTCTAAAATGACTAAACAATATAGGTATCATTTTAAACATAAAAATGGCATATTGTCTAGTCTACACAGGTAATGTTCAGGATATAAAAAATTCCTTACGGATCACAAAACCAGTTTCACAAATAAAATAAAAAGTAAACAGAACAAAGCCCTAAATGCTAAGGGCGTGAGAACGGAAATAGGAATTTAGGCTTGTTTGTTTGCCGTAATACATCGCCTTTCTCCCAAATCTGCACAGTAGATGAGTTTTGTATATTTTTTCACTTTTTAAAAATTTTTTTTTAAAATAAAATTTCAATTCTCATTGGGTAATTTTGGTTTCTATCATTATTTGAAACTTTTTTCATTTTTTCTTGAAAATTCCCTAAAAATATAAAAAATGAAATGAAAATGCTCGTAAATGCTCTAAAAAGAGCTAAATAATGCTCAATAATGCTCAAAAAGGTTGAAAGTGCCAAAAAATGCCCTGAAAAAGTGGCCTACTTTCACAGAAATTTTCTGAATTGAAAAACTATGTACTCCATTCTCAATAGGCTGTGTTAGGAAAAAAAGTGCTAGAGCACTAAATTCACAACCCTACTGATGAGCACCAATCTTCTTTCAGATCTGCTCTCATAAAATAGCTATATTTTGATAAAATTTAAGTTTCATCTGTTTGTTAGTTTTCTCAAAACTGTGAACATAAAATTATTTTCATAAATTTTTATTCTCAAGTTTTCTCAGAAACTACTGTACTAACAGGTTCTAAACTTTTAAAATATCTGCACCAACATAGGGAGTCTTTCGTGAAAATTTCAGCTCGATCCGTTTCATAATTTTTTCAGAATCCTAAAGAAACGAATTTTGCAGTTATTTTTTGTTTTCCAGTTTTCTCAAAAACTAATTAACCATCAGGCAAAAACTTTTTTCAGACTTGCTTCAATATGAAAACTACCTCTTTTAAAAATTTTAGTTCTATCCACCAGGTAGTTTTCTCAAAACCGTGAACATAAAATGTTGGGCGATACATACATACCTACATATTATGTATAAAATTAGGTCAAAATGAAAACATGATATCAACAGTTTCCTTCTCTCATGAAACGGATAATTTTTATCATCCCCACCCCTAACTCTTCCACGAGGTCGATTTTAATACCCTGTTTTCAAGAAAACTGGATAAAAAGGTGGAAAATTTCCAATAAAATGTGACGACGTTTTACTATACAAATATGCGCGGCAACGAGCAATATATATGATAATAACATAAATCCGCAATGTACATAAATTTTATGCCCGATTGAAGGATAACTGGCCTCCTAATTTGACTATTTTAATCGAAAAAATTCATTTCGACTCGAAGGACGTAGATAGAGTCAATCTGCTTCTAAGCACGTGAATACGGCTTTACGCACATTCATATTATGTTCGCAAACATTTTCGCGACTTTTATTTGTCTTTCGGCGGTAGCGGTGCACGATGCGGCGTTCGCAGCGAATGCAACGAACGAATTTCTAAATGATTTCGCCGAAAATGGCGTTGGCCAGCTCACCACTTGGAGGCCCGTGCAAGCACACCAGCGAGTGGTCACTGCCACCAGCGCCAGACCAAGTAAATGGATTTCGCGCATGTTCTTGGAGGCGGAATTGGAGTTCGATATGAGCGAAAATGTCACCTCTAAATGTAAAATGGACTACGAAAAATATAAATTGAATTTGCAAAATCAAACCATTTGGGCTGTGCGAAGTAAGTTTCGAAAAGAATATCGTAAGTACATAATGAATAATTTCACTGTGAGCAATAAATTTCTGAAAGACAAAAATAGACAAAAATTTTCTCACCTCACATATCCGAATAGTGTAGAGTTTTTTCAATTTTTCGATCATTACTTTTTAATATGCTCTGGCAAGGCGTTCATTTTAGACAGTAGTGTCAATAGATTGTTGATATCGATGCGGGAGAATGGGGGAGGGTCGGGTTCCGGTGGCCACCGGCTTAACAGCAAGAATTTTTCGATTGCATGCTGGAGCACCAACTAAATCCGACCGAAAACCCCACCATTTCGGGTCAAAAATATAACAGCAGCAAGTCTCGTAATAAAAGATAGAACGGTAGATCACTCCGCCAATATCCAATATCTTACAAATCTGATATAGAACCTGTACTGTGGTAATAATTTCATCCAAATCTCAAGCAAATAAACCCCTTTATCACTTCTGATAATTCCATCAGTTTAAGTCGAAAACTCGTCAAGTGCGTGTGTAGAACTACTTGCTACTCATACAAAATCAATTTGAAAATAGAAAATTCTCTATGAACATAATAAAAAATCGAACTAACCTGCGATTAAATTTCAAATTTTTACATTTTCCCACTAGAGCTGTACAAAAATCACTCAAACTTTATTTGAATAATACACAAGAAAACCTGTTGGAATCTTTACTTCAAAATTATTTAAACGCAAAAATTCATAGTAAGTTATACCGGCTGTTACCAGTAGCTTCACTTGCGTAGCGTCTATTTACCCGTGTTCTCCTTCATCCCTTATTTTAACAATCTTTATGGGGCCATAAATATTTCAAAAATTGTTTCAATCAAAAATTGGACAAGATCGAAAAATATATCCAATGATATATCACTTAATAATATACAAACAAATTACCTGGAGGGTCCAAGAATTTATTTAATCACAAATTGGGCCACAAGTTAGAATTCAGCATCCCATTGTTCGATAATTTAAGGAAAAGTTATCTTAATCCCTTATTTATAGACAACCTGACAGAGAAAAAAAAAACTAAACAGCCAGAGAATAATATCCGCATCACCAACCAGAAGATGATGAAAAAAGAAAGAGGAAGAAGTTTTTTCAATCCTCTTTTACTCAATTTTGTTCGTTTCAAAAAATATCTTGTGGGTTCTTTGTTCCACAAACAGTAAAAATTTGTAACTCACCAAACTTCTACGATAGCTATAAACATTTCTTAGAATAACACAATTTTTTTTGGAAAATCTGATGCAAATTAGTCCAATGGTTCCGGAGTGAGAGTGTTTCCATCAGTTTTTAGCCCTTGTATTTTAAAACATGTATGGTGAAAAGAGGAAAATAGCCTTATTCCTGTTTTCGAAATCAAAACTGTAAATACTTGGATAATTTTTTGATAACTGCGTACGGAAGAGCTTATATGTTTAGTATGTCTACCTTCAAAACTAACAAAACTTAGAACAAGTATCTTACTTTACAGATTTTAATGAATAAGTAGTCTCAAAATGTTGCTGACCATCCGGAGAATATTCCAGGCTATTTATAATTGAAAATTAAGAATAGAAGGGTGTAATTAAAGAAAACGGGAATTTAAATATTGAAAAAATTATTGACAAAAATTCGGACATATTCACCAATAAGGAGGAATACTCATTCAGATTAACACATTTTTTTTTTTTTTAAATTATTTTATGATATAAAACAGAAAACATTCTAAGATGAAAAGATTGTATGTGAAATAAACTATAATAGAACAGTGAAACTTAAAAAAATTTTGAAAAACCCTTATAGGAATTGACTGGAGTTGAAAGCATATTTGTATATATATACTCCTATGTTACTGGACACATCGAGTAATTTTAGAAACTCGAAAGTGATATTGTTAATACACTTTCAAAGAAAGTGAAAATTGAAGAACATAACAAAAATGTTGGTAAAATTAATAGGAATTTTAATACGACTAAATTTTTTAGGATGCCCAAGTTAAAAAAAGAAGTGAATTGTTCACAAAGATGAGGAGTGCTATTTAAAAATATAAAATGGATAGAAGATTCCAGTAATCGCCGATTTCTTATTACCTGTTTAAATCTGAGTGAGTGAAATATCTCACACTATACCACTGAATTGGCTTTCAAAAAAATTTTACTTCAGAATTCGTGAGGAATACACACATTTTTTCTCCCACATCACTTTAAATCCTAGCCCCAGTACACAGCAATTTATGACGTTTTTATGGATAATGACTAGCATTAATTTTAAAAATATTTCTACCTCAGAATACTCAAATAAAAGCAAAATTATTATCGAGTGTACGCAGTAAAATTTATGAACATGAAACAGACGAGGGATCCACAATATTTGACTAAATTCCTATTTTTCAACTCAACTCAAATCAATTCCTATTAGGGTCTCTCAAAATTTGCTAAATTCTCATTGTCCTGTTGCTTAGTTTTCAGAGAATTTTCTTATTTTTAAATTGGTTTTGTATGAGTAACTAGCAAGTAATTGAAAATCTTCACTTCAGAAGTTTTGTAACTTTCGCAAGTGGAAGTATGAAAAGTGACGAAAGGTTTGAAAAAATCATCGTTTGGGTATAAAAAAATTCATGTTTAAGACCATGTACCCGTTGCTTTTCCCTTATGTGTTAATGAATTTTGAAAATATCAAAATCCTATAGGTATTGTTTTGATCAGATTCGAAAAACTAAATAGGTACCACCGAATATAATGCCAAAAAACTTCTTTTATGAAATTAGCTATCTGATAGAGTTTGGACAACTTGCATCATAGAAAACTCATTCAAGTTAAACTAACAAATGTCATTAAAAATTTAAAAGAATCTAACATTTTCCAATAACTGGCGTCCTCGTGAAAATTTAAATAGACCACATAAATTGTTTCAGATAAAATCTAAGAAATTTCAAACGAATTTTTTTACTGCGCAGGGAATATAAGGAAATAATTTTTCTAGAATGCGAATAATAAATTTAATTCTGAATGTTGTTCGAACGTAAACGAGTGAATGGATTAGAAAAAATATATCTTGGAAGAACTGAAACTGATTGAAAAAAATGAAATAAATCCGGTTTCGAATAAAAACAAAAAATAACAACTTTATTACAAAAATGGGGCGTGACATTGACCTTTTGGCACGTTTTTTTAATTTCATTTCGCAATTAACGTATTCTGAAAATAACATTTGCAAAACAAATTTTTGGAAAACTAAAAAAATATTCTACTAATTTTTATTATTAATTTTTTCTTTGTTGCACGAACTGGTTTTCTAAGGATAAAAAAAAACTTTGAAAATGCGATCAACTGCCTAAATAAGTCTAGAGCAGTGACAGACCTAGGGAAATTCGAGAAGGTACGACTTTTTAAGCATAGAAGCATAACCCCTCTTGAGATAAAACTTGTCCCTTCAGAAAATTCACAAAAAATAAACACGTAGCATTACTCTGATAGAAAACGCAGTTCACAAATTCATTCGAACCTATTGATAACTCAGGAAAAACTATCTATTCTGGTGACGGAGATGGAGACTTGAAAATGATTTGTAACTCATGACTAGGGTCTCAACCCCCTATCCAAGCCTCACAGTTCAATTTCGCTAATGAAAGAAACCGTCATTCGAATGAAGGTGCGAATGGGGCTCAAAGGCGTACATAAGGAGAGTATTGGAGGTCTGAACCCCTCCTTAGCCATAAAAAACGGCTTGAACTCTAAAAATTGTGTATTTTTATCAGTTTTAGCGATTTTTTGTTGTGGAGGAGTCAGAAGATACCACTGAAAATGTGTGGATCCCCCTTAAGATGGAGCTATAAACAGCCTCAATGGGCAATTGAATATATGAATACCATAATTAGCTCTGAAATATACGTAAATCATTCTCACTAAAAAAAAGTTTGCGGATCAAAAAGTATTTTTATGCCTATCATATGATACAGTAACACAAATTCTTAGATCTGAAAATATTTGAATAGAAAATGAGGAAATTAAACCGTATACACCAAAAAATTTACAAAACTTTTCTCCTTTTTTTCTTCTTCATGTTACTTATTTTGGTAAAATTTTAGGTGACTACGAATCTTCCTTTTTAAAAATAGCCAACAAATACTCTCGAATTCTGTTTCTGCTACTAAGGGCCTCACTTTTTGTTCCAGCAACTTCGGTAGGTTAAAATTAAATGACAGCTTTTCATCATCTCATTATTTATGATGTTGTTTTAACAGTTTGATCATTTAAATCTCTTGATTTTGACCTAATTAGGGACTCTCTTCTTTAGTGTTTGAAATACCATTTTAAAATTTATTGCTTTAGCATTCGCTGTCTGTTTTCAATCTGATTTTCTAACCTTTTTCTTCAAGTAAGAAACTTCAATCAATTTTCTCACTCTTTCTGCACAAATAAAACCACAAATTACTCGTTGACTTTTTTTTGGACATTTATAATTATTTTCTATCTATTTCACTTCAACTTATTGGTCTTTATGAAAACAAAAAAATTCATTCTCTCTAAAAGTTGCAAAAGAGGTAGGTGTCACTAAAATTGAAGTGTGATGATTAATTGTTTTTTTTTCTTAACAAGGCATTGCTGGTTACAAAAACTACTGATGAAAACTGAAATCTTCACTTCCATTCTTACGATTAGGTCGATCAGTATCAAGATTTTTCTTAAAGTTTAATTCTGTCTCATAAAGTGAAATTTTCGCCGGGGCAACAGTCTAGATTGGTTTTTTTGATTACAAAATTAAAGTGCGAAATCGTCCACCATAGTTTCTATTTTAATTCGTGAGTGTTTTCAAAAAGTCTGTTATGGTCAAATTTTTTTATACAGTAAATTTTTATTCTAAAATCTAATTTTTTCAAACTTTTTCCTTTCACCAAAATTTTCTGGTTAATTAAAATACGAATAAAGTGCAATATGAATTTGTCGGACCTTAAAAATTTTTAATGAAACTTAATTAACAGAAAATTTTGGAAGTGTTACACAAAATAAAAGTTCCATAAATTTTGAAAAGTTCAAGGTACAATAGTATCAAAATTTTAATCTAAAATTTGAAAGTTCTTGATAACAATAAAAATTATGTTGATTGCGTTTCTGCTTACCTAAATCGAAAACCCGGTAATTTAGAATAATTGTAAGAAATTCAAGTGGTTTTCAACATTATCAATGGTCGAGATAGTCTAGCCAGTTCCATATAAAAAAATCAAAGTTATTGGTCATTTTTTGGGTCAGTGGGCTGCAAAATCCTCTATATTGCGGATTTTTTACAACTGAACGTCGGTTATACAAGTAGTAATATATTTCATATTCGAGTAAAGAATCATACTCATCAGTAAGGTAAGAGTAGTTTAAAATTACGTTTGTGCTTACAATTAAAATTATGAATTGTTTTGGGTTCTCGTGTTCTTTATTTAAAATGTGTTAATATTCACACAATGAGTTGAATCCACAAGCAAGGTGAATAATCATTGATATTAGAAGGTGGGTTCCAAGAATGAGGTAATGTTTTCAATATGATTAAATGTGGTTTTGATGATGGAGGTTTGAAGGCTTAAATATGTTGGGTTCTCTACTGAGTTCCAAAATTCTGGCTTATCTGACAACTCAAAACTTTGTATTTTTTTGGTTCAAGGTTTTGATTTAAATTTGAATGTTTTATAAATATTGGCTCTCTCAAGGAGCTGTTTTCATTTTGTATGAAGCATCTCCCTTGGGATAAAACTAAAAATTATTTCAACGAAGCATTGCAACTTATGCCAATAGCAATATTTTCATTTGAAATAATTTTTTTTTGCGTTTTCATTTCATAAGAGTACTGTGCGAAAATGCATTCGGTTAATCATTGCGTCGATGAATATGCATGGTAAAATCAAATTCAAATTTTCAGAAATAATTCATTCTCTAAAAATATTGAAGTAATACTCACACTTAATTACTTACCACTATTTCGAATAATCACAAGCATAATGTCAACGACACTTACCTGAAATAAAAAAAAAAGGAAAGTATTAGAAATAGAGCTAAAATACCAATTGTTCCAACATAAGAACCTCAGTTCTCAAATATTTCTGTTAGTTCTTGATCAAATGCGATAAGGAATTTTAGGTGCAATATTTTAAAGGCGATTAATATAATTTCACTTTGAAAATGATGAAGATTGAACCATTTGAATATTTTCGCAGTTATATGAATAATGATAAATTTTTATTTCACAAAGATATCCGGTATTTCTTAGACACATTTTTTAAATATGAAAAGTTGATTAATCAATGTAAATTCATTTACTCTAGGAATAGCTCGAGTCTTACACACGCTCCCACTCTTAGCAAAAACGAACCGGAAAACAAAAAAGAACAGGGTCATACGTGAGATCAAAGACACAAAAAATGTTAAAGGTTTGATACAAGATGAATCAAAGTTAGATTAGGTAATATTAAGATTGAAGTTTACTACACGAGGGTCTTTATTTCCAAAAATCAAGTTCGAGAACCAAGATTGGCACAGTCGAGGTACCGTAAAGAATAAATTTGAAAAATGTATTTACTTATTTTTTCAACAGTAATTTGTTAAATGAAATTAAACTTATTTTGAATAATGAAGCCAAAGAATCAACAATAAGGTATTTGCTCACATCTGATTCTAAGTTTCTTTTCAAATCAAATGTTCAAAAAAAAATTTTCAAATTGTGTTTAAAAGGTAACCAACGTCACCTTTTAAAAGTGTCCAAAATGACCATCACTCATAGCACGTTGACAGTTCCATTCTACATTTATCGAAGCCAACGAAGTATCCTTATATTCCAACCCACTCATAGAACAACTTTTGTAATGACGCCATTTCTCATAGATGGTTGAACCAAAAATCACCAAAATTCTCAAATAACTATCTCAAGTCGAGCCAGATGTGACGAAACTCGATTCTTTGAATTCGATCTATGAAATAAGAATATTCTATTCCTCTACCGGGATTTAAACCATTTGTCGCACAATAGTTTGTTATTCGGAAAATCCAGTTTTTTTAGTTCAGTGATTCCGAATTCTGATTGACTCGTTAAGAGAAATTTTTTGCTTAAAAATTGAGTGATGCATCATCCGTTACTCATGTTTTTTGAAGGCGCTGTATTTAAATTTTCAGTTTAGTTTTTGATTTAACCTCTGACTATGGAACCCCACCACCTCAAAAAATAGTGGGGTTGATTTTTTCTTAAAAAATTGAATGATAGGTACATGGTCAGTTATTTTTTGAGGCACTAAGTTCGAATTTTCAGTTCATTGTGGGATGCAACTACACATTTGGCTCCAGCTGTAACCCCAAAAAGAAATTAGGATAATTTTCAAAGTCGCACACATTTTTATGTATTGAAAAATTGATTGACACGTCGTTAGTCACGTTTTTAGAGGCATTGAGTATAAATTTACGGTTGATTTTTAGATTGAATCACTCATTTTCCCCCCTGCAACCCGAAAAGGGTTCGTTAGAAAAATTTTTTACAAATTTCTTGGGTATTACACCCTCAGATTTGTTTACTGAAGTGCAGTTTTTTACTTCTAACATGTGTGATGTGATCTATCTACACTTTTTTTGGAGGAGGGTGGCATCACTGAGGCCTGAAGGTAACCTACTTCACTTTAAGTGTATTTCAGGGGTTCACTTGCAACCTGCGAATCTTATTTATATCATTTTTACTCCTCAATGATTTTAAAAAAGCTTTTAAAATTAGCTTCGTGCATTCCATTATCAATTTAAACCTTTAACAAAAACATTCAAAGTCGATAAGTCCCTCATTTAATTACTCATATTAAATACGAGACTACAAAAAATAGTGTTGAAGAAAATCGTTATTTAGCATAATACCTGTACCTCAACAACTAAAAATTTGAACACTTTTTAACACCTTCTCTATTGTAACCATTCTCAACATCAGTGTATGAATCGTCACAGTGGCCGAAAGTCGGTTTATTTGCTGGCATGTATCATCACTTTGGTAACTACAGGGAATGCCTTAAAGCGGAGGAGTACGGCTTCATGGGGCAGTACTGCACAGTTGAAGCGACGATCGACTACTCGATAAACCACCTACTGAACCGGCAAAAATTCGATTTAAACGACGACCCTCCAGGAAACGTGTCTGCTTGGTACGCCATGCGACTCGTAAGTACAATGAGCTTGAAAGTTATTTTTGTTAATAAAACTATACCAATGATGAAAGCGAATACTGCCGAATTGGCACTCGAACAGTTCGAATTAGATTTCAATCGAGCAGATCGGCGACACCTATCGTGGGCTCTGTGCGTACCATCCACATGTCTGCCCGAGGACATCCGAAAATCATTGAACGAAACTCTGCATCCCATATTCAGCGAGCAGGGCCTCAACATTGGCGTGCGCGTTAATCCACAAATGTGCCAAACCAAAATCAAACGTCAACCTCCCTTAATGACTTATATTTTTAGGTGATTTTCTCAAATAATGATACTTAGGCTAGGCCTACCACATGTGCAGTGAGCTGTCTCTAGCCAACGAATCGTAATTCGATAAATTCTGTTTCAGCGGAATAATGCTCTTCCTGGTATTCATTTTTGTGCCAATTGTTACCGCGTTAGAAGTGTTCTGGCGAAAAAATACAAGTAAGTTGAGCGTATTCACCAACGTTACTCACCTTCGACTGAAAAAGCTACCTACCAATTTAACATAATCATCGCTTCGTGTTTATCGAGGTGATGAAACACGAGCACAAAAAATTCTCAAAGATTTGTTATACTTGAATTCGGCCAAGTCCACGCTGAAGAAACTAACGCACGTAAACAAGGAGCACACCTATCCTTTGGTCCATGCACTGAAGATATTGTGTATGATAATTGTGATCGGAGGTCATCGATTTATGCTGTCCGGAACATTTCCCCAAACGAATACCGAAAGTTTTGAAGAGGTAAGCAGGTACAGGGAGTAAAGTAATGTTCGAACAACGTTACAAATAATATTCAAAAATTGAAAAATTCACTAATTACAAAACATGGTTCATTTGTAAAGCCCATTGAACTTGGTAGAATTTTTGGTAGGTACGTTGATTACTACCAACTAACTACAGACAGCAAATAATAATCTGCAACTCCAAATTTTACGGACAGAAAATGACGACCTTTTCTAGGTGAGAAAAATTTTTGAAGGAAATTTGCCCTCACAAGAGAAAAAAGCTTCGACTAGCACTGGACCAGTAAAAAAAGATGATTTCTGGTAAGACATGCTAGCGCTAAATAAGCACTCACGGCCTACCTTTTGACGTACTTGGCTTCGTGTTTACGCTATCCTTGTGAATTTAAGGGAGGTCTTTATCAAATATATTCTAAATTGGTCAACTCCAGGAGAATGATAAAAATACGCAAATGGTACGCTAGGATTGCCTACTTTTTCGCCGGCATGTCTTGACATTAAAAAGTAGATAGGTCTTATGAAGCTTTACTGGTCCTGTACTATATGGTCAAAGGAACAAAAGGAATGGTAAAGCGATCCGAGTTCTTTTAGGAAAAATAAGAAACTGAGTATTCAGATTTATTCAGTGTCAGCGATGTATTAGTTACAGTCGCTTCAGACACCAGATTCAGAAGGGATTGAAAAAGATATAACAAGTCAGGCTTTGATTTGCCTCTAATTATATCCACAATGGAAAACGATTTTATTCTAATCAGTGAATGTAATTTTATCCTTCGTTTCATCAATCGAACATCCAGCTTTCAACTAACTCGCCAATTTTTATTAGTAGGTGTTAAGAATGAGAAGAGAAAAAATAAGTTTCAAAATGAAAATGTATCAAATTCATTCCTTTTTCATTTTAGTATACAAAATCAAAACAACCTGAATTGGCACAAACATCGAATATCGTTGATATATGTTTTGCATTGAGTGGTTTTCTTCAGTTCCACTATGGATACCCATATTTACATTTCATGAAATTCTCTACAATATTTATTGGAACGATCGTGAAGTGGTTGAGGTGAGTCGTGAAATATAAGTAATTTCAATTTATATATTATCAACTTCTTTGACGGACAGGTTTCTCACATTACGCGATCATATAATGATTACAGACTGATGATTATCCCAACCATTTTGATACTCGAGATGATATTTTTGTGGCCATACATCGGCGATGGCCCACTGTGGAACACATTAGTGGATAAATATCAGAAGGCGTGTAAGACAAACTGGTGGCTCATGTATCTCGGAATACAAAATATTGTACGACCTGACCAACAAGTAAGAAGTCCAATTCAATTTTTGAAAAATCACAAAACAGAAAAAATTTAAAGCAATGAGTGCTCAGATTTTTGTCGCTCCTATTAAGTGGCCCAGAAAAATTAGGATTTGAAGTGGAATGCTCTGATTTACAACGCATCTTTTTAAAAATCTATTTTTTCTGACGGAATGTGGCTGCACCAGTTTTTTTTTAAGTCGGTTTAAAATTTTCCTTATTTTTTTTCATAACCATCAAGGGGGCTGAGATACAGGATAGTAAAGAATATTCGCGTCATCATAGTTTTTCAAAATTGAAATAATCTCTAATAATAGTCTTATTCGAAAACAGAAAATAAATATAGATGTAATTATGGTCAAAGAAATTTGCATACCTACTGATTTCCATTTTTTATCCGTTTCTTCTTACTTAACATATCACACTTCATTCTTGTGTACACACGTTTCCCCAAAGATGGAAACGAACGATTAGAAAAATAATGAAAAAAATTAACATTTTCCAATGATTGTTCTGATTGTTCATTTTAGTTATTTGAGACACCATGGATCAGGGCTGTGGAATCTAAACAATTTCGCTTCCACAACCACTTCCACTTCTACATTGAATATAATTTCAGTTCCAATTCCGTTTTTTGCTTCTATTCGAAAAACCTTCCAATTCCATAATTATTTCAGAAATGGCATTGTGTCAGATATGGATTCCACTTCCACTTCCAATTTCTATTTTGTTCTCTAAATAATTAAAAATTATTGTTTTTTCCATTATGATCTTGAAACTTTACACTGAATTATTATTAGTTATTAATTGAGGGGTCTCATCAACAGATCAGTTATGAATTTTATTTTTCTTCCGTTTCAAAAATAAATCATATTTTGCTTCTGCTACCTAAATGGTGTCAAATTGCAATGTTATTTTAGTTCCCTTTTTTGGTAGCATTAATAACAATTTTTTCTTTATGCTTCTTTTTGCTTTTGGTTCCTTAAAATAAATCGTTTTGGTTCCAGTTAATAATGGTTCTGAAAAGCGCTTCCTCATTCAGTATCACAATCTTGCCATGGATGTAGATACAGGCCTAGGATACGATGGATAGACTAAGTATGTCTGCAGATAGGAAGTAAAAATATGCTAATTTCTCTGACCATCTTCACATATACATATATGTACACATTTACAGCTTCCCAATGAGTAAATAATCAAAATTATGATTCGTTTTGAATTTGATGTACCTTTGTCAACTTTATACTCGGGTATTTCTATTAAATATCGCTTATCTACAAAGAAAAATTGAAAAAATTAAAAATTGTCACATATGGTAGACCCTCTGGTGGAATCATAGGGCAGATTTGAGGGTGGAGAAATTTTATAACTATACATATTTAGGAGCCCACCATCCACCCCCACATATTTCAGCTTAAAAACCTTTTGCAACGACATATCAGTTCTATTTCAACCTCATTTTTAAGCTTAGTTTACTGGGCTATTACTTCTTGTCTTTCCTAGCGATGCAATTAAAATTGTTGAAATCGATGGTAAAATTCATCCTTGTCATGACCGTTACGAGAAGAAGGAATTGTGTTACAAGTTGCATCGACTTATGGTTTACATCTAACGAAAGATAATGAAACTCAAATAAACCTCGCAGCCCACCCTCATCAACCCTCATCGAAAAAAAAAACAGTCGCACAAATAAATGGAATCCTACCTACGTGGTATTCATGCATGTTTACTGATTCGACAGTGTCTACCCCACACGTGGTATGTAGCTGTAGATCTGCAACTAACATTTTTAGGGTTGTTCATCCTATGGATTGTGGCAAAAAATAAGAAATTCGGAATCGCTGTGGCAGTTTCTTTGCTGATATCTTCCATAATGGTCATCTATTACGTCACATACGAACATAAATACGACCCTGTATTGCTGTTCACAATCAAGTAAGCATTGTGTAGGTAGGCATATGGAACGTATTTTTTCTTCATAATTATTTTAACGAGAATTTACTTTCGCATCACAGCAATACCAGAGATATCAATAAAGTAATACATTTTCAAAAATTGCATATTACACTATACACGAGGATTGGACCGTATTTAATGGGTTTCCTGTCCTCAGTTTTGTCCCTCAAACTGAGAGAAAAAAAATATAAATTTTCAAATGTAAGTATAAATGTTTTGGTCCTCTACTGATTTCAACCGAATCTTGACATATTAATGCACAATATTCTGAACTGTCGGAAAAATTAACAATAAATTTTTGTTTCATCTACAGCTTTCTATGACATTATTATTGTTGGGAACATTTGCCATTGGTATAATATCGAATTTATATGGTCTGAATTACTATGAAGTACAGAAACCATACAATTCTGTGGAAAGAGCAGCTTACTCTGCACTAAGTGGAATGTTATACACACTTCCATTCGTTACACTTCTTTGCATTTATTTCACCTCTGGGCTAGGTAAGTAAATCAAATAGCAGGAGAAACCAATACACAGAAGATTGAAGTAGAGGTAGCACAATATCAAAAACTATCGATACTATCAATATCAATTTTTTTTTTTAGATATGTAGTTTTTTCTCAATATTTCGCTAAAAAACCCAGTTTGCAGATGAAGATAGAGATGAAGATAGAGATAGAGGTGCGATGGAGATAGAGATGGAGAGAGAGAGAGATAAAGATAGAGCTTACTTGAAAAAATTGCGAAATGATATCGATAATAATCTACATTTATATCGATATTAATCGATATTTATATCATGTTTTATCTATAAAAACCGCTTTTCCAGAGATTTTTTGTTTCCAGTTTTCTGGAAAACTAACTGAACCGATGAGCACCAAACTTCTTTCAGATTTACAACCACATAATAACTATCTTTCGTAAAAACTTCAGCCCTTACTATTTGGTAGATTTCTCAAACCAGTAAATACAAAATTTTTTTTTTGCAATTTTTCTTCTCCAGTTTTCTCGGATGTTACAAAACTAACAAGCACCAAACTTCTATCATATTTGCTACAACTTAATGAAAATCTGTCATAAAAATTTCAGGCAATCCCTTTCGTCATTTTTTCAGAATCTTGTAAAAACAACTTTTCCAGGAATTTTTTGTTTTCCAGTTTTCTCAGAAACTGATAAACCGATAGGCAAAAACTACTTTCAGACCTGCTCCAATATGAGAACTATCTCTTGTAAAACTTTCAGCCCTATCCACCAGGTAGTTTTCTCAGAACCGTGCATACAAAATTTTGGGTGATACATACATTTAAATATTATTATATACATATAAAAAAAAATTAGGTCAAAACGAAAATATGGTACCAATCGTTTTCTTTTCTCATGAAATGGATAAGTTTCACTATCCCCACCCTAATCTTTTTGTGAGGTCAATTTTAATACGCTGTTTGAAAGCGAACTGTGTAATAAAATCAAGGGTGGACGACAAGCCGATAAATTGTTTCTTTATTAGAATGAATAGGCTTGACGAAAAGATGGAAGGGAGTCTTCCCTCCGCATCCGAGATTTATGGAGTACCGGAATTCTCAAACAAAAAAAAGAAAAAATGATAGATTTTCCAAATATGTATTGAACAACCTTTAAACAAATTTTTTCGGGAGCGAAGCGAGCAAAATAGACTTTTTCATTATTATAAAACTCCTTCCAGAGATAAATTCTAAATACTGTTCCTAAACATAGATGCGATTTTTAGTTTTTTAAGGGTTCATAAATTTTTTCTCTCCTCGGGCTCGAATTTCCTTTTTACAGCCATGAGAATGAATGATGTTATTGTTTTAAGTAGATTTTTTATTAAAATCTACATATTAATTTCGATTCCATGAAACGATCTGGTGCTTGGGATAGGAACACTCTCTATTTCATAACCCAAAGAAAACTTTAGTACCAAAAAGTGAAATTCGTAATTTAGAAGTACATCTATAATATTTTCTTATCAAGAATATAACATACAGGTTTTTGTTCGAATCTGCTGGATGATATACGGTAATGCAATTTTTGTTTTTATTTTGGCTATTATATGTTTAATTTCGAACAGATAATTAGGAAACTGGGAAAAAGCATTCAGTATAGCTTATTGTAAAATGCTACCAATTATGGTACAGTTTGGCAGGACTGTACTTTCAACATTTACATATGTATATGTATTATAGAAAGTACGTCATTTCTTATTCATTGCTATGGCAATTGATAAGAAATAACATAATACATTTGTGTACTGGTCCGAGACATCGCCGAGATCTTTATCTATTATATTGTCATCAGCTGAATGTTGTATCTTACTTGCCTGTATGTGCAAGTAAGAACATAGGAACAAACAAAGTGTGTATATGATTTTGGTTGTAATGCACTTGATAAAAAAAGGCATCGTGCATACGAGATATATATAGTCTCCACAATAATTTATTACCAACTTTTTAGCACCTAACTTCCTACACTTTGAAAACCTATTTTTTCAAACGAAGCTGTTACTAGAGTTTTTTTTCTAAACCTATGATGAAGACATAAAATCCAGACATTCATACACGACTGAATTAAATTTTCAAAATTTGGCAGGGAGGAGAGGAGCCTAGGAAATTCCTTTGCTCCAATGAAAAAAAATCCTAACGAAACTATGGCGTGTTTAAGCAAAAATAATGAAAACGGGACGCTGTCTATGGTATCAAAACTTTTCGATATTTGAGATTTCTAGATTAACAAGTCTTCAAATCTCAAGTTGGAAACAAAATGCTACGGAGGAGGAGGAATAATTAATCATCAATGGATAAGAAACAGCATTAGGATCATACAGGGTGCTTCATGAAATGTTCTTCAAACCGGAAATATGGATACAACCGAGTCAGACTAAGAAAAACGTCCTCTTACGATTTCCCCTAACTTCAAAATTGAAGTAGCCAGAAAAGCGGATTTCTATGTAGTGCCTTCATTTCAAGTGTATGCATCTTTTCATACTATAATGGTTTGATATTGTTTTACATCAGCTTTTCAGTCGCACACGTAGCGTATATGATGAACCCAACTGCTTTCTCCCTACCAAAATTGGATTTCCCAAATTTAACAATTGGATGATTCAAAATTTTTAGATTTTTCAACCCACCCAGCTACCAAAATTTCAAAAATAAGAAATCGTAAGAGGGTTTGTTCTTTTGGTTCTGTTTTTATTCATATTTCAGGTTTGCGGGAAGTTTCATGAAGTACTCTTTATAGGTTACAAATGTAAAAGAGTATTAATGATGACTTATTTAAATGAACGATTTAAATAAAATATTATATTTATATTAATACAGTAAGGTCACAACACTCATTTCTCTCTTTTGCGCCAAAACGAATAGACGGATTTTTATGAAAAACGTGTCAATGGAAAGGGCTTTATACGCTTATCAATGCCAAAATGCCATCAAGATTTTCTGAAATTGTTATGGTGAGTGAACATTAGGGTGAAAATAGTTAATGTGTGCCAGGACTGATCACGCCAGAACGGATGAACAGATCAGTGATTATAATTACGTTGGCAATGCTAATTATTCGCACAGGTTTAGCTAGTACGATAAAATAACAATGGATACTTTAAGAGTAATACTACGATGAGTCACTAGAGGAGGCATATATGCCGCTTAATTAAATTCAAAAATCAAGACGTTTGCAATTATGAGTCAGGACGTTTGACCAAACTCGCTTGAGAGGTTGTAACTAGGGTTTGAAAAATTTGGATTTAGTACACAAATTCGTTCATCAAATTGGACCTGCAATGACGAGATCAGCATAGGTGCAAATACGGGTGCCAGGGAAGTGAGTCTTGGTCTTCAAAAAATTTGGAACCATTTATTCTGTAACTTTTCAATCCACTATTTAAATTATTTTTTTCGTGAAAAATAAATTTTTTTTTGTATCATCAGTTTATGTGGATTATGGCCTCTCTAAGTGTTGCACCTACGAAGGTCATGAGTATAGTTATGATCCCCTTATAAGTTCATTGTTTTCACTTTTGGATGAAATCAATGAACTTTAGAGACGACAAATTAATTGACACCACTTAAAACAATGTAATTTCATCACTAAGATCATCTAATAATGCATTAATATCTTCAAATTTTCCAGGATATTTACACAGAATAACCACGTGGGATATTTTTGTTCCTTTCGGTCGTTTGGCCTACGCCATCTACCTGATAGCTCCATGCATACAGATGTACATAATTTCATCGCAAGAAAGTTATTTGCCGGTTATGAATAAATTGAACCTTGTAAGTAGCTCTCAAGATGAAAAGTGTTCATTTGAGACCACTACGATAATAATATGCGGTGATAATTTGTCCTTATGGTTGGTTCTAGGTTTGGCAAAGTAGCGGCGATGTGGTACTTTCAGTAATTACGTCAGTCATTATGTATGTATTGGTGGAAGTTCCTACACGGAATTTTCTGTCCATTTTAACATCAACAATCTTCGAATCGAACAAGAAATCTTAACAGAATGGTTCACAGCAAATACGACTATTGCAAAGCAATAAAGTTGAATAAGATATTATTGCTCACTTTCAAATGAGAAAAAAAAATATACAGCTGCCAAAGACCAAGTAGACTTACGTGAAAGCCTTTATCTACGGGACAAAATTAATGATAATTGGCACTGTAAAATCAAATAGCCCTCATCGTTATGATAGACCAATGCCAATGTCACATACCAAACCACAGGGGTAGGGAATGGTAAAGAACTTATAGTATAACGATTTAGGTGGGTATATTCTTCGTTATTTTGGAGATAAATCAATTTTATTTTGCTTTTTGAAACATTCAATAGAACTAGAACAAATTAAACCATTTCCATATGTTATTTAGTTTTAGTTTAAATCAGTTGAAAAGATAAAATCAAATTTCTAATACTGCTGAATGGATATCTGACAAGCGTACAACCAAAACCAACTTCACTTATCAATCCATAAAGAAGAATGAAATCGGTTCCTCAGACAACTGCCAGCTTCACTTTTTTAGCACATATTCAAATTTAAGCATAACTTAAGAGAAAATTATGGAATCAATCAGAAATTTATAACGAACTATATTTTTGAGATTTGGGAATGACAAATTTGAAAATCAACTTGAAGTGCTCCAGTTCTTTCAAAAATCAATTCCTCGAGTGTCAATGCGATTTTCACTTCATGGCTTAATAAGTGAAGTTGGCTTTGGTATAACCTAAAAACGTCAAACAAAATTTTTTGTTCTTCAACTTATTGTACTAAAACAAAAACGAATGGATCCATATTTTCCTTCGAACAATAAATATAAGTAGTAGTATTACAGCTTTTATAACTTTGAGTTTTCTTATTGATTCTGCATTAATTTTTCAAAGAAAAATATATCACTAGGTTCTCCGGTGAACACATCTGAATCCGGTGTTGAGGACTATAAGTAATATGAAAATGTAGGTCAATATTTTACGATACAGTACTGGACTAATAAAGAATAACGATTTCATGTTACAAATGCCGATGCTAAATAGGCACCACTGTGTACCACATGACGTACTTTAAACTACGTTTATGTAGACTATCATTATAAATTTAAGGGATGACCCTTATCGAATGTATTCTTTAGTTAAATCAATCAAAACATCAAAAGCACGCACCAACTACGCACAGGCTGCCTACCTTTTTACCAACACGTCTTGACATTAAAAATTACATTGGGCTTATGGAGCTTCACTGGTCCTGTATTATAGTATAGTCAAAAAAATCAACCTGTCTTTTTAGTTTAAATTTTATTATAATACGCACCTCTTCCTGTATGTACATACTTTTTCCTCCAAACTTCTGTGCCTGAACGTTGAGAAAAATAGCACTTGTTCAGCATAAAATATCTTGTAAATAAATAAATTCCGAAATGGCTCGACTTTTTAATAGACCATGATAACTTGAAATATTACGAACAGAGATGTGACCAGGAAGGTAATAACATAATTAAATTTTTGAAAAAAAAATGAAACCGACTGTATGTAGGAACAAAAAACATAATAGAACTACAATGTTGAAAACAAGTTTTCCAGCTTTTGTAATGGTAATTTTTTTACAAAGTGGAATTACAACTAACGCAGTAGCTGGCAGAAATACCTGTTGATATTAATATGAAAATCAATACTGTTTGGTTCTGGCTAATTAAATTGTGCAATAAAGGATATTTAAATGAATGTTGATTTCATAAGTATCTATCATTAAGACTAATATGACATTGATTGAAATCAAATGGAAAGTGGAAAGTTTTTGACAGCACATCTACGGAATTTAAACATTCTTTACAAACAAAACCCCCTAATGTTTTAAATAGATGTAATCTACGTATTTCAAGGTTGTCAAATCCATGTTAAATTCACCTAACATTGCAACAGGAAAATATTTAATATGAAGGGATCTACATTGCTTCATTCTAAAATATCGCATTATATATTTATAATATGTGACTTAAAAGGCATTTCTGTCAGCAACTACGTTAGTTGTAATTCCACTTTGTAAAAAAAATTACTATTATAAAACCTGGAATACTTGTTTTCGACATTTTTATTCTATTATATTTTATGTCCCTATGCACCGTCGGTTTCATTTTTTTTTCAAAAATTTAATTATTCGAATAATTTTTTATGAAGTGCAAAATGAAAGTCTCTAGAAGTGACAGATAATTGTTGATATTGTAATATTTAAACAAAACAGAATTTGATTTTCAGCCTATTGGTTTTTTCTTAATTACAGCAATTTAAATTTATTTATTGGTCAACAACCAAATTTCAATCAGACGCAAGGAAAACAAATTCAAAGTTAAAATTGATTTTAAATACTGTTAGATCTACTATATTGAACTATCTTGATAGTAATACTAATAATGATTTAACAAAAAGCATATTAAAAAATGTATGCTATGATGTATCACACAATAAAATGTGGAAACTCAAAATTAACTCCCTTTTGGGGCCCACTGGGAGTTGAAAAATGGGTCAAATGAAAAAATGAACACGAAATTCGAACTCAGCGCCTCAAAAAACATACTTGGTAATGTATCAAACAGTAAAATGTCAAAACCCAAAATTTTGCTGGCAGAATGTTTAAAAGTGCATTGAGAGAATGGTGTTATCTGAAATATTTATATAACCACAAGAAGTACCCTGTCCTTGATACGTTTTGGTGATCCAATGAAGATGCGTTATTCTGTTTTATTTGGAATCGGGGCTTGTGATTAGTCATCTTACTTTTTTGATGAAAAAAATTTCCAAATTTTGAATCTAATTTTTGGGTCATCTATGGGGAATTTTTCGGATTTCTTTGGCCAGTGTTACCCGCCTGAAAAATGCCATTTTTTTGAACAATCATTCGTATTTTTACCTGATGAATATCGAATTCTGTAGAATGGCACAAAATTTCATTAGACTGCCAGGAAACGGGTCACACACAATACTGCTTTCAAAGGCAGTCGTAAAAATTAAGTGCATATAACATACAGATATTTTTCAATTTTTTTTTTCGTCGTTTTAATATTGAAATTGCCAGAACCGCCACTGTCTGTATGGAAGAAACTTTCCATAATTTCCTTAACGAATACAGCAGGTCGGTTTTTGATCAAAATATTGTCGGATTTTACAATTGTTCGAAAGTTTATCTCCATTGTAAGAATGGATAAGAAGCGTGTTGCTGTACAGTACCAGTTAATCAATCGAGATAGAAAAAATGAATAAAATAAATTCACCGAGTACATGCAGTCAACAAAAAAAGAGAATAATGATGAACGCTTACACTATACTTCATTCATTAATGATTTATCAACAAATGAAAAGTTTTTCAGTTTTTTTCAAAACAAAATTTCACTTTAATCTTAGCCAAAGACTTTAGCCGTATTTGCTTCGC
The DNA here is from genome assembly GCA_011428145.1 of Ericerus pela. Taxonomy (NCBI): domain Eukaryota; kingdom Metazoa; phylum Arthropoda; class Insecta; order Hemiptera; family Coccidae; genus Ericerus; species Ericerus pela. Next base: position 760,360 of record WOFM01000458.1, read on the forward strand.
GGAATTTGGCTCCAACACGAGGGATTCGCAAACAAAAATTTTCAATTGGATTGAAATTATTTTTGGAGCACTTTCGTTTAAACGAAATAGATTTTTCTTTTGGGCCAAAACATTTTCATTCTAAAATGAATTCAATATTTTCATTTCTAATTTTTGATTGAAAAGATTCGCAGGAATAAAGTCCAGAATTTAAATAAGATTACTCGAGCAAATGTGAATCTCAAGCTAATAAAGATTTTCACATCTCGAGACAATTTTACTGGAAAGCACAATTTCGTTCATCAAAATTCGCCTTGAACCAAAAATATGCAGTCGTAGCAGGTTCATTGATCTTTCAACTCCGTGACTGAACATTTTAGGAAAAATTTACCAGATCGAACAATTTTTTAAACTTTTTAATTTTATTCTAAAAAAAAAAGACAATTAATTTTTTATGAACAATAACGTTGTTGAATAAATTTAACAGAGCACAATTTTCTATCAAAATTTTAGTACAATGCTATGATAGCACAAGCCAACATTCATGTAGGTGTTTAATATTCACTAGAAAAATACGTACAGTTGAAATGTGTACAAAAAAAATTATAATGAGAAGTAAGATTCCTAAGTTAGGAAAAATGAGTATAGACACAAGGGTTAAATGATGGAATGAGGAAAAGAGAAGACAAATTTGCCAACTAAGAGAATTATCGAAATTCTTTCTGTCTTAGAATTGTCAAAAATACCTGGAAAAACGAAGGAGTAATGATCAGTACTGAATTAACCTCAAAGAGGCTGACTAGCAGCCACCAAACCAAAAGAATTCGACCAGCACTAAGATCTGTATCTTTGGAGGAATTTTGGTGCTGTTTTAAATGGATAAACAGGTAAGTGGAGGTGACACAAATGCATATTTCTCGAATTTGTTGGAAAATATCAAAGGATTTGGACAACACTGTCATACAAACAATGAAGGAAAAGAGGGAGAATAGAATTTTTATTGGCGTGAGAAAAAATTGAAGAGAATTAATAGGAAAAGAAAGCGGTGGAAGTGTCTTCAAGGACCAATATAGATACTGAAAAATCAAAACCAGCCAATCCGACAAAAATACACAAAAACAGAGATTTACCCGGCCAACGAATTCCATCGATCCAGTTGCAAATTCTATGTTGAAAACCAGAAGCAATGCATGTTTCAAATAAATAAAATTTCAATCAATGTTACATGCAGTCTCTTCTTATATTAGCAGAATTAATATTTAAAAACTACGTTTCAAGAAGCGAAAAATTTTCTCAAAATATACCCAGATCCTACAGGCAGTTAACTAATACCCATTTCTCTTCATTAATCAATGTGTCTGGAATTGTACTAGGTAGGGATACCCACAGTCGGCAATATAGTTAAAAAAGTATGCAGTAGTCTACTACCGAGTCACTCAGAATACTGAAATTCTTGCTCTTGGTCACAACAGAGCATTGAAAATCTATGGCACCGTGTCTAAATGGTCTATGTAACTTTAATTTTCTTATAAGTGTGATCATGAAATTACATTAATCGAAAAAATTAATGCGAGTCGAAAATATATTAATGGAATTAGAAAAGCAAGTTGATAAAGGGCATTTGGTAACTGAAAATTATTGGGAGATGTACATTCAGTTACAGTTCACAAAGTTTGTCCAGATGATTTCTACAACTACAACAACATTCGATCACTGGCAGTTTAAGTAGCTGGGAAAATCTACATTAGATCAATCACAAAAATCATTCCTTCGTCAATCAGTTTAAGAATAATTTTATTTAGTTTTAGTTTATTTAAAAAAATTTATTTTTTTCAACTTTTTTTTTCCTTTTGACTATTAGGTTTGACCTGGCAAAGTGTGGTACCTTACCACAGGGGAGTAAACAAGACTTTCAAACTCTTAATTTAATGCAAGATTTTTCCTTGAATTTAATGTCAACTACAAAGGTGAATATGGTGAATACTGAGTACTATCTGTCACCTAGATCTCCAGTATCTCCAATGGTATTTTTACTGAATATTTTACGTCTTTGTATGACAAAGAATCTCGGGAAGCGTACTCGATGTAGTGGAGGAGTTTACTTTGTTGGTTTAACGTCACAAGGACGAATAAAATATCTCGTTGTCACACACCTTAGCTCTCGCCTCGCTGCTAGACAACTGTTTGGCGTTGCCTCAACCCAGTCTCTTACAGTCATGTCGAGTCCTATGCGCATCGCCAGTGCGCACAGGACTCGTGGCTTGGTAGCCATGACACTGGGGGCGGTGTTCCTACGTGGCCATCGGTGGCCACCTCCGAAGATTCTCCTGAAATCTAAAAAGATTAGACGAACATGTTTATATATAAGATGTCATTTTATTACAAAGAGAGAAAAATAACAAACATAACACTTATAATATATGAACATGTAAAATAGATATGTACAGAAATAAGAAATAGGAACAAGTTTCTTGTTTTTCTGTCGTTACGATCCCGTAACGGTGACAAGTAAAAAAGAAGAGACTTTCCGCGAAAGTTCTTCTCGATCGCCGGACGCTGCGTTAATGAGGATGAGACAAGTTATTGGCCGTAGATCACAGATTCTGTAAAAGGGAATAGTTGGGAATTAGCGTATCGTATGGGCATCTGCGATGCCTTGGTAGTGCACTCTGCCACCTATTACCCGAAGCTGTTTATAAAGCACATGACAGTAATAGTGGGTGCCAAAAAATCGTAGTTATGCCGTTTTTAGGAGCATAATGTCCAATTATGGCGTACCCCAAAGTCAGTAAATTGGCTTGTCAGTCCAGTCTATTTTTGTCATAATCAGGAGAGATCTAGCGGAGAACGATACTACGTATCGATGTTATCTACGTCTCTGTCATCTAGCTCCAATGGAGCCAAGAACTTGAGAGGTCTTGTAGATATTTGCTTGCTTGAGAATTCTATTTTTGCGTGACGGACTTGTCCATCACGAGATTTCTCTAAATCAATGATTTTAGCAAGTTTGTAAACGCCAGGTTTGGATGTGTAGTCCAAAACGTGTACTATGTCGTTTACTTTCGGTACAAATGGTACCGTGCGCCCTGGATTGGATAGCGCAGTTGGTGGTCTATCTCTTAGATATAAGAGATATTGTCTCTTCCAAGTTAGCCAAAGGTTTGTTAGGTAATCTTGGTCGAGCTTCCAAGTCTCCATAAGCTGTTTTGCTGTGGGAGTTGGGTCTTTAATCGATTCATTAATCGGGTTACTTAGGTAACCTAAGTTTGCCCGCAGGAAATGTGCGGGTGTCAATGTCAACTGGTCTAGCTCATCCGGAGATGGGCATAGTGGCCTTCGGTTAATCATTGTTTGTATATCTTTCAAGCTTGCTTGAAAGGTATGTTTGTATATTGACCGATGACCGTGGACTTTATAGAACACTTGTTTTATAACGCCGATCAGTCTTTCATAAACTCCACCATACCATGGTGCTTTAGCTGGGATGAAGTGCCATTTAATGCCCCTTTCATCTAAGCTAGGTTTTATTTTTCGTTCTTCGGAGAACGTTTTCCAGTACTCTGGTAAGTACGTCGCAATTAAGTGGAATTGCGCTGCGTTATCGGATAGGATAACTTTTGGCGTGCCTTTATCTGCGAAAAACGTCAAGAACGCTGTCCAGATGTCCTCTGTTGTCAAATTTGACACTGAGAGTAGGTGTACTGCTCTCGTGGACAGGCACGTAAAGATCAACACCCAATTTTTAATCGGTGTTGTAGTTGGAGTTGCCAACTGTGCTTTCGTTTTTGGCAGATATTTGTCAAATATCATGAATGGGCCAAATATGTCCACACCTGTATAGGTGAATGGATTTACGAAAGGTACCAGACGGAAGTCTGGTAGTGCTGCGAAAGATGGTTGTTTAAACGGTCTTGTTTCAGCTTTTTTGCATAGCGTGCATGACTTTTTTAGAATTTGAGGTAACACTTTTAGTGATTTCGGCACAAAGTAGTGTCTTCTAAAGTCCGCTATGGTAAATTTCGTACCAGAGTGTACGTTTTTCAGATGCGTATGCATCAGAATTAATTTTGTTAAGTGAGACTTAGGATGCATCAGTATTGGTGATAGCATGTCTCTTGCGTACTCAATATCGGGTAGATAATTTACAGTACGTAATATCCCAGATGGATCAATCAGGATATGAAATTTTTCGTACAGGATGTACGGAGGGTGATTTCGTTTTTCTAGTACTTCGAGTAGTTTTGCGAAGTATTTCTTTTGGTCAGCTCTGATGAAACAGAGTAGAGCAAAATGAAAGGTGAAATCTAACGAAGCATAAGGTGAAATTAATCTTTTCCTCCTTATTCGTTGTTTACTAAATCGTCGTACGGCTTCTATACATTTTAGAAGTGTGCGTACGGGTTTCGATAAAGTATTATATTTCATTATATCTATGTTGAATGGAGTGTTCAACGGTAGATGTATGAAACTTTCGAAAGGTATTTCATCTTTCGGAATGTAGCATGATTTGGTAATTGTCAAATCAAGTGGCTGAGTTTGGTTCGGTGGATCAGCTATCCACTGCTGCGATAGAACTTCCGGTTCTGGGAGTGTCACTTCACATTGATCTGTATTTGGACCAATGAAGAAGTGCGGTATGAATCTTTTTACAGATTTCATCTGCCTTAAGTATTTGGCAGGATGACGTTTGTCAAAAATTGATTCGTCATCAAGTGTTATGGATACGGATTGTTTAGAAGTTGAAGATAAAACTTCTTTCATTGTATGAAATACAGGCGTATCTATTTTGGTCGGTTCGTCTGGTAGACTTTCGATTATATTCAAATCGGTTTTTGGCCAAGATTTTTCATCTTGAGATAGCCAAGTTGGACCGGACCACCAAAGTGATTCGGAGAGTTCGTGGATAGAGGAACCACGTGAGCCAATATCGGCTGGATTGTCCGTTGATGGGACATATCTATATTCGACAGGTTTTATACCTTTTATTTCATCGACTCTACTTTTTACGAATTGTGGATGGACTTTTCTTTCTAATAGCCATGTGAGAACACATTTGCTATCAGACCACAAGAATGTTGGTGCGTTCTGTAAACCAAGTGGTTTACGTAGGGAACGTAGTCCACGTGCACCTATGAGTGCTGCAATCAATTCTAGTTTTGGAATTGTTATCGGTCGCATAGGTGTTACGCGTGATTTTCCTGTTACGAATCGTACTGCGTGACAATTTGATTTAGTATTGCTAAATCTAATATATATTGCCATTGAGTACGCTGCTTGTGATGCATCTACGAATACGTGCAGTTGATAGGTATTCGGGATATAAGGGCCTAGATAGAATTGTCTAGGTATACAATAGTTTAGGCTATTGCTGAGATCATTAATTATCTCAGTGGCTGTTGGTTCGAGATCGTTTGGGATTTTTTCGTCCCATTTCAATCCTTTGGACCAGAGTACTTTCATGAACGTTCTCGACGGAACGAATGCCGGTGCAAACCAACCTAAAGGGTCATAAAATGATGATAGTACCCTAAGGAATGTGCGTTTCGTCCATTGGGATGTAAACGGTTTTGGTTTGGGCATGTATAGTACGTCATGGTCCATATCCCAATATAGGCCAAGCACTTTTATGATTGGGTTGCTCAACGCGTGTTGAGGATTAAAATTTTCCCTTAGCTGTTTACAATTGGTGCCCCATTGGGCGAGTTCCATGGAGATATCGTTGAATAATTTATTGGATTTTGTATATAATCCTTTTGCCTCTTCGTACGTTGGTACGGAAACAATTAAATTATCAACGTAGAATCGTTCTAAGAACTTATCATGGAACTCCATGTCGACCAATCGAAAGTGATGTAATAGCACTGCTGCAAGTAAGAATGGTGCCGTTATGATTCCAAAGGGAACCCGACAAAATCGAAATGTTACTAAATTGCTATTGATTAACGGATTGTTGGGATTTTTAATCCATAAGAACCGTGTGACATCTCTGTCATCTGGGTGCAATCCGATTTGATGAAACGCTTTTTTAATGTCAGCGATTATTGCGTAAGGATTCTTACGAAAGGTTACAAGCATTGCTATTAGATCAGCTAATAGTACTTTCCCTTTATGCATGCAGTCATTTAATGACAGATTAGACTTTTTTGTTTTGGCGGATCCATCAAAGACTACTCGGAGTGGAGTGCTTTTTGTTGGATCATAGATACCCTTATGTGGTAAGTAGTGTACTACTTCCGCGGGTCTATCGTTTTCGATAGGTTCGATCATTTCTAAATCGATTAGTGACGTAAAATACTGATCGTATTTTACGAAAAATTCTATATTTTTCTGCAATTTGGGCAATTGCCGTTCTAATCGTTTGAACGCTAACTGTCTATTGTTGACTAAAGGTGGTGGGCTATACTTGTATAGCCACCGGATCTGGTAGCGATTGTTCACTAATTTAATATTTTTATAAAATAAGTGTAATGCTTCCGTTTCGGCATCGTCCTCAACGAGGTTTTTGGTTTCGATACCTATGGTATCCAGTTTCCAAAAATTTTCGATGCTTTCTGGAGATGTGAAGAATGATGGTTCGAATGCGTCGCATTCGGTTGGTTTTCCTAAGAAGCCTCCTAACATTTTTCCGAAGTCAGTTTCGATAAGGGTTAGGGTTGGTGATAAGTGTGTGATGTGCTTTATAAATAACCACATATAATTATTACCAACTAACAAATGTATCGTTGATTCTCGGTCCAGGCCAGAAAAGTCGATATTGGAATATCGTGGATAGCGCTTTTTGAATTCGTCAAAATCAAATTCGGAAAGGTTGTTCGCGATGTGGGGTACTGTATTGGCTTCCATTTGAACCTTAGTACCATCGCGTTTGAATAGTTCAAATTTTACAATTTGTGTACGAATTTGTTTTGACATTTGTCCAGCTAGGCCTCTAAATTTGATTGTTTCTGCAAACTCAGAGAAATTTTCTCTAAGATGTTTATATGCATATGTGTAAAACATATAGCTATTTTTGCTTCCACAATCAAAGAAAGCCGTTAATTTTCACTGGTTCTTTGCCATTTTGACCGAGAATGTACGATGAAAACGTTAAGAAATGAGCGTCCTTATCTTTAGTAGTAAAGAATGATAAACACTCACTTAACACTGGAACTGCGGACACGGAACTCTGGTTCTCATCCTCTTGACGTTGCTCGGCAACGAGATTAGTGATTTCTTCGTCGGAAGCTGCAGTCGTCTGTAATTGTACAGTTTGTTTAGGATCGGGTACAGGTAATTTTTGTTGCTGTTTATCAAACAGGTTACCTGGTGGCAAGTGTTGCTTGCAGTCCTTTAACTGCTCGATCCACGCCGCTACCTTGCCCTCCGTGATCGGGTAGTCAATCACCGGGCATAAGTTCGAGTGGTGTTCACTACTCCCGCACTGGAACCATTTACAGTTCGCGGGTGGTAGCGCCTTACAGTACCTAGTACTGGTATGCGATGTCGCACATCGATTGCATAGCCGGTAGCGCTCATAGTGTGCGCGCCGGGACTCCAATGTACTCTTTTTTCTGCATAGGTGACCGTGATGGTCACCACTGCAGAAAATACAGGGCGTATTTGGAGTCAACGGCGTACGCACCGTTGAGGCCGGTATGCGTTGGCCGGATGGGAGTTGGACCCAAAGGATCCCCTCTGCATCTGAAGTAGATAGAGATTCATTAGTGTCCCTATATTTTGTGTGATTCGAACGTGGTGCTGGTCGCTTTCGAGGATTGGATTTATTCTGTCCTCTTTCGTTCGTTTTCTTCTCTGAAGAAATTATCGCAAAATTTTTTCTGCCTTTAGGTTGAGAAGAATTTTTATTTTGTGGGGTATGATTAGGTTTATCGACCTTTTTTGGTACAGAGGTACAGATAGGCTCCGATAATTCCCTAATTTTAATGAACGATCTAACTGCTTCGAACAAATGTTTAACATTGCGTTCGTTACTTTTTAAAGTATTTTGGTACGATCGGGGAGGAAATTTTTTAATTACTATATTGAATAGTTGTTCCTCGTCGATTACTTTTGCAAGTAAGCGGTACCTATCTACCATAATGGTAAGAGTGTCTAACGTGTCTAAGATTGACGATGTGTCGTTAGTGGTTGTTGAGTATGCTGTTATTTTTAACCACATTTCAGCTCGAATCTTGGATTCGTCCCCATACCTACTATCTAGGAATTTTAGTCGTTGGATGTAGCCAACGTTGTCAGGGGAAAAATGACTTATTTTCTCTACTAAAACTTTCGGTAGAGCCCCTTGCAGTAGGTTGATCTTTTGTGGAATAGCGATATCTTTTCGTTTATTGACGTAATTGTTAAATCCGTTAATAAACCCAGGATAGCCTAGGATATCGCCATCCCACTTTTCTAAATAAAATTTAGGTGGTTTGAGATTTGCAAACCCTGCATCAACTTGATCATTTGGATCATGTTCCCAACATTTCGAAATAAAGTTTTCGGATGTTGGTTTTTCAATGGAGTTTGAGTCCATCGCTACTGCAAGGGGTGTAGCGTTTTCTATCGAGTTTTGCGATAGTTCGCGACACGGCGTGTCGATTGATTGAAAGTGATTTTGAGATAGTGAGGGTTGGTTGGAACATGGCCTTTTGGGACTAGGTTCACCCTCATTTAATTCAGGAAAGACTATATTATCTAATGAATTTAAATTTTCATTACCTGTCACCATTCCCGGGTGGCCCCGTTCTCCCCGTACTGGGGTTCGTTGCACTTCGGCCGCTGGTGGTGGTGGCGGTGGCGAACGTTCGCGTTCGGTTGCTTTCGTGGCATCCGGGAGGTACTGATGGATGAATTGCGCTGCTTGGACGCCAAGGTCCTCATGAACTTTAGCGGAGAGCTCCCGGACCTTTTTCTGCGAGGAGGTCAGCACCTTACGGGCGTTGGCCTCCTTACGCAGAGCATCCCCGAGCTCCTTCGCCAGTTCCAAGGCCCTAGCGTCCCAGCGTTCCTGCTCCTCCCGGCGACGCTTTTCTGTAGCGTCTTCGCGTACCTCGGGTACGAACGGTGACTGGTGGCGCGATTGCTGCTGCTGCGCATTCGATTTTATGGTCGACTGCAGGACCAGCAGCTTTCGCTTTACCTGCCTGGCCCTTCGCAAGGTTTCCCTTGCGAGGCCACGTGGGACGTATTCGAGGTCTCGAATGGTCGCTTCGATCGCACTGTCTTCGTTTGACAGTGCGTTTATCTCGTACTGTGGTACGTGGGGTTGCTCGAGTTTTCGCTCGAGCGATTTTGCATATTCTTCAGCGTCTTCGAGAACAGCCACAAACTGTTCTCTCTCATCGTCACTATCGGTGACGTCGCTTGTTCCATGCGTGGACGCTCGGCTGATAGGCTGTACGTCCATTCGTACAGGTGTGTTCGATGGGTTACTCGGAGGTTGCTGCGTGCCCGGCAAAATAGCCGCCGCTTTTCGCAGCTCTTCCACCTCGATTTCATCCACCCAGCGCGGTTGTGGCGCTGGGGTCGCATCTGTCTCACGAAGCGTTGATGCCTCGGTTTGCTCCTCCTCTTCCATCAATAGTGATTCTGGGTCGAGGAGGACATCGATGTCGTCGCTACGCGACGTGTTTTTCTGCTGAATACTCATGTTCTGAGAACAAAAATAATGATTATGGAAAAAAGAAATTAGTTATTTTCTTTCCTCGTGTTGGGGAGCGTAACTTTTGTTACGAATTATTACCATGTATCATATCTTAGTTTTGTTAAGGGTATTCACAGATCATGAATTTATCGATTTTAAGAAATCGTTTTTGGTTTTCGAATTTTTCTAAGTTTTTAAGAAAAAACGAAAAATCGGGCATGACCCGTGGACGAAAACATCGTTTTCGATTTTGCGAAAAAATGTTTTCGAAAATTTTTCTAAGTTTTTGCAAAAAATGAAAAATCGGGCATGACCCGTGGGCGAAAACATCGTTTTGAATTTTACAAAAAAATGTTTTCGAAAATTTTTCTAAGTTTTTGCAAAAAATGAAAAATCGGGCATGACCCGTAGGCGAAAACATCGGTTTCCAAAATATCACAAACGAATAAAGATATTCGAATTCATTTCGGTTTCCATGTTCTTATGCAGTCAGGAATTTATTTCAGCGCAAACATGGGGTCACAAACCGAATTGAATTCGTAATTAAATTACGTACATATTTACTACACCACGTGCAGCTAAGATCGTTTTGCGATCTTGGCTGCTTTCAATTTGTTCGGACTAAATATTGAGGTTACAAATTTGGGTAACAAATTAATAAAAATTAAATAATTTGAGTCCGAATGCCTATAATTTAGGCTCGTAACAATGGGTTACGAATGCATATTGAAAATATGGAGGCACTTTAGGCGATATACTAAAGATTTAAAACTTTTCGTAAGTGTACTTACGGTTTTTGTGTGAATTAGTGGCTGCACCAAAAAGGAAACTATACCACTACACTCCGGGGGGAATGAAGATCACAAATCGCGTAATTAATTACGAAAAAACTTGTTAATTTTTACAAAAAATTGCAAATTAATAAGCAAAAACACTGATAATTGCGGAAACGCACATTAACTCGATCACAATTTGACACGAAATGATTGTGATCGTGAGTATATTCGTACACCCTGGGTACGTTGTGTTAAACACGCTGATGTCGCTGCTGCTGCAGCGTGGTGCATAATTTACGTTTGTGTGCGTAAATTCAGAAAGGGTTACGAACCTTTTTACGTATGTGTGCGTCTTCAAACAAAAAAATTCATACGATCTTCAACCGACCATCGGCTGATGAGAGCCGATTGGTTGAATCTAATCTTTTGTTTCCAGCACGATCGTCGCAATTCTTCAGAATTTCGATCGAAATTATGGTATTTTCGTCTTTTTTCTGGAGCGTTTTTTGAAACGCGTGAGTGCGAGAGAGATAGGGATGGTGTATTTTTCTCCATCTCTCTCGTTTTGAAGGACAAATTCACCACGTGCGCTAACGCTTAGCGATGTTTTCTGTATTTGATACAGAAAAAATATTTTTAGTACGAATCTTTGAATTCGATGTATATTATTCGTGGAATAATACACGTAACAAATGGCGCTGGGGGCGGCGGAAAAATAATAGAGAATTATTTTTCCGTCAGCGTTATATTAATGACAATTCAAAACGCCGAATGTTTACTAATTAACAATTAGGAGATGATTTACTATACTGGGTATAGGGAAATAGAATTGAATTGAGATTCAGTCTCGTCAGTCAAACTGTTTAGGTTTGGTATTAACTGTTAGGTTAATTCTTAACGAGACTGTTAAGTGCGTACCAGGTACGGATGGGAGTCTATGACTAGTGGAAGCGTGTGGGTTCGAAATTAAATTTCGATGTTCGAAATTAATTTTCGGATTTCGAAACCAGGTTTCGATCTGTAAAATTTATTTTCGATTTCCGAAACCAAGTTTCGATCGGCGAAATTAATTTTCGAATTCCGAAACCAAGTTTCGATTCGCGAAATTAAATTTCGATTGAAAACGAATTAAATGAATTCGAGGTCCAGTGTAAGACACCGTGCTCCTGCTACCATGTAGTGGAGGAGTTTACTTATGTTGGTTTAACGTCACAAGGACGAATAAAATATATCGTTGTCACACACCTTAGCTCTCGCCTCGCTGCTAGACAACTGTTTGGCGTCGCCTCAACCCAGTCTCTTACAGTCATGTCGAGTCCTATGCGCATCGCCAGTGCGCACAGGACTCGTGGCTTGGTAGCCATGACACTCGATATTCAGGTCTATCAATTTCGTATAAATGTTTTTGTAAACTGTTTTTTAGTGTTAACCCAGATTTGAATACATTCATAATATAAGCAGACATGAAAAACAGTGGGTGTTCTGGTCACTTCAAAATAGTTAAAATCGTGTACACTTTAATATTGATAGGTCATAAAATGGACGTTTTAATACCTTACCCAAAAATAAGTAGGGTAAATCAAGGTAGGCTACAAAATGGCAGGTGTACTAAAAAGGTGTCTTTAATAGCTGTAGGATATAGCTTAATGGACTGCTACAACTGATAAAATCTTGAAGCCAAACAATGCAGGCGTAACTTTTTGAAAAAATTACTTTGTGTTAAAACTGAATTTGTATTGAGTTATATTTTTATGACTCCTAACAATATAAGCAAATACTAGTGAAATATTAGAACGTTATACCAATTTATTGTCTGAAATTAATGAGTGAAACGTTCGAATAATGATTTAAATTAATCGACGAACTCTTCAGAATGTGAAAATGTAAGTTTTGGATAGAGTTAATTTTTTCTTGAAAAGTTTGAAGTAAGGTTTTCTTAAACCGAAAAATTCGGCTGTTAGGTAAATAGTTTCATCGTTCGCTGATTTGTTATCCAAAAAAACTTCTTGAACTACCGTAAGAACTTGAGCGAGTCCTAAATGAGCTAAAATACATTTTTTGAGTAAAAATTTATTTTATTTTATTTGATCAGAGAAAATGTTTTTCAAATTTAGAATAAATTTCAGATGATATGAACATTAATGAAAATAAACAATTGGACGACATTTATGAAAATTTGGCTTTTATTTTGCCGTTTTTCATTTTTAAAATGCCTGAAATAAGTAGTTATTGTAAAATATTCAAATAGGTACATTATTTGTCCTATAAAGGTTTGAAGTGATTAGAAATTGATGGTGTCTATTGAAATATTACGAATTTCTTCATTTTGAAATATATTTCTGATAATTTTTCAATGGTCATTTTGTTTGAATCAGAACAAAGTAGATGATTTTCCGTAATGATTTTTCAGCCTTGAAAAATAATTTCTTACAATTTTGTTGAAAAATTTCAGCAAATTTAACAATCAGTAAGATTTCCAATTGCAGAGAATACCAAAATCAAATGTCCCAGCGTATTCGGAATCTGAATTAAAGATATAGAGCTGCCACAAGTACAAGTTTTTCATATTTCTGACTTGTTTACCACAGGATAAATGAAATAGGTATCAATTTCATATGTAATAGGTATGCTGTTTCTGATTTTTCGTTGTTTCTAGAACTGATAAAATCTTAAAAATCACCAAAGATCATTTTTCGTAAAAAGAACGCCTGTTAACAGTGGCTTCAGCGATGTTCCATTTAACCTTATGTATTTCTTATCAGTTCTAGCAGTCCATTAAGCTATATAGTCAAAGATCTCGTCCATACGAACGGAGTAAAAGTGGAGGGTACCTGATACCTTATACTATTCGATTTTTCTAGATTCTACTTTGACCGAGCAATTAAAAATTTAAACGAATAAATTGGCTGGAAACAGCTTCCAGTGCAGCTGCAAAAGTAGACTTAGAAATTTGAAAAAAAAGCTAAGGTTTTCAATTTAGAAGAAGAAAAAAACACAAAAACACAAAAACACAAAAACGTGTCGTGTCGTGGTCAAAAATCTGTATTTTTGGAAAAATCTTCGTCATTGATGACGAGCATGTTCACACAGTGTCTCTTCGTACTGAAAAACATAGAAAATCGAAAGTTCATAAAATGGAATAGCAACCTATTCTGCATCGATAATTTAGCCCGCTGGCGACACCGGCGAATTCGGCGAAGTAGGTAACGTCTGCGAAGATGGAGTAATTGGCGCGCCTCCACCGCCGCCGCTCGCAGTTGTTCGCCTCGATGAACCGCCCCCTCCCCCTGCGGAACTGAGTTGGTCGACTTGTCCCACCGTGTCGCGTCCGCACTCTTCGTAGTCCTTCTCCAGGGCCGCCAGATTTTCGCGTGCGTCGATGAACTCCTGCTCGTCCATACCCTCGCTGAGGTACCAGTGCACGTACGCCCGTTTCGAGAACATTAAATCGAATTTGTAATTAATTCGGGCCCAACTTTCGCCGACCGCCGTCGTGTTGGCTACGGAGCAGACCGCCGCATTCCTGAAAAACAGACCGCTGCCCGGTACGACGATGGGCGGCTGATGGTTGACGCCAATTTTGAAACCGGTCGGACACCAATTTACGAATTTGATTAGATTTTTTTTCACTTCTTGGGTCGCCCCGATTATGTCCCGCGGCTCGACTTTGCCCCGATACAGCATACAAATGGCCATATATTTACCGCGTTCGACGTTACACTTGAGCATCTGGTGGCTGGCCTCGAAACACTGTTTGGTCAAGTGCTGTACTCGATAGTTGGTGTGGCCTCCGTTCGCAATCGCTTGAAGCGGCGCGTAGGATATTAGGGGAAAGTGAACGCGTGGGTACGGAACCAAATTCGTTTGGAATTCGGCCATGTTGACGTTGAGTGAGCCGTCGAAGCGCAACGACGACGTCAGAGCCGACACGATTTGGCCGATTATTCGGTTCAAATTCACGTACGTTGGATTGTCTATTTCAAGGTGGCGACTGCAAATTTCGTACAGCGATTCGTTGTCGACCATAAAAACGCAATCGCTGGTGTCCAAAGTGCCGTGAGTCGACAGTATCGTGTTGTATGGCTCCACCACGGCTGTTGATAACTGAAATCCAACCGAAAATTAGTAAAACGAACGTCCATTTTGAGCGAATAGAGTCGTAGGTAGTGCAGTATCAGTTGTTCGTCCGCACCCCACTGAGGGGGAATGTTTGAGAGCAGCAACTCTCAAACGCCTAAAAATGTCAGCTTACTCGGTTTTGTCGATTAGGTGTTTACTTCTGACATGTAACTATAACTTCATCCTGGGGAGCATTAGCCATTCGATATTGGCCAACTGCAACCCTCCTGTCGACTCAATCAACGGATCTCCTAACAAAGATGTCGTTTATTTATTTATTTTTTATACCATTAGAATCCTGATTATCCGAGCTAATCGGAAGAGTGGAAATCCGACACTGTGAAACGTCAGTTAGCCTAATGAGAATCACGATTTTCAACGTGAAAAAAAGGAAAAGTTAGTTTATATCTGCCATAAAGTTAAGATTATGGCAACTAAAACGTACATATTAATTACGTATATACGAGTATCAAAGCTAAATATTAAAAAAAATTACATTTTTGGTAAACAATAAATTCAAGTTTTAAAATAATAATTTGTTCCATCTCATTTTTACAGACGATTCAGTTCGTTGACAAAAACATGTCGAACATATAGACAACTATTATTCCTAATTCTTGGAATAATAGCCATCTATATAAGACCTAGCTTCTCACGGACAAACACAACCAAATATGCTGACAGTGAAGAGTCATCATATCTGGCAGATGTTCTATGTCACGCCACCTTTTTGGTTGGCCATTTTGAAATATAACAATGAAATCACAGGCGATGTCTTGTCTTCCATTTGAAGACAAATTTATTCCTGAACTAGCAGTCAATAAGAAACATTAAGGTCCATACTCGATGTTATGGAAATCAGGTTTCAATTATATTAAGTTAAGGTAATAAGTAATAGTTAATAGTGTTTGTACTGATTTGAAGTTTGAATTTAATAAAAGATAATAATCAGAAATTATCTTATTTGTTGACTAATTCTATACCTAGAATTAATTTGCAACATAACTGGTCAATAAGATTTTTTATTTATATTATTTTTCCTATAACATATAATTTATAACGAGAAAATAAATAAAAATCGGATAATCGGAAAAGTTGAATGAATTTTTTTGCTCGAATAATCAAGATATCAGGTAATTGGTAATTTGATAATCTGAATTCTACTGTATTAATAGCTAATATACAGGGTTATTCACTTTGACTCGCAGCATTCAAAATCCCCATTTGCTACGAGTCACAGTGAATCGTGTGTGAAAATTTATGTTATTTTGAAACTCAAATGTAGCAGTGTACATCGGTGACAAATTAAACAAAACTGGAACTTCAGAGCACCTTATTGGACTTAATTATGAAACAAAATCATTCAACAAAATGAAATAAATTAAACACATGCCCATCTTATGTAGTTTCTATCTTATGTAGTTTCCATCTTATGTAGTTTTGCATGTGTTTGACATTTTATTGAATAATTTTGTTTCATAATTAAGTCAAATAAAGTGCTTTAATGCTCCATTTTCGTTCAATTTGTCACCGATGTACACTGCTGCATTTGAGTTTCAAAATATCATATAAATTTTCACACACGATTCACTTTGACTCGCAGCAAATGAGGATTTTGAATGCTGCGAGTCAAAGTGAATAATCCTGTAGAACCCTTCAAATGATAGCATGTGAGGGAATCTCTGCCAAATGAAAACACGAGAATGGTATCATAGTGAGAAAATCACTGTCAAATGAAGCAGCCTGTAAATTGTTGAATTTTATCACAGTTTTGGTGTTCCAAAAATACGTTTAACATCTTTCAGCTTCTCAGCCTCTTATTATGCCTTCAATTCCCTCATGGTACAAATATATCACCATTTCCTTCAATAAATGATACTATAATATGTCGTACAATTTTCATACTATAATTCAAAAGTTCGCTTATACCTCGCCTTCGGATCATTCTCATGATACACCCGAGGGAGTCCCCGGTTGAAGAAAGTCACTGTTATGCAACATGGCTAAAATATCAAAAACCGACTTTGTAATGAAAATATAAATATTTCTCAATTTCACCCAAAAGGCAACTTTTGTGCTCATCACTTCGGTGAAATTCAAAAAAATTTTACATTTTTTTCATTCCCAGCCAATACGTAAGTACAATTTCCAAAATCATTACTGGCTGTGATTCCCTAACTCTGATCCCATTTGCTTTACAATTTTTCTTTGCCGCATAACAGTAACTAATACATGATATCTTGGTGAGAGATTCTCAGTAAAATTGTAGGGAGAGGAAACATGAAGATGTTGCTCACTGGCTATATGTCTTGTCACATTCCAGGCAATATAGACCCTTCCCTACGGTGAAAACGGGGATTCTGTCATCATGATCGCGCTGAAAAGACAGTGCTTTACTAATAAATACTTCGAAAAGTGCTACAATGTTCATTTCTTCTACCCATATGAATAATTTTACTTCTAACATGTTTCCAAATGTTGCAGTATTATTAGTATTACTATTTTTGACCACCTAAAGGGCCGTCCACGCACTTGCCTAACCATAAAATTGTCTGTGCAATAGGTTTGTGAAAGTAAGCTGGTGCGTTTGGACGGCAAAACGATGGCACGTACAGTCTCAAAAGTGCGGCTTGTGTAAACTTTGCAAAGTCAAAGATATTCTGCGCAAACTTAGTTTATAGGGTAAAGGTTGCACGTGCGGACAGACTTTAAAACCTATCAAGCATCAGATTGAAGTTTGTGCAAAGGAAAACCGTGAACAAAATATTTTTTTCAACAATCTTTCTTCTCGCGAATAAAACATATTTTCCAGCAATTTTTTCTCTCCAATTTTATCAGAAACACCGAAATTGATAGGAATCAAACTTTTATCAGATTTGCACCTGCATAAGGATAATCCATCGTGAAAGTTTCAATTCCACCACTTTCGTCATTTTCTCAGAATCTTGGAAAAATGACTTTTCCCGGAATTTTTTGTTTTCAATTTTCTCAAGAACTACCAGACCGATGAACACCAAACTTCTTTCAAATTTGCACCCATATGATGACTACCTTTTGTAAAAATTTCAGCCCTATCTACTTGGTAGTTTCTCAAAACAGTAAATACAAAATTTTCTTCTGCAATTTTTTTTATTCTCCGGTTTTTTTGGAAATTACGGAATTAATAGATATCAAACTTCTATCATACTTGCAACAACTTAATGAAAATCTGTCATAAAACTTTCAGCCCAACCACTTTCGTCGTTTTTTCAGAATCTTGGAAAAACAACTTTTCCGGGAATTTTTTGTTTTCCAGTTTTCTCGGAAACTAACAAACCGATAAGCACCAAACTTCTTTCATACCTACTCCAATATGCGAGATGTCTCTCGTGAAAATTTCAGCCTTATTTATCTTGTAGTTTTCTCAAAACTTTGAACACAAAATTTCGGGCGACACATACGTATATACATATGGGGAAATGGTGCCAATCGTTTTCTTTTTTCATGAAACGGATAATTTTTATCATCTCCACCCCAACTTTTTTGTGAGGTCAATTTTAATACCCCGTTTGCAAGCAAACTGGGTAAAAGATGAGCGCCTTTGGGACTTTTAGCACTCATGAAGGATTGATGAGTAAACCTGAAAATATCTAAAGGATACTAAAACGGCATATTTTACATTAATTTGTGTTTTTTTCGCGTTTATTTTCAAACCGCGAAATTTTGTATCGAAAGTAGATTCAATTAAATTTTCTCCTCTTCCCAGCAGCATAAAATTCAGCTCCGTAACTTTAATAACGGCTGAGGAATCACCGAGTCAAAGATGAGAAGTTACAAGCTATCCAAAACGACAAATTTTCCTTTACATGTTCTTTTTTTCATTCGTTTATTCTCAAACATCTGCAGATGATGAAAAAATTATGTGGATATTAGATTTACCAAAATTTTCTTCTCTTTTCAAAATTATCAACTTTATCTCTATAGCTTGAATAGCGGCTATGAAATCATCGAGTGAAAGAGTGGTAGTTTCTAGATACCAAGAAGTGACAAATTTACCAAATTTAGCGTTTTTTTCGTTCCTTCATTTCTAAATTGCCAAAGACGATAAAAAAATTAAATAGAAACTTTGTAAAGTTTATCCTCTCTCTAGCAACAGCAACCCCAACGTGTCAGCTGAACTAAAAATTGAGGAGTCATCGAATGTAAATGTAAGAGGTTTGTTTACAAAATGAAATGTGGTATTCAACTTCAACTGACAAGGAGCACGCACAAAACCACATACTGACATACACACACCGAGACACATGAATGAGACTTACGATCGACAGAGTTACGATCTGACACACTGACACTCGTACGTCTCGTAGCCCCTATCGAAAGCTACGATGTTTACATTTCCAAAAAAAAATGAAATTAGGCGTCCTACCCTCGGGCATGGATAAATGACGAGTTCTTGTTTGAAATATTTAGCAAATTCGTTTGCCAACTCTTGAAGCAAAAGCGTTGATAAACCGGAACCAGTCCCACCGGCCATCGAATGGAATATGAAAAATCCGCCCAAATTTGAACAAGCTTCAACTTGAATGCGAACTGCTTCGTGTAAAATAACAGAAATTTCACGACCAATCGTGTACATGCCTCGACCAAAATTATTTGCCGCATCTTCTTTGCCAGAAATTAACGAACCGGGTCTGAACAGACGACAATAGCTGTTTTTGCGAATTTCATCTAGAAAAGCGACAACAGCAACAAAAACAAAAAAAAAAAAAAAAAAAAAAAACAACCAATGTCAAAAATGATCTAAAAATAGTCAATACGGATTACTGTCCAGGTAAGTCTAACTGGAGTACACTGTGTTAGTTTTGTAATGGTATTTCGTATGTATGTACCGATAACTGACGGTTCCAGATCTATCAGAACAGCTCTTGGAACGTATTTGTTTCTGACAGTTTCATCGAAAAATGTTGCTATCGATACATCCCTTATCACCGCAGAGCATATATCCAATCTACTTTCGTCAAGATTTCCAGCAGGGGTAATTCCCTGCTCTAGTGTTAACAACTCCCAGCAAGCACTGCCGATTTGTATTCCAGCTTGTCCAATATGAATGGAAACAATTTGACTCTACGAAAAAAAAAGAAAAACAATGACAAGATGCTATACGATAATGTATAACACCCAATAAATACGATAGGCTAAAATGTACGACCCGCGATAGTAAAAAAATTTATCTAAAAAAAAAAAAATTACAGAAATCTATTCGAACAAATGTTACCAAATATTCTAGAACTACCTATCCGTACTGATATTTTTGTTTATTTTTTGAAAAGTGAAATATTCTAATTATAATCAAACATAAATGGGCGAAAATTAATATTAACTGCGAACAGAAAAATGTAAAAAAATCTCGTAAAACTACCGTATTTTCAAATAAATAATCGTTGAAATTATATGAATGGAAAACTTACCATCAACCGCGAAGAAAATCTTTGCTGAACTGACGATTTTTGCACATGTTAACGAAAATTGAAAATTCATTTACTCTAAAAAAATAACCACATATTTTCGCTGCGTACCGAATGAAATTAGAATAGGGGTATTCTGGGGCATTCTCGATCAAAAAGTTTGATTCCATAATTCAAACAAAAATATGGACGCAAGGAACAATTGTGGTATTCTTATCTTCATTAAATATGTCGTAGGTTAATTTTAATCGTATCGTCCAACTTATTTTCGAGAAAAAATTTCCGTATTTTTATCACAAAAGAAAATTCGATGAATGCCCTAGTCCAAAATGTTGCGAAATTGAATTAAAATCAAGATAGACCTAAATAAATCTTGAATTAATTCGAGATTGTTATTGCGCCAAAACTCATCATATTTTTCTCTGTATGATTTCCGACTATAGTATAAGAAAAATAATTATTCTAATTTCTCCATATTTAATATTGAAGTACAACTATTCACAATTTCACATCATATACAAATCGTAAAATTAATCAGTAGATATTTTGTTGGGGATGATTCCATATTACCAGCATGAATGGATATATGGGTCACTTATTCTGTGGTCTAACATATATTCATCAATATTTCTCTCAAACATTGAGGCTAATGCATTGTACTTATCTGTAAAAAGAAGTAGGTACATAACCAAATGTTATGTCTTTAGCCCAAATAAAATAAAGACATTACAAAATAAAGTAAACTACGTTTCTGTTTACTTTATTTTATTACTTTAAGTCGCAATAAAATACTTATACTTATTAACTCTTATATATATATATATTAACATTATTACACTACCTCTGAGTGTCCTACCTCTTCTAGGGAGAACTCTTAACTTGTGTGCGTTTGTAGCACTTCAGACTAATTGAGTGAAGACAGTAGAGTACTGGTCTTCAGCTCAGTAGAATGGCAAGTGAAGTCTTGGTCTAAACCAAATTTCCAGGTCACTTCGTTTTGTTGCCTAAAATGTTTACTCAGTCAAAAATGTACTTACCTACTGTACTTTCCTTTATAGTGCTGACAAATATGCTGACTTTAGTGTTCATCTGCATATTTGTTAGCTGTCAGTAAGTAGGACATGTTGGAGGTAATGGTGAATATTTCACTGGAAATATTTGCCGTTATTTGTTTTGGAATATTTATGTTGGTATATATTTTCATCAGCCTAAATAAGACAGAACACCTAAATACACTTTTTTTTTTCTCAAACCACTCATGACAAGCTCAAATGCAATATTTCAGTAAAAAAATCCTATCCAGTGTAGCCAAATTTGATAATTTTTAAAAGCTATTCTCTACTAAAGTGAAACAGAAGACCACTATAAAAGAAAAATTCTCTCGTATTTATAGTACATAGTAAGCCTAATCGCATCTACATAACTGCTTTTGTATATATTTTTGAATCACAACCATTCAATTTCATTTTACTTCAAAAATGTTCATTCCCATTGGCATAGATTGTCTGAGATTCAAATAATATTCTTAGCAGATGCCTACACTTTTGGAAAAATATTCCACTTCTTTATTGTCGTCAAAAAAGCCATCAAATTAAGTAGACAAGTACCTAAGTTTCAAAAATTCAAAAATCTGCTCTTCTTTAAAAAGATAACCAAAACTTCTAAAGACAGATTTTTAATGTTTTCAATTTTTTTAAATGCAGAGGGTGTCGACTAAGAGTCCACAAATTTAGAATCTTTGGGCTTTTTGGATTTCAATAAGAGCCGATAAAAATATGAAAACAACATAATTTCAGTTGTTGGTAGGTAAACATAGATAAGGATCAAAGTTTTCTCCATCTGCAAACTAGAATAGTACAAATTTGTTCCAAAATAAAGACGAAGAGTTGCTTATTCTTGGTGTTTTATAAAATCACTAGTTTTGGAATTTTTCGTCATACTTGTGAATAAAAAAAAAAAAATGCCAAATAGTAAGAAAAGAAGAAAAAAATGACGTGGATCCATTTTGAGATGGTCTATCAACAGGCGATCCTAAAATGGAGAGTTGTAATCAAGTTTGAAAGTTACATGTGGGAACAATACTTGTATGAGGTTTTAGGGGCTCTTACCCCTCAATGACAGTCGCTGCCCAAAGGCTGGCAATTATTCGTCTCTATGATGTTAAACAAATACACACTTGTGCGTTTGTATGTTCATACTTGTACATACGTTCAGATAGGATACATCGAACGGGCCGTGATCAATTACCCGATAACCATCTCAGTGATGTCACGGACTGATACCAAACGGATTGCGGCATTTCTTATCACCTCAACATAGACAAGAAACGATGCAACTGATGACATAATACCATACATATATGTACGTATGTGTGTCTGTGTGCATGTGCCAAATTTGGTATATAAATTCTCGAAACTGGCTACAAAATTGCCAGTGTTTGCCAAGGATTTGGCTCTCCCATACTTTACAGTATGAAGTGGCAGACCAGGCAAAACTTGTAGAAAACTTTCTGCATGTGTGAATATCTCTCACAACAAGGTATTCCACATTACATGACTTGGAAAACAGCCAGAATTCAAAGAAGTAGGAGTGAACCACTTCTTTTTTGACAGCGAAACATCATAGTATATCATAATGTGAGAATGCACAATTGTTTTTGTAAAATATCTAATACATAAGTTTTGAAAACGTAAGAAATGAAAATCCTCAAGAAATTTATTTAAAAAAAATGAAAATAATTTGAAATCGTGAAATATTTATATTTTACTATGACGTAAACCAAAACTAATACAAAACTAACAAAATTCAAGAATCATTGTAAAATAGATAACTTGAAATCACCGAAAAGTCTGGTTTTGAGACATTCAGGAGTTGCTCACGCCGTCAGCTGGTTTTTTTCTTGATGCCGCGTAAAAATAATCATCTCAAAAAATTCAAATTTAATACTCACCTGTCGTTATTTACTTATGAATTCCCCTTGAATTTATTTGATAATATTTTATCTACGATCAACAGCTCGGAACTTACCTGCAACGAAAAGAAAAAAAAAAATCAAAACCAAAAATAAATTGTTATTCTCTCAAAATGAACATAATTAATATAGGAAGGGCCGAGGATCACTAATTAATGGGCACAACTACTGCTCGATTGAAAGAGTAGAAGGGGAAGGAGGTTAGAAACAAAAAGGTATTAAACCCAAAATAATCATCCGTTTCAGTATAATCTAGAGCTTAAATCCGCTGATTTCACATTGATGAAATGTTTGAGTCTCGACCAGTGCCTTAGATCTATTACAGATGTTTTCAAACTCTCAAAAACACCGGCATATTTAGAAGTGTGCCAGTGGAACATTATCCGTTGAACTGATGGAAAACGTCTTTCAGAGAGGGGTACGTCATAAACGAAAATGTAGTAGCCAAAATTATGATGTCATCACCCCCTACTTCTGTCAAAGATTCGAAATCAAAATTTATGACCAGTTTATCCTATTTTTCCTAACGAGCCTCGCAATATACTCAGACTGACCTCTAAATAAATAGATTAATTAATTAATTAATTAATTAATTAATAAAATAAACAAATAAATATGTACCGTGCCTACCGAAATAAAATCAATATAAATGAATAGATAAATAAACAAATTTATCGCGCATATTGATTTGAATATGTCAAAATGTAGGGTTATGGGCATAATCTCGAGGGTCAGCTGAAGAGGCTGATGATGTCATAAATTTTGGAAAATTGTCAGTGGTTTCCGGAACGTCCTGTTGATGTTTTAGGTAGGTATCTGTTTATCGTATACTGGTACGGATACGTTAAAGATGTTTGCCGGAACCATCGGTAGCGTCTTCGACACTACCACATTTTTATTCTTAATTATTGCCTTCTCGTCGTTGTGAATAATGGCCATGCAACAATATATTACGTTCCGAATAATGTATCTTTTATCACTGTCGCAGCCTGTACGTACGTACACAAATATGTTAACATATTTATAAGTATATAGGCGAGGGCGGCAAGGCCCATACAAAATCATACCTACCACTACCACCGAGGACAAATTATTACACTTATGTGCCTACAAATTCTTCATCTCATTCGGCAACTTTGGAATGCTTGTCTTAGAGTACGAGTCCATGCAAAGTGTCACAAGCTAAATGGTCGTACCATACCCACACGTATCAGTACCTGCTTTCCACGAACAGCAAAATTTTCCATCAATACACACACGTCTACTCATCTCATTTACTGCGTTCGTGTATTTTTTGTTCATAATTCTAGGTTCGAACTACATAATACGAACAATTTTGTTAGTGCCATTTCTCACATTATTCATCACCTTCATCAACCACTAATTAACTGGCGTTTCATAACCTGGTCGATTTTGCGTGATAATCTTCATTTAGTGTCACTGTTCAGTAGCCTAAATTTATAAATTTAATCGCAGGAAGGTTAAGAAAAAAATTGGAAATGTGTTTGGTCAAATTAAAAAGTTCAGCCGAGACAGAAGCTGTATATTACCATTTAAATTCTGCAAATTTATCAATTAAATCAATCCGAAGAACACTCAATTATAACCGAGCGAAAAGGAAAAATTCATAGCTAAAAAAGGATTTTCAACAGGTAATACTTTACACTATTTTTACACTATTTTCCTGAAAAAGAACCGATTACACTTCTATAAGCATTGTCTGTTTAACCTTAGAATGGAACACAGAGAAATTTCAGAATATGTAACCTACTGTGCGACAGAAAGTTGGGTTATTGCTGCAAATAATAGGGCAATATTATTCATACCACATATTAGGATGCGGTGTCTGTGGTGGATGATTTGCAAGCTGTATTTAGATTAAATGCTAATTTTTTCTCATCTTTTTCTTCTTTTTTCTCTTTTTGGTTCTCAATTTACAAACAATAAAGAAGTGAGGGATGTACTTGGACAAAAATCTAAAAATTTTCATTCTGAGTGGTTAAAGACTTCCTCTAAGGTTTAAAAACTTCCTTAGGACAACCCACTTACTGAAAGTAGCCAACTTCTTCACAGAAAATGACTCTCTTTCTTCCCTACCACACTCAACCCCACTGTTTTCTTCTCTCTTTCCCCAACACTCATTCTCGAAGTGAAACTTCCGATACATATTAACTTTGTTTGAGTGCTTACGGTCGACGGTAAATTACAGTTTTAACTGTAACTTTATTCTGAATATATTCCAAAAAAACTGAAAGAAGCACTCAAACAATTTTCTGCGAAGATGATGACAAATTTGTATTTCAATGATAGCCTAAATACGATTAATGGCCGAATATCTTTATGATAATTCCTTTCAAGTTCTCAATTACGTTATTTAAAATTAAAATTGCGTTGTATTTTTACCCATTATGAGCCCAAGTTTAAGTTAAAATATCAGATATTTCGGATATCAATAATCACTACCAGTATCATTTGTTTTTCTTCTTACATAGATATTTGAACAGAATTTCACTGATATCTTGAAAACCAAATGAAAAGTTGTGCTAAAATTTGGCTGAGATATCAAGACATGTTATTTAAAGATTCTCTGAAAATTTAGCAACAATGGAACATTTGGTTCCGGCGATATTGCTGAAATTCCTCGACTAAACTGAATTCACATCATCTGAACATTTAGACAATCCCAAGCAAATTTCAGCGATAACGCGAAAACCAAACGTAGGATTCCAACCAAATTTTTATAGAATCTTCAACTAATATAACTCGATGTTTCAACAAAATTTCAACTTTTTATAATAAATGGTTCTCTAGCAGTTGCTATCGATAACATTAATTGTTTGGAAGGAATGCAACTGTTTCGTAGCAACTATGAATTTAGCTTATTGATTATTTTTAAACGAAAAAATTCTTTACAAATCAGTAATGAGAACGCCACTATCCTATGCCTTATGTAAAACTTGAGATTGTTTGCTTTTTTGGAAAAGTTTTGAAATGTGTCTCTTCAATCTTCCTCAGGCTAGGTACTATCTCAAACAATAACAAATACAACAAAAACAAACTACCTATTTATGCCGCTGTTGAAGCAAAAACGCTACAGAATATTGTCAACATGCGAGTATGTTCTACACTGTTTTTAGGCCTCGTAAATACAGTTTCATAAAACATAAGAAAGTTTGGCACGAGTACACAGTCGTGTATTTATAATTTCACGTAGGTATTCTAGTTTGTTTTTTTTTGTTTTTCTTTTTTTACACATCTCCCACAGTAAGATAAAATTGATGAAATTTTATACAATGTTAATGTTTAAGCCTATATAGGCATTACCTATTCTGCGAGAATACGATGATCGGGATGATGAATAAAAAAAACAATATTTTTTCGCAATTGAAACCTGCGTAGAGAGTTCTCGTTTTTGAATTACATACCATCCATATTCGAAATGTTAGTGCAAAATTTTAAATAAATCAGTCCATTAGAAGTTGAGAGAAAAATTGAAACAATTTATAAGTAAGTCGAACTTTTCAACGTTTATAGGAAGGTCGTGGGAGGATAAAACTCGGTAGCCTAATAAAATTCGCCTCTACGATACAACATTAGATCTTGCAGTGACAATTTTCAGTAGTTTATCCTTCAATTGCCTTTAGAGAGGCTAAAGATTTATAATTTATGGTCTGTTAAGAACGAATGCGAGAACTATACTTCAGCTAACAAACTATAATACGAGTTAACTTCTTATCAGCATATGTAGTAATTCTCAGTGGTGTTCCAAGAAGATGCTGCAGTATTGGTGGACCCTTTGACTATATAGCTTAATGGACTGCTAGAACTGATAAGAAATACATAGAATTAAATGGAGCACCGCTGAAGCCACTGTTAACAGGCGTTTTTTTTTTTTTTACAGAAAAAGACTTTTGGTGATTTTCAAGATTTTATCAGTTCTAGAAACAACGAAAAATCAGAAGCAGCATACCTACTACATATGAAATTGATACCTATTTCATTTATCGTGTGGTAAAAATTATCAGAAATATATTTCAAAATGAAGAAATTCGTGATATTTCAATAGACACCATCAATTTCTAATCGCTTCAAACCTTTATAGGACAAATAATGTACCTACTTGAATCTTTTACAATAATTACTTATTTCAGACATTTTAAAAACAAAAAACGGCAAAATAAAAGCCAAATTTTCATAAATGTCGTCCAATTGTTTATTTTCATTAATGTTCATATCTCTGAAATTTATTCTAAATTTGAAAAACATTTTCTCTGATCAAATAAAATAAAATAAATTTTAACTCAAAAAATATATTTTAGCTCATTTAGGACTCGCTCAAGTTCTTACGGTAGTTCAAGAAGTTTTTTTGGATAACAAATCAGCGAACGATGAAACTATTTACCTAACAGCCGAATTTTTTGGTTTAAGAAAACCTTACTTCAAACTTTCCAAGAAAAAAGGAACTCTATCCAAAACTTACATTTTCACATTCTGAAGAGTTCGTCGATTAATTTAAATCATTATTCAAACGTTTCACTCATTAATTTCAGACAATAAATTGGTTTAGTGTTCTAATATTTCACTCGTATCTGCTTATATTGTTAGGAGTCATGAAAATATAACTCGATACAAATTCAGTTTTCACACAAAGTACCTTTTTCAAAAAGTAACCCCTGCATTGTTTGGTTTCAAGAATTTATCAGTTCTAGCAGTCCATTAAGCTATATAGTCAAAAGGGTGGACCATTGTCTACTACCCAAGTTTGTGAACTGCTGAGACAAACAAAAATCAAGAGAAACTTCACTGTATAGTAATGGCTGTTGAAGTGTTAAGGACTACACAACTTTGTCCTCTTTGTCTGTAGTATGTCATTCTACGTTGATTTGTTGTATATACTGATGCGCGTACTTCGAAAAATGACTGAAAAATTGGATGTGCTAGACACGTGGAGCTTAGAAATATGCAGTTGCGAAACCTTAGCAGCAAACAAAAACAATCGGAAGGAAAGTTAAAGCTAGAACGCCGTCTGCTATAAGATCTTGAGCATCGTCGAAATTATCTTCGTCCGTTAACCATTTCCGAATCAAATCGAATTTGGAGTAGGTACCTATCTGAAATAATTTTTTATTAATTTTCCATTGGAGCGCACCACCGCCTTAATGCTCCCACTATATCTGAAGTCTATTTCAAGTAAGGTTCGAGTATGGTTTGCGATTAAAATAGTTGAATGTTCGCACAGCAGTTAATAGTCGTTTAAAGTTTCCGAAAGTAACTACAGAGAAAGATGGTCGATTTTTTACCGACAGAAATTCGGAATTAGTTACTTTATTGCTTTGTTGCTTAGTAATTTGAGAAGTGTCATGAACATCGTATCCAGTTTCCTATTGAAAGAGAGCCAGTTAGATGGCAGAGATTATGTACGCTTTTTCAATGCTCCTAAGTAATAGCGTTCCCTGAAATATCCCTTAAATAACTATATCAATCTCAAATAAGAAAGGCGTGACGTCACAGAAACAATCACCTATCACAGCTACGTAAAGCTAAGAACCCTGCATGCAAACAAACAGTTTTTGATGCAGCTTGTTTTGAGTTGTATGAATCTTTTACTTTTTCTTTTCCCAATTTTTCTTTTCAAAAACTGACAATGCCAAACGAAAGAGGAAGATTTTATGCATAAAAATTATACGGAAAGATAATTTTTTTTCGAACCAAAATTGTTATCTTCAAAAAATCGGACGAATAAACAATGATAGACTATCAGACTATCAATAGTTTCGACCTTACAAAAAATAGAATGTTAAACTCTTACGAGTAAATATCTGTCACTAGCTACTTGCTCTAAGTGATGCAAGCAATTTCAGAATTGATTATTCAACTTGCTAAGAGTAGTTAGCTTCTTTATAAGTATAGAATACCTCCCTATTAGAATACGTCAAATTACTAACTTAAAATCTAAATACATATATTTTTGTGAAACTACTGAAGAAATAAGTACCAAACTACTATCAAACTTGCACTAACATAAGGAAAATCTCTTCACAGTGAAACAAAATTGTTCTATGATAAAAATGTGTCTTCCCTAGGAAACTACTTGTTCATGGTGAAAGTAAATTTTCTCATTGAAAACTCACGTTCACAATGAAAACACATGTTCTCTATGAAAAAGGGTGATCACAATGATAATGGGTCTTTTGTGTGAAACCACGTATTTTCCATGAAAATGGGTGTTCACAGTAAAAATACCTCTTCTTCGTGAAACCAAAAGTTCTCAGTGAAAAGCTTCGTCATGGTAAAAACATGTGTTCTTGGTGAAAACTGATGCTGAATGCGTCTTCCCTGTAAAAACGCATCTTTCCCATAAAAATGGGTGTTCTCAGTGAAATTGAATGTTTATAGTGAAAATTTGTCTTACCTACAAAACCTCGTGTTCACAGTGAAACCTCATGTTCTCAGAGAAAAAACGTGTTCTTGGTGAAAATGTGTGTTCACTCGAAGAACCAAAATTAATTTCAAACTAAGACAGTTTGTAAAATCAAGTTTTAAGGCCAATTTGACTTAAAATTTGAGGGTTCCGATTCACCAAATGATTCACCAGTTTTTTGTAAGATTGATAACAACTGCAGCCTAAATTGCAAATCAATCGATGATAATTATGGCACTTTAGTATGCGACTGAAAAATTCACGTTGAAAGACTGGTAATCAAAGAAAAAGAAAACTTGGATGTCATCGATTTAATTTATCACCGGGAGTAACCATTCTTAACTAATTCTCCCTAACAGAGCAACCTTATTGAAAGCAACTGGGAATTTGACACAGGTGATTGTACAATATTGAAGGATTTTACTAGAAGTGGATATTAATATTCACTTTCCTTTCAACAAAGGCAATTTATTTTATTTTCCCCTCCTCTTTGAAATGCGAATGAAAATTCAATGAGGTGAGGAAATTCAAATCTACTAGACGAATGAGCACCAGGCCGTTGAGACGTCACGATCAACAAAATTTATAAAAGTGGAGGAAATGGGACCCGAGCCGTGCCCGTATCCGAACTAATAGGTGATAAATTTATACCAGAAATTGAACTCATTGTTACTTGGCTGGTATAATCGAAGTCGAATAACGTATCACAAAATAAATGCTTTCAGGATAACATTTTATTTACCGATTCCACCGCTAGAGGTAATGGTCGACTTAATGCTCGCAGTTATATGTAGTATTTCACGTTTGTATTCCTGAATGGCGGTTTGCGGTGATTGTTGTAGTGATCTGAAAAGTATTTGGACACCAGAGGTTCTCGGCGAATGTACTTCGACCGCAGCTCGACCGTTCGATTGGTCTTCGGCGACAAATGTTTCACCTTCGAAGCATCCCGTTTGAAGGGTTCTTCAAGAAGGCTTTTAATTCTCATGTTGTTATAAAGTCGACGCCGCACAGAAGTATGCGTGTCCTCGTACGACAGTTCAGGCGGCTCCTTCAGGTAACTCGGGTACTGGGCGGGAAATGGTAGCTTCCTCGGTGCAGTTGCTTTTTGCCACAAACGCGTCATGGCCTGTTCTTTTTCTCGACGCTCCTGCGACTCGTACTCGTTGCCTGGGCCAGGACTTGCGCCAACAGCTGTAGCTCGACTGCGTATGCGTCTGGCAGCTGGCCTCTCCTCGGTTCGATCAGCACTGACAGCTGCAGTCGCCGTCGGTGGTTTGTCTAATGGCTGGCCATCTAAACTGGTTTTGGGGCTCGAGTTGATTGACTGCTCTTCTGGCACTTCATCAGCACCACCACCACCACCACCTGCTGCTGCGTCATCTTCATCTGCAGCAACCTCATTGGCTGCTTCAACCGCCTCGGCGACATCATTTGATTTTGACTCACTAGTAGGAGCCTCATTGGTCACCTGTAGCATTTCCATCTTGCATGAGTTCTCCGAGTCAGTAACTGAAATGTTCAGCGACCCAGATTTAGCCATTCTGGTCTGCTTTTTCGATTTACCCCACAACGATTTCAGCACCATCGTCGTTTGTGTTTGATTCACGGGCATACTTTTTTAGTGGCAGTGTGAAAACTGATACCAGTGGATGGCATGGTTTACAATTTTCATGAAACCTCTTTTGTAAACATTCCTTAGCAATTTTTGGGCAGCTATATCAACAGCCACTAGTCCGTTCCAAATACAAATTGTTGTCATTCGTAGACTTTTGTCAGCAAATAAAGTCACCCATTTCCTTCAGCCACGACAAAATAAAAAATTTTGACCACTGAGAACATGCGGAAAGCTTATTTTTTTCAACCATTCATAAGTTCATCGTAAAACCAAAAATCAGCAAAATACAACTTCGAGTGCGTAGGTGATCATCGGGACTCGTTACACTTGATGAAATACTGGAACTAGCCCCAGTACCGTTCACAATGACTTAAAAATAAGAAAATTCCATTAATATTGAATTTCACGTGACTATAGGAGAACATCCAGAGGTCAGTCAATAAAGCAGGAGTTTTTATCTTCAGATTTCATTAATAAAATCTTATGATTTACGAACATTTTAATAATGCTATTTTATTTTTTTAAAAAATACAAAAAACAAAAAAAAAAACTCTATAGTATTGGGACAACAACGAATACACCCGAGATAACAAGAATAATCAATTTATACAAATTATTTTGGCTGCAGCATAAAGTAAAAGTACCAACTGCAGACTGCAACAATACCTAACAGTTACCACAAGCTAGCATTCTTGATTAGTGATGGGCAAAATTGTTCGTTTGTAGAACCTGGTTCACCTGCTCCCAGTTTTTCAAGAAATCTGGTTTTTCAATCTGCTCCCTGCTCCAAAACTGCTCCGATCATATTTAAGATAAAAATTATTGAATCAAGAATGAGTGTAATCTTAACCACGTTGGATTGAGCAGTATCTGCCAACAATATTCATGCTATAAAGCAGTAGTCTCAATACAATCAAAGTTATTCAGAGAAATTGGGTGAGAACAGAGGCGCCAGGGAATGTAATATGTTGTCAAATGATTCCATGAAAATTTGGCTTAATTCGTACATTTTATTTTCAAAATATTGGTGAAATTTCATTATTTTCAATTCCATGCAATGAAAGTTATCGAGAGAAATAATGAAAGAACACTTAAAAGCCGAAAGCTGAAATTTTTGTGAAATATTGTAGTAGCTATGTTAGCTGAAAATTCTGTAAAAATTTCAGCTCTCTACAACTAACAGTTCTCTCATAATTCCTTTCGGTATCTTTCATTATAAGGAATACCTATTCAAATAATATGACCTAAATCTAGCAGCAGAATTTCAGCGATATTTTGAGAACCAAGGATATGATTTCAGACAAATTTTCACCAGATACTAAGTTAACATCATTTCGATATCTCTGAAAAATTGCAGCTCAATTTTACCTTCGATTGCCAAGATATCGCTGAAATTCTATCAAGACTGAGTGATTAAAATGATAAAGATTCAATCTAATTAAGAAGTTGGCAGAATTTCGGCAATATTTCAAAAATAAAATCTGCGATTGAACTGAAATTTTTCCAGAATTTTAAACCTACGTACCTACTACAACTCATAAAAATTTCAGCTCTCCACATCCAACATTTCTCTGGTGATTCCTCTCTTTATCGTATTTTAATAACAAATAATACGAATTGAACTCAATTTAGCTGTTGATAATAAAAACCAACGTCAGAAGAAACCGAGAAAAATTTGTTTTGGTCTTTGAAGCATCGGAGCAGAAAAAGGCAGGGAGCAGACTTTATCACATCGTGGAGCAGTTTAAGGAACCGGCTCTTTTATTTAAAAAATCTGGTTCTTCAAACCAGACTGCTCTGGAACAGCCCATCTCTACTCGTAACAGTTGTAATGTTTGCTTCTGCTGCTCTTCTTGCATCTGTACAGTGAACATTCAGCATAATATTCATTTTCGAGTTTAGGCACTAATTCGAATTAAACTAATTTAAAAGATACAAGTACAGAGTGACTCAAAAGTCGTGCAACCCAAACATTCAAATGTAAAAATTTGAAAAAAAGAGATAGAGAGCTGAAATTTTGCACTCTTGTAGGAGTGGGTTACTCAATTATTTATGCAAAATTTCAGCTACGTATCTATAGTAGTCTAATTTTGAGTAATTTTTGATTTTTAATTTCAATTTTCATATTTGTAGCAAAACAAACTTTAAAAATTTTTAAGTGGCCAAAGTTTTCCAAAAATTCTGAAACTTGCCACAATAATGGAGAATGATTACCAGATTAAGCATGTAAAGTTTCATTTTATGTTCTCAGTTTTTTTTTTTAAGAATTTTCCTAGTGATTTGTACGCATAAAAAACAAATCAAAAAGTTTTAAACTGCAAAAATTTTCAAAAAATTTTGAAACATGGGACAATGATAAGGAAATAGTTACTCAATTATATGATTATGCAACTTTTTGTACACACTGAATAAAAAGTTGCATAACTGCTCATTGCAGGTGTTATTGAGAAAAAATATTGACATATGAAA
Source organism: Ericerus pela (assembly GCA_011428145.1). Classification (NCBI taxonomy): domain Eukaryota; kingdom Metazoa; phylum Arthropoda; class Insecta; order Hemiptera; family Coccidae; genus Ericerus; species Ericerus pela. Next base: position 793,782 of record WOFM01000458.1, read on the forward strand.
AGTTGCATACCCAAAAAAATTTAAGGAATCTGTTATGACAAAAATCTGCCATAAATTGAAGTACTGCACCAAAGTGCAGATCAATGGAGAAAATGAAATAAAATTTTTGAAATTTAAAATTTTTTTTTTATTTGTTTTGAAAGCATAGTATAGACCATAAAAAAAGTTTTTCAAAAAACAAGGACGAAGGTACTAAAGTGAAACTTTACCCGTTTAATCAGGTAATCATTCTCTATTATTGTACCAAGTTTCAGAATTTTTTGAGAACTTTTACCATTAAAAATTTTTCAAAATTTATTTTTCAAACATGGAAAAATTATAATTAAAAATCAAAAATTCCTCAAAGTTAGATTATTTCAACACAGAGCTGAAGCTTTGCATGAATAATTGAGTAACCAACTTCTGTAACTATGCCAAGATTCAGCCTTGTGTCTCTTTTTTCAAAATTTTTACATTTGAAGGTTTGGGTTGCGTGACTTTTGAGTCACCCGGTATATCAATTAGGTAAGTCTATAAAAAACTGCAGATCGGCAAACTTCAACGTAAATATGGAACCATTATCGTCATCGATTTACGGAGATTATATAAATATGATTTACGTGTTCAAGTAGCTATTATCCAATAAAGTCTACTTATGAAAGTACCTATACATATGAAATCCTTAAATGACGTCGATGATTTCATGTTTACATCCCAGTTGGCTGACCGGTTTGTAGTAATTTTATCGACTCCGCACGAAAACAACGTTTCATCAGTTTTTCTGTTCGTTGTATTAAGTATATAGGTATTCGTCTCAAAAAACTGGTAACGAAAAATTAAAAAGTTGAAAAAATAATTTTATCGGCGGACCGTAAATAAACGAGAGAACTACGAAGAGTAGATAAGAAACGATTCCATCTAAAAATTTGTTATCAAAACCGGTGATAAACACGTTACACAATTGCAACACATCCTTGATCTCAAAAACAAAATGAACTCAAACTGAATGTGAACGCAGTTTGATTGGATTATTGACCAAATTTTATCGTGGATTGCTACGAACGAAATCCAAACGCGTTCCGGCTAATTTGCTTTCCTATTATTTTCAATATTCAAAGCACAGCTATGTCGTCTTTTCGAATTGTTAATCTCATCGATTCCGTAGCGTCAGTTTCGTAAGTATTCTTTGAAAACAAATATTTTTTTTATTAACTATCAAACGGTTTCGCTCGGACCAATTTTTAAGCAATTTTAACTGCGTGGTCATCTTTTGATCATTATTAAAAGAGGAAAAAATGAGACGTAAAAATTAAAGAAGCGATAAAAATTTTAAAGAAAAACGAAATTAAAGTGAAAGAAAACAATTTTTAAATCTTAAATGAACTACAAAGAATGTAAGTCCAGGTTGCCATTTACGAACTATCTATAAGGACTACAAAGAAGTGTTTACGAATTGTCTATATAAATAAAACCCAAACGCATGCGCATAAGTGAACCGTTTCTTCATAAGAAGCAATTTTTTTATCATAAAATATAAAAGTCCACAGTAAAAATCACAAACACCAACATTTCCAACTCTTTTTAGCACTTATTGATTTATATATAGACACCTCGGGACACAGCCATATAGATTGATAAAGTTGTGATAAGCAAGAATGTATACAGCCCTTATAGCTGCTTTATTAGGATGGAAACAACAAGAGATTTGTAGTTGGAGCATGTGCCTCGAATTTTATCTAAGTAATTTTTGTTGAATTTTGTCTTAAAAAATCGGGTTACACGAAAAACTAGTGGTCAGTATCAGTGGCTGAAGCTGATTACAATTAATGTGATAACATTTTCATATTATTTGACTTTAATCCATCGATGGATTCTACTCGATTCACCGACTGATTTTCTTCCAGTAAATATTTTAGCTACTTAATTTATTGATGAAAATTCGATTTCGATGTTAAATTGGAAATACATGTAAATAAATATCGATCTGGTTTATAAAAATTTGATATATAAAAAAATCTATATTTTTCGATGTTAAATAGAAAATGCATGTAAACCAATATCGATATTTTATCGATGTGTGAGAAAAAATTGTTGAGACCACCAATCCTTCTCCCCTCTCACTCCTACGAACACACGAACATATATCGAATACATTTATTTATATCTATTCGCGGCTACACTGATATACCACTTCCGCCGCTCACTCGTTCATTTCCGTTACCGTTCGTTTATTACTCTGAAAATATACTTTGCTTAAATTATGTAACTCATGAAATAAACATTCGCTTCTTGGACGTAACTTCACTCAAATCTTTCATTTCTGTTACAACTCCGGTCCTCAACCTCTATATGGTAGCATCGCTCGGTAACAATCCTTGTACCTGCAACAGATTTTAAAAAATAATAATTTAAAAGTTTTTATATTGTGAATTTTTCTTTTTGTGTTTAAGTCACATTTTTAAAAATTTTCGTGAATAATTGTGTTTTTAATATTTTTCGTAATTTTATTTTGTGTTGGGTAACTTAGTTCCAACCTACCATTTTTTTCTCGAGTCATAAAATTTTGTTCTCGAAAAATTTAATTCCACCTTGAATGCTGTAAACGTTCAATGAGTTTCGTCGTTTGCTGAAAAGGATTTGCCCTGTTTGTGTATAATCCAGCCAAGTGTATCAAAAATTCCAGGACTCGTCGATTGCTAAGTTGTTCAGGAACCCTGCTTGTGTTGCCTGAAAACTAGTAAATTCATTAGTGTCTGCCCTGCTTGTGTATGAACTAATTTGTCGAAGTCATCAATTGGAAGTAAATCGCCTTGAGCAGTCACAAATTGATCTGAAACCAACGTAAAAGCTTCAATTCAACAACGTCAAAATTGGTATTCATCGTCATAATTCAACTTCACTTTTGGTATCATCTTTAAAAACTCAAAAAAAAACTTAACTCAAACTCTCATCGAAGTACGTTCAAAACAACCGAAGCGCAATTCAAACAGCAGTTCCAGAGCACCAACTTCATCAATTACAGAAAACGAACCTGAAAACAAAAAATTGACAGTTAAAAAGGGTATAACTTAAAAATTTTCTGCTGAAAAAAGGTAATAAAAAACATATTTTTCATAATTTTTCTTATTTTTCGTATTTTTTTTCGTGTTCAATTTTGTGTTTTTCGTGTAACTTAACTTTTTCGATTCAAAATTTAACCTGTATATTTGAAAATACCGTTAATTTCAAATAATTTTGGCCTTTTCAAAATTTTTCTAAGTACAAATTTTGGCAAGTCGAGTGCAAATTTTTGCAGCCACTTTTGTCTTGGAGTGTACAACTCGTGACGTATGCACGGCTCGTTTCGTTCATTCGTTCGAACTTGTACATTAACCTTTTGTTAAGTGCAACGAACCTACGAACGCTTATCTTCGCCCATTCATTAAATACGTTGGCGCGGTTTTTCAATTTCAAACCACCATTTTGTTGCAACTTGAAAATTTTTGCCGTTGCACAATTTTGTCGAAAATATTTAACGATTTTTTTTTTGATTTTTTTTCTTTCTCTTTTCCTTATATGAACACTTAAATCAAATTAAATTTTTTTTTTTGCTCTTTTTTCTCTCGAGCAACTTTAATTAATTATTCGAAAATATTATACATATTTCAAAATTTTTTTTCTCTTCTACTATGAATTTTTTTTATTCTTACGAGTTACCAGTAGAATTAATTTTGCGTAATACTTGGTGAAACCTTTTTTTTCTTCTTAAATCACCTGCATTTTCTTTTTTAATTTTTCTACAACTTTATTTCGAATTATTTTGTGGGTATATAATTTCAAACAAAATTTTCCCCTGTTTTCAATAATTTTATTCCTTTCTAATTCCCTCGATCAGAAGGTAGCTAATTTCACTTTCACCCTCACACTTTCATTTTTTTTTATTAATTTTACTTAATCATCTTATCGAATATTGAATTCTTCTACGAATTATTTTGGGTTAAAAAGTCTTGTTATTTTATTTTTATTTTTTTTATTGGGAAGCGTCCAGTCTCATCTTTAACGTGTGTGATCTCTTGCCCGCAGTGGACCTACTCGAGACACACACAAGGACAACTTAAATACTATCGTTATATCTTCAAATTGTTTGGTTAACACAGGTACGGCAATCCTAGTCTTGCGGCATTTGCTGGGGATTGACATCCGTTTGTTTTATTTTTTTTTATTTTTTTATTTTTTTTTAATTTTTTTTAAGTTCAGTCAATTCATTAATTATGAACACTGAAAATAATGAAAAGATCTCAAATGTTTTCCGTGGAAATGGCTATGAGGGATGGCGTGCAACTGTCATCAGCACCCTTATAGGTAAAGGCTGCCATTCCACAATTTTTCCTACTGCTCGTGAAACAAGTTACATTTATACATCATCCGAAGAACGCCTAACATCCAAATGGCTTAAATTCTTCCAAACTCAGGAACGGGCCAAAGCCCACATATTCGAAAGACTTGACAAAAGAATCCTTCATCATGTCAAAACTTGCGATGTAGTTTCTCAAATTTTCGAAATCCTAGATGCTCGATACAGAAACCAAACTGCTACTAACATCATGGTATTAAAGGCAAAATTTCAGTCCCTTCGCTTCGATCCAAGGAGAGGTATCATCCGTAGATTCTTGGAATATTTTTCATCCATTGTGGAAGAACTACGTGATGCTAATTACCCCCTATCGGAAGCCGATGAAATTGATCAATTAATGATGTCATTGCCCGAAAAATTTGATACTGTTTTCTCAGAATTTTGCCAATTAGAAATAGAAAAACGAACTACTGTCAGACTTACAAAAATGATATTAGAAAAGTGTGATCGAATTGAATATTCTAACAAAACTTTTCCCGGGTTTGATCAGCCCAAATCATCCTATCAACCGATGAATAATAATAATAGAAGAAACTTTAGAAATTTTCGTAATAATAATAATAACTCAAATCCCTCTAAATCAAATTATAATACAACGAGTTATTTAAACGATCACAAAAACAATCAAAATAAACAGAATAGTTATTCTCCTAAAGATAATGTGTCCCAAATGGATATTACGTGCTTTAGATGTAATAAAAAAGGACACATGTCAAGGACATGCCCTAATGAGACATCTACTGCCAGTAATACTCCACAAACCCAGAATCAGAACAGTAGCTTGAAACCCCAAATTTCAAATAACACGAACTCCCAGAAAAAGTCTGATGATAAATCCAATTTTCGTGTCAAATACTCTATGATGTTACATTCAAATCTTAATCACTTAAGTTTTGATGACATTGAAGATGAATTCCAATGGCCTAAACCCCCTACAGTATCAAAGTCCGCCCCCCCAAAAAACCAACTCCATACGATGTTACTAGACAATGGAGCAGATGACCATATGGTCAATGATATTTCAAAATTAAGAAACGTACGTAAAGTTGACAATTCTCATAGAGCACTTTGTGCCAAAAAAGGTGTATTCGTAAACCCCACACATGTAGGATCAATGTACGTTAACGTCTGCAACTCCAACGCAGAATTTTCCACTATTCACCTAAAAGAGGTATATTATGATCCTGATTTAAGCCTTGATATTTGGTCAGGTGCTAAAATCATGGAGTCTGGCATCTTTAAAATCATAACGGACACGGATCACGCAGACATCATAAATAAAAATACTGGTGAAATCACTATAACCGCTCCAAAGAGAGGTTCTATGTATTACATTGATTACGAAATAGTTGATGAAGAAGAGGAAAATAAGGTCTATCAGGAGCTTGTGTGTATGCCTGTACCTAGTACGTCAGCAGAACAGGAAGATCATTTAGATGATCCTCAACAAAATTTTGAAGAACTGAATGAGGCCGAAACAAGCAATCCACAAAGAGAGCAGGAAAACATTGACCATCCCCAAAATTTTCAAGATACCGAAGTGGATACGGTCACTCAGGAGATTTATTCCGAATCTGAGGACGAATTAAATGGAGAGAGTGTCGGAATAAATAGAAAGCACAAGAAAAATATAAACAAAACTAAAACTCTTTGGCATAGAAGATTAGGTCATCTAAGTGGCAAAAGCCTAAAAGCACTATCAAAAGTAGTTGTAGGTATGCCCCAAAATTTGGTATTTAAGGACGATGACTTTGCCACTTGCGAAATATGTATAAAAGCAAAATCCACCCGACTTGGTCACCATGGCGTGAGGACTCGACCAACGAGAAGAATGGAAGTAATCTCATCAGACATCATGGGACCCTTTCAAGAGGCATATAACGGAGAAAAATTCATAATAACTTTTATTGATCATTACTCGAAATATACTCTCGCCTTTCCAATATTAAGAAAATCCCAGGCATTTGATAAATTTAAAGAGTACTATTTATCTTTTAACACAAAATTCCCCAATGATCCTATCTCAGTATTAAGAACTGATCAAGCTAAAGAATACTCCGACTCCAAAATGACACAATTTTGCTCCGAAAAAGGAATCACATTAGATGATGGCGTGGCATACACCCCCGAATTAAACGCAATAGCCGAAAGGCAAAACAGAACCCTGCTCGAAAGAGTTAGAGCTATATTATATGACGCAAAAATTGATTTTAAATTATGGTCAACAATTGTATTAGCCGCCGCCCATATAATTAATAGAAGTCCGACCCGCGTCAATTTAGGAAACATGACCCCTTATGAAAAATTATACGGGAGTAAACCCGATATTTCTCATCTTCGAGTCTTTGGTGCTATTGCATATAAACACGTTCCTATTGAACAAAGACAGCAATCAGCAGTCAAAGCCAAGAAGAACGAAGAGGAGCATCTTGACCCAAAATTCTTGCCCCGAGCCCTTAAAACTATTCTGATCGGCTTTTCGAATGTAGGTTATCAGATACTAGATCCAATCAAAATGAAATCCTACAAATCCTGCGATGTTAAATTTGATGAGACGAAAACATTAGCCGACTTCACAAATAAACCAGAGGAACTCCAAGTTAAACCCTTAGAAGAGGAAATTGAGGCAATCTATAGGGTCAATGTGCTAAAACAAGCCTCATCTGAAGACTCATTGTTTATAGAAGATTGCATGCCAGTAAGTTTTAGTGATATTTTCCAGAATCCTTTTAAGAAAGAGTGGCTTAAGGCAATCAATGATGAACTGCAATCCATGTCAGACCTTAACGTGTGGAAAATTGTAGACCGTCCACACAATATCAAACCTATTGACACACGATGGATATTCACGGCCAAAGCCAATGAAAGAGGAGTAATGTGCCCAAAAGCTAGACTCGTTGCCAAAGGCTTTATGGACAGATCCGAGTATACCATGACAGAGACCTATGCACCTGTTGTGCAACTCTGGCTAATCAGGTGGATCTTATCCGTAACTAACCTATTAAATCTACAACTCGTTCAATATGATGTCAAAACAGCCTATTTGAACTCTAAAATCAAAAATGACATCTTTCTTAATATTCCCCAAGGTTGCAACGTCGAAAAATCAAAATTACTTAAACTTGAAAAATCCATCTACGGCCTTAAAACATCTAGTAAAAATTGGATTGAGTTACTGGATTCTCATCTTCAAACTTCCAATTTTACAAAGTCAAAAATCGACAGATGCGTATATACACGTAAAGATGAATCAGATGGTATTGCCTTCATGATAATTTACGTAGACGACATCCTCCTTGCAACTAATCGTCCAGAATGGGTTAATGAAATAACCACTCACTTTGAAACTCGTTTCACTATGAAAGTTGTAAACAACCCAACCCATTTTGTAGGTTTCGAAATTGAAAGAAATCGTGAATCACAAATAATTAAACTTACCCAAAAACAGCAGATCCAAAAGATTCTCCAGAAATTCAAAATGTGTGATTCAAATCCTTCCAAAACGCCTATGGAGACAGGCCTCAAGTTAAGCAAATCTGAAGGCACAGACAATAAAGAATATAGGTCTATGATTGGTGCACTATTATATGTATCTAGAGGCACAAGGCCAGACATATCTTTCTCAGTCAATTACTTGTCAAGATTCCAAAACTGTTCCGATGACACAAAAAAGAACTATGTACGGCGCATCATCCGGTACTTGAAATACACGATTAATCTTGCAATTGTCTACAGATCCAACTCCGAAGGCATATCAGCTTATGTCGATGCATCTTATGCCCCCGACATTGATGATCAACCTATAAACATGTCTGAATTAGAAAAAGGAAAATCTATAACTGGTTACCTTATTACTATGTATGGTGACCTGATAAATTGGGGCGTTCATCGCCAAAATATTCATGCTTCTTCATCAACAGCAGCTGAATTAATTGCTCTTCACGATTCTTTTGAGGATATAGAACTTGCTTGGCTCCTCAATCGTGAATTTTTCTCAATTGACACTCCAGTAATTGTCTACGAAGACAATATCTCCATTATTCATGTCATCTCAGGAGGAGGACAAAAACGTCTTCGAGCTCTCATGATCAAATGTTATGGACTTGCTCAGGCCTATAATGACAAAATTTTCATATTCAAACAAATAGCTACTGAAGATCAAATAGCTGACTTACTCACAAAAGCCTTATCCAGTAAGCAGCATATCTTACTTACTAATAAAATCCTAGAATCCCCAAATTGTGATCCCTAAAAAGTCAACTCCATTACCAAAATTTTGTCTGAAACATCACAAAAACATAATTTATTATATTTTATCTCTATTTGCATGTTATTTATCCTGTTACCTAATATAAATTATTTTGCATGTTACCATATTTTATTCATATTTATTAATCACTATACTTACCATAAGCGTCCAAATCAGTTACCATTTTATATATACACTTTTTCAATTTTTAAAATTTATATTTTTATAATTTGTAATTAAATGTAATGAACTTTTAAACACTTTTGTAATATCCGCAGTCGTGATCGGTTCAAAAGATTGTAGGGGGGTGTTGAGACCACCAATCCTTCTCCCCTCTCACTCCTACGAACACACGAACATATATCGAATACATTTATTTATATCTATTCGCGGCTACACTGATATACCACTTCCGCCGCTCACTCGTTCATTTCCGTTACCGTTCGTTTATTACTCTGAAAATATACTTTGCTTAAATTATGTAACTCATGAAATAAACATTCGCTTCTTGGACGTAACTTCACTCAAATCTTTCATTTCTGTTACAACTCCGGTCCTCAACCTCTATAAAAATAGGAAAATAAAGAAACATCGAATTCGAAAACAGATCCCATATAGAAAATAAAAATTTTATCACATTAAAAATTATAAAAAATATTGGAAGAGAAAATTATTGATATAATATGAAAAGGAAAGGAATACTCACATCGTAAACTAAGCCGTGGGTAGTTTTTTTGTACCCGTGAATAAATATTGTTTACAATGTGCACCTCCATGCTTAGAATAAACCCCCTCAATTTACGAAGTTAGATATTTTGTAATAGTTATTTGTGATATAAGTGCGTAAAGTAGGTGATTTTGATACGAGTGAGATGCTAATCACATGGGTAGCAATCACTTTCGCACGAGGGTCATATACTATTTTTTGCAACGCCGTCCAAAAGAAATTTCAACAAGAAAAAAGTGTTTTAAAGATGTAAACAATACAAAAACGGAAAATTTTTCTTTAGTTTGCGTTTTTTTGTTCGTTTGTTTTAAAGTAGCTATGGATGAATAAAAACTTGATGGAATGCAGATTAAAGTTAATTTTCTCTCCTTTCCAACAATACTAACCCCAGGTTTTTAGCTTGAATAGCGACCGAGTAATTATTGATTGAAAGAGGCTTGATAATCATTGAATAAATTAAGAGAGGTTTGTTTCAAAGCTGGAATTCAGTTTTTCACTAAATCATAACGAGCAGAAATTACATAATGTTGGATATATCATAGCGCGCATGCGTAGCCAAGGTGATTTAATAATCTAAGCAAGTCCTAAGCTACGCATGCGTGAAATTTTACTTTTCGGCATATGGATAAAATCAGGTAAAATCTCCTACTTCACGCATAGTTGACAGGCGCGAAATTGTCTGTTTTTGGAGTAGGGGTTGCAAAAAAAATCTTATTAATTTCGTTCTCAAAGGAGGACCAAGGGTAGGGATCGTATATAATATGTTTTTCATATTTATCGTGATCTTTAGTACTCAAATCTCTTGTTCATATAGATCGCAATTTTAGTTCGATAGTTCCGAAAATTTGAGCAGATATTTGTATCGCAATAAAAATGAGTCTCGTAGATTTTGGTGGGGTTCGAGCCTAAGGTACTTCAAATAGGTCCAAATATGTTGTATTTTTGACAGTTCAACGGCCCTAAAATACGTAATTTTCAAGCAATAGCTACGAAATTCAGAAGAAATATTCACAAGGTATGATAATACATTCTAACATTCTGTAAATTTTGGTTTGGATCAGCTTAACGGTACTTCCCGTACAATCGTTTTCGTACTGATTTTGGGGGTTTAATGGGTCTAAAATGAGTATGTAATTGCAGAGCAATTTATTTCCGAAGTTTAAAACGGACATTGATTTTTCACTATTCGTATACACGCTATCAAATCTGGTGTCAGCAGTTTCAGTTAGCTTCGCGGTTCATGCCCCGAGGCAGTCGTTCATGTCATCCGATAAAGGTGGCCATTCCTGTCTAATAGTCACAAAATTAGGAACAAACATTAGTCATTATAGGTACTTCTAATACAAGGGCTGGAGCTATATTGATTTTGATTTTGACTGGTCTATTTTATCTCGAGTTTTTTATTACTATTATTATTAGTGTCAGATTTTGTTTACATTAGGAAGTTTAATAACTCTAAAATTCGCGATTTTCTATTAGTAGTTATAAAATTCAGAAAATATATTTACTATGATCAATTCCACCTTGTGATCAACTTTGGCGTGGATTGGCCAGAAGATACTTCTAACATCTCCAATTTTATTCCGATTTAATGCTGTAAACCGCGTCATTTGTTATTGAGATTTACGAAATTTGGTACCCACCATTATCAGTTCACTCGATCTACATTATTTGGTTACCAACGTTGGTTATAACTGGCTAATTTTTGAAAACCATAGGTACTTTTTCGAGAGCCGCTGTTGCCGGGCCAGAATTTTTATTTATTTTCTCAATGAGATAGTACCAACATGGTCATGATTGTCTACTAGCCTCAACAGCACCAGCTGAATTTTATTTCTTTAATGCTTCCGCGCATTTGAATATTTGTCAATTTTGCGTCTGAAGAACTTCCAACCATTCCAGGTCTTCGGATTCGATTTTCACCAATATTATAGGAGTGCTAATATATCAATAATTCCAATCCGAATGGTTGGTAACAACTCGTGGGTATTATACAAAAAGTACTGTGATTGTAACTGAATGTGTCGACTCATTTAAAGACTGTTGAAACGGTAATAAGTATCATATTACATAATCAAATAAATCGTTTTATAGATAGTCAACTACTTATGAAACAGTGAATGCGAGATTGTTTCAGGTATTAAACGATGTATAGGCACAGCACCCTACGACCCAAGATCGGTAGTGGTTAAATTAGTACAGAAAAAAATAAATAAAAGAAAAGGTACCGAGAACCCGATCCTTCGATATATTACGTGGAGAGAGATTTATAATAGAAATATTTAGGAAACACTTCTGGATCGTATTAACTATATTACGCTTCGAAAGAATAATCTTCAATCTTCAAGGATTTTGTAATTCTGAAGTTTTTGAAATTTCATATCGAATGTATTGCCTACCGGGCGGCTAAAAATAGTCACTGCATGATCTCTTGGCCACAACAAATTACTTTGAAAAATGGTCAAGTTTCAGTATTTTACCTACTAAAATTTATGAATTTCAGGTGTCGTTGCCCTGCTCACTCTCACGGAAATGCGCTTTCCTATGCAACAAAAAAGTTCACATCTCAAAACAATGTTCCAGAAAAAGAATATGCTTTTGAGGTGAAAAACAAAGACAAACTACGAGGTCCATTGTGTCCGTTGCTACTTGAGAAGTCTATTCAGTATTGATTTGCTTTTACTTTGAATTTCAGATGGCTTGCTCAACCATTCGTTATGGTTTGGGAGTTACCAAGGAAATTGGCATGGATATGGTTAACATGAAAGTGAATAAAGTTTGTGTCATGACTGATCCTTACCTACGTTCGATGAGCCCAGTTCAACAAACTCTTGATTCATTAACGCGAAATGGTGTTTCTTTTGAATTATACGATAGAGTCCGAGTTGAACCAACTGATAAAAGGTTAATGTTTTTCAATGAATGTGTTTGTGCTGTAATAAGTATACCTAAAAACATTTTAACACTAAAGTTCTTATGCCACTCACAGTTTAGAAGAGGCAACAAACTTTGTTAGATCGCTACAGTTTGATGCATTCATAGCAGTTGGCGGTGGTTCTGTAATGGATACAGCAAAAGCTGCAAACTTATATTCTTGCGATCCAGATGCTTCCTTACTCAAATATGTTAATGCCCCCATTGGAGAAGGCAAACCAGTTACCGTCCCTTTAAAGCCATTATATGCAAGTAATAGCTGGTTTCTATATGCTGGATTATCATGAAGTCATAAAAATTTTTTGTAATCTAAAGCATATATCATTTGGCAGTACCAACAACATCAGGAACTGGTAGTGAGACTACTGGTGTCAGTATTTTTGATTACGAGCCATTGCATGCAAAGACAGGCATTGCAAACCGAGCTTTGAGACCAACGATGGGGATTGTAGATCCATTACACACATTATCACTGCCGGAACGGGTCTGTGCTTACAGTGGGTAAGAAAATTTGTTGAGAATCTGAATCGCTAAGGGCCAAATACAAAAAGAATAATTACATATCCCAACGGTGACTTGAATAAGATAATATTTCTTATAATATCTATGTAAGAATGTTAAGTACTTATCTTAAACAGAACCAGGACACAGTGCATTTGCCAATCCCCTTGAAATTCATATCAAACAAGTCTATACACTATTTTAATTAAAAATGGTAATTATGATAATTGCATCTAGAGCGGGGATGTCAGATATATTGTAATTCTTACATAAGAAAATAAGTATTTTACATTGGAAAAACTCAAAATTACCATATATTCTTGCATCTCTGCTCTAAAGTAATTTGAGCCTATGCCTCATGAATGTTGGCTATACAACCTATCTACTGCACCACCATAGCACAATTGTTTTCAAACACAAATTAGTATATCTATTTCCCAAGAGATGATATTGAATTCAAACCTGTGTACACCGATGCATAAACACACATATGAATAGACATAAGCCCTTTGTAGATAAAGACGTAAAAAATACTTGAATACTGTACTTGGGTTAAACTGAAAAAATAAACTTTGATCTTATTGATTACATAAGCAATGTCCTAACATAGGAAGGTAACAGTATGAAATACCGATGATAAATAGTTTTGTTATTACTCAAGTATTGTTTTTGAATATGGTTTTAGTCACTGAAAACACCCGGTATATTGCTCACTCAGGGACTTGAATACTATTAACATTTTCAAGCTTCAGCAGAATTCCTTATATTATGTAAAGATTGACTTACAAAATATTTATTTTTACAAGACGTTGAATTTCTAGCAAAAAATCAGATCCGATGAAGTGGGAATTTAAAAAATAAAATAGCTTTTGAGAAAAGCTCATTTTTGAATTACCTCTGAGGGGCTCAAAATACAAAATGTATTTCTGTAAAATACACAAAATGACTTGTTTTTTCTGAAATCCTTTTGTTTTGCCAATACTTCAATACAAAACTCCTTTGTATGATAAATCAAATACTCAGTTTTAGTGACCATTTTTCTTCAGAGAATTACATAATGTGTGGACCACATTAGACCTTTACATTTGTTAGTAATGTTACAACATAAAAGTTGAAAAAACAACAACCATTCAATTTCATCATTTTTTGTCAGTTAGCTCATTTATCCAGATTCAATTATCTGTAATTAAGTAATTTCATAATTTTGTTTAAAAAATGTTTCATTATTATCTATCCGTCAGCTGATTTATTCAAAATCAATTATAATTTTACAATTTTTCAAAATGAATACCATTCATTGTAATCATATTTTACATTAGATGTGGGTTAGAAAATATAAAAAAAATTTTCATCTATATTGGCCTATTTCTTGAATAAAAATTGCCCCACTCATTGATAGATTCGATGTGTTTTGTCATGCATTGGAATCTTTCACTGCTATTCCATACACTGAACGATCTCCTCGACCTACTAATCCTATTCTGCGACCAGCGTACCAAGGTCGGAATCCAGTATCTGATGTGTGGGCAGTATTTGCATTGAAAGTGATTCGCAATTATTTTAAAAGGTATCAAAAATACATTTTGACCATATTCCTGAGTACTTTAAACTTTTAAAAAAGCTTTATTTCATAGGGCTGTGTATAACGCTGATGACATCGAAGCCAGATCCAATATGCATTTGGCATCAACGATGGCTGGCGTAGGCTTTGGAAATGCTGGCGTTCATTTATGTCATGGACTTTCATATCCACTTTCGGGGAATGTAAAAACTTACATTCCAAAAGATTACAGGTAAATGTTAGTTGTTTATATTGAAGGTTTTAAACTGATAAGTTTGTACAGATCATCTGTCCTTTATGTTAAAATGGACACAATCATTATTACCTCAATATTGTTGTTCCCAAAAAGAATTAAGTACTTCGATAATTTGTAGTAAAGATCACCCAATAATTCCACATGGCTTATCAGTTGTGATGTCAGCTCCGGCAGTGTTTGAATTTTGTGCTCCTATGTGTCCTGAAAGACACCTGGAGGCTGCAGAGTTATTGGGGGCTAATGTAACAAATGCGAAAAAAGAAGATGCAGGTAAGAATGTTTTTTTGGTGTTAGGGGAGGTGATTTTTCTTAATATTCCTTTTACACAGCGTTACATAGGTAGGAGGTGATGGATCAAACAAATTATTCAATTCAATACTTCATTATAATAAATGTAAAGAAAATTTTGATCCACTTGAGGAGAAGAATGTGGTAAAAGCTCCTTGTATGAAATTTGTCTCCCATTTTATCTTGTCACATTCAAACATTATATGTTGGAAATAACCCATCAAAAATAATTTATGATAACCTAAGATACATTTCTTTGTGAAATGTCAAAAATATGTTTTTTTGTGAGAAGATGAGGAAGAAATCAACGGATCGAGACGACTAAAAACATATGAAACGAACCTAAACTAAAAACGACATCGAACAGAGACTAGACACACACATTACGAACACATAAATAAAGACACAAGATTCACTAATCACGAACTTTTATTTCCACATTAAAAGTAGTGGAGTTGTTAACAACATGAATATCAAAAAGCGACTAGAGGCGTATGATTACATAATATCACAGTCAGGTACAAAACACTAAAAATCACAGATCACAAAAATATATCGACAGTGTTGCCACCACAAATGATACGTGAGAATAATAGTCACGAGTATAATTTAATTTGCTATAATTCTCACATTTTTCATTCAATAAATAGTAAAGCTGTGAAGGTTGTGTTATATCATAAGGAATGAAAAAATTGTTACCAAAATATAGTACCAAATGAGAATAGCTGTACCCTAAATATTTGCTTTTTTGTGGGTACTAATACCATGCCCACAAAATTTTCAGTGTGCAACCCAGATAGAAAAAAAAATTTTGGTTGGGAAAAGATGCTTTCTTGAAGAACAAGTTAAAATAAAACTAGGTAAGGCTAAAGTTATTCTGTAATCATCAGAAAGTAATGAAAGAAAGCATCATGGGCACTACCTAATAAAACACTTTTATGGATTTGTGCTGAAATCTCAGAGGGACTTGAGGGTATGCCCACTGAAAATACTACACTAACATTCGCCATTAATAATCTTTTAAATGGATTCAGATATCTATGAATTCCAGCTGACTAACAGTTTATGAACACTAAGTATGATCTTTTATTTTTGTCTATATATAATTGTATAAACTGAGCTTAAATCAGATGACAGTATAGTGTGGGTGAAAGAAACATAATAAGTATAATTAGGGGAATGGTAATTTTTATTATGAAAATTTTGGCATTTTACAATTGATTGAATGCACAAAGTTTTCATTTTGGTTAAAATTACTTTATTTCTCACTTGCTGTAGATCTTTCAAACATGAACGTTGTCAAAAATCACTATAAAAAGCAAAATTGAAAGAAACTTATTCCTCCAATTATGCTTATTTAGAAGATATATCTTGCCTTCACATTTTTATAAATATACTCTGACAACATGGTTATGTATAGTCAAAGTCTTTTACCATTGGTTATTCCAACCTTTTCAGGACTGTAAAGAATGAAATTTGGGCCTGCGGAGAGAAATTCACAGATTTCACACTTTGTAACAACGAGAGGAGGGCATTGAAAACGAATAAAAATTTAAAAAAATTAAGAGTTATTCATTTTTCATTTTCTTTCATTTTCGTATTTGTTCTATAAACAACGAAACAACGTTACCACCTCCACTTTATTTTTCATTGTCATTTTCTCCTTCCAATTTTTTTTACCACCTTTATCTAGCTTTTTTTATACAATTATTAAGTGGGGGATACTTTTTCACAACTTGACTCAAGAAGCATTTTCAATGCTAAAAATTAAATGATCCCTTAAAAAGTTTAAAATGGCGTCTATATTCAAATGAAATATCAAGGATTTATCTTTTGAAGGGATTTTACAATACTAGGGAAGCCTAGTGAGCGAAAAAAAGTTTTTAAGACTAACTCAGTAGATTTTCCATGAAAATCTATTTATTTTTCTTCATTTTTTTCTTGGAAATGTCGGGCCCCTAAAAATTCAATGCCCGGGGGAATTCTCCTTCACCCCTTTCATTTTCCTCTCGACTAGCCTGAACCCCTTTCATTTTGAATTCATCAATGAAACAAATTATGGAAACAAAATAAAAATATGTTGTATAAAACTATTATTTCAAATCTGGAATAGTAAATGTAAGAGTTTTTAATGAAGAAGTAGGACAGGCAGTATAAAAAAAAATGTTTTATGCTTTCTTTCTTCTTTTTCAAAAAAAAACTGATTGCCCACAAATATTTTAATTTAAAAAAACATGATTCAACTGTGTTTCAAATAAATTTGTATCACCCTGACCATTGATAGTGCTACGATATGTTATGCTTTTGTAAATAGTTTCATTTCAGATTCTTACACCTATATTCTAAAATGTTTTTCATACTCACGTTAGATTTGAGAACTCGTTTAACCAGGTTTATCCTATACCTACTCATACATAGGAATCACAAATGAAACATTATTCAAGTAGCGGATCTTTAATCAAGTATTGTTCAAAAATATGGGTGATAGGGTTACAACAACAGTCTGGGTTGGGAAGGTGTCTTGCAGTTTTTAAGCAAAATTTTAGACTCACAACCTTTCAAAGATTTTTAACGTAGAATAAATATGAATTGTCTACTGTACAGCTTGTAGTTAGAACTCCTTACGGAATTACAAAACTACTTAGAATAGGTGTATAAGTAATCAAATTTCACCTACAAACTCGAATGATTTATTTAGTCTAATTTCCACTCGTAACATTTAATGTTCATATATTTAGAATTATAATATTAAATTTTTTGATTCTGTAATTTAAAGTATCCACTCTAATAAATTTAATTATGATATTCAGGCTTATGCGTTTATAATAATAGGCCTATATACCTATATATAAATTTTATTTTTTCCTTAGGTAAAATACTCTCCGATACCATTCGAAAGTATATGCTGGACATGAAAATTGAAAATGGAATCGCTGCGTTAGGCTACACTAAAGCTGATATACCGAATCTCGTTCGCGGAACCTTGCCTCAAGTAAATACTTTCGTCATATTTTCAAAATTCCAATTTGAGTAATAATGCAGTCATGTGGGAAAGAAGAAAATTTGAAAAAATTCTTGATAGTACCAAAACAGTAGCCATTTCTCTGGCATCAATGATTTTTGTAACCAATTGTTTCATTTTCCATTGCTAATCTCAGTTTGTCAAAACTTGAATTCAGAAATAATTGAGTTAAGAAAAGCCAGTCCTCAAACGGATTACAAAGTAATCTATACCGAGTGCCTTTTTCATAGATAAATTTTCCATCATTTAGAGGCTCCCTCCTTTGTAATATTCTACATCTTCAGATTCTTCAAGTTTTTTTACAAATTTTCTCAGTATATGTGAATCATTTTTGAAAGCACTGATTTCTACTCTCAAGCACAATTCAATTGAATGTTTACGTCGTTTTAAGTCACTTACACTCTTTCAGTCAACTTTAATTCGACGTAAAGTCGCGTGAGAATCTCACATAACTTTACCTGTGCTAAGTTAACTAATGCTGCTGGGTCCAGTCGGTGATTAATGAAGAATTTAAATTTTTCAACGCAGTTGCTGTCTTTTTTTGAATATATACTTTCAAAGCCATTATAATAAGCCTATTTATAAGGCCTCAAATGCCAAATAAAGATGCTCTTTTTTAAAAATTTACATTTAATTCAGTTATTTAGAGTGGTTTTATTCGGATTTCTTCAAGATGACCGGTGCCAGCATACCCCGTGAAATTTAAATTCTTCATTTATCACAGTCTACAAAGGTTGCAATAATGTGTTCAGTGTTTGAAATAGAAAGTAGCCCTTCCTTGAAAACTTGTACAACATTTTTGAACAATTTCAATTCCTTCCTTAAATAAGCATGGTCCTTAAAAGTTCGGTGAGTTAATTTTTTTCCTTTTTATTTTTTACTAATAATCTTATTTTTCCTTTAGCATCGAATTACGAAGCTCGCTCCCAGAGAGCAAACGGAAGAGGACCTGAGTCAGTTATTTGAGAATTCGTTAACTGTGTATTGAAACGGAATACTTCATTTATTTCGTCATTATTTTATTTACACGTACCAGTATAGGTACTCGTATACATATGTTAGTTATTTTCAACTAACCTCAAAAAAATAAGGTCATCAGTTCGATCCGTAGTTTTGTTTTCAATGTTCCTTCCAGCATAATGTCTCAACCTGAACATTAATTTTGATGAACTTTTTTTTTGAATGTAAGACGGTGATCCCATGGTGGTTCCATTAATTTTTTGGGGGAATTTAAACTAAAAACTATCATCTAGTTTAAAAGTACCTAATATTGCCGCTTACGCTGGAAACAAAGAATCATTAAAAATATTTTTTTCATGAAAAAATCTAAAAAACAAAAGCTTTAAAAAGAGAAACACAATATTATTTTAAAATTTTTGGAATGAAACGAAAAATCATTATGATAAATTAATAATTTAATAAAAATGTAACTGACCAAAAAAAAAAAAAAAAAAAAAACAAAAAAACAAAAACAAAAAAACGAGAAAAATAATCCGTCTATATTTTTCCAGCAAGATCTACGTCTAGGGCCTGGAATTATCGAAGTCAACGCTACTTTCAAAGTTTTGTTATAAGACTAGACGGAATCGAGGTATAAAGCCTAAATGGTAAAGGTAAAAAGCACCGATTTCAATAATTCCAGGCTCTTGACGTCGATCTTGCCGTTAAAATTTTAGAACTATTTTTCTCTTTTAAGGATTTTTTTTTAAATTTTATTTTGTTTTCAAGTCGTTTCAATTTTTTGACATATATTTGTATTAGTAATGGTACCTCGATATATATTGTTTTTCCAAATTAAACTATATCAATATTTTGCAAGAATTATTTATTACAAGAAAAAATGAAGGAAAGAGAAAATAATAGTTACAAACAATATTTTTGTAAGTTTAATCGTAGCACTTGAAGAAAATTTAATAAAAATCTATGGTCATATAATTAAGAAGAGATTGGCCAACAGGTCCGGCGCTAGTCCAAGCTCGATTAATGAAAACTGCTCCGAATATTTTGTGTTTTTTAATAATAGGCTGCTCGATTTTTAAAAAAGAGGAAGTAGTGTTCTAAATTTAATTTTCCGCGTTAGAAACGCCAAAAAAATGAAAAAAAAAAAGTCATTTTAACATTTTTCAGTCAAAATTTGGTAACATTGAACACAACACGATTTCATTACCAACTTTAAAGGCGGTTTTTCAAAGTTCTTTTCTAGCTTAAGCCTTTAGCTAATATTTACAAAATAAATTTTCAAACAAATTATTTTGATATTCGTTTTCTCTCTTGAGATATAATAATATTTCAAACTTATTTCTCAAATTGGTGACGTGAACATTGAATTTATTTATAACTGTGTATTTATCATGTTACTGATAGGATGTCGATTAAGGTTTCTCTTTTTATCGAGAGATGTTCAGGTTAACAGTGTAAAATAATCCTCACAATCGAATACCTGCAGACAATAGGTGAATGTAAGAAATAATGTTGAGAATTGTAAAGAATAGTGCCAACCTTAATTTGACGAGATGATTCCAGAGAAATTACTCCGATTTTCTGATAGAAAATGACGGCTAAGAATGCTGAACAGATTTAGGATTAAAGACTTTGAATGCTGTCTCGTACGATGGTCAGTGGAATGCAAATGGCGAGGTAAGACTTCCTTAGTTTGTTATTAGTTTTTCACATTTCCTTGATTAGTTTTAATTTATAGGTCATTACCGCCATTTCTCCAGCTTGTGAACATCTAACTGCATCTGTCCAGCAAGCCAAGAAAACTGATTATGAATGAGGCATCAAATCAGCAACAGTTGCTTGGCAAAAATGGGTTGAGATCCCAGCTTCTAAGCGTGGAGAAATAGTCAGACAAATTGACAATGCACTTAGAAGTAAATTAAGACATCTAAGGAAAGCTTGTTTCTCTAGAAATGGGTAAGTGAAATTGTTACAGTCAACAATGCGTAGTTGATGGCTATCCTCACTGCCGGGAATTCCATAGCTAATGTAATTTTGTGAAAATGTGTAATTCATGACATTTTTATTACTCTGAAAACAAAACAAGTTTTGACTTTGGTACAGATTGGTTAAATGGTACTTTAATTTTGGACCAATATCTAAGAAATTTGAAACGAATATTTACTATAAGTGGTCTATTGTAACATGCTATAAATTTTAGTACGGATCAGCAGGATGGTAGTTCCATAAAGTCCATTTTTGTTTCGATTTTAAAAAGGATAATGCTTTTAAACTGTTTAATTTTAGGTCAATATCTACAAAATTTAATACAATCATCAATTATGATCTAAGTATTAACTTTTTCCTCTATTTCAATTCCTAATATTTGAAAATCTATTTTTTCTAACGGACCTCATGCCAAATTTGAGTTTTTTTTAACGATGTTTTTAATTTTTAAATTTTAAATTTAGTACCAAGACAACTTATATTATAATCAACTCCGTTTTATGTTAAATATTAAAATATTATTCTCATTTCTAATATATTAAATATATGGTAAGCTGTTTTCTGAATTTCATTTCAAGAAATTAAAAATTTTCATTTGAAAAAATTTCTTGAAAGAATTTTTGTAATGAATAAAACTAAGGATTATGAAAAATATACCTGAATTCAAGATTTTTTTCCATATATAATTACCTAAAATTATGTATAATTTAAAAAAATGATTTTTCCTCCACGTTAAGTACTTGCAGAAGGGAATTGTGAAGTTCAGAAATATATATAGATATTTGCGATTACTCAGTGGGATTGTCGCGTATGTTTAAAGGAAAAATATTACCTTTTTAGAGACACCAGCACGTATTATTAGAAAATTTGAATCCTTTAGGAGTTGTAGGCATTATTAGTGCTTTTAATTTTCCTGTAGCAGTTTTTGGTTGGAACAGTGCTGTAGCAATGGTATTTTTAGTATATTCTTGCTATTTTATTGCTGTTTTAAATTTTTTAAATTTTTTCCCCCCGCTGCCTATGACAGGTTTGTGGAAACTCTTTACTTTGGAAAGGAGCTCCATCTATTTCGTTAACTTCAGTTGCCACTTCAAAAATCATTGCTGAAGTATTAGAAGCCAATAAATTGTATTCCTGGAGTAGTATGCACTCTTTGCACATATTGGAGAATCAATCACCAATGACATAAGAATTTCATTAGTTCACTGGTAGTTGTAAAATTAAAAAGCAGGTTTGAAAAAATCTGAAAAAAGTTTGAAGGAATTGCCAAGGAATTTCACAAAAAATGAAAGTTTTTGAAACCCTTTATATCTGCAAGAACAAATCGAGTCAGATGTAAATAACTGAAGATTTTTCATTAACCAGCATTGTCAGATGTTTACCTAAAAGAAATGTTTATAATAAGATATTACCTAATAAAAGGTTTAAATGAACAGTAAAAATATAAGAAACTGAGAAAGTGGAATATTAAAAGCAAGGCTGCACCTTAAAATCTTTGTAAACTCTAAAATAGTTTCCTTCAATCCGATGCAAAAATATGAAAGTAAAAGTGCTCATTCCAGGCCTTCAATTGTACCTAAGTATTTATAAATTCTAATTCTGTGTTCCTAAAAACATGAGTTCAATATAATTTTGTAGGTTGGAATAAAAATTGAAGAACGATTTGTAAAGTCAATAATCGAACTTGGTGGAAATAATGCTATAGTAGTAGCTGAGGATGCTGGTCTAAAAGTTGCAGCTCAGTTCGTAGTATTTTCTTGTTGTGGAACTGCTGGTCAACGATGTACAACCACAAGGCGATTAATTTTACATTCAAAAGTAAAACTTGATTTGTTAATCTAAAAGATAGTAAAAACAGGCACTCATTCAATTCTTTGTTGATTTTTTAATGAATATGATACAGTTTTAGGTCTTATAATCCAAGCATATGATGATGTCGTGAAACGACTTGGTGATCCACTTGATGAAAATACTGTGTATGGACTTCTACATAGTCAAGTGGCTGTATGTTGATAAATACAAAGCTTCTATTGCTGAAGCTGTTGAAGCTGGTGGTAAAATTGAATTTGGAGGAAAAGTAAAAAAAAAAAAAATAAAGATTATTCTCAACTGTAATATCAAATTGACCAGAAATATTAATGTCACGAAATAAATGTATTAGGTGATCAATCGATACGGATTTTTTGTTGAGCCAGCTATAATAACTGGATTAATACCATCAAGTAGCGTTGTCTTGAGAGAAACTTTTACCTCTATAGTTTATGAATTTAAATACGACTCATTGGAAGAAGCAATTCTCATAAATAATCACGTTCGGTAAGGTCTTTCGTCGTCAGTTTTCACAAATGATATTTCAAGACTTTTTGAAGTACTATATGTTTCATAACTACATATGTTCTCACTTTCATCTTTATAATTTTCAAATTAAAATGACCATTACTCAATTGTATAACAGTGGATTGGTCTAAAAGGATAGGATTGTGCAATTGTAAATGTGAATATTCCCACCAGTGGTGCTGAAATTGGTAGTGCATTTAGCGGAGAAAAATATACTAAAGGTGGGCGAAAATCAGGTTCTGATTTATGGAAGCAGTAGTACACGCGGAGATCTACAATTACCATCAATAATGGTAAAATGCTAACCCTAGCTCTAGGCATCAGCTTTCAATAACATTTTAATTGTTTACTATAATAAATTATGATTTTTTGTGAGTTTTATTCATTGAAGTATGATAAGTACCATCCGACCAATATATACCAAAATCAATAGGTGTTATCCTTGTGTTAGTATGTACTAATGTGTGCACCAAATTACATATTATTGGACAAAAAGAGTATGTACTGGAACACACGGTGAAAGTGAAACCTGTTACGCTGAAATTTGTATTTTGAAAAATGAATGTTTTGTTGGGGTGATTTTTTGTTTTTTGTTTTGTATAAACATTAAAATGCAGAAAAAGTCTTAAAAATTTTAAAAATTATTTTCACCAATTGGTGAAAACTTCAACCTCAAAATTAAATCACGCAACCTTCATTCCTCTGATACGAAAGCAATGAATAAAAATGTTTAAAGAATGTGAAGAGGGAAATGAATCAAATAGAGTTGAACGAGCCTAGATTTTGTAAGGAGGGTCAACGGTAATGTTTTTTATATAATACATGATCAGAAAGGCAATGTTTACGCAAGTATTTTTCGAGTAAAAAGTAGTTCATATAATTGATGAATATAATCTCAATATAAAGTGAACGCACTTCCGTAAAAACGTGAAGCATCTTTTTACATGGAAGAATGTTCAGTTTACACCAAGGTAGAGGTTACAATTTCTAAATGAAACGTTAAATCTGCCAAATTGAGGAGATTGATATTTTATTTTGTTTTTTATAATTTATAAGAAAGACTCTTCATTAAGATAGAAATTTAACATTTCGTTGCTTTCTGATCATTATTTATGTAAAATAAGCATGCTTATTTTAATATAGCTTCGGCTCATCATTTCGTACACCAAAACACTTTGTAATTTCTTGCTTCGATTTTATTCTTATCTTTCGTTTACCTGCATTGAGTGCAACTGTCTTATCAAAATACGAGGACCTTGTTACAGTTTGTACTTGTAGACAGATAATTTTACTTCTTGTTAGATATTCGATGCATTTACACTCGTTCATGTTTCAGTCGTATTTTATTCTCCTTCGGAGATAGACAGACGTATTTATTGAATTTGAGTTGTGTTTATTTTATTCCGAATTAATGTCATTAAATTTCCAATTTCATCTTTCTTATAACCATTACTCATTAATAAATTTAAATTGAAGTTTTTTGTGCATCATAATTATTCTTTTTGATGCAAATTGGCATTCATAATTGATAGTTTGGAAAACACACTTACATTTATATAAAATATCTTCCTCAACAAGATTCAAAAATAAGTTTACATGATTCTGGAATAGCTCACTTGCTGTGTTTGTTTCGCAAACGCCGTCACATGTAATCACTCACTTTTGAATCTTGGTATGTAATATACTATTCATTTTACATGCTTCGTTGCATAACCAGTTTTGTTTGTTTCATTTTACAGGCTTCGTTGCATGACTATTTTTAGTTTACTACCTATTGCAAGGAAGTTTCACTTCAAAATTTGGACCTCATCCTGTTTGTGAAAATTCGCATTTTTTAAGCAATTTAATACTCCATTACAGCTAAAAGTAATGTGGTATATACGCTTGATCAGTGCCCCAATTTCACTTTTGGAGTCCCTTTACTTATCAAAATTAGAAAAAGCTAAATAACCACCATTATACCTATATATTTAATAAGGTCTTGAAAATGTGACCAAACGTTCAAAACAACTCAATTCCAAGTCCTTTACAATGTAAATTCCATCATCCTTTCAACTAACAAAACTGAAATGTATTACAAGTCGCATGAAAAGTGGGTCGTCGAACGTAGTAGCTACTACTTTTTATTTTCACAAAATTAAAACTTTTTCACTCATTTTTCGAGGGAAAGTGATTTCATTTCTTCTTTATAACTTCACCATTATCACTCATTCCAAACACTGCGATCTAACAATAAGGGGAATAAGCAAAAAAGGTTATCAAAAGGTACGAAAAAAAGAGGACGTAGATACCGGATACTAGGTAGCGAACAAAAAAAAAATAAAAAAACAGCCGAAATATCTACCTTTGGTATTTGTCCTTAACATTAATAAACTTAATGTTTGAACCGAAAACATAAAATAATAATAATAACACCTAATAAAAATATAATAAAAAGAAATTGAGAGTAGGAAAAATAAAAAACAATATCGGCTCAAGAAATAAAAAATTCTAACGTTCTTATTAGATGTTATTTTGTCGCAAACTAATACTTTCTTTTATGTTTTTAATTTTCCCTCTGCTTTCACAGGGCGAGCTGTCTATCGTTAACGAAACGTAAAACAGGAACAAAGGAGAAAACTTTTTATTGGAATTTCACAAAAGTTTAGCATTCTCCACTACGTCTCTCCTGCTACGTTTCTTTTATCGACAAAGATGAAACAATGTCGACAAAGTCTGGGGTGAATTATAACAAAAATATTCTCGCAGATACTCTTTTTTACCAAGCAACGGTTCGAGTTTCATATCGAAATAAAATTAAAAGCGTGAAACGGCAAAAAGAAGAAAACAATTATTTTTTTTCTCGACCTAACTCCTTGTCGACGTCAACAAGTGAAATTCAAGATGAATTGTGAAATATTAAATCGTAAATATTTTGCTTTTCTTGACACCATCTAAGTATTTATATTTATAAATATTTTATTACATTTTTTGGCGTTATAGGGCAAAGAAAGAAAAAAAAAAAAACTCATTTTATTACGGCTGGGTTTCATATTCCCATTACACGTGGCTTCAAATAATTCATTCAAATAATTCAGCTGCATTATTTGAAAACATGGTATCACCTTCAGTTTTAAATGAATTTTTGTTTTAAATTGTGATGCATATAATGAGAGGAAAGAAAAACAACATTCTACAAACTTGGCCTTTGATCATTTTTAGTGATTCATGGAGGGACTACTATTTGAGGGATGGATCTTGGAATTGGTGCATCACCTGTATAGGTAGCATGGAAAGAAGAAAAATAATACGAGAATCGTGCGAACAAATTAAATTGAAACAATGACTGGCACCACTGCCACTGAAGGGGAGTGTACACATTGTCACTTGTCGTCACCGCAATAATTCGATTTCATTGAAAACACCGAGTCAAAAACTACTAAGTGCCATAAATTGTAAAACAATTCTGTTTGCTATTATTTTTAGGTAAAACTCTGTAACATCATCGCATTTAATCTAATTTCTCTAAATTCTTTCAATATTTAGTGGAAAATAACGAGAGTTATTTTTGTTGTTGTAGTTTTAAAAAAAATTACACCGGGTATTCACTTATGTGTTCAACGAATGGTGGGAAAATAGGTGTATTTTGTAACAGAAAAAAGTAGGTTATCGATTCAATCCGTAAGATTTATGTATATATGTATATTCTTTTTTTATATGTTTGTTTTAGCATAATTTCTCAACCTGACCACCGATTTTGATGAACATTTTTTTGAATGATAGAGGATGATCCCACATTAAATTTTTTTTTTGGAATTGATGAAGTAATTTATGAGTTATCTTTTAAAAAAAAATGTTAGTTTTAAAGTAATATTTCTTCTAATGCTATAAACAAAAAATCATTAAAAAAAATTTTTTATGAAAAAATCTAACCAACTTCAAAAATCAAAAAACGAATGAAAACGCTCTAAAGCGAAAAAAAAATCTTTTAAAATATCTCCAGCAAAATGTACTGGAATAAATATGAAACAAAAATGTATTATGGTAAATAAATAATTTTTTTTCAAAAACTAGAACCGATTACAAAAAAAAAAAAAAAAATAATCCTTTTAAAATTTTTTCTTGCTCGATGTAGCTGTAGGGATTGGAATTATTGAAGTCGGCTCTAATAAAAAGGTTTTGTCATAAAATTTGACGGCATTGCTGTATATCAAACCTACATGGAAAGGAAAAGAGCTCCGACTTCAATAATTTCAGTTCCTACACCTACATCTTGTTGGAGAAATTTTAAAACGATTATTTTACTCTTCTTAAGATAATTTTGAAATTTTTTTTTTAAGTTTGTTCTATGTTTTGAAAAAAATTATTAATTTACCATAATGCTTTTTCGTTTCATTTCAATTCCAGTAGATTTTATTGGAGAAAGTTTAAAAGAATTATTTTTTTCTTTTTGGAGTATTTTTATTCGTTTTTTGTTTTTTGAAGTTAGTAACATTTTTTGAAGAAACAAATTTTTTTCCCAATAAAAAAACATTTATCTAATGCCCTGATAGAATTATCGCTTACGGAAAACACTTAGATTTTAAATTGAAATTTGTTTCGTGCCTCTACCATCAAATTGTCACCATTAGGTCTCATTCAGAGATGAAAGTTCATCACAGCAAAAAACCCAATCCAATTCACTTTAACTCCTGCTACACACTGAAAACATAGAAAAATGTATTTTTAACCGATTTCAAAAAAAGGAAGAGGTTATCAATTCGACCAGTTTTTTTTTTAGGTTTGTTCCAGCGAAACTTCTCAACTTGGGCATTGATTTCGATGAACTTTTTTTAAATGATAGAGGATGATCCCATGTTGCCGTGTTAACGAAAAAAAACTTATCTGACATTCTTACACAAATTGACTATTTGGTAGGTATCAAATTAAAGAGGAGGTATTTTTACACTTAAATATGACGAAAAAACACCTAATTTCCAATAAAAAATACAAAATTTTATCAAATAAAGGTTTTTCCAATAACCTTATTTTGTTATTTTCCTACACTTTATTGAGCAAATACACCTCAAATCAACAAACAACTAACCTTTCAGGTTAAAACTACCGAACTCCTTATGTACAATTTCCAATTGAAAATAATCAAATTAATAAAATACAGTTTGGCCAACCTTCTTGTGAAAATTCTGCGAAATTGAAACTAAAAAAATACTTTATTTGAAACAGATCCGATCAGAACTGTAGTTCTATCAATAGGTCAAAGTTTTTTGGCTCTCCTGAAAAATGACTCACATTGCAGATAGGTAAGTATTTTTTCGTTAACACGGCACGACAGCATTGTGGTGACATTTAATTTTTTTAGAATTGATGAGGTAGTATTGTAATTATCTTTATTAATTTAATAAAAAAAATCGAATTCTTCTAGCCTCCCACCACGATATGTCAAGGACGAAGACATGTTTAATAAAATGCGACATTACGTTGTTGTACTGAATACATCTATAAACATCTGGTGAAATTAGATAATATTATTATAGTGCACGTTGAAGGGCCTAATGACTCATTATTAATGCCGGATGAGAGTGATTTAAACTTTATAATTTTGATTCTTCGGGAATCACAGATCTGTTAACACTATTCATAAAATATAAACTTCCAAGTCAAATGATTTTCGTCTAACAGAATTTAAATTCTAGTCTCGTTTTCACAACCATTTACAGAAAATAATTTGAAAAATAATTATTCAGAGGGCGTGTAAATACAAAAAAAAAAATGAAAAGTCAAAGTCAAAAAATAAAAAACCTGAAAACAAAAAACATTACTGCTCATCAATACTAATTTCCAGCAACTAAAGAAAAAAAGGGCTGAGCACGAGAACAAAAAATATGTTCGGTAGGTATAATTATGCGTACCTATACATAAATGTAGGTACTTTAATAAATACACTTTCCCTTTTCATGTAGGTTTTCGAAGAAAATCTACATATTAAAATTGATCTGGTATTGAGACCCAGGAAGTGGGAATAAGCACTTTTTTTTTCATGACCCCATGAAAATTTTGGCTGTTTGCTGAAATTCATATATATATATATATATATATATTATATAAAATAATTACACACACACGCACACACACACGCACACACACGCAAATATATATATATGTGTATGTATATATATATATATATATATGTTATGGAATACCTTGTTGGGAAAAGATATTCTCACCAGAAGGTAATCAACAGATTTTGTGTGTTCAACGACTTCATAATATGTAAACATACGGGTAAACCAAAACCTAGGCAAACACTGGCAATTTTAGAACTGGTTTGGACAGTTTATATATGGGCTCATTTACACACACATCAACACACATACATAGTGACTATGTATGTTTGTGTGAACAGCCTGGTGGTCATTTTTTGTATTGATAAGAAATGATGTGCTGGTTCGTGTATGGAATTGTGACATCATCATATTGTTGAGACTGGTCACAATTCAGTACTCGTACATAACTTGCAGATGTGTGCAAGTAATTACAATCGAATGTAATTTGTACAATTGGTTTAACGTCTTAGAGACAAATATTTGCCAGCCTTGTGGAGGTGACTGTCACTGTGGGTCCAAGCCCCTTAACCTCATACGATATGAGTCCCCACATATTATATATATGTAATATGATATAGGTCACAATTTTCATCTAATAGTCATGAAATTTGCTAACTTATTATTCTGCCAGATATGAACTTACGATATTTTGATTTTGATTTTTTTTTTTTTTTTTTTTTTGTAAAATTCATTCATTTATTCATTTATTTACCGGGTTTTTTTCTTTTTGTTTGTTTAAGAAAACCCACATTTTCTAACATAACTTGCTGCGATAGAGGTTTTTTTCTCTACTTTTCATAGTAAGTACCTCAGTTCGTTTTTTTCCTCCTAAGCAGACAATTTGGAAACAATCTTCACAATCTGCTGGCGCATTCAGTTCAATTTCTACTAGTTACCAATGTTTAAGCTCCTTTGTACTTGAATCATTTTCCATGTAACGCAACCTTAGACCTTTCAAAATGCTGTAAAAAAGACTGCAGTAATTTCGCGTAATAACGTTCGGAAATGATTAACCGCTCTGTAAACTATTTTTTTTCTGTTGTTAGTGGGAAATTTAAAAAGCATTCGTCAAGTTTTCAGAAATCAGTGGCGTAAGAGTAGAAAAGCTTGCGAGTACACGTTTTCTTCTATTCTGTGAAAAATACGTAGTTTATAAGGTTTCGTTTTCTCACTTTTTTACTTTTCAGAGTATTTTCATAGTCGTCGACAACGATCATACGGGAAAGTGTAACTTGTTCTACATGAGTGTACTGGCAAAAAGATACGACGATGACGACAATTTGGTAATCAACCTTGGTATGCAATAAGATGTTCACCGATGTACAAAAAGTTATACAACGTACTGTTTGTTTGAAAGGGTATTCTTTTTAAAACAAATACTTGAGTTCCTATGCCTATACAAATGAAGGATTATGTTTAACCAGAAAATATCTGAACAATACTAAAACGGTAAATTGTCCATTAATTTAAGTTTTTTATTTCGTCTATTTTTAAACTGCTAAAGACGACAGAAATCATTATATGGATAGTAGAATTATGCAAATCTTTTTTTTCAATGATACCAACCTCAGCTCTCTAATTTAAAAAGTGACTGATGAATCACTGAGTGAAAGAGGAGAGGTTTTTGGATTCCAAATATGGCAAATTTTCCTTTAATTTTCCTTTTTTTCATTCATTTATTTTTAAACTGCTAATAATAATAGAAAAATTATATAGGTAGTAGATTTATGCAGGCTCGTAACAGGCGGGGGTAATGCCTCCTGTCGTTGTCCTTTCCCCTCCTAAGCGAAAAATTAATTTTTTTCTCGCTTTCATTCTTTCTTATTGGCTGGGAATAATTTTAGAAAATTTGCCGAAAAAATGACTTTAAATGAAAATAATTCATAGAAACATGAATTTTGGTATACCCTTCAGCTTTACCATTTTTGACAATCACATGTAAGTCCCAATGCGAGGGATGTGAGCACCTCAAAAGTCGAAAAGCTGTATTTTGTCGTTAGTGCTAACTAATATTTTAAGTTCCAAAAATACCTGTCAAACCAGTTTCCAAATAAAGTTTCAATGCTAAGGAATAAGTAGCCTAAATACTAAATAAGTAAATAGGTTTACTCATCAACTGATACTTATATCATTTAGTATTAGATACTCGGGCCTTTTTTCATCTGTTTTCAGTCTGTTCGTCCTATGAATTTAAAACTATGTAAATACGATCGAGTGAAACTCATATCCATTTTACAGCTTTAAGCGAACATTGTTGGTACGATTTATGTATTTACCTGGGTATCCAGTACTAAATGATCGAAGTATATTTAACACAGTAAATACACGCAAAATAATGTATTTATCTATGCTAATACAGTATAGGTTTGAGTTCTGTTTAGCAATAATTTTATTCACAGAATATAGACAATGAAGTGAAATTCTCCCCCTTACTGCATTTCAACACCACTACCGTAACTGATATAAACTACGAGTTCATACTACTGTGGGAAGATGGTGCTGAAATGCGATAAAGGAAGAATTTTCCTGTATAATAATATTTATATACTACATATCTTTTCAATTTTTTTGTTCGAGCTCAAAAATATTTGCCCCTTCCATTATGACGTTTGCCCCTCCTAATATCAAGGTCTAATTACCAGCCTGGATTTACGCAAATATTCTCCTCTTTCCAAATGGTACCAATCTCAGCTCTCCTTGGCTAAAAGAAAACTATTTAATTTTAACAATTTCATGAATAAGTGTGTGAAATTTTTCAAGTGATGTAAAAAGGGCATTACTATTCTTATTAATTAACATCGAGAGGTAGAACCAACATAGTGGCTGAATAATTACTTACGACCCCTCCCCATGGATACAGAATAATCAATCTTATATCAACTGGAACATACCTACTATGCGAGTGTTTTCATATCTTTAAATGATGCAAGAAATTGTTATTATTGCACCAGCTAAAAAAAATTTATATAGTATAAGCAATTGATGATTGAAAACATAATTAAGATGCAATTGATGGAACATATGAACATTGATTTTTTTAATTGCATTTTGATCTTGTGATTCATGCATTGTTCTGTTGATGTGAAGTTTTAAAGACAGACATTTTTCGATTTCATTTCGTATATTGAGGTGAATTTTTGTAATAATGCTGAAACAGCGGCTAAATAAAACCAAACAAGAAGAAAACCCAAAAAACCAATGAGTTCTCAGCAAGCATCTACTCAGAATCAGGATGAGTTGCCTCATGAATCTCAAAATTAGAGAAAAAAATGAGAGCGATTTCAAGTGAGAAATATATAATAGGTAACTTTCAAAATGATATTCCTTTATAACTTAAGGGATTTGAACTAATGAATTGTCTCAAAATTGTTATATATTTATGAACTTATAAAAATTCTATCTGTAGGAAATTTTTCCGATAATTTTACTTGTGTTTTTTGTCAAATGTTTTATTTCATTTTGTATCACCTCGTCCATTTTGAATTATGAGTATGATCATTTTTTGAAGAATTGGTATGTTAAATATATTTTCGAATATAACTTGTATTTTGTTTTTCTAGTAATTATTTATAGTAATTAATGTCCGGCTAAGGCAATCATATTGAGGGAAAAAAATGGTGGAAATATAATGGGCTGATTTTCTAGGAGGAAATTATAGAAAAATGGGAAGAACTTAGAATGATCTGGGATAAATTTTCGATCTTTTTATAGACTTTCTTAAAATGTAATACTATACGAGTTTGGCAAGAACAAATCCTGGGTATTTACCTTCCAGTTTTTTCTCCCCCACAGTGAACTTCGGAATTTCTCACTGTGGGATATTATTAATTTGGTATTCAAATTTCTGATTGTTTTTATTTCAACATTATTATTTCGACATCATCATCATTTCATCATCAGTAAAACATTTATTTCCTCAACGTTTTCATCTTCAGATATCATGCGTATGGTATCTTATTACGTACTTTGAGAATCACTTCAGGTAAGTGATTGGTTGAAAACTTATGAAGGTCAATAAAAACCAAGTTTTATGTGACAGTTAAAAACCAGACGACACCAAAATTGAAAATTGGCAAATAAAAACACGAACACAAGCGAGAAGAAAATTAAGCATGATTAAATGACGCATTATCATTTCAGCGAGCTTTTCATCGGCAAGATAACAAATTTTGTTTTTTCGTTTTTTTGTTTTTTTGTTTTTTCCAAAAATCAAGAGCGCTCGAGGAAGAGATGAGGAAACGACGGTACGATGGTGGTGTGGCGAAGCTGGGCGCATAGCGAAGGCAAACCGAAGAGCAAGGGCACGAACTTGAAGGATGTGGAGTCGAGGAGGACGAACGAACGAACAAACGAACGAACGAACGAACGAACGAACGAACGAACGAACAAACGAACGAACAAACGAACAAACGAACGAACGATAAAGGGACGGGTACGCTCCATCGCTTATTTATACCAAGTCTACGTGATAAACGACGTTGATAAACTTTAAGGTCGGATGCGGTTTTTGAGGCCCACACCAACGGCGGTCGTTAAAATTAAGGGATTATGACGGCGGCTTATTGAGTCGGCGGGTGGGGCAACCGATGCGACGGAACACGCGGTATGAGCTGAGAAGAGAAGAAGGGAAGTCGTGGGTGACCGTAGGAGGGGAAAGGGGGAACGCTACACTTTGACATCGTGCGAAGGTAATACATAAAACAGCCAGGAAGAAGAGGTTTTAATTAAACATCGAGACGTTTTCGTAAACGAAAACAAAAAAAAAAAAAAACGTAAAGAAGTGATATTGAGACGTACTCGTGGAGAGCGGGCAAGGATGCGTTGCGAATAAATGGTAATTATTCATTTTGTTCTGTCTTTTGTTGTTGTTGTCGTTGTAGTTTTTTGTTCTTCTTCTCGCAGTCCATTTTTCGTACCCATTTAACCCTTATTTCGCAAGTCGAAAGGACCCGCTGCGACGATGGGAAAGGACGATATTCAACAGGCGGAAACAGAATTGATGACGCAGATTCGGGGTCGGGCAAGGAAAAAGGTTTGTTTACCAAGAAGCCAGACGGCGACGACCGAAATACACAATACTTTCCCAAACCTTCGTCGCAGACTATAAAGTGATTGTCGGACATAAAGCTACTGCCTGCCCGCAACAAAGTGAACCTGAGTAAGGTGAAAATCAAAATTGCATGGCCGTAAAAACATAAAATACAACTTTCACTCGTATGACAAATTGAACCGAAACGATAAATCCGATCCATATTAGGGTGACACATACTGATTATGTAAGCGTTCACAACGAAAACAAGAATAATAATTCGGTGCATGTCTGATAGACGTTTGTTCTTTATTGGTTCAGCAGTTTCGGACGAAACGGGAAAATAAACAATTTTGCGTTCACAGTTTAGAAAAAACTAAGACAGAAATGGGGCTGAAATTTTCATAAAAGGAAGTCCTTATCCTATTTTGTATACGACCAGATCTGACAGGAGTTTGTTGTCCACTGGTTCCGTGGCTTCCGAGAAAAGTGTCGAATAAAAATTAAAAATTGCAGGAATAAAGCGAGTCATCTGTGTTGCTTGAAGTATCATTTTCGTATTTACGGCGCAAGGAATTACGAGAGTTTTTTTGCATTGCATTAATTTAGGTTTTAGGTTTTTTGTTTGTTTTTTTTTAATTATAAATGAAAATTGTC
Organism: Ericerus pela; assembly: GCA_011428145.1. Lineage (NCBI taxonomy): Eukaryota > Metazoa > Arthropoda > Insecta > Hemiptera > Coccidae > Ericerus > Ericerus pela. Next base: position 828,744 of record WOFM01000458.1, read on the forward strand.
ATAAATAGCGTCTTTTAGGGAAGTATTGCTCGGCTAGAGTTTCTTTTGCATCAAGAATAAACTACTGTCAATCATTCTGTATTTTCTTGTTGAAAAGGAGGATTGCGGCCTCAGCATATTCAACATAATTTTAATTTTCTTTCTCTACGTCGAATACGATATATTTTCTTAATTCAGCCGAGCTGAAAACTTTTTAGGTTGTTGTTTTTTTCGTATACTTTTATTATTTAACTCTGTTTGGGAACAGAATTTAGACGTTATTTTTGGTTCCCATATGGATATACGGATAGACCCGTGAATAGTTACCGATTTTGCGGTGATTAAACCCTTTTTACTTCCAAACTTTTCAAACTTTTCACCCCGGTCTCAAAAACCAAAATTTTACTCAATTTTTAACAAAATTTTAAAAATTTTCCTCTATACAATGGAATCCAAAAAGATTCTCATATTCTGGAATAAAATTTAAAAAATATAAAGTTAAACTTAGAAAAGAGAAATTATCATCTTCGTGAGGAACATCCGTTGAATTTGAGGTACTTTGGGTTGGATCAAGTTGCAGTCTGAATTTTTTATGAATGGTTTAAAATATTTAACAAAGAAATTCGATGTTTCTTTGGTCTTGTCTGGTACCGATTGGCCTCAAAGTCCGCTAATTATTTTTCATATTTTTCAAATCATTAAATTTTTGATCTTGTCTCACTCTACAAAAACGAATGCTGAACAAAATAGAAATAAAATTCCTCCGTGAAGATTCTATCTGGTTGCGTTCATCTTTTTTCAATATATTTTGGTTTATAATCTTCCTTTTCGAAAGAAAATTATGAAATTCGATCCCTCAACCAGAATGATCTAAACAAATCACTGCTTTGTTCTTTTGTAACTTGAAACACATACCTACTTGATATTTTGATGGCTACAGTAGAATCCCAAAATACTGTATTTTTTCTTATTTTTTTCTATTCTTCAGCTGGTGTCACACAGTATTTTCGTGATATTGTTATAAAGTATTCGAGTTGATTAATAGTTAAAGTTGCCGAGACTATGGTCAATTGGTTGGCTTTTGTTCAGTAGGTACTACAAATAATAGAGACATGAAGTTGTCCTCTATTGAATTCGAGAATATTTTGATAATTTTTCGGTTGACTAAAAATTTTAAAAGTTTGCTTCCGATTAATACCTAATTATTAAAAATTTTCCGATAATCAAAGAATAAATATTATTTTTCAGTGAAAATTGCATAAAAATAATTTTTGTTCGAGTTCATCCGAAATTTTTGAACTACATTGGTTGTTGGGCAAAAAAGCAAAGTTCAAAAACCTTTGATAAATTTTCTGGATCAGATTTTAATCAAAATATTCCACAAACAAGAAAATTATTATTGATGCAACCAGAGTGTTACGAATCAGAACCTGAATGTCTGAATTTGAGTACCAAAAAATTCGAGTTTGGTGATGAACTACAAGTCACAAGCTGTTATCAAGGTAAGTGTCATTACAACAGAATAATTTCGGTATAAAATTAATGGTTTTTGGAATTGTGATTTTTTGTTTTAAATGTCCTAAAAATATTAATATCATGAGTTGAGTTGTGAAGTAAGATGCGTGAGCATTGACATGTGGTGAGAGTATGTATTGGAATGAGTGAGTAAAAATATAATTTGAAAATTGATTAAGAGAATAGATGGGTAGGTTTGATTGTGGGGTTTCTCACCTGAGTTCTGAACATCTAGATTACCCAGACACTCTGTGAAGACTCATATCGTATGAGATATAGGAGCTCAGATCCCCCAACAACAATCGCCATCGCAAAGCTGGCAAATATTAGTCTTAATGACGTTAAACCAAATATGCAATTTACTTGCACATACATGCAAATAATGTACGAGTACCAAATTGTGACCAGTCTCAACAATACGATGATGTCACAATTCCATACACAAACTGGCTCATCATTTCTTATCACTATAAGAAATGATTTGTCGGGCCATTCACACAAACATATGTAATCAATACGTATTTGTGTTGGTGTGCGTGTAAATAAGCCCGTATATAAACCATCCAAACCAGCTCTTAAATTGCCAGTATTTGCCCAGGTTTTGACTTACCCGTATGTTTATACATGAAGTGGTTGAACATGCAAAATCTGTAGATTACTTTCTGGTGAGAATATCTTTTCACAACAAGGTATTCCACACACTCCAAAAATCTGAAATTTTTCTGTTTTAAAGTTTTTGATCTAAATTTGAAGAGAAGTGTGAAGGGTATTGATTCTCATTGAGATGAACTGTTTTTAAATGAGACAACTCCCAGTTGAGATACCACAAATTTTCGGCAAGAGCATTACCAAATTGTTAGGATCGCAACTGCGGGTTACATTGCACGTTTCTGTGGAAGCGCAATAGAGTTTTGTTTTTTTTTTTTTACATCACACGTATAACACCTATTAAAATATACATTTTTTAAATTAATTTCAACAAACCATTAATCTCCGTACAACTAAGGTCGGAAATGTTTCAAAATATGATTATAAAATTGACCCTCTCAAAATTCCACAAAAATTTTCAAACTAATCCTATGTAACCATAGCTTTCCTCAACCGAAAAAATTTGTGTTTCACGCTAATCGTGGTGAAAGTTTGAAATAACCATGTGATTTAGTGGACGTTTTTAGAATGAGTATAACCATTCGTATCATACACTCGGCATTTGTATGGCACAAGCCAACCACACGAAATCTCCAGTTCACAAAAGTTAATTCGGGCCTACCCGGCCACAAAAAAATTAGCGAACATCAACTCGTCCTTATCCGTCGTCGTTTTATTCTAAAACAATTTTTACTTCTGCGGCAGCTTTATTTATGTCAACCAGGCAAAAAGTTTGCGGAACGATTAAGAAAAGAATGAATGGAGTTTTTTTTTTTTTTTTTCTTCTCTACATTTAGACGTATGCGTTTATATTGTTCCTCCCTTCACCTCCACCCATTCAAACCACGTTCTACGAGCCGCATTTTCCTCCTCATTTTACTTCTTCTTTCTTTTTGCCTCTCCTTAATATGATTTTCCGCAGGCCAACTTTCGGCGAGGAAGGCGAGAAGGGGGCTTCTGAGACGTTAAATAACAGCATTACGTTTCATACTCGCTCCTGTCTCATAATATTAGAACGCACTACAAATAAGCATCGCCTGGCGTAACACCAAAAACTTTAAAAGCAAGCAAAACTTCATCGCCAAAGAATTACGCGTTTTTACCTGATTACTCGAGATTGGATGTATATGAATGGATAATGTGCGCCAAAGAAAATAGAAGCTATAATTGAATTTTAATTTCTTAAAGCTCGAAAGTTCAGAAAAACAGATTAAAGTCGTGAGATTCGGTGCACGTGAATGCATATAGTATGTTCGGTACGCCAATTGACTTATGCGTGCATTCGTGGCGACGAACAACGGTGACTATACTGCGTTAGGTATAAAGGTACCTACTAAGTGGACGAACTCTACAGTTAATTTTTTGACAAAATTAGAAATTTCGGAACGTGACCAACGAGATGATACATTCGGAAAAGTAAATATTAAATCGGTGCTAAAAGAACCGACCTCATGCAAACTCTTCCTGTTTTGTTTTGTTTTGTTTTTTTTTTTTTTTAATTTCTTTTTTAGTCCACTTGTAAAAGTAAAAGCCAGATTAAAATGATAAATTTTTATGGTGAATCACATTTATTTTTTGAATCAAATTGCATTTGAAGGAAAGAAGCTTGTCTACAATTGGTTTGAAAAAAAAAAAAAAACAAAAAAAAACAAAAACAAAAAGCTAGCTGCGTCAGAAAAAGTAGATTTTTAAAAATTATAAAATTAGTCACTAAAAAGTTATTAATAAATTTTGTAACTGTTAACGTAAAATTACACAATTAAAAATTATCATCTCCTTCAAATCTACCTAAATAAAAATTAACTTTTGGAAATAACTTCCCACCCATCCACATCAGAATTGCTGGTATGTTGCAAGAAATTATTGTTGATATTTTTTGAAAATTTCTTAGTTAGTGGTTCAAAATCGAACATTTTATAGCTTAAATAATACCCAAATTGCAGTACTGTAAATACTGTCCAGCTGATCAGCACCCAAATCGGTAACATATTAGAATAGTTCATAATAAATATTTGTTTTTATTTACATTCCTATTGATCTTGTAGGATGCGACCATCCCCTTAAAAAACCAAATTAAAATTTTTTCGTATTTTCGCCAATAATAAAATAAATTTAAAATTAAAATAAAACACACGCACAGTGGTGGTAGAATTATAATACAACCTCAGTTGTTGGAAATTCCCTTACCTTTTCCTTCTAAAATTATGTTTTTTCTGGTACTTTGCAATATTGTGAATTTCTTATATGAAATGATCCTTCGTTTTATCTCCGACCATTACAAGTTGAAATATTTTTTCGTCTACATTTTTTAAAAACTTTAAATTTTTAATACAATATTTTTCTTTTTTTAATATGGTTTAATTTATATTTGCGGGCATCGGCCTGCTCGAGGAAATTAACTGAGGTTAATTCAGGCAGACCTTTTCTAAAAGACGCCTTCTCAGGAAATCAGCTATGAGGTAATTGATTAATTTTTGATTCACTTTTTTTTTTTTCCCTGTTTCATGGTATAAAGTGGTTCAAACGATCACCTGGCTAGCTAAGCAGGTCTTGGGCTCTTAACTCGCATCTTCAGCGAATTCTGTTGGTGGAGATGCTCTCGGAACACTCATTTGAGTGTGTTTTTTAATTATGGGGAAATTGTTAGGTTTATATTGGGTTGGATTCTGCCACCCAGGGTCGCATACCACAGTCTAAAGTTAGGCATTCCACAGACAAAATAAAAATAGTGATACTGGAAGTACCATACAGTCGATCCTCATCAAAATTAATAACAGTTTATAATAATTTATAATAAATAGTTTTTTTTTTTAATTTCATATCTGTTGGTTGAAAATTAAAAATTTTGTAGATAAAACAAAAAAAAACATAGCAATTCCGGAAGTATCATACAGTAGATCTGCAACAAAATCAATAGGTCAGCTTTTTGGCCAGTACTGTACTTCGTTTCAAATTTCATGACTATCAGACAAAAATTTCATCCAATACAGTAATAGCAAGAAATTGGCTTTTATATATATAATTTTAAATATATATATATAGATACTAGCTGCCGATGGTGTCAGATTTTTTTGAAAGATGCCTTGGACTTCTAAACCTAACCCCGAGCTAAATGTTCGCTGATATATTACGTAATAAAATCTGAAAATAAAAGTTATCCACTTTTTGGGCCCAATGAGGCTCTAAGAATAGGTCTAATGAAAAATTAACACCAATTTCAAATTTAGTGGCTCAAAAAACATGTCCGATGATATATTGCACAATAAAATCTGACAATAAAAAATTCGCCCCTTTTTGGGCTCAATGAGGATCTAAGAATGGGTCTAATGACAAAGTTAACATCAAATTGGAATTCAGTGACTCAAAACACATGTCCAATGATGTATTACAAACTAGTAGAGTATTTTATAATAAAATCTGAAAATAAAAGATTCTTTTGGGCCATGCGCATACGCACAACCACACACCTCCTAACACAGACACATGTTTCTTCTCTATTTCTTCAATCCTTCACACAGAAATTCGCACATAGGAAAATTGTGTTTCATATTGAAAAAATAATAAAAGAAAAGAAAACCACTTTCATTTTATTGTGGTGATGGGTCAGATGTATGAAATACAGTGAATATGGTGTGTTGAATGTTGTTATACTTGGAGCTAGATTTTTCATTTACCTATACTAACATAAGTAAGACTACGTGTGTGTAAGTATGAAATATGTCAGAATTTTACAGGTAAATGTATTCGAAGAATGTTAGGTACTATTTGACTGGTTACCTTGATGCAGCTTCATCCGGCAGCTTGATCCTGGAAAAATTGTAAACGTTGAATTTAAATTAAATTGACGGTAATTATGTTTTCTTTTCGCCAGTCTTATTTGCCTTTTTCACAAATTTATATTCAGTTATAAGTTCATTTTTGATTTATGTAAGAGCGCTGTTAGCCTTCAAGCACATGATGTGCTAGTTTTTGGAAAGCATATATTGTGCTAACTGTATCCGATATTCTTATGTGCCTTTATTTATCAAGTATGTTTTTTAATTTTTTTATTAATATATTAGAAGGTAGGGGACTGAAAAGATGTAAAATATTGTCTCATTGACTTTTCAGTATATTTACAAGATTTGATTATCAAATATTTCTTCCATGCCTAAATCGCTGTAAGTCTACTTTTCAAAAGTGTCAAATTTTGTATTTCGGTGCCATTTAAAAATTCATTGACCACTTTTGCACAAATTCAGCACTAAACTAGTCTTCAACAGTTTCCAAATATTATAAAAATTTCATGTCAAAATCTTCCAATTTACGTAAGTTATCGGTATGACAAAATAAAGGGTTTGCAAAATTTTGAGAACCCCTCCCTCTGAAACTATTAAGTGGATTTAAAAAATTTTAACACCAATGTGCGGTTCATGAAAGCTTCAAACACTAACCCAAGTTTCATTTCCATAGATCAACAATAGGAGACTTCAGATTCCAAAAAATGTCAAAATGAATAAAAAGTGGAAATATAAAGGGTGTTGATGGAGCAGATGTCAAAACTAAAGGGGATAGTAGAGTACGTTGAGTACATACATGTTGGAGTAGTCGCGTACCAAGCTGCAGCTTTGTTTATAAATTCATTCGAAAAGTGTTGTCAAGTATTCTAATGCATCATTCCAATGTGTCTTCTGAAAAAAGTCGAGTGACGAACCCGATATTAAATATGGAAAATGCTGGAAAAAATTCATTCTTTCGTATACGCTTAGTACTTTTATGTCCCTACCTCAATTATTTCAGTTGGAAGAACAGATAATACCAATTTTTAATAAAAATTCTCATTGTTACCCATTATTGTTAACTTTTCTGAATGCTACGTTTAAGCATGCAACTACTCTAACCTGTGTGAACTTCACCTACTTACAATACTCTGAATAGTACGATTAACTTTCTACCTCAATGTTCTTCAAAAATTTGCAATTTCTTTCCTTCTTTCGTAATCACATGGGAATTTTTATAGGTTTGTGATAATTAGGTATATAAGTTTGTTACGAGAGCTTCAATACCGAGCGTTTTCTTGGAACCCGAGGTCTATGACGTCATTGTTTTTATTTTTATTTTTTTTCATCGTTTAATTTTTGTCTATACTCATGGAATTTTGAAGGGAAATCTTCATCCCTGCACAAAAATTATAGTATTTTGGAAAGTTACAAGAATTAAGTACCTAAATTTGTACTGATTTATTTATATCATCAACTTACTGTTGCTAAAGTAAAACATGATTTTAGTATTTTTGGTGCTATATCCACTGAAATTGTGCAAAAACATCAAGGTATGTTAGTTTAAGATTCTGTGAAAATTTGGCTGAAATCCTACGAATGATTTTTGAGATATTGCTGAAATTCTATTTAGATCGAGTGATTTAAACGATATTAAAATGAATTTAACTTAGTTGCGGAATTTCAGCAATATCTCGAAAATCATACGTAGGATTTCAGCCAAATTGTCACACAATCTTCAACTAACATACTTAGATGTCTCTACTAAATTGCAGCTCTCTACAACCGACAGTTCTCCCGCACTTCCCCTCGATAATTTTAATCAAATACGAAAAGAATAGGAACTTTGTTCTGTACTCCTGAAGCCCTGAGAACTGTGAATAATGTTTTTCTTCTTGTATACCCTGTTATTTTCAGAGGCGAGTGCTTTGAATTCACAACAAACCTATTCATTTAACATATTTAAATTTTCAATGTCTCATTTAAATTAATGGAATATTGAATTTCTTGAATTTAATGAAATTGATGAATCATTCAATAAATAAGTCAAATTTTGTCAAAAAAACCAAAGTTATCCACAAGTCAAAACCATTAGTTTCAGTGCTGAAATTTTTCAGAGACTTAAGACATTAAATTAAAATTTTGTAAAATAGCTCAACGCCTCAACAATCAACATCACCCATTAGTGTGAAACAACAAAGACCAAAAAAATCCATAAAATAATAACGTCACAAACCATGGGTTCTAAGAAAACGCTCTGTATTGAAGCTCTCGTTGTTTTTTATATTTGTTCCAGCATAACTTCCCAACCTCGCACCAATTCTTAGGCTAATACATAGCCGTACAATGTCTTACTGCTAACTTAGCCGTAGAAAGTGTGCCAAATTAGAAGTGACGGCTAATTTAGCATTGCTTTTTAACTGTGAGAATACTAAAGTATCGCTAAAATTAGCAGTTGAGACTTCTGATTTTTTTTACAAGTTAGCTGTGTATTGTTTGGCGGGTAGACTTGGATCTTGCTGAAGAAATTTTCGAAGAATTTTCTTCTCTTTTTAGAGCATTAGTTTTTTTTTTTTGTTTCTTTGTTTCATTTTCCGCACCGATCGTACGCGCTATAAAGTTAGTCACGTACTAAGCAGGTAAGCGTATTTATTATTATAAGCCTATATTTATACGTACGGATACTTCTGCAGGGACGAATGGATTAGGCATTTTCCAAAACAGCGAGCTGCTACCCCACCGATGCCAACACCAACCCCTTCCTCCGTAGATCGCGTGCAAGACTATATCTATATAATATTACGAGTAGACCTATTTTATGCTTTCGCCATTTATCACGTATTTACAAATATCGTTTCGTGTTCGGTTCGGTTCGGTTCGACGCGTTCATTTATCGTTGACGATTTCGTAATTTTATTTTTCTTTCTTCAATTTTCGTACGGAGTCACGCGAAGGCGATGAAAATCGAAAGACTTGAAAGGAAAAAAAAAAAAAAAATCACTTACCGGTACCCCTTTACGCGTGCAACGACGTACACATTTTTCCAGCTGCCGTCACCGCCGTCGCCGCGGCACCGCCACATCGTCACAGAAAGTTTTCGATTTCGACTTTCGTTAATTTCTTTTTCGTTTCTTTCATTCGTTTCTACTCTCGTTCGACATTTGCATAATCGTTTTCTTTCTCTAATTGGCAATCTTTTTTTTTTCCTTTTCTTCTTCTTCTTCTTCTGCTTCGTTTCCAAATCCTCAGTTTGTTCATTCGGTCGTTTTTCTTCTCGTTAGCCTCATCGTCTCGTGCACAAACAAAGATAACATTGTAGCACAATTTCACAGAAAATGATTTATCGGACGCGGCCATCGCCGCCGCCGCCGCCGCCGCCACGCTATTCGCTACTTCGTTCTTTATGTGAAACACAACTCCTTAATAATAATAATAATGAAAAAAGTTTTGACTAATTGAAAAAGTTATCGTCTAACGGACGGACGAGAAGAATGAGGAAGAAGAGATGAGCAGAAACAAGGGACGATAACGCTGGCGCTGAGACTGGAAAAATTGGCGTATCAAGGAAAGTACGAATTTCTTCCAGTTCAGCCGCGTATGCATAAATACATACGCAGACACAGACACACGCACGCACACGCACTACCCACTGATAGAACTGGAGTACCATTCCGCACCATTTTTATTGGCGCAGAAAATCTTACGTCTTGTTTACCTAAAATCGTTTCTTAAATTTCAAGCGACCTCATTTCCATGTTCTATTCATTTCGTCGCCGCGAAACTTCTTCGCTCCGTCGAACCCTGTTTTCCACGCGAACATAAGTTACGATATTATTTTACCGGCGCAGTTTCGAGACCATCCTTTAATTTACGAAAATAAGTGGAAGAAAAACGAACTTGATAATATAACAAACTTTTTGAAACGGACGTTGGTGAATTATTACAAAAATTAATCAGCGACGAACTGTTGTCGGATTATGAAAATAACTTTTTAATGATACTTTTTTTTTTCTTTTTTTTTTCACCCACTCTCACTCTCTTTCAACCGCCCCCTCCCTTTCTCGCTCACCCTTCGCGTTGATGAATTTAATTTATTCGCGCGGTAAATTGGCACGGCGTGTGCAAATTAGCTGTTATTTATGGCCGCTCTTCTTACAACTTCATACTCCATGACAGGAAAGAGTTGAAATTACCCACTTTGTAAGTTCAACGGTCTCAGCAACCACGCCCTCTCAGTTTCACCACTGGTTTAGCCAGGAAAATGTTTTCATGTTTCGAATGGATTCATTATCATGTCTTGGATGATGGGGAGAAAACGTCGATCTGAACTCCCATCAAGTTGAAAACAAGGCGTACAATAAGTGAATAATTTTTTGATGCGCTTTTCTTGGAAACAAAGAATCAGATCCGAAAGAATCGATTGTATCAGTTATCAGTTCTCAGAACCAGGAACCTCTCTTCATCTACGTACTATAAAATACAAAAATTTACTTGTTTTCCGATTCCACGGATGATCGATTTGACGATTCGGTTATCCGATTCCCAATGTTCTCGGATCTCAGTAGATTAGGAACAGGGTATTTGAGGCTGTAGGTGAGCTGCTACCGAAGATCTGTTTCCTAATAAGGAGACGAGTCAATTCGGGCCCAACAATTTGTCAACTATGTATGAACTGTGTGATAATTAGACCTTTTCGCCTACAAAAATTTTAAAACTTCACACCTTTCTCAAAAACAGGGGTGAGATAATGTTTAAATTTCGTTTCTGTTAACTGTAAGATTACTGACCCTAAAATGATACTGCGGTTGGATACTGGTTTGTTATTGATTCAGGTATTAGTAACATTGAATAACGTTATTAGATGGTCCTTATTTTGTTATGGTCATTCTTGTGGTAACGTTATCTAGAATTTCTTTTTTATTAAGTCGATGTTATGTTACTGCAAATTCAGGGTTGAGCAACAACCTCATTTGACATAATTTAAATTTTTGTACCCACTTTATCCTTTTCAGTACCTGGAAAAAAATAAAACTTCAATGGGAAGTAAAATTTTTCAGTTCCATTAAAAAAAAAAATGTTTTTGAAAGTCTGAAGTACAAATAAGATATGCAACAGATAGCTCCGAGGTGAAAAAATATAGAAAAAATTAACTTTTTATAATTAACAGAAACAAAACAAGATTATTTTTCTCTTGTTTTGATAATGGTATTTAAAAAAATGAAAATGGTTTCAATGTTATTGACGGTACTTTCAGTCTAATTTTGTTTTCATTTTTATGGTAATAACATCATCAAAATTTTCAGTAACGTTACAATAACGTTACTTCATTATATCCAGCACTTTGATATTGTTTCAGTAATGTTACTATAATTAAAATACAATTCAGTTACATTACTTGATTCACTTCTGGTTCCATTATTTCACCCCTGCTAAAAAATAAAAACTTTACTCTATTTTTGAAAAAAGTTTCCAATGTAAAATTAAATTCAAAAAAATTCTCAAATTCTCGAATGAAATCTTCTCGAAAATGTGAAATTAAAAAAAAAATTATCTTCTTCGTATGAACATTCATTCAATTTGAGGCACTATTGGTTAGATCAAGTTACAGTTAAATTTTTTATGTATAAATAGTTTTAAATGTTTGACAAAGAAATCTGACATCTCTCTGGATTTTACTTAGCACTGATTGGCGTCGAATTTCCCCTTTTATTTTTCATCTTTTCAGTTAATATAAGTCTTTCATCTTTTATCACTCTACAAAAATGGATGTCACCAGAAATAGAAATAAAATTACTTCCCAAAGATTCCATCTGGTTATTACCATCTGTGCGGAGATTTCCCTCATTTCCCTCTTCTCAAGGCTCAGCCTTGTGTTGACAGATGGGTCACAGAAGTCCATAACCCAAAAAATCAGTACGTTGCCCTTTAAACTAAATTTATACAAAAGATACGTGGCTACATTCACGTATAGACAAGACAGAGAGAGGCGAGTATGTAGGTATTTACATATTCACTTATACGGTATATGTCGCAGTCGGTATAAAGTACCACCTAGCCTCTGTTCACTTGCCCTAGAATGCTATAACATGATGGTTAGGCACCAAATCAGCTGATTACTGGTACTGAGAATTGATTTGGTCACCGACACACAAAACCTTGATTGGTTCTATGAACTAGATGTAGGTATCGCAACCTACACCGTCTTTTTTCAATACATTTTGGTCATTTTTTTTTGTTTATGGTCCTCCTCTTCTCAAGAAAATTACAAAATTTATTCAAACAACTAGAATGATCTACTCCACATGCTGCTTTGTCTTTTGCAGCTTGCAGCACATACTAGGTGTTTTAATGAATATATCATCGCAGAATACAGGCTTTTTTCTCACTTTTTTGTATTCTACAGCTATATAGTTTCACAAATTTTCTAAGTGTACTTTTGATCAATGTTTATATTTTATAAACATTAAATTAACTATCCAATTAATTTACTTACTTTCTTTCGACTTATTCAAGATGAAAATTGAATTGACAGGCAATATGTATATATTTAAAATAATATTTCAATATGAATATAAAACAATTATTTACTTTCAAATTTTAAACTTAAAATATAAAATAATTATAATTACTTTTCTAATATTAAAAATACAATTCATTATTAATTATTTATTATATAAAAACTTTCAAATAATCAAAAAGGAAAGATCATTTTTCAGTGAAAATTTATGGAAATACTTATTAAAAAATTAAAAATTATTTGTAATAGTGCTGAAAATTTTAAACAACTGAAATTTTTTAATTAAATTTTTTATTGTGTGAAGAGAAAGTTCAAAAGAATTTGGTAAATATTTAGACCGAATTTAAATTAAAATATTCTAAAAACAAAAAATTATTATATTGGTCTAACTGGAGGGTTATGAATCAGAACATGGATTTCCAAATTTGAGTTCCAAAACCAGAGTTTGATAAAAAAAACTACAAGTGCCGTTAAAACCTGTTGATTCTAGTAACAAGGATCAATCTTTGTGAATTCCAGATTTCTTTACCCAGCAAATTTTTACCAAGGTTGCAATAAAAGTAAATCATGAGTATTTTTGGGATTCTTAATTTGTCACTCTGTAACGTAATTACTGCGATGAGCGGCATTGAAACAGAATAATCTTGGTATTAAATTAATGGGTTTCAGAATTGTGAAGTTTCTTTTTAAAATGTGTTAAAAATATTCATATCATAGGTTGAATCTGTAGATGACAAATATCAAAAAGTTTTAATATCGATATTCAAAAACTATTGTTACAATCGGTAGTTTCCTATCTTCATTACTTTTGCTTAAACACACCATGGGTGTAACTAGGATTTGTTTTCATAGTGACAAAGTGCCGCCCAAGTTTTAAAAATTTAAATTTGAGTATAAACTTTTGCATTTCATATTGTCATCTTAGGTTGAAAAAAACTCTAAGGCAATAAGTTTTTTAGAAGTATGTTTTAAAAATGTAGAAAATTAGGTGCTAAAGAGTTTGTAATGGATCACAATTTATGATTGTATTAGATTTTGTAACTGCTGACTTAAAAGTACCTACACAGTTTAAAACCACTACCTCTCTTTCAAAATTGAAACAAAAATTGATATTGTGATGGTTATTTATGGTAACAGAATATTTAAAACACAATATTTAGTAACAGAGTGTATTAAACAGTAAGTTATAAGACATAAAAGAACATAAAAATAATAAGCAGTAACAAAACATCAAGAGAGTTAAGAATCAGAATAGAATAAATTTAGAAGTACAAAACATGAAATTATATACTAGTTGGATTATTAACCTAAAAGGAAGGTTCTAGCGATCTGACAGAGTGTTGGAGAAGGGTTTCAATCTTATTTGTTAACAGAAATGTATGAATATGAAATATAACCAAAGGTCTTACGATCATATGACATAAAGTGGGTGTTCACAAATAATTTAGTGGAATTAAGATATATGAAAGATTGTAATAAGGTTGTAAACGAGAAATGAAATCATGGGACTGTGTAAACAAAGTAACTGCCTAAGTGGAAAGATGATGTCACCAAACCAAGTTGAGACTTGTCTGAATAATGTGAGTATTTATGAATGGAATAAGAATGGAAAATAGATTGAAAGTAACAATGATGATAATACTAAATGGACGAATTCAGGAAAATATTATGTACAATAAGAAAATATATCGTTACAGATGGACGCATCATCGGACAGATCCGTATTAAAATTGATAGTGTATTACAAGAAGATATAGTGAATATCTGTTTCCAATTTAATAGCTATTGGTCCAAAATTAATCATTTTATACCCAAAATGAAAACAAAAAAAAAGGCAATGAGTTCCGCAGTGGCTATACTCATGAAGGATCGATGTATAAACATAATAATGTGGTTGTGTGCCCGTGTGTTCAAATTCTGTCCTACCATAGACCAAGCTCTAAGATGTTTACATATCGAAAATATGTTCTCTGATTGATCCACACCAAAATCAATAGGTTAGGTCCTTAGGTTATTACTAATGTTCGTATCAAATCTCATAATTATCGAACAAAAATTATGGCATGTACCACAAGGAAATAGATTACAGGTACATATTATATGTTTCATGTATTTCAACTTTTGATTCCGAAGTTTTCCTTGATTTTCATTGAAAACCTGCTTAAAAATAATAACATCGTACATATTACTGAGAACATAATTTCGATAGTTATCGATATATAACAAACATATCAATCAATCGAAATTCAGTTACGGTTTTAAGAAAAATAAAGCCTTACACCGTAAATATGGAAAAGATACTTCAAGCCATACAGGCGCACGGCTTTTCTCCAGTAATTTTTTTTTGTTTCACATTTTTCTCGGAAACTACTGAATAAATTAATAGACACTAAATTCCTCGGATCTTCAACTTGCTTACATTATAACGATCACTTAAAAATTTCATCCTTATTCTTTTAGTAACTCTCCGAAACAATTCTCAAAATAATTAAATATCCGCAGGTTATTAAGTGGTCGCTTAGCAAGTAAAATAACACCAATCCTGCTTTCCACTCAGCTCCTGTGGTTCATACGAAATTTAATACCTCCGCGTGAGCCGCAACCAACACAAAATTGTGGGCCTCAACTCACACAGCTCTTTTGTTAAAGTTAGACCACAATTAACGCTAATTTTTATAATGCAGCCGCAACTCATCGACAACATCGGTATCTGATTCTCTACGATTGCCCCAACAATAACAATTTTTACAACCAACAGACCTTAATCGTTAAGGCGTATAAAGCCGGTCCCACTCGACGCGTGTATTTGACAAATGTTATTCGGCGAATATTCGGCCCAAACATTTGCCTCGCCGCTTTGCGGCTCCTATACTACACCACAAATATACGAACTTCACAATTCACAAATATTTGTTCACATGGAATATTCGTCATCCCTTTGACTCGTGCCATATTTACAGACAACTGATGGAACCTGGACGAATGTTCGCCGAATGTTCGGCATTATGTTCGGCAATGCCGAACATTCGCATTGGCATTTCTCCCACACAGTGCGCAAATGCAGACAAATGTCGAATGTTTGCCAAATACACGCATCGTGTGGGACTGGCTTAATAGGATAGTACATAGCCGCCGGCTATATTTGCTAATGTCTTCTGAAAGCCTCAATTCTAACAAGTCACATTTACCCTGGATGACAATAAGTAAGTCTGAATTCTCTCGCCTCTGTCCCACCTGTCCCAGTCCGTTTCCCACCCAAATTCTTCGTCGCGCATTCTTCCACATAAGGGATTTGACGCAAAACATATTTGCACATCCGCCGTCCCCCCACAATAAAACATCGTTTCTGCGCGCAAAACAGGTAACAAAGGACCCGTTACAGTCACATTCGATTCGATTCGAAACCGTTTAACGCGAATTCTTTTCTCGTATCCCTTTTCATTAGCATATTTGTGTCGCGAAATACAGGCGCGTTTCATTCATTTATCAGATCGCCGAATACCACAGAACGCGAATGCGGAACCCAGTCATAAAGGAATCGGGAATGGCAAACACGTCGTGATAAATATCACCCGCACCTTCGGGTGTAATGTCAAAATTCTGCGGTTCCTGGGTTGCGTTTAATTTAATTAACTTTATACGCCGAACAGTATAAAATGAAACCCCGAACGCACACCAAAGCCAGAATGGAACACACACCCAACGACGAGAATGCGTGTTACTGCTTACGCAAATAATCACAATAAATATTGCGTGGAGGGGAGAAGAAAACGGGAGAAAATAGAAAAAATGGATAGAATTTTTTTGTAAATTTCATTAATTCGTCGTAATATTTCCAATTAATATTTCGTAAATCTAACAAAAAACACAAAAAAGGTCAGGTGTATACGTAATATAGCACGTCTATAATGCTAACGGTCAAAAACACGTTAAAACATGAAAATTTCCGTTATCTATGTTTTTTTTGTGTTTCGCGTAATGCGAACTTTTTTACTCTCCCTTCGACTCTCTTTCTTTTTTCTTTCTTTTTTCGTTCTAACTTTTGATCGTATCCACCGTAAAAATATCCGAGTGGAAATAATATAGAGAACGAGAATTCTGAAAAAAGATTAAAAAAAGTTAAATCAACTGTAAGAATTAACGCTTTGTGAATTTCATTTTAAATAAAAATTCGTTATCCGATATTCCAAATTCCGAAGTTTCATCCGTCTAATTTTTTTTACTCCGCAATAATATTGCAAAAACATATTTTTTCAAATTTTTTCCAACACAACCTGTGACATCGAGCGGAATTAATGTAAGATGGGTGCGATGGGTGCGATGGGTGCGAAAGTAAGGCCTATCCGTTCGCAAGTCGTGAAAAGATCGAAAAGACCAAATCGTTTGCGAGAAATTATATATAGGTACTGAAAAAGTAAAAGTTCAGAAGAGCAACGAACACGCGAAAGCCCGTAGTAAAAGGACACGTCTGTACAGAGTGTCCCATGAGATGATGCTGAAACACCAGATTTGGATATGACCGAGTACCACTATCCAAAAATTTTATTCGAATAGGGGGTCACTAATTGAATTCAAAACCCATTACGGCTACTTCAAATTTTAATTGAAAAAATTTCAGCCAAAATTTGAAAATTGTCAAAAACGCTTGATTCGTATGCCAACAATCCCCAATTATACCCAAATGTGAAAGAAAATCATTGTCCAAAATTTAAGAGTACATGCAAAACAAACATTTTATGTGCTTGTAAGACAAGTTGCATACCCTAAAAATCAATTTTTTTGAATGATAGATAGAGACCTCCAGTTTGAGTCATTATTTGGCAGATACGATTTAGTTTGTGTGTTGAAAAAATCACATCAATTTAAGCAACCCGGAAAAAGTTATTGCTGGTAATGTAAAAAGTTTTAGGTAAAAAAAAGACAACAAATAAGTTTTATGTGTTTTCTTCGCTTAATTTCGATTTCTGGGGAAAAAATGCAAGATACCTTTTTTGTAGAAAATTTTACCCTAAACAATTTTGATATTATGTGTTTTTTCTCACAAATTGAGATTAGGCGCGAAAATTGCGAAAAACTGATGATAAAAAACTAATTTAAACAGTTTTTTATCATCAGTTTTTCCTAATTTTTTCGCTTAATTTCAATTTGTGGGAAAAAACATAAGAGATCAAAATTGTTTTCCGTAAAATTTTTAACAAAAAAGATATCTTGCTTTTTTTTCCCAAAAATGAAAATTAAGCGAGAAAAACTCATAAAACTAATTTGTTAAGCCTTTTTTTACCTAAAACTTTTTACATTATGAGGAATAACTTTTTCCAGGTGGCTGCAATTGATATGATTTTTCCAACATACAAACTACATCGTATCTGCTAAATAATGACATAAACTGGAGTTCTCTATCATACATTCAATGTTACATTCAACTGGTTTTTCAAAAAAATTGATTTTTCAGGGTATGCAACTTGTGTTACAAGCTCATAAAATGTTTATCATGTACTTTTAAATTTTGGAAAATGATTTTCTTTCATATTTGGAATTAATTGGGGGTTGTTTACATAAAAATTAAGCGTTTTTGACAATTTTTATACGCTTTTATTCTACTCACTCAATTTGTTGAAGTACACCGGATGACCAATTTCAGCGCTGCTCTCACGTGTTGCGGCCCACGCACACATACACTTATATCCGTTTTTATCAGTTGTTTTTTCAATTTTTGTTTGTTTCTTTCTCGGAAAGAAAAAGTGAGAAATTTTATTTTCTCTTTCGCCTTATTTTATTCTTCAAATTATAGAAGCGTATTTTTTAAAAACTAGTTTTTAACATAACTTGTCAAATTTTGACTGAAATTTTTTCAGTTAAAATTTTAAGTAGCCGTAATGAGTTTTTAATTCAATTAGTAACCCCCTAATCATTTAATGTTTTTTGATAGTGGTACTCGGTTATATTCAAATCTGGTAATTCAGCATCATCTCATGGGACACTCTGTATGGGGTAACAAAATTCAGATTTTTCTTTCCACGAAGAATTGAGGAGAAAATTTACTCGATTAGCACGTTTCAGACACGTTCGTAGAATTGACGCGTAAACAAATCGGCAACGTAGTTAAAATTTTACAGGAATTTTCATACAATATTCATTCGAAATCCTAATTCAACACGCCAACTATAGTACTGGCATCCGTATAAATAAACAAAAATGTTAAAATTTCATGCAGGCACTTTTAGCCATTTGAATTCATTCAGTAGGTAGGTCTCACAGCTATCGCTTCGAGTTGAGTTTCAGGCGAGACCTAACACTCTAAAATTAATTATCGAATGCTCGACAAGAAGGCGCAGCTCTCAAGCGAATGAGGGTAGTCTCATCAACGGAGCAACAAATTACACTGCATTTGACGAATAAAATAGCATCTCATAGGGCGGATAAATTTTAGAACCTTAGGTCCAATAATATTTGAACGAAAAACTATTACGACGACAATGTTCAAAGAAAAAAAAAATAGATACAAATTAAAAAGGTAAATATTCTGATATTTCTTGAAGATACGACTCATCTTCAAGTATTTCACTGTTAAAAATACAATCATCAAATTACTGATATTTTCGAAGCATAGGTCAACCAACGTTGTATTCAATCTGAATTTTCAGATTCGAAAAAAGTTTCTAAGAGGTAGGTACGTTCAACAATTTTGTTCAGTTTTGCTCTCGACTTCCGAACTCTTTTAATTCATGACCAAACACAAGTAGGTATGTCGATAAAAATTCTTGGGAATTTTAGAAACAATTTTCAAAAATAATTAACACAGAAATATTACTTTAGAATTTTTTGAACAAGTTTCCCCTCTTGAGTGGGCTACATTATTTAAAAAAACTGAAGTTAGGAAAGTGCTTCCTGTTTTTATACGCTATGGTTCACGGGAGTAAGTGTTCAAGTCAAAAAGTAAAATTTCGAGGGTAATAACGAATACTGAGTTGGTTCGTCAGTTCTGTCCGACCGAGTTCTGAAAATAAGTCAGTGTTCCGTCCCGTTTCTGCAGACAAATCAGTTCGTCTACAGAAACGTGTCGAACAAAATATAGACAACTAATATTCTTAATTCTTAGAATAGTAGCTGTCTATATACCGAACTGCTTCTCACGATCAGACACCACCAGATATGCTGACTGTAATGTGTCATCATATTTGGCGGATGTCCTGTATCACGCCACCTTTTTGGTCGGCCATATTCGATAAAACAATGAAAACGAAAGTGATGTCGTGTCCTCATTTTGAAGACATGATCATTCCTAAACCTACAGTCAAGTAGAAACGTTAGGGTTCATACTAGCTGTTATGGACATTAGGTTTCATTAGTATTAAGAAATAGTATTAAGTATAATTTCGAAGTGTTTGTAATAATTAACGTGAAATATTAATAAAAGATAATATAACAGAAATTATCTTATTTGTCGAGGTAAATTCGAATTAATGAATTACTCTCGCAACAGTCAGATCAATAACTTACACTAAAAACCTAAGGGCCACAGATTTTCAACAAAATCAAAAACGCGAATAAATCAGTTTTGATCACAGCTGTCACAACTGTAAGATGCGACCATCCCCTAAAAATAAGATTATAAAAATGTCCTCTTTTTCCCCAATAATAATAAAATAAAATATAATAAAATAAATACACGCACATTGAAACGCCGTGAGCGTCTTCGGCTTAGCTAAACTCTTAGCCTAGCTACTTAACCTAACATTTTTTCCCTCTCTTTAAGCTTTTTTCGATCTTTCACACCACCATCTTTTTATTAGTGGTGGTAGAATATAATACAACCTCGGTTGTTGGATTTTCCCTACCTTTTTCTTAAGAATTATTATGTCAGACTTATTATATTTTTTTTCATGTTAAATCATCCTTCGTTTTGTCATTGGTCGAAATATTTTTTTTCTTCATTTTTATAAATTTTGATTTTTATTACATAATAATTTTTTTTTCTAATATGGTTTAATTTATATTCGTGGGCATCGGTCCGCTTGAGTAAATTAATTTGGGATAATTCAGGCTGGATCTTTTCTAAAAGACACCTTCTCGGACATAAGCTATGAAGTAATTATTTTTCAATTCACCTTTTTTTTTCCTGTTGCATGGTATAGGTTCAAACGATCACCTGGCTACCTGAGCAGGTCTTGGGCTCTTAACTCGCATTTTTACCAAATTCTGTTGGTGGAGATGCTCTTGGTTAATTCAATTGAGTGTGTTTTTAATTTGGGGAAACTATGTTGGTCTGTATTGGGTTGGATTCTGCCACGCAGGGTCGCATACCAAACAACACTAATATGACAGTACGTATACGTATAAAAAATAGCATATATAAAGATGCGGAATTTTGTTTTTATTGTCTATATTCATACAGCTATGTCAAAATGGGAGTATATCTCGCCCTTTTTTTCATAATTTTTATATAGTTTCACAGAAGGCAGTTTACATCTTCACTTTCAGGTTGTCATATTACCTATTAACTTCACAAAAATTTCTCGGGAAATTACTATACACAATTTGTGCGTTAGGTAGTGAACATCTTAGCCCCCCAAGTTGATGCTATCCCATTTTATAGCCCTCTAAAAAACAAAACTACTTGCAATAAAACGTTTAACAGAATTCAACCTCCCAAACTATAACGCCTATAAAAAAGGTTTAAGCGACCTAATTTGTAGAAAATTTTAGGAAAAAATTTTTCACCGTGAATAAAATTCCGTATGATTGACCCTTAGGCGAGAAAATCAAGATTGCTACCGTGAAGTATGGTTTAAAATATCTTAGGGGCCTGAAAGCAAAATAAGTATTCGATTTTATGTAGTTAGCTCCCAAATACAACAAACTTCCGAGGGGTAAAATATTATCTTCATATTATCTTCATTTTTTCATAAGAAAAAGGGGGATGGTAATGTAGCGGACCGAAAGGTGCGCCAAGTACTTCATATTTCAAAAAATTCGCCACGTTACCTGCTGTTAAGAAAAAAGTGCTCCACATTTTCTGTAAATTCACCTCTCATACATACCCATACACGAAAAAAAAAAGAAGTTGAAAAAAAAAAAAGAAAATTGGAAGAATCTTTCAAACACCAGAATTAAGTGGTAGGAGTTTTGAAACCAGGGTAAACCTCATATCAGCGGATTTCGCGTTTCTCGAGATGTGAATGTTGCAAAAGTAACAGAGACTAACCTCGAGGCCAGAATTGCTAACTATGCAGCGAATCGGCGAATTTTTTAATGTGATAACATTTTTATTTTCTATATGGAATCTGTTTTCGAATTCGATGTTTCTTTATTTTCCTATTTTTTCTCACACATCGATAAAATATCGACATTGGTTTACATGCATTTTCCATTTAACATCGAAAAATATAGATTTTTTTTATATATCGAATTTTTATAAACTAGATCGATATTTATTTACATGTATAGAGAATGAGGACCGGAGATGAAACAAGAAAGAAAGATTTAAGCGAAGTTCCGTCCAAGAAGCGAGTGTATTTCGAAGAAGATACATAATTTCAGCAAAGTACATTTTAAGATAGATAAACGAGTGTTAACGGAAATGAACGAATGAGTGGCGGAAGTGGTATATCAGTGTAGCCGCGAATAGATATAAATAAATTATGTGTTTTATGTAATTGTGTGTTCGTAGAGTGAGAGGGGAGAAGGATTGGTGGTCTCAAGACCCCCCTACAATCTTTTGAACCAATCACGACTGCGGGTGTTACAACAGTGTTTAAAAGTTTAGAAGTTTTTTTACATTTAAATATATTGTTACATAAAAATTAACATGAATTGGAAAAAAAATTTATAAAAATGGTGAAATAGTGTATATATAAAAAAAAAAAATTAAAAATGGTAACTAAATTAGACGAGTATGGTAAATACATATTTTGATTATTTAATGTATATATATAAGGTAGATTAAGATAGTAACATGCATTTTTTTTTTTTTTTTAAGGTAATATGGTAAACAGCATGCAATAAACAAATGTAAGTATATATAAGATAAATTTATTCAAAATGGAACTTTTAAGTTATTAAATTGAAATGTTTTATTATATTACAGATATGGATCTGGAATTGGATATGACATGTTATGGATCAAGATTTGGGGATTCTAGGATTTTATGGTTAGAGTAATGTGCTGCTTACTGGATAAGGCTTTTGTGAGTAAATCAGCCAATTGGTCTTCGGTAGCTATTTGTTTGAAAGTGAAGATTTTGTCATTATAGGCTTGGGCAAGTCCATAACATTTAATCATGAGGGCTCGAAGACGTTTTTGACCTCCTCCGGAAATTACATGAATGACAGAAATATTGTCTTCGTATACGGTTACAGGAGTGTAAATTGAGAAGAATTCACTGTTGAGGAGCCAAGCAAGTTCGATATAATCAAAATAATCGTGAAGAGCTATTAATTCAGCTGCTGTGGATGATGAAGCATGAATGTTTTGGCGATGAACGCCCCAATTTACAAGGTCACCATACATGGTAATTAAGTAACCAGTTATAGATTTACCTTTTTCTAATTCTGTTAAATTTATAGGTTGGTCATCGATGTCGGGGGCATAGGATGCATCGACATAGGCGGATATGCCTTCAGAATTAGATCTATAAACCAGTGCAAGATCAATAGTTGATTTTGGGTATCGAATGATACGACGTACTTGGTTCTTTTTGATGTCATCGGAACAATTTTGGAATCTTGACAGGTAATTAACAGAGAAGGATATATCTGGCCCTGTGCCTCTAGATATATATAATAGTGCGCCAATCATTGATCTATATTCCTTGTTATCAGTTCCGTCGGATTTGCTCAACTTTAAGCCTGTCTCCATAGGTGTTTTGGAAGGGTTGGAATCACATAATTTGAATTTTTGGAGAATCTTTTGAATTTGATTTTTTTGTGTGAGCTTTATAATTTGTGATTCACAATTTCTTTCTATTTTGAAGCCTACAAAGTGAGATGGATTGTTTATGACTTTCATGGTGAAACGTGTTTCAAAATGGGTGGTTATTTCGTCAATCCATTCAGGATGATTGGTTGCTAGTAGGATGTCATCCACGTAAATTATCATGAAGGCAATGCCATCTGATTCATCTTTACGTATGTAGACACATCTGTCGATTTTGGATTTTGTAAAATTGGATGTTGAAAGATGAGTATCCAGTAACTCAATCCAATTTTTACTTGATGTTTTTAAACCATAGATGGATTTTTCGAGTTTTAATAATTTTGTTTTATCGACATTACAACCTAAGGGAATATTTAGAAAGATGTCATTTTTGATGTTTGAGTTAAGACAAGCCGTTTTGACATCATATTGAACAAGTTGTAAGTTTAAAAGATTTGTTATGGATAAGATCCACCTAATTAACCAGAGTTGCACAACAGGTGCATAGGTTTCTGTCATGGTGTATTCGGATCGATCCATAAAACCTTTGGCTACAAGCCTAGCTTTGGGGCACATTATTCCTCTTTCATTGGCTTTGGCCGTGAATATCCAACGTGTATCAATAGGTTTGATGTTGGGTGGGCGATCTACTATTTTCCACACTTTAAGATCTGAAATTGATTGCAGTTCATCATTGATAGCCTTTAGCCACTCTTTCTTGAAAGGATTTTGATATATATCACTGAAGCTTACTGGCATACAATCTTCTATAAATTGTGAGTGTTCTTGTGAGGCTTGTTTTAGTACATTGACCCTATAGATTGCCTCAATTTCCTCTTCTAATGGTTTAACTTGCAATTCCTCTGGTCTACAGGTAAAATCAGCTAATGTTTTCGTTTCATCAAATTTCACATCACAGGATTTGTAGGATTTCATTTTTACGGGGTCCAATACCTGATAACCTACATTTGAAAATCCGATTAGAATGGTTTTTATGACTCGGGGTAGGAACTTTGGGTCGAGATGCTCCTCTTCTTTCTTCTTGGCTCTTACTACTGATTGCTGTCTTTGTTCAATAGGAACATGTTTATAGGCAATAGCACCAAAGACTCGAAGATGGGATATGTCGGGTTTAGTCCCGTATAATTTTTCATAAGGGGTAATATTTCCTAAATTGACGCGGGTCGGAATTATATTGATGATGTGGGCGGCAGCTAGTACAATTGTAGACCATAATTTGAAATCAATTTTTGCGTCATATAATATAGCTCTAACTCTTTCGAGTAGGGTTCTATTTTGCCTTTCGGCTATTGCATTTAGTTCGGGGTTATATGCCACACCATCATCTAAAGTTATTCCTTTTTTGGAGCAGAATTGTGTCATCTTAGAATCAGAATATTCCTTTGCTTGATCAGTTCTTAATACGGAGATGGGATCATTTGGGAACTTAGTATGGAATGATAAATAATACTCTTTAAACTTATCAAATGCCTGTGATTTTCTTAATATTGGGAAAGCAAGAGTATATTTTGAATAGTGGTCAATGAATGTTATAATAAGTTTTTCTCCGTTATAAGCTTCTTGAAAGGGTCCCATGATGTCTGATGAGATTACTTCAATTCTTCTAGTTGGTCGAGTTCTCACACCATGATGACCAAGTCGGGTGGATTTAGCTTTTATGCATATTTTGCATGTGGCAAAGTCATCATCCTTAAAGACCAAATTTTGGGGCATGCCTACAACTACTTTAGATAATGCCTTGAGGCTTTTGCCACTTAGATGACCTAATATTCTATGCCAAAGTGTTTTAGTTTTGCTAATATTTTTTTTGTGCTTTCTATTTATTCCGACACTCTCTCCATTTAATTCGTCCTCTGATTTGGAATAAATCTCCTGATTGACTGCTTCCACTGCAGTATCTTGTAAATTTTGAGACTGGTCAATGTTTTCCTGCACTCCTTGTGGATTATTAGTTTCAGCCTCAGTTTGTTCTTCAAAGGTTTGATTTAGATCATCCATATGATCTTCCTGTTCTACTGTCGTACTAGGGACAGGCATACACACAAGCTCTTGATAGACTTTATGCTCTTCATCTTCAACTATCTCGTAATCTATGTAGTACATAGAACCTCTCTTTGGAGCGGTTATTGTTACTTCACCAGTTTGTTTATTTATGATGTCTGCGTGATCAGTGTCTGTTATTATTTTGAATATTCCAGACTCCATGATTTTAGCACCAGACCAAATATCAAGGCTTAAATCAGGATCATAGTATACTTCTTTTAAGTGAATAGTGAAAAATTCTGCATTAGAATTGCAGACGTTGACGTACATAGATCCAACATGAGTGGGGTTTACAAATACACCTTTTTTAGCACAAAGTGCTTTACGAGTATTGTCAACTTTATGTATGTTCCTTAATTTTGAAAGATCGTTGACCATGTGGTCATCTGCTCCATTGTCTAGTAACATCGTATGTAGTTGGTTTTTTAGGGGGCGGATTTTGATACTGTTGGGGGCTTGGGCCATTGAAATTCATCCTCGATGTCATCAAAACTTAAATGGTTAAGATTTGAATGCAACATCATAGAATATTTAACACAAAAATTGGATTTATCATTTGTTTTATTTTGGGAGTTCGTGTTAGTAGAATTTTGGGATTTCGAGCTACTGTTCTGATTAGGGGGTTGTGGAGTATTACCTGTATTAGACGTTTCATTCGGGCATGTCCTAGACATGTGACCTTTTTTGTTACATCTAAAACATATAACATCCATTTGGGAAATATTATCTTTAGGAGGATAACTATTTTGCTTTGTTTGGTTATTTTTGTGATCGTTTAAATAACTAGTTGTATTATAATTGGTATTAGAATTATTGGTATTATTATTTCAAAAATTTCTGAAGTTTCTTTTGTTATTCATCGGTTGGTATGATGATTTGGGCTGATCAAACCCAGGAAACGTTTTGTTAGAGTATTCAATACGATCACATTTTTCAAGTATCATTTTTATGAGCCTGACAGTAGTTCGTTTTTCTATTTCTAATTGACGAAATTCAGAGAAGACAGTATCAAATTTTTCAGGTAATGACATCATTAGTTGATCAATTTCATCTGCTTCAGACAGGGGGTAATTAGCATCACGTAGTTCTTCCACAATAGTTGAAAAGTATTCTAAGAATCTACGGATGGTACCTCTCCTAGGATCGAAGCGAAGGGACTGAAATTTTGATTTTAATACCATGATGTTAGTAGCAGTCTGATTTCTGTATCGAGCATCCAAAATTTCAAAAATTTGAGAAACAACATCGCAAGTTTTGACAAGATGAAGAATTCTTTTGTCAAGTCTTTCAAAAATGTGGGCTTTGGCCCGTTCCTGAGTTTGGAAAAATTTAAGCCATTTGGATGTAAGACGTTCTTCAGATGAGGTGTAGATATAACTAGTTTCACGAGCGGAAGAAAAAATGTTGGAGTGGTAGCCTTTACCAATTAGGGTGCTGATGACAGTTGCACGCCATCCCTCATAGCCATTTCCACGGAAAATGTTTGAGACTCGATCATTGTTTTCAGTATTCATAATTAATGAATGGACTGAACTTTTAATTAAAAAAAATAAAAATAAAAATATTACGGATATCAATCCCCAGCAAATGCCATAAGAAAAGGATTGCCGTCCCTGTGTTAACCAAACAATGTATATATAATGACGATAGAATTTAAATTTGTCCTTGAGTGATTCTCGAGTAGGTCCACACTGGGCAAGAGACAACACACGTTAAAGATGAGATTGGACACTTCCCTTTAAAAAAAAAATATTAAAAAAAATAACAAGACTTATACAACCTAATATGATTTGTAATTGAATTCAATATTTGAAGAAATAATTATTGAAAAATGTGATAAATAGATGAAAAAAAAAAAATTGAGAGTAAAATGAATTTAGCTACTTTCAGACTAAGGAATTAGGAAAGAAAAACTAAAAATTTTGGATAACAGGGGAAAATTTTGATCCAACACTGTATTCCAACAAAACAAATAATTTGAAATGGAAAAAAAAAATATATTAAAGGTGATTTGAAGTAATTATGTACCAGATGTATTGTAAGAAAGAGGTAAAATAATTCTTTTGGTATCGTGAGAGTAAAAAAAATAATTCACAATAAGAAAAAAAATTTGTAAATGGTAAAAAAAAAAATAATCGAAATTAAAAAAAAATATTTTCGTATTTGCGTAATAAATTAAACGAAAATACAAATTGTGAGATTGAAATTAATTAAAGTATTTGAATAATAAAAAAAATGTAGAGTATAAATTCGAAAAAAAATCGTTAAAGTATTTTCGACACAATTGTGCAACTGCAGAAATTTACAAGTTGCAATAAAATGGTGGTTTGAAATTGAAAACCGCGCCAACGTATTTATTCAATGGACAAAGATAAGAGTTCGTAGGTTCTTTGCACTTAACAAAAGGTTAATGTACAAGTTCGAACGAAACGAGCCGTGTTTACGTCACAAATTGTACACTCCAAGACAAAAGTGGCTGCAAAATTTTGCAATGAACTTGCTAAAATTTGTACTTGGATAAATTTTGAAAAGGCCAAAATTATTTGAAAATAACGGTATTTTCAAATATACAAGTTAAATTTTGAATCCGAAAAGTTAAGTTATGCAAAAATACGAAATAATACACGAAAAATACGAGAAAAATTACGAAAAGTTACGAAAAATATATTTTTTATTACCTTTTTTTCAGCGGAAATTTTCATTTATTACCCTTTTGACTGATGATTTTCTTAATTTCAGGTTTGTTTTCGAGGATTTTCGAGATGATGCTTTGGATTTTGATGATTGAACTGCGTTTCGGTTGTGGAGGATGTATTTCGGTGAGTGTTTGAGTTCAATTTTTGAGGTTTATGTTGATGCTAAATGATGAACTTTGATTGAAATGATGAATTTTTGAATTTGATGATGATGATTTTGAAGCTTTTACGTTGGTTTCTGATCAATTTCTGATGGCTCAAGGCAATTTATTACCAATATGATGACTTTGACGAATTAGTTTGTACACAAGCAGGGCAGACACTAATGATTTTACTAACTTTTGAGCAACACAAGCAGGGCTCTCAAACAGTTAAGTAATCGACAAGTCTTGGAATCTTCGTACACTTGGCCGGATTATACACAAGCAGGGCAAATCCAATTCAGCAAACGACGAAACTCATTAAACGTTTACAGCACTCAAATATTTTTCAAAGACAAAAATTATGACTCGAAAAAAAAATAATAAGTTGGAACTATGTTACCCAACACAAAAACAAAATTACAAAAATGACTAAAAACACAATTATTCACGAGAAAAAAAAATTATTAAAAATTTGACTTAGAAAATTCACAATAAAAGATTTTAAATTATTTAAAATTGTTTTAGGTGCAAGGATTGTTACCGAGCGATGCTACCATATAGAGGATGAGGACCGGAGATGAAACAAGAAAGAAAGATTTAAGCGAAGTTCCGTCCAAGAAGCGAGTGTATTTCGAAGAAGATACATAATTTCAGCAAAGTACATTTTAAGATAGATAAACGAGTGTTAACGGAAATGAACGAATGAGCGGCGGAAGTGGTATATCAGTGTAGCCGCAAATAGATATAAATAAATTATGTGTTTTATGTAATCGTGTGTTTGTGGAGTGAAAGGGGAGAAGGATTGGTGGTCTCAACAACATGTATTTCCCATTTAACATCGAAATCGAATTTTTATCAATATATTAAGTAGCTAAAATATTTACTGGAAGAAAATTGGTGTGAATCAGTAGAATCCATCGATGGATTAAAGTTAAATAATATGAAAATGTTATCACATTAATTGTAATCAGCTTCAGCCACTGATACTGTTGATTTTTTGTAATAAACTTAATTCGCATTATTGCCACGAACAAGAAAAATGTCTAAAACCGCACCCTACAGCCTACAACTCTGGGTGTAATACGATAAGCATGAATACGTAGAAGGCCGCTGAACTCGACCAACATTAATAATGACAACATAGTTTTCAAAAAGCATATAATCTTCTCTGGCAGCAAACACATCCGAACATCGTTTTGTTTCTGTCTTTTACTTCGCAAACGTTTTTCGTATCGCTGTCAAACGCTGCAGTTGTTAGGAAATAGAGC
The DNA here is from genome assembly GCA_011428145.1 of Ericerus pela. Classification (NCBI taxonomy): domain Eukaryota; kingdom Metazoa; phylum Arthropoda; class Insecta; order Hemiptera; family Coccidae; genus Ericerus; species Ericerus pela. The sequence continues at coordinate 858,247 of WOFM01000458.1, forward strand.
ACTCATATCGCAATTTGGGGTACACGTCGCAATACTCATAATTGCGCAGCATGACGTTTCGACCCCGTCTTCCATTTCCATTTATCGCTTCTTTTTCTCTTTTCTCCTTTTCCTTTCTTTTTTTTTTTCCTGGCCGACGACGAAAACTTCTCTCGACTGTAGCTCGAATAAAAAAGCGCTCGTTCTCCGTTTTCCCTTTTTCTTTTCCCACCCTTCATAAAATGTTTATACTCATCTTTTTCGGCTGTTAATGAGAAAGCCAATACTCACTTCTTTGTAATTATAGCAAACTCGCGGAGAGGATAGAGAAGAATATTGTACTTTGTCGTTCAGTAACGAACTTTTCCACACAACTATAATTAAATCTCACTCGTCTTGGGTAGAAAATGAAGCCGAAACGCCTTTGTGGCCTCTTATTATTACCGGATGTTATTAATTTTCTTGTACTCCATCTTTTATATAATTAAGACGCGCAATTCATTAATAACGATAGCGAAGAAATGAATCTTCGTCACGAATCGAACTCATTAAATATTTCAACTTTTTTTATCGCCACCTCAAGTGCACGGAGTTGGATATCAGCCAGAACAGGGAATTTGGTTATCGCCGCACCTTTTCTGAAAAACTTTACAATTCCACGCAACTGCGATGAAAATACGAAAATACGATAAGAAAGAAGACGAAGTCGACTAATAAGAAACATCCGGAGAATAAATAAAAGGTGGTTCCCAAATCAAACTGCAGCGCTACAACTGCACGGACTGCCGTCTATCGATAATTAGAACTCATGATTTAACACCCAATCGGGTAACTGCGCATGAAATTTCCTTCGTGACAATAGTTACCTGTCGATAAATAAATAAGGAAATAAAAGTCGGACTAACATCTTATGTTGAGGGGGAAAAGGGAAGCCACTATACTAATCTTTGCGCAGTACTTTCACGGAATGCAGCGTATAATACGTAGAAGAGCAATGGCCTTCAAATACCGATTCGGACATGACCTTAATTCATTCATACGCAAAGTGAATTTTGTAATGGCCATTTTCTCTTTTTATATTTTGTATTAAAAAAAGAAAAGAAAGAAAAAAAAAAACAGAAAATTCACTCGAACCATTTTAATTTTTTCTCGACTCTTCGAGACTAAAAGCAGTCAGATTATAACTCTACCAGACACAGAATCTACTGCCTCTAATTATGTTGTTAATAGATGGATTAATTAAAACTACGAAAAAGATCCCCAAGGACAAAATGTTAAATTTTATGAAGCGTAACATTTGCAAAAAGTCAGACGATACTCGTTCTGCTTCAACAAATATGCAAAGGTTATACAATTCAGGCCTTTCAAGCAGTCCATTCGGATCTGGCAGGGCCAGTTCAACCCTTTACATGTTCATTCGATGAGAAATAATTTGTAACACTTTGTGACATGTCTTTTTTTACAACCAAAACTCGAGAAGAAATTGAAAATCAAGCAGTTGAGGATGATTTAGACATTTAGTTTATTTTAGCTGAATTCCCTACACGTTATTATGTTCCTAAAGCTCTAACAGCGCTTCCACAAATTTCAAAGAGGTCTTGAATTTAATGCAAAAAATATGAAACTGGACCGTTAAAGCAATCGACGTATTTGTCATTGCCATATTTTTGAATTATTCCTTGTACCCGTCCTTTCACACACTCAGGGGTGGATATATTTTACTATCTTTTTCCAGTCTTCGAAAAATACTTTTTTTTAAAATAGTACCTACCTATTGGCTACACTAAATTCACCTACATATAAAATACGGATGTCAATTTTCACATGTCTCTTTACAAGAGCTATACCTAATTTCTGTATCGCCTTTGACAGCAACAGAAGTTTAGATAGCATGTTTAACCTTTTTTCCAGATAAAGTAATGCCTAAGACAGTCCCATCAGATAATGCTGCACAGTTTCAACTGCTTTTGGTACATTATAAGTATTGGTCTACATTTTCACAGGAAACTAAAATTAAAGACAGTTTAAATGAGGAAAGCATAAAATGGCATTTCATTCCTGCAAAGGCACCTTAGTATGGAAGAGTTGATGAACGAATAATTGGAATCATAAAGCAAGTCGTTTATAAAGTACACTCGCAATGACTATGAGGCTATCACCCATAATAAAATTAAAATTTTAAAATAATAATAAATAAATTTTTTATCATATTTTAAAACCCTCAAATAAAAATAAAAATAATGCGCCGTGGAAAACCCAAATTTACTTACCTATTTCACACTCCTTCTTCTCTTTAGTTTCTTCACCTTTTAAATTCATTTTTTTCACAGTTCGTAATTCTTCTTTTCTTTTCTTCTCACATATTCTCTCTCATTCGTAGTCGCGACCCTTGAACTGTCTTCATGCCTATCTTTTTCTTTTCCATTTTTTTGCAAAATTATACAACTTCTTTCCAATCTTTATTTGTCCTATCTTCTTCATATTTCATCTTATAATGTTCCACAGATCACAATTCTTTTTCTATTTTCTTATCTTCTCTACCGTGTTACATTGTTATATAATTTGAATAAATCTTGCTAACGTTATATACTTTTCTAACAATTTTATTTTGGTCTCGATCGTAGTGACATGTCTCATTTTTCATGCATTATTTTGTGCATGATTTTTATTTCAATACGTGGCTTTTGTCATAAAAATGTGTTAGTTTTTTGAAAGGCAATGGGAAATATTTAGTGGTACTACCCTTGGTTTTTATTTCAAGTTTAATGGCGATGTAAGTAAAATACCATGGATATACTGAGGTACATTTTGGTGTTTTTAATTTTACCACGTTGACATCGAGTCCACAAACACCTGGTAGGCTGAGTGGGTTGTGGGTGATGGTTTTTAAATCATCTCCCTGTGCAAGTGGTTTTGAATCCAAGGTTCTTAACCATGCTCAAGTGGATAATTTATAAATAAAAAATAATGTCTGGACTGAAGGGCGGATATCCAATTGAAATAATTTTTTTTATAGAATAGATTATCATGCATATCAAAATTTCAAAATTGATAAATTCATAGAATCCACAATTATTTTTAAATTGATACTGCGGAGTGTCATGAATATTAAAATATCAAAGTAGTTTATCAAACTCCTCCTATGAAATGTAGATCACTCGCATTCCTTGATCCATGTGAGTCCTTTCTATAATAATTAGACTGTCCTAAATCACACTTTTTTTATAGAGAGGAGACTGGAAAGTGAAGTCCTCTTCCTCAGATTTCTTACAAATATTAGAAATACTACACCTTTGAAACTACCCTACCCATTTGAATAAAATTTTGCATACACCTTCTTCATCGTTTGTAAGTGCAACGCACCAAATTTCACGTAAAACTTAAAAAAATAAAAAATAAAATAAGTAAATCAAAAAGTAATTTTAAAAAAAAATGGAGCCACATATTCTCTACATCCTCGTTGTTAGAAGTTCTATCATTCTTTCATTTTCCTTCAAAATAGTCAACTATATGAAAACATTCAAAAACTGCTTTTAAAAAATTTTCTAAAAATTAGTTGGGGAAGAGGGTTGAACCTTCAAGGGTTTACCCTTTTATGCCAGCAGAACGCCTAATATATTGAAATATCAACGATCAAATATAATATGCCTAAGGCTCTGGAAGACTGTCGGCTCAGGGATTCAAACTGGCATCCTACACGCTATTCACCAGCTAAAAACTGTGAACTACATGGTGCGGCCATTTAACCACCAGCTATAACTGGCAAATATACTGTCTGTTGGCAAGGTGCGGTGGTTTCTACAGCCCCATTTTACAATCCTCAGTCAAGTTCTTAGTTTAACTAGCAGATAAGAAGCTTAAAATTTGAAAAGGATTTTAAGGGTATCCAATAGTTAAATTTATTGGTTGGGAATTGAAAATCAGCCCTAAAAAATTGTTTACATTGTTTTACATCTCAGAGATACTTGACGTTTACTCTCTATCCATATTTTCTATTCAAAAGTTTTAGATTGAGACAACACCACACAATCTAAAAACACATTCTACTCTCTTTCAACATATACCAATCACCAACATTTAAAACTTAAATAACAATTTTAGGTATCCTATTGGTACGAGGAATCGAACTGCCAACTGACAGTAACCTAATCAGGCACTCGTCATCTACCACCAAAACGTAGCACCGTATTCACTCGGCCACAGTGTAGGTGGTAGATGAAGAGCAGAGCCGACGTGTAGGAATCGCCACAAGAATAAATGACCGAAACATATGTGTCACTGAAATTTAAAAAAAAATTATATACTCTGAACAGAGGAGCATAAATGTATTGACACTGACTTGCCTTCGGTACCGATTGATTTTGGCAGAGATGGAATTCATACAATCAATCCAATTTCAATACAGTTTCCAGCTAAATTAGTTAAAGAACTGCTGAATGAGGTATCTTGCCACTAATACCTTCTTGGGCTTCTACAGTGAATAAAATGTATTGTTTCACAGCTGATTACGCCATAATTTATTTGAGGTCGAAAATTTTAAAAGAAAAGCGGACTTATGTTGCTTTGATCTGAGTACATTCATTATAAGGTTTGTGTAGAATTGGATTATGCTCAGTTAATCAGAAAAAAGCCTTGAAATGTTAATGTTTTGAAGGAATTGACCATTTACAAATGCTGTGATAACTTTGAAAACTCCGAAGTTAGTTGTAAAATCATACGTTGTGATAATTAATGTACCATTACAATTTACTTTTGAATTTGTCATTCTTTTTTATGAATATTGAACTCCTGAATGAATGTACCCTGCACATATTTACATCATTCTATATATCATAATCTTAAAAATAGAATTACTATGTATGAAATGCATTATATCTCGTCCCAATTCCAAGACAAATCGTATTATATTTCTACTATGTCTAGTGTTATATAATTTCCAGCTCAAAACATCAACAAATTGTTTTATTCTTTCAAATGTTTGAGTAAATCGATTCCTGTATAAAACCAATAACATTTCATCAATTATTGAATGTAGTTTCCAGATTTTCCTTTGTGTAATGCAGAATAAGTTCACTCTATATTTACTTACAACGTATTAATATGACAGAAATGTGAAGCTAATCAATACAGTATCAATAATTATTTTATTCTTCCTAATGCATCAAATTTAATAGTATTTATTTTTAATTATTTTGAAATATAAAAATTAAATAATTTCTAGAAACATTTATTTATTTTTATTCAATTATTTCTAATATTTAAGAACTTTTATGAGTTTGCTTATTCATATACAATTCAAGAGCTTCTAGCTAACAACAATTTCACAAGAAATACAGAAAACATTATTCACGAACGTTTTCTCTTAACATTATCTTCAGAATTTTTGCAAGATATATTAAGTTAGGCTGATTAAATCTACCAAGACGATTTTGAATTTGGCAGTGAAAATTCGACAATATATAGATGAGATCCAACCATCTTTATATTAGGGGAATGATGCGATTGTGACGAATCTACTTCCTTACTTCGGACAAAGTAGAACTGGTAACACTGTGACAGAAATATGTTTTATTTTTCTTCAGCGTCGTTTAGGTGACAATGCTGATTAAGGAATAATTTTGAGCAAAAATTATTATTTGAGTAGTCATAACCTGCTACTCATTAGTAATGTCAAACCACACAAAGCGAAGAAATTAATATCAAATGAAGTTTAAAATGAGTTAGTTACAGCTGGATATCAAAACACGCAGACACACAGACACACACACACATATATATATATATGTGTGTATATGTATACACACATACGTACACACTCCACGTTAGTTGGTGTTCCGGCAATTCCTCGGTGAAAACAGTGACTCAACTCACTCAACCAATGCGAATACGATGGGACAGAATTTCGTTGAATTTTTTTCTCTTTTTTTCCATTCGTGCATTCCTAGCTCTACCGCATATTCGGCTTCCTCGATGGAGATTCATTTGTTGACCATGCGATGCGGTGTTTAAAATAGGACAACGAAAGTTATACTCTCTTTACCTACCAACCAACCCACTCATCTACGTACCTAACTACCCACATATTATCCTCTCTACTCATACATATCGTCTAATGTAACATTCATAAGCTGCCACTTACGCCAGGCTTCATGAAAATTTGGTAGTCATCGTATAATAATTTTCCGAGTTTCACTTATGGTACACGTATTCGTCCTTCACTTGACTAGCAAAAAGGGGGTGGTGAGGATACGTGTGCAGACATCATTCAAAGGAAGAGGAAAAGTGAGCGCAAAGAAACAGCTCCGTTGCCACGAATCAACCACTACGAATAAATATACGCACTTGGCAAATTTTCGCTCGATTTACGTTAATAAACACATTGTTCGAGGCATCTACTGAGACTTTGTGAGAAGAATGCATCGCAAAAGAGGGTAACAGTAGTAGCAGCAGCAGAGAGAAATGCATACAAAGTTCATCGACGAGACGCTCATTCGTGAAATGAGAGAGCTACGTTTATTTATTCGCAGGCGCATAAACTTTCAGTCCTTATGAAAAGTGATGAAGGAAAGATATGGGGAGAAAAAAAAATACAAACAAAAAATAAAGCTTATATTTGCGATATTGTCGAGTACTGAAATCATTCAGAAGCAGTGAAAACTAGTGCTATAAAATTATCAGGTATATGACTGGGAAAGTAAGTTTGTGAGTAGTATTTGCAGTCGGGCACCATTTTTGCCGATGCTGGCCTGACTACTTCACGTATAATCATTAAAAATTGAAAAAATAAAATTAAACATCCACTAAAAAGATAAAAATATCCCTTTTAAAATTTCTTCAGCAAGATCTGAAGACTGGAATTATTGAAGTCTGTGCTCTTTCCCTTCATTACGTAGACAGATCTGGATTGAAAAATTGTAAAATGTTCATCTCTCTATTTGAAGTATATCTACTTATTTTAGCATTGGAAATGCTTCTAGAGTCGGCTTGTGCAGAAGTGTCCACCCCCTAATTTTTAATTAAAGAAGGGGTAGATAAACATGGTAAAAAAAGTGGACGGAATAAATGGTAAAAAAATAAAATGGTGGTGGTAACGTTGTATCATTGTTTACGGAGCGAATATAAATCTGAAAGAAAATGAATTAAAAACTTTTTTTAAATTTTTATTAACTTTCAATGTCTTTTTCTTATTCTTACAAAGTGTGAAACCTGTGGATTTTCATTTTCTTCTTATTTTCTTTGAAGCTGGTTCAATCATCAAAAGTTACTTTCAATATATTTCTTTTCCCTTAGGCCAACATTCATAGTTGGCACTTAATGTTCACCAACCAAGCGTCAGTTTAAAACTTGCAGTTCTAACTTATATTTCTCAGAAAAACTGAATTTTTTTCATAGCTCTAATGTAGTTTGTCACAAGGAAGCTACATTTCTCATTATTCTCAACTAAATTAATTTTTTTGCAGCTTCACTGTAGTTTAAAAACAGACCATCAGGTTAGCGAACACTAAGGGTCGACTATGAATACCGGCCTTCTACTAGCCTTAGCGGCAATTTTGTTTGGAACAAAAATTTTTTAAAGATAACTCACAAAAAATTTCACCGATTCTTTAAAAAAATTTGAATAAGATCACTTTCTATCATTTGAAAAAAAAGTTCATAAATCGTGCCTTGCAAGGTGAAAAGTTATATGCTGAAACAAACATGAAATTATTTAAAAGGAAATCAAAAAAAAAAAAAAAAAAAAAAACAACAGTCAAGTATATGGATCGAATTGATAACCTCCTCTTTTTTTTGAAGTCGTTTCAAAATACTAGAAAAATATAGACTTTTCATTCGCTGATTGATAAAGAATCTCCATCCCATTTTATTTTTCATCGAAACTCTGAATATTTTCCCCAATCTGTGCATATTACGGGGCTCAGTCAGAATTTTCTCTCAAACCTACAATACATTGCACCTCAAAAGTGACTCAAGCTCAGAAAATGTGCCAAAATTACAAAAAATTAAACTAAAAATAATTGTCACTGGTATTGTTTGTCGGACGTTTAAAGAAATATCAACTCTACATTATTCCTAAGAAACTGGAAAAGCAAAGGTTCTATTAGTGCAGAAACTTATGTAGGAAAAAAATGAGACCCCAGATTTAATATTAACTTTATGTAACTCTCGAAATGTATTGGATAAATACTATAGCATGTTATTCTTCCCGAGAAGGTAACAAAAAATGTAAATTTTTGATACAGTTTTCATGTTAATTCATCAAAATATCGAAGATTTAGATACCTATCTAATTTATATGTATGAAATTCATATTATTTTTTCTTAGTAAGCTACACTATTCTCTCACATTAACCCTTTCATCACTTTTCATTGTTCCACCAGTAAAACACAAAACTACTTAAGTGGAGGAGTGAAATTAATTGCTACTCATATAAAACCAATTTAAAAATAGAAAATTCTCTAAAAACTAAGTAAGAAATTAAGCTAATCTGTAAATCACAAATTTTAAAATATTTTCAAAATTTTACATTTTTTATTAGAGCTGTTCAAAAATTTCTTGAAATTTATTAATATAATACACAAGTAAACCTGATGGAATTTTCTCTCTCAAAATTATTTAAAAACAAAAATTTCTGGTTATAAAAAAAAAAGAAATTAGTTTTTTTATTTCAATTTTCAGAATCAAAACACGGATACTTTGATTTTTTCATGATATAAAAACAAAAACATTCTGAGATGAAAAAAACTCTAAAAGAAATTGACTTGAGTTGAAAGACTATATATATATTATCAGACACATGGAGTCGTATCAGAGATTCTGAAGTGATACTGTTGATAGACCAGAGTAATTTCAGAAATTCAGAAGTGATATTGTTCATAGACCTTCAAAGAAAGTGAGAACTGAAGAATAAGACAAAAATGTTAATATGAATTTTAATACGTCTTATTGCTTTTAAAATGCCTAAATATCTATAATAATATCGAAATTCCCATTACCAGATAAAAAAAAAAATAAGTAAATCTTTTATTGAGATGAGGAGCGAAATATGAAATAGATAGAAGATTACAATGATTGCTGAGTTCCCATTATCTGTTTGAACGTGAATGAGAGAAATATCTCACACTATATCACTCAATTGGCTTTCAAGAAAAATTCTATTTCTGAACTCGTGAGAAATACACAAATTTTCAGAATCCAATTTTCTAAATCCCAAAAATTGGTTTTCTCTCATTTCACTTAATACTATTACCAATGCACAGCAGTTTACGAAATTTTTTAAAATAATGGTCAGAATTAGTCCCAAATATATTTATAACACAGAATATTTGAGTAAAAACAAAATTATTCAAGAGTGTAAGCAGTAAAATTTATGAACATGAGGCAGAAGAGAAATCAAGAATATTTGAATGAATTTTTATTTTTTAACTCCACTCAATTACTACTAGGGTTTTTCAAAGTTTAATAAAGTATTACTGTCCTGTTACAGTTTTTTTCATCTAAGAATGTTTTCAGTTTTAAATTATGAAAAAAATCATGAAGTTATACACAGTTTTGATTTTGAAAACAAAAAAAAAAAACTATTTTTCTCTTTTTTATAGCTATGAATGTTTGTGCTTAAGTAATTTTGAGACAGAACATTCAATAAAATTATCTTGTATATTAGATCAATAAATTTTAAGAGATTTTTGAACCGCTGTGATAGGAAAACGTAAAAAATTGAAAATATTTGAAAATTTGTAATTTACACGTTAATTCAATTGCATATTTTGTTTTTAGAAAATTTTCTATCCTTAAATTGGTTTCGTATGGGTAGCAAGTAGTTTCACTCATTCACTTAAGAAGTTCGGTGACTTTCTCTAGTTAAAGTAGGCGAAAAGTGATTGAAAAAGTTCAGCAAATTTCCGTGAATAGTATTACGCATTTCCTTCGAATGAGCAATATTAAAAACGAAGGTAGGTAATACCTAGGCAAAACATTAGAGATAAACATAGTTTACGTAACTCTTATGTTCTTTTTTGTTTTTTTTTTTTTAATGTTTTTGTTTGATTTAAAATTCCCAACGAGAAGCAGAACATTAAGGAAACCAAGGAAAGTAAAACGCAAAAAGCCTGCGAGTGAATAATTATTTTTGCTTCTGAGTGTAGGTCTACTCACAGCACAAATTCAACTCATAATCCTCTGCTCCAATAATATGATTGATTTGGAATTCCCTTTGTTTATTTCAAGAAATGTTAAATTTAAAAATTCAAATCAATGTAATTTGATTTTGGTTTTCTTTGGTTTTTTTCCATTCAACGTCATAATATCTGATAGGGAAAGACAAATTTATGGGATATCTATTTTCACATTGTTCATGTAACGGCGAATCTTAGTTCATTCATTTTAACTTTGCCTACCTATTTCAATTATCAATTGTAGCCGTAAGTTAAAAGGTTTTAGGCTTAATAAGAGAAAAGAAATTAAGAGAAAAAATGCTCCCCATGCCTAAATTCAGATATTCAAAAAACAGTATAACACATCAATAAGATACAATCAGTGTTTTTCTCAGCATAATTTCTTTTTTGATAGCAAAATTAGAAATTTGCATCTATCTAGTCTAAAGAACGAGAAAGTGATCTAAAATTTACTTAAAGTGACAGAGAAATGGAGTGAAGAGGGGTAGCGTCGTATAAGTACTAGAAAAATTGATCAAGTAGAGCCCCATAACCCTCCACACTATTCAGAATGACCTGGTGTGGTAACTGATACTGAACCACCAGAAGTACCAGCCAAGCAGTTTGTCTTACTACGTGACCTTTTACACTGTAAGTACTTAACCAACATTAGAACTTCAGATTCTTTGGTCGAAAAACATCGATCACGAGTTTATGAACCGACAATACAACAGTACATACAGCCAAAAGCCGCCCATAAAAACAGAACAATAAATTTCCAGCTCTGGTCTTTTCAAAAAGCTGAATAACACACGGAGGAACCGCAATTCATTTCAACAACAAATAATAATAATAACCAAACAGAAAACGAGGCCAATAAGGGTGGCTTTGATTTCTTTGGCATGTGAATGGAAAAACTATTTCCTTTATTGGAAGCACACACACATACACACACACACGCACACGCACACACGCACACAAACCATTGTGTAGGAGTCGGATTATCAATGTTATTCAAATTTGTGTTCTCTCGACGATTTTCTCTCTTATATAAAATGCATACACACATATATACATAGCACATATACATACTAATGACTGAGGTTATAGCATAAACATAACAAACCTTTGCGAAAGGCATGAAAGGTACGAACATTTCGACGGAAACAGATGAAAAGATTTGAAAATCGACAATAGAATATTGTATTCGACAAAAAGGAAGCATTTACGTCAATGTCGAATGAAGTTCACGCGATTGTAAATGTATACTGTACAGTCTATTTATTCGACTGTGGGTAAATATACGCAGAGAATTAATTTGATTCGATACAGAAAGCGCTAATTTCGATACTCGTGAATAAAAGTTGGGGTGCAAGAAAAAAAAAGGAAGAAACAGAAAATCGGCCCCCAAAAATTGATTTCCAATTCTATGATGGAGTTGGCAATAATAATTTTCATTTTACGCGTGTTCCCAAACATTAACTAACAAGCAATAATTATCACCTTGGCCATTAACCGCATCGTTCTATTAAGGAAACTAGTATTCATGAAATTTCATTTTTTTCGTAGATACTTTATATGTACGAATCTGAACATGAACAAATTATCAATACCTAACATAACTAAAACGCGGGGGAATTAGAAAAAAAAACTGCAAACTATATGTTGCAAAATGTTTGTTAGAGAAATTTTAAGCGTAATTTTTCTCTTTCGGGTGTATTTCTATTGTTTTAAGATAACTAAGAACCTATCTTATTGATTCTGAAGTTAGTTATTTGTATGATGAAAATTATTTCAAGATATCAGTAGCTAGACAAAAATACTAAGAATATTTCGCAGAAATTATTATCATATTTCATCTGAACATACATAATATGTAGTATCTGAATTGTAGTATCTGAATTGTCTGGGCGAATGCCCACAAACGATTGGCTAGTTGGTTGCCAATATTTTTTCAATTGTAATTCATTTGAGTTTCCACAAAGAAGTTGAAGGGGGAATGGCAAAGCCATATTTTGAAAAACTGGTGAGTACCTATGCAGCTTGCATTTCAGTTTCAGTAACCCATAGTCACCGACTCCACCACCTAGCTGACGATTTTTAAGATTTAAAAAAAAAATATACTTATTAAAATTGCTGGAGTATTTGGATCCAAGTGTATGTGTTTCTTTTCAAGATCTTTTGAGCATTTTGGCACTATTTTTGAAAAAAAATTTTTTTGTACCCTCTTTTGCGTTGAGTCCATATCCTAGCATAATTTTGATCGGATCATTTCGAAATTTGAAACACGTATTCGAATTAAGACGAGGAAGAACCCTATTGTTTTTGAATCGAATCGGACGTACAGTTCGTCTACTAGGTCAGTTTATATGCATTCCTTATTAAACAGTGTACAGGTCGAAATTTTCAATCGATAGTCCTGAAATTTGATATACGTATGTGATTCGGATCAAGGAGAGAACCTACCAATTTTGGTGTGGATACGTTTCATGGTACGTCTGATAGGAACGATTTTGTTTCAGTTTTGGCAGATTAATGGGTCTAAAAGGAGTAATTTTCAAGCTATAGTCACAAAATTTGATACAAGTATTTAATCAAAGTATATCAAACATGATTCTAAATTTGATTCTTATTGATATTATGGTTCGTTCCCTGAGGCTGTTGGAAGTGCTAATTTTTCATGTTATCTTAATAAAAGTTGCAATTCTCTTTCAATAGTCATGAAATTTGATACAAACAATACCCTTTATACAAGAATCAGACCTTCCAATTTTCGTTTTGACTGATCAGTTTATTCCCAACTTATTAGCTATTCAGTGTGATTTTCTCTATTTTACACCTCTTTTACCTTTCTGATAATAGCTCTGAAGAATTCATTTTCCAGCCTTCATCGGGAAAACCCTTCATTTTAACATAAAACCTACATGATTTCAGAAAAAAGTCAAGTTTCGCCTATGCTCCACCCGCTTCCATACACTAGATTTGAACACAGACAATAAAATCTACTCTAATATTTTCGTAAACAGAACGTAAACAACTGCACTACACTTCGTTTTGCAATGATGATATTTTTTTCTCATCTAAATTTTTATATATACTATATGTAATCCACAATTCTCGTCACTGTAAAAAAAAAAAACCATCAAATTATTTCCTAAAATTGTGCTTATTAAAACTTTGAAAAATTTTTAATTTCACAACAAAATAATTATTTTCGACAGATTCATGAAATATTTTGAAAACATGATACTTAATCAGTACATTTTATCACATGCATCGTATTTGTGGGATATTGGTAATTTTTTGCAAAATATACAAATATTTTATATATTACTTCATTAGAAGAAGGTTGGTGGTAAAGATGATTTTTAAACAAAGAAAATATACTTTTTTTTGCAAAGCTTGCTGCGCAAGTTTTTTTTATTTTCATTTTTTTTATTAGCCTTCTGCCCAAATATTGTCCAGAAATTTTATTTCCGAATTTTCGTACGCACGCACCCGCCCACAGGGCCTCAGAGAGAAATTTCGGGCTCAGGAGAAATAAACTGAAGGGCCCCTCTTAGCTCCAGCTGCAGGATTTGTCTTTGAAAAGGGAATTTCGCTCGCTGTTCTCACGAAATAAATTTTTTAGATACGTTTTGGGTTCTAAAACACGTATTTTAGTGGTATTTTTTCAAACCTTCGAAAAATTTACTCCCAAAAACCACATCATCAATCGGTCCTGACGCCCTTTTTCACCGTTTATGCTTAAAAATTACAATTCATTTCTAAATTAAGGCCATTCCGGACCGTTTAAAGATGTCCGCGCCCGATACCTTTGGTATCCTTTCTCCCACCCTCTCAAAGGCCTTGCGCGCCCACAATGGTGAAGAGTGGCCAAAGAAGCAGCGAAAACTTTAAGCGCAACGTGCTGAGGCGAAAGAGAAATCCGTTTGCCACGGTGACGACTCCATATTTCAAAGACCAGCTGAAGGGTATACGTTCGTGGAATGCAAATTTTCGCAGAAATTCATCGCCAAAAAGAATAAACATCGTTGAGTAGTCTCGTTAAATTTGCCTTTTCCAACTTTTTCATTACCGCTAAGCGTACTGTTATCGAAATATTATACTTACGAGCATTATGCAACGCAGAAAAAAAAAAAAAAAATAGAAAAAAAAGAAATATGACGAAAGAAGTTTTCCCTTAACAAGGATGACAATGTTAACAAGCTTCGTGAAAAAGAAAATACGCGAAGGAAGAAAGAAAGAAAAAATAAAAAAAGGTGATGGTGGCAGCAGTAGAAGCAGCAGAAGAAAGGGAAATGGTAATGTAAGAAATAAAGCAAAAAGAAAAGCAAACGGAAAAACCAGACTGCGAAGATTGGCGGTGGGCGGTGGTGTGGCGGGGATGGGGAATGCACAGATAAGTGGTAAATTCAAAAGAGAACGTTTCGTCGTCGTCGTCGTCGTCTGCTTAAAATCGTGTACAAATCCGCCCTTCTCAGAGGGATTACATAAATAAATGTCGGCTAAATTAGTTCCCAGTTGGCCTTTGCCGGGTACAATTCTATGGCACGAGTGCCGCAGAAGAGGCGGAAAACACGAAGGGAAAGACAGCAGCAAAAGGACGGAGGGGGGTAGTTTAAATGAAAAATACCTCTGATTAAATAATCTGTACGAGAAAAATGAGGATAAAGACGAAAGTAAAACGGTATTGTGAAAAATGGAAAAGAAAATCCTGTTTTGTTGATAAAAATGTCGGTTACATGATGGGACGAATAGCTGAAAAAAGTAAAAAAATAAAAATAAAAGCCGAAGACGAATAGTTTTAGACGAACACAAATTCGGTTACAACTCCTATCGGATATACTATATTTTATGTTCTCTGGCTCATTTTTTTCGCCTCTTTTTTCCTAATGCTAGTCGTATTCCTATTCCATTTGGCAGGGTGCATGGCAAATAAATTTAAAAACAAAAAGGATTAGATAAAGAAGAGGCGAACAAGAAAAATGTTCGACAGCGAACTGGTGCAATTACATGAAATTCAATTCGTAACTAATCACAGTTTCAAAAAAATGAGGCTACGATGAATCTTGTCCTCGAGCACATATGGGTGGGAAAGACCAAAGCGCACAGTAAAAAGGTCGACCTTGGACTTTAGGTAAATAATTGACACTGTGCAGCAGACAAGGCCAGTGCCGCGAGTTCTATCCTTCGTCATCCGCCTTTCTACCATCTTTATCACCAAGTATCGAGTATAATAGAGGACGCGTGTAAAACGAAAAATGGTATTACTTTTCAGACGAAATATCCCCACTCCTACGAAACGGTACAGTTTTCAATCACATTTTAATCCGCGAAATTAAGTGTTCGCTGACGTTTCGGAACTATATATCAATAGGCAAGCAACTTTTTTATATTCATTTTTTCTCTAGAACTACTGAACCAATTTTGTTGATACAGGTCTCATTTGAAAGTGTTTCACATGTACGTACGGAGAATGTGATTTAACAAAGAAAAAAATTGCTGGAACAGTCGAAATAAAGGCGGAAAAGGTAGAGGGGCCCACAGACTAATGATCCTTGTGCGTGAAACTGATTCTTGGCTATACAACGTTATTTTTCATAGACGTAACTGTAATGTGTTTTTTTATAGTTAGGGGGAAAAGAAGAGGGTAAAATGTGATATTAGAAAAAATTGTAGGAGGAGTGGAAAATAAGGGTGAAAAAAGTAAAGCACCCACAAACTTAAAATTCATAGATCAGAAACTGATTTTAATTACCGGATCACGAGACAAAATTCTTGACAAATGATTAGGATATCTTCGACAAAAATTACAGTAAAGTAACTCTCATTACTCGCGAAAATAATAGTAAAAGCCTTAAACTGATTGGCCGCACGTTGTAGTGAGACTTCGACATATCCATCAGCCCATTTCTTTCTCCTCTGCTTGTCTCGTACAGCTCAGACAAATTATTCACTTCGTCACTGAAGAATCTCTAAAATCTAAATTCAAAATTTATTCTCCTCAAACAACATGAACACTCTATATACAATAAAACCTCCTTATATACATACCATCAAAGTCTAAGAAATAAACAATAAAAAATATACACATTCCAGAATAGTAAAATTAATAATCTGACATAAATTAATACTCTCTTTTTTCAAAATGAAATTCTTTCAAATCAATGCCCCAACTTCCATATTACTTGGCTATAAAACATAAGAAAATAAAGGAAATACTAACTGATAACACTATCGTTTTTATGAAATCATTGTAAAAAATTTAGTCAGCAAATTCCTTTGGCTTTCTATACAAACTCAAAAAACCCTTAAATTTGTCAAATATGTCTGGAAGTTGTTTAAGCCTATATTTATCACATTCCACAAATTATAAAAAGTCATCAAATCCACCAAGGGAGTAACTAACCTGACATTTCCTCCATTTTCTGTTAAAATCGCACTACTTTGAAAAACCAATCAAAAATTTCCTTGGAAGCGGTACCTTTCCACTTCAGGAAATCTCTGAGGGAAAATCCACTCAAAACTTGCCTTTAAAACCTCATGTAAATCACTTTTTCTACACAATTTGGTTAACTCCAATTGGCCCAATTTCATCTAACCTAAAATTGTTCAATTTTATTAGAGTTCTTCTATCAATAGAAGACTTTAATAATGTTATTTGGATCTTTACCGTTGTGAAATGTTTCACATATTGCACAGTATATGGAATTATTTTATTTTGTTCATCTTTAATACCCTAAATTTATGGCTAAATTCTAATTTTTTGCGATTCAAATTGAAAATTTAACTACATATTGTAATAAATTAACTAAAACTTCAATATTTTGGTTGATAATCATGAAAGATGGAAAATGTCTGCGTTTCTTCACAACTAACTCGTAATTATGTACCTATATTTGTTCGTGACCTCTAACTGATTTCGATAAAAAAACCAGATACCAAATCTATTAATTGTATTGTCGTGTTCAAAATGGTCTTCCATTCTGGATTTTGATACCATCTAGTGGTTTTCTAAACTCTTTTGGTACCTTACACATCAAATCTACTTCTGAGATAGATACCAGAATTTGATTCTACATCAAGAAACTCAATGGTTCATCTTTGAAAATCTGATTGATGTTGGCAGTCAACAGATCTTGTTTGCTGTAGTCCAGGAGACTGTAGCTATCCTTCTGGTATATCTTATAAAATAAATTTTCTTCATTTTGAATTTTTTGATTTTTTCAAAATTACATTTTGTTAAATTTTATCCTATAGGTGTGTACTTATAAAATAATCAAATAAAGTTTCATCAATGTTCATCCATATCAACTCTTAAAAAATTCAAAATCCATAAAATACTTTTTTTTTTAACTTTCTATATACGACTTTGAAGGTTTTATCAATCTCACGAATTTTGGCTTATCTGGACTTTTGTCTTCCTCCATTTTAAATATTAAAATACAAATTCATATGACCGCATATTATGGTTTATAAAAATACGGAACCACACTCCTTTAGGATACCATATCACTTGGACAACTCGATCACGTTCGTTAAACTTTCAAAATTTCTTTGGTTTAACCTTACACCTCACTTCTACTTTTCATTTAACAGAATTCTCGCACGTTTCTCCGAGCACTTTCTCGTTCGTCACTCGATTAACGTTAAACTGGAAACCTAAAAAAAACATAACTGCTGCGAAACTTAATCCAGTCGAGGAAATAAAAAAAATAAAATTCCAGCGCAGCAAGGCTCCTTTAAAAAAACGGGTTCTTATACAACAACTATGCCTCTCCGTCGCCATATGAAAATTTTCGTCCAACTCGATCTTTCTGCCGTGTTTTTGGCGAAAATCTGCTATTTTACATTTTAACCCGATGAAAAACATTTTTACACGCTTACATGCTTCCCCAAAACCTACTGTTTCGGATTGTAAACAAAACCGTTGCATTCTATCATATATGGTACAAAATTTCAATCTCATCAAATGCTGATTATGTTTTAACATCCACTGGGAGAACATTCTTCAGCTTCCTATACACCTAAACCGTTCAAAATTCAACCAGAGATTACGCTCAGAACTATACTCGCATACCAAATTTCAACCTTATTGGACTGAAATTGCGACCAGTAATTTGATTACGAAACTGAGTATGATATACACACGTAGATTCCTACGTGGTATAATACTACATGTAGTATTATACATATCCACGAAAACATGTTGATTTATCCTAAACGAAATTCAACCACTGTTCTCCGTGTAGGTTTGTAAAACCAACTCCCATTTATAGCATTGGGAATAATTAGTAAGTTACTGAAATTTTTTTCCACTAAAAACATTGGTAGTTAATTAAAACAAATATGGTCTACAATTTTATTACGAAAGGGCTACTGCGAAAAGTAGGCAAATAATTTCACGAGAAGAAATTATACCTACTCCGCTATTTCTTCGCCATTTTTAGCAACAACGAAGCAATTATCCTCAAGAATACAATCGATATCTAATAGGTCGACATGCACGATGTATTTGAAATCGCAGATCTCGAAGTTGAAAGCGACCGTAAGGAAGAATAGAATTGTGAAACATCACCGAACGAGCTCCCATTTCGCTTTGCGAAAACCTGCTTAAATAGTAACTTTTATATACGTGTACTTGACATCGCGTACACAACACGGAAGCGAAACGACTAATGGGAAAATATAACCGAAATTCTATACGCCTCGAATTCGAAAGCTTCATGAATATTTATAGTGTGAACCATTCCCACCCCCTCCCTCGCCCAAAAGAAAACAAAAAGAAGGGATGAAGGGATACATTGGTGTTGTTATTCGTCCGAACGGTTTGCCAAAGACAAAACATCCAGTTTTAGAATGAGAGCGCGAAGGTACTATTTTCACCGAGCCACAAACGAAAATGCAACATGAGAACGGAAAAAAGAGGGCACGAGAGAGATAAAGTGAGACACGCACAGAGAATGAGGAAGAGTCAACAGGACGAAGTGAAAATAGAATATCCTACCGCAACATAAAATTGAATAAGCATCGCGTGCATTGAAACATCAGAGAACATCAAACTTTTAAACGACTGCTACGAAAATATTAATTGGATAGCATAATGTTCCGCACGTTGTTAGTACCGATTATTTTTGACATGACGGCGCGTGCAGCTCGTGTGTATAAAATATTACGATTGAATTAGGAAAGGTCGAAATACGGAGAGAGCGGCAAAAATTTTACCAAAGATAAAAACTGAGCAAACGACTAAACGAAAAATAATGTGAATGTGGTATACATCTGTTCGTATACTCCACCCAGCGAGGGTTCACAAGGACAGAGACAGAGTGAGACACAGAGAGAGAAAAAGACAAAGACATAGAGAGATAGAGATAGACAGATAAACATACAGACAGATAAACAGACAGACAGACAGACAGACAGACAGACAGAGTGAGAGACAGAGAGAGAAAAAGACAGAGACATAGAGAGATAGAGACAGACAGACAGACAGATAGACAGATAGACAGACAGACAGAGTGAGAGACAGAGAGAGACAGAGACATAGAGAGATATACACAGACAGATAGACAGACAGACAGAGTGAGAGACAGAGACATAGAGAGATAGAGACAGACAGATACAGATAGACAGACAGACAGTGTGACAGACAGAGAGAGACAGAGAGAGAAAGAGACAGAGACATAGAGAAATAGAGACAAACAGACAGACAGAAAAAGTGCAAAGAAAGTATGTAGTTATACATACAGGATTTGAGGAAAACGTAAACCACATAATACGTAGAATAGAAACACACGTATGGAGAAGCATTAGTCGAAGCAAAGTTTTTTTTTCTGAATTCTTCTTCAGAAGATGTTCAGAAAATTGTTAGAGAAAATCGTAAATTTCTCAAGTAATGAATCAACAATTTTAGCGCCGCCAAACTTCGATAGAAAATAAAGTTTTCGAAGAACATTCTCAATTGAAAATATTCAATTATTTCAAACGGATACTCGAGAAAAACCGAAATAATTAATTTTTTTAGAATGAGGAGATGAAAATTCTTTAAGAAAAATTGAAAAATGCTATGGAATAGGCCTATCACAAAAAAAAATTCAACTGATAATGAGTTATCATGAAACTCTGGATAAGGAAATAAACGGAGAACAAAACATCGTACGAAACTGGTCAGCAATATAAATAAGTTTACGTTAAGAACGAATTTTTAAAAGATAACTTCTATTATTTATTTTTTTTTTACTTTAGCTTCATTCGAAATAAATATTATTTCGTTGCGGAAGGTTAAAATCGCAGTAGTGAGTAGAATAGAAGCTTATAAAAAAAATAGTATCTATGTTGCGTGACAAGTGTGTAACAAAGACCATTTTTTAACGAGAAGGTATGAAGAATTTTCCGAAAAGCCGAAGGCGAGTGTTATAAACTTCACACAAGTTAAAATAGCCCATAAGCACTTGTCACATACCATACTTTTGGCAACTAATGCAAACCAAAAACATTGCAAAAACTCCCCCCCCCCAAAAAAAAAAAATACACAGGAAAAAATTTTTAGAAATAGTAGTTATTTAAACAACTTAAAAATGGCAAGTTTTCCATTATTTTGTGTTTTTTCGTTCGTTTATTTTCAATCACCTGTGAATAATTAAAATGTTATAACAAAAGTGATTTCATGTAAATTTTTTCCTGTTTTTAGCAATACCAATACCATGTTTCTGGTTTAAATAGCAACTGAGGAATTATTAAGTGAAAGAAGAGCTGTCTCTGGATTTTAAAAAACAACAGATTTCCCATAAATGTACGTATTTTTTGCTCGTTCATTCTCAAATAGGCTGAAGGTGATTAAAAAATTGTACTAAAATTAAATTAAATAAATTTTCGTCTCTTTCTATGAATACCATCTCTAGTTCTCTAGCTTAAATAGCAACTGAGGAACTATTGAGTGACAGAAAAAAGGTTTCTAAATTCAAGAAAAACGGTAAATTTTCCATTAATTTGGGTTTTTTGTCGTTTGTTTTTGTCACATAGCTAATGATAATTGGAAAATTATATAGAAAATTTTATAAATTTTATTCTTTTTGAAGCATTACGAACTTTAATTCTCTAAATTAACTAGAAGTAGAAAAATTATTGGAGAGATTAATTCAAAACTGAAACGAGTTCAACTGAAATGGCAACTTGACGTAAAGTTTTTCACCAATTAACGTTTCAATAATAATATCAAAATGCTTCTTTTCAAATATATTATACAGTGTTGTCCAGGAATGGGATGCGTGAGAGTGTGTTTAATTATCTTCTACTTCACAGGCCAAAAATTCTTTCTTTTACATTCACTATATATGCATATAAAACTCGTTTTTTTGGGCATATGTTGCAAAAAATAGGTTTATGAGTTCAGAAAATCGTTTTTTCCGGTTACAAAATGTCTTATAAGGTAAAAAAATTCAAATAAGCCATTTTTCTGAACAATGACACAAAACACCAGTCAGGTCGAATAATTATTAAATATATCACCATTATGAATGTTGACAGTTAAAAACCATACACTATAGGTTCACTGATACGGAACAGGACTGATTAGTTAATGGTTCAAATACAATACTAACAATGTGAGAAAAGGGAAGAGCCAGAATTCGACTTTTTGGCGCATTATGTTTTTTTCGAGATAAAACCAATAACTATTGAAATCCCTGTTCAAACTTATGCATTAAAGTCAATTTTAACAATAGTTGCTCACGAAAACCTGCTAAAAACAGGCATCAAATTTTACACAACCAATATCTATATCTTGGCATAATATTCTAGGGTGACTATTGGGTTGCAAATACCCAAAGGTGCCACGCTAATGATTCGATAAAATTTCTTTGATGAATTATCGCAAAAAAAATATAAAATTGGCGATTACGATACGCAACCACGTCGAAACCGACAAAATACGATCCTATAATGGCGCGTATTTACGGCGAATTGAGTATGCAATTTGTAATACATACACAGAATAAAACTTGATACGAGTCACTGCAGACGAGTTTAACCTTGCATTTCGATCAGACTTTTCCGAAATTAAGACATGCAGTTAATAAAATAAATGACTCACTGGCATTCATGAAGAACCTGATCGCCACAGAAAACTTAGGAATAGAATATACTAGAACCGTTACATACCTAAAACAAAAAACAAACGAAAATACAATTAATTTATTTAATCGATACATTCACAGAAAAAAAAAAAATCTTATCAATCATAAAATAAATTCAGGAAAAAAAAAGTTAAAAAAAACTCTTTGAGGGGCAATCACTAAATAATTAAGGGTTTTATCTTCCGTAAGAACTATAGAGTCAATGGATACTGTAACGTATATTTTCGTCTATTTTGAGAAATGACGAACATATTCGTTCACTCATTTTCGAATACCAAAAATGTAGATATTTGTCAACAAATTACCTTCCTATAACTCTTCATAAACAACCACAAAACTAGTCGTATTTAACTTTACATATACAGATATACCTTCTGTATATTTATGACCTAGTTGTGCCTGTCCCTCGAGTACTCGACGAGTCAGCACAACCCTATAATAACAACACCATACCTCACTTTGCCTATCCGACACGTACGTTTTCATACCCTGAACGAGTATATAATCCCTCGATTCAGTTGTATAGTTGTTCAGTCCAGCTCAGTTCTTTGACAGCTACTTCTAAGTACCTGGAACCTCTCTTGTAGAAGTCTCTAGTGAACAGACAGTCTTGCTTGTTGAATTGTGATCTAATATATATTAATATTAACGTAGAAATATGTACTGTGTTGTACAGAATATTATTTTATTAAATGTGTAAACTCACTCATGTGTTTGAAATATTATTGAGTCTCATAGTAATGTTAAGGTCCACAATAGTACGTGGATGATAAACTTACAATTATTTTAGAAGTATTACTGCTCTTAAAGTACGTGATATTTCGTGTATGGTGTACTCCCCAAAAGAGGTCGTTACCAGGTACAACCCAACCTCTTTTGGCCGTTACAGATACAAATTATAATAAAAATAATTAATGAAAAAGCAGTTATAAATAATGTGATAGAGTGTAATATAAACGCATATGCTGAACTCGGAGAAAATTAACGAGTTTAGTGGAACATCTAATCAAGATTATCACATCAAATTGTAGGTGTCGTGTAGTTGGTAAAAAAAAAAAAAAATATTCTTTAAAAAAAATTGAGCTAGGTTGTGAATCAGTATCAACTTTAATTTTTGTAAATTACATTAAATCTACGAGAAAGAAATGAACCAACAATTAAGAAAACTACGTTATTAAGCCACGACACAGAAAGCAATAGATCTTAAATGAAAGTCAGCTCCTGGGGAAACAAAATGCAGAAATAAAATTTTTTCGAAAAGAATGATACGTTAATTCACACCGAATCAAAAAATTAGCTCAATGAAACTGTAAGTACCTAATATCTCAACATACTAATGCTTGAAATATACCGTTTCTCTGTTGACACACATCACTAAATACATTCACAGATAACCAAATTCATGATTTCACCTAGTATTCTGAATGCACTCAAAATTCATGCAGTTTATGTTTATCGTAATTTGAATTTGTCAAAAATTATGCCGAGGGTGAGCTCCTAAATTACAAAAGTGAATATAAGTTGACCCCCCCCCCAAAAAAAAAAAATGTACGAAGAAATTAGAGCCCATCTTCATTTGAATCGCCTTCAGCAAGTTTTTCCAAATAAAATGAGAAAAAACTCGACAATACACCGAACATTATTTCTTATCGATTTGTGTTTTTGTTTTCCACTTCACCGAGTTGAATCTGGCACTGCTAAATCTCGGTAAAATTTATATATGTATGTACCAAAATACAAACATAAATTGAATTTCTTGGAAAAAAATATTATTTATGTAAGTTTTTCGATTTATTAGGTAAATTTATAGTGAGCTTTTTGGCTGATGACACAACTTCACTCAGGGAACTGAGAAAAAATTCATAAAATTTCGTCTTACAAAGCTACGGATTGTACTGATGGTAGACTTCCAAATTCACAAGTCTTTCAGGAATAAGTACATAGGGGTAGTTATCATTATTCCTATTCATAATAGATATTTCATTTCGAATTGTAATGATTATAAATTTATAATAAATTGAATCACAACCAGAAGTATCGAGAAGTATATCTTTTATGCGTATATTTTAATATTTTCTGATTAATTCTTTATATTTTTACAGAATATGACGCACAAAAATAAATCGGGAGAGTTGGAAGATGAATATCAGAAGCATCGAATTAAATCTGCGGTATATAATCAAATTCACGGAGGCAGACCCCTGGCTAGAACATCTGCTAATTTCTGTGTGGGTTTCGCGCAGCTACCGGGGTTTGATGAATCTGGCACACCAACGTGAGATTGAGTAGAAAAACTCAGCAGTCTTGCTGCCTACTCCTTACTCTCCAGTTAATTCAGGTTGATATGTGTGCGATCATATACATTTTCTACATTCTGGTTTTTCCTTTTATTTTATAATCAAAATTGGATTTATTCGTTTTCCCTTTTCAATTACATGCTTCATTGTTTCATCTAAAAAACGATTAAAAATTTCCTGCGTTGAATCGCCTCCGTAATTCGATTTACGAGTTAGAGAGAGGTGAATTGCATCCACATGTATCGAGATAGTTGTTTTTCGTAAAACAGCTCATGTGCGGCCACTTGTTTCTCATTCTCCTGCCTTTTTAATGGTTAACACGGCAGATATCAAATTCACGGTAGATCATATCAAATTTACAACTAGTGAAATGTTGACATAGACCTATGCCATGATTTTTAAGCCATATACCGAACAACGAACAGCCATTGCATTGACCAACTGACAATAGAATTTTTTGAGAGTGACTCAGCTAACCACCCTAATGACTGATGAAATTTATTTCAACGTTGAAAGATCCCGGCGGTTTTTCCCTGCTTAGTGCTGGCTGTATATAGGTAGTCATTTTTTGGTAAGTAGTAACATATATTTTTCAATATTAATTGTAAATCGACACCGGTATTGTTTGAAATCTCTCTTAAGCTCCTACCCAACTAGATTCCACGACTGAGAATAAATAATAATAATTTCAATTTCTGCTGTTCTATTTACAGCTTTGAATTCAAAATTCCATTCTTTTCGCAATTATAAAAATACGTACTTTATTTCTTCTGACTTGAATAATCGATAATGAGTAAAAATATTTTTGGATTTGGAAAATTATAGTGAAATAAGTTTAGTGAAAATGAATTTTCAAGGATACCCGTTTATTTAGGGTAAAACGTTGTATGAAACCTATCACACTAATACACAGAGCCGAATGCAAGAATGGTACTTACATAATTCTTAAATTTTTCACAATTTAAATTATATCTATACATAAACATAGGGGAGACTATGGGACCATGGAACAAGTGTACCATGGACAAAACTAACTTTCCTTTAATTTTTGAACAAACTGGTCTGTAACAATATTTTCGTATCGTTAATAATACTTCCTAAATTTGTATTACTAATTATCATCATCATCATTACTTTCAATCTATTTTCTCTTATTATTCCATTCATTAATTCTCACGTCATTTCTACAAGTCAAGACTTGCTTGATGACATAATTTCCTACATAAATAGTTACTGTGTTTACTCATAATCTAAGAACTCATTTCTTGTTTACATTATTTTTGCAATCTTGCATATATACTAATTTCTACTAATTTATTTGTGAACACTCACTTTATGTCATATTCTTACAAGACCATTGGTCATACTTCATGTACATATATTTCTATTAACCAATAAGATTAAAACCCTTCTCCAACACTCTGTAAATTCGCTTGAACCTCCTCTTTTTACTTATAATTAAAATACTATATAAGCTCATGTTTTTTACTCTTACATTCATTCTTTTTTCATTCTAATTTCTCTTTTTTACTTTGTTACAATCTTACCTATTTTTTTAATTCTTGATGTTTACTACTGTTAATGTTTTATAAAGTTTAACCAACTTGTGTATTTGATTGTTCTGTTACGGTATATAACCATCACATGGTCCCATAGCATTACGCATCATACACCAGGTAAGTACTTTATTTTATTACCATAGTTACTCAGTTTGTTGTTCAAAAGTTATTGCAATATATTTATCAAAATTATACCAAAAGTTAAATTTTGATAACTCACAAAAAGTGTGATAATGGGAGAGAAGTTGAGCATTCAAATTTTTGAATGTGTTTCAAAGAAGTTTAATTAGTCAGTAATTAATTAGTTAGAGTTACCAATGCTCACATAAAACACTTAAATTAAATATAACGCTAATTTCTGATAAAAAGGTAAACCTAGTTACCATGGTTTAAATTTTCTGGTATAGGTACCATAAAACACTTTAAAAATATCTTTCAATTTTTTGAAAATAATTTTAGTAATTAAAAATGCCGAAAAACATGAAACATTAGATCTTGAGAATGTTTAGAATACCTACTGTGGAAGATATCTAAAATTAGAAAATTCATGAGGAAAGTGTCAAAACTGAAAAACAACTAATTGTCCTAATGATAATTATATTTTATTACACTTACAATAGCAGATATCATTCGTTATCTAAATACAATTACTTTTAGATGCGGAGCACTTCATATTGTATCTGATAAAATAAATTTAATTTTTTGGTTTAAAAATTTTTATCTAACGGAATTTAACATGTACCATGGTACACCACCCTCAATTCCATGGTACACGGTAGTATACCATAGAACAAAAAAGATTACCCCTTTTAAGATGGAATTAGAAAAAAACGATCACAATGTTTATTATTTCTTTTGGTTTTATGTCTTTTCAAATTTATTGGTCCAAAATTTCTAACTAAATCCTAGCTGACACCAGAGACAAAAAGGAGAAACCTGTTTCATGGTACACCGATCTTCCCTAATTATATAGATATAACTTTCTTAAGATACGTAATTCGTAAGTCACTGTTGATACCTGTGTAACGTTTTTAAATTTGGGCAACAGTCACTGACACCCAATCACAGTATCCTATAAAGTCTAAATTCACACACAAAGTACTTTTACGAGTTAAATAACAGAGTATCAGGTACTCTTCATCTATACATAAGTAGGTACTTATTTTATTTTCATATATGTTCAATGTTAGTCCAAACTCCAGACCACCTGGATGCACCATTGAACGTGCGTATTGTGAGGCTGAATGAACAAGACTTCATAGCTAACCAGCGTCATGTTATTATTGTTGATGAACCCACTCCCTTATTCTCGGATGATGATTTTAAAGTTCAAGTACCCGACATATCGCTGAGTGCATAAGAAGCCAAATGGAATAGTTGCGATGCTGCTGAGGTGAACGATAATATTATCGTTGCATCTAATGCAAGAACCAATAGTTCGATACCATGCAGTACCAAAGCCACGTTTCCTTAAAAATTTTCATTAGACTCAATTTTGAGATTTTTACCCTCAAATGACGAAAAATATAATGTGTAAATATCAAAATGCGAGTGTAAAATCGCAATTTAACTGCGGTGGCCCATAGCTGAAGACAACCACACATAGCGACAGGGAGAGATGAATTTGGACGGTACCTATGAGACTAAACGAAACCAAAACGACCAAATCTGACATCACTGTTTTGGAAGGTGATGCAAGAAAAGGTACACCGAAGTAATGCTTAAAATGACTGTGAATTGTAAAGATCAATTCTAAAAAGAGTGGTGAAAACATCGAGAGAAGGTATTACGTGAGTGAAACGGAAAGAAGAAAGAACAACTTCCCCGCCCCCACGAAAATATAAAATCAACCCTCATCGAAACGCCAACATTGAATTAATTCCGATTGAGATAGGTAAGAAAAGCAAGTATTTTGAGAAAAGGTAAAGCTGCAAGTACGAGCGATCGTGAACAGCGCAGTTACTTATTAGTGAGTTTCAAATTGTTTTCGTAACATTAGGCACTTAGGAGGAGGCACAATCAAATTAAATTAAACGAATTCCAATAATTCAAGTTTGTTGGTCCGTTATCAACTTAATACGAGAATATTCGAGCAAGTCAAAACATAGGACAAAAACAAAAGCGATCAAGCGAAGAACGAAAACCCTCATTACCATGTTCCGCATCCCTGATCTCATGTATAATCAAGATTTTCAACCACCAATTCATGTTTCGAATGAGGTAAGAAAAAAAATTAGAATTAAACGACGAAATTCGTAAAACGTTTAAATTCTAATCATCGACGAAACCGATTACACGTCACTCAACAGTCAATAATTTCCAACATTATTTTCTGGCAAGAAAAAAGGCTAAATCATGGGGGACACACACTTCATCGCTTCAATTAACTGCCATTTCCGACGAAATTTATTAACAATTTTCGAATGTGTATTTTTCAACAAACACTACGCGCTAAAATGTCGGCGAAGTAACCACACAACGTAAGTACGTCTCGAAGTTTTTTTCATCCATGTCACATAAAAAATTCATCGAAACCAAATTTGCAGAACATTTAAATAGAAAAACAACGAGGGTGGAACCAAACTGATGTTTATTCGCGTATTTCCAGTCACCTACACTACAAAACATCGATAAAATATTCGCCTTCCTTTTTCATAATTCAGCTGACAAGAGTTTTTCAGAGGACTCCAAAGGAGCCGAAACGAAAATTTTCGTTTTTTTATTCTTTCCTCAATTTATATCTTTTGCTGTCAAAGTACAAAAAAAAAAAAAAAAAAAAAAAACAACGACAACAACCGACACAAAATCGATTAGTTTACTACTTTTCTGTCAAAATATTTTGATTTTTTTTTTCTTTTTTTTTCGTTAACAAGACCCACACAACTTAGTAATTTGTTCGCGTCTTTTTCTGAATTGCAACGCTCTATGACAGAAATGCGGAGGACGAAAAAAAAAAAGAAAAAAGAAAAAAAGAAGTAAAATTTCTCCGTCGTTGACGCGTAGAAAAAAAATTCCAGCGCAGCAATACTACGTCAGAAAACCCAGTCTGACAATTATTTACATCTACAATTCAACGAACAATTTTAAATTCCAAATGCGTGTGAAAATTGAAAGAAAAAATCGATAGTTATCGATCTATCTAACTCAAAATTTTGGAAAAACAACTTTTTCAGTAACTTTTTGTTATTCAACTTTCTCGGAAACCACGGAACCATTAGCCACCAAACTTCTATCAGACCAAGTCCCGTATAAGGACTACTTTTCGTGAAAATTTCAGCTCCATCACTTTCGTACTTTTTACAAAACCGTAAACACAAAATTTTATTCAGTAATTTTTTTTCCAAGTTTTCTCTAACTACCGAACGAATACGCACCGAAGTTCTATAAGACTTGTAAATATATAATAAAAATGTATCATTAAAATTTCAGCACAATCTTTTTGATATTTTCTTCAAAATCCTGAAAAAAACATTTTTCTATGAATTTTTTTTATCTTCAATTTTCTCGGAAACTACCGAGCCAACAGATAACAAACTCCTATCAGAGTTGGTTCTATATACTGACTACCTTTCCTGAAAATTTCAGCCTGATCCCTTCGGCACTTTTCTCATAACTGTGAATACAAATCTTGATATATATATATATATATATGTATGTATGTACATACACGTACGTACGTAGGTACATAAAAAAACGATTATATTAAAATAGGAAAGGTATAATTTTCATCATCCCCGCCTCTAACTCTTTTGCGAATTGAATTTTAATATCCCGTTTTGCAAGCAAACTGTGTAAAAAAAAAGAAGAAAATCCAAATAATTTTATTGTCAAACTCTGGAAGTGTTTTTTTAGACTAACCGATTTACTCTTTTTCGTTCTCTTCACTTCTTACTCAAAGAAAAGGAAAAACTACCAACGAAGGGAGAACTCGAATTCGTATATTATTGAATTTGAAATCTGCAGACATTTGACAGCGATATTTCATTTTTTTCCCTTTTCTTTTTTTTTTTTTTTTTTCGCTCAACGCTTTCGACAAAACCACCACCCAGTCCCTCTGAAATATACTACACCGTAAAGAAATTATCACTATGGCGTTAATTACGTAGAAATGGTTCGGACGAACGGCTGTCCAACCAAAATAACGAACAACGACGGATTTTGCGAAAAGACGGTTAGGTCAACCATAGTGTTACGGGCGCGGGGAGGGGGCTAGAGAGGTGGCCGACTGTCGTGAAATTTGGATTTCAAAAATTCAAGCCTGTCAACGAGTAAACGAAAAGAAGACAGGTTGGCCGGAAGAGAAAAAGTTGAGAATAATATTTCTGAACGCTTCGACAAAGATGGAAAAAAATACTACCCCCAGACCAGACGACCGATTTTTGCGTACGTTACGCATTTCAACGTACGAACCTTGCCTCCTCCCCTCGCCCCCATCCGCATTCGCTTCTGGCAGCAGTAGGTACCGCTTCGTGTAATAAAAGCACGTCACAAATAATTTGCTACGCTGACGCCTAAAAATGGGTGGGCGCTTCGCTATTTAATACAGCGAAAGTTTTAAAGCTTAACTATAGTCTACGTACCTCGTTCCCTTCAGTCGCCACCAGCTCGCAACGAACAGAGGAGCCGATGAGTGCAGTAAATGGTGGGTAAAGCTATGGTGAAAGCACATCGTAGCACGGAAGCATATGTGCAGGCACACAAGCGCACACACACACTCAAAGCCGAGGTAATCATTTCAATTTTCGAGACCTAAGTGCGTGCCGAAGATTAGAGCAACACATTTTCGCCGTCTTCTTCTTTTTCGAAATATTAATTGAAAAATTTTAACCGGAACCAGGGTCGCACTTGCGGGAAGGATTGTTTCAGCAAGTTCGTTCGTACAGAATATAATAAACGACACGGCGGTGTGTTGTTTATAGATGGCTGGCCACGGCTGGCAGATACACGTTTGGTCCTAAGTATTCTTAGAATATCGTTGATAATCCTTCCATCTTTCGTTTTACGCAGACTGGGTTACTAAAATTGACTTCATGGAAGGGTCAGGGATGGGGGTATCGAAAGTTTTCCGTTTCATGACAAAGGAAAACTAATGACACCATTTTCCCATTTTCAGCTAATATTTGTGTGTGTGCGGGTGCGTGCGCGTGCGCGTGTGCGTGTATGTGTGTGTGTGGGTGTGTGTAAAAGTAATACCTTGTTATGAAAGAACATTCACACAAAATAAGAAGATAATCAATAGATTAATTGCGTTTTCTGCCACTTCATATGTACGCACATATGGGTAAGCCAAAACCTGGGCAAATACTGGCAATTTTGTAGGTAGCCAGTTTTGTGAGTTTATATAATGAAACTGGCATACGCACCCAGACGCACATATGTACATATACATATGTATAAGTATAATAGAAAGTACGTGATTTCTTATTCATTGCTATGATAATCAATAATAAATGACATAATACGTTTGTGTACCAGTCCGAGACATTGCCAAGATCTTTATTTACTAAATTGTCCTTGACCAAAGGTTGTATCTTACTTCCCGGTGTATGTAAGTAAGAACATATGAACCAACTAAGTGTATATATGACGTAAAGTGTAATACACTTGATAAGGAATAAGTTGTGCGTACGAGATGTATAGTCCACCACAATATATATATAGCTGAAATTTCACGAGGTAGTCTTCATATAAAACCAGGTCTGAAAGAAGTGTCGTGCCTATTGTTCGGTAGTTTCCAAGAAAATTAGAAAAAAATATATTGGTAGAAAAAATTTTTGATTCAAGGTTTTGAGAAAACTACTGAGGGGACACATAATACTCTTTAAACAGGATTAAGTCTGAAAGAAATTTGGTACCTATTGGTCCAGTAGTTTCCGAGAAAACTTGAAAAGAATTTTGGTTCATAGTTTTTAGAAAACTACCGAAGGGATCGGGCTGAAATTTTTACGACAGATTTTTATTATGCGATTGAAAGTTTGGTAGAAGTTTGGTTTTTGTTGGTTCAATAGTTTCCGAAAAAAATAAAACAAAAATAAAAAATTACTGGAGAACAGCAAGTCGACTGTTTTGTTAAAAGTATCTTTTTCTTATTCACGGGGCAAGACATTACGAGCGTATTTTCTGCGTTGCATTAATTTACTTTTTTTTTCTTTGTATTTTTATTTATTTTTTGAATATTGTCAATGAAAATTAGCATAGTGGGTTTTTCTAACGAAGTATCACCGCGCTAGAATTTTTTTTTCTATTTTCTGTGCACCAATATCTCGTTTAGTCGGTCATTGTTTGAACAGAGTGCTATAAGCTAAACCACTAATACAAAGAATTTACACAGGTCTGTACAATACTAAGTACTAACGAAAGCTTTCTCTTTCTCTTCGGCTGCGACCACAAAATAACCAATAGGATTTGAAGGAGCAGCAGACACACACACACACACACACACACACATTTCAATAACCTTTTTTTGTGTAGCTGAAAATCGAACGGTTTTTCTGACGTTTGTAGCGCACACAATTGGATCAAGCAGTTTGCCTACATTACGAAACTTACCACAGGGATAAGAAAGATATGAAACCCAGAAGTCAAGTGAAAATCAGAAAGAAGACATTGAGAGGCTAAGAATACGAAAATATGTTGAATGATGGGAAAGGTAGGTGCCATTCACAGAAAGTAGGACACCACCAATGTAGACGCATATCGGGTACCTATATCCAAATCCTTTCCAAGGCAAAAATTGCATTTTCTCGCATTGTTATGAAGATGAAAGCGCGGGGAAATTCTAAAAGCATTCATTTTGTCACACCGACGTTTCAGGAAATAGACTTCAACTTTTTTTACTCCGACATAGCTGAAATAGACAAGATTGAAACTGATCGATACGGTCCTAGGTCATAACATGACGTATTCTAACCACAGCAACTTTATTTCCAACAAACTTTTTTCTCAAACTGAAAGAAACCGTATCTACTGCTCGATTAACCGTCTATGATGACGTTCATCGTGTGACAGCCTTTAAACATTAAAACGGTTTAATCCCTTGTCCATCCTCATAAAGACTAATATCTATTCTAGAAGGTTGTTGACGAGATAAACAGGCTGTGACCACCAACATTCAAATAATTGGTAATAAATTTAGATATTCTTAAAATAATACATCATTCAACCGTAGAGTACCAAACAAGCCTCAGAATAGTTTATGGTTTATACCAAGAACCATATCCGCTCGTAGAAATCATAAAAAAGATTTGAGCTCTCATTCAGAAAATACAAAAATGACTCTTTAACGATAAACTTAGTAGGAATTTGGTACAATTTTATACCTCGTCCACAACGTCCACATGTCCGACACCAGTGTAAATGCATACAAATATCATAATCGCTCACACCCACTCGATCACTTCTTGACCTTGTCTTCTCAATGCAGTTTCAAAAACATCAATCGTAATTCTATTCTTCTACAAAGGAAAGATATCGTGTAGAAAGCTGCCGGGTAGTTTTCAACAACTAACGGCAAATTTTCGTAACAAATTCGTGTCTCTAATTCGTATTATATTTTCCACGACTTCCCCATCCCTAACCACAAAGACTCCCAAATCAAAACCATTAATTCTGCCATCACGGCATCTCCGTGACAGGTGAAAACTACACTCAGGCAGCCGTCATCAGTTAAATTGGACAATTTAGAAGGCTCGCCATAAATCATAAATTTAAACATTACCTTAACACACACTGGAAATAAGACGAAAATGCGTAAGCGATTATCGTAAATTACAGCGATATCGAAAGATTTAGGTAGAAAAAAAGAAAAAAAAAAATCTTCGCGCATCGAACTTTCAACCCCCATCACCTTAATTACGAAAAAAAAAAAAAAAAAAACTTTCTCAACGTTGTTGACGTATTCTATTTTCTACTTCTTTCTTTTTTCACGTCTTTCGTTTTTTTTTTTTTTTTTTTTTCAAGTATCGTGAGGGTCGTTTTCTTTTTGCAGGCCCCCTTCAAAATTTTCGTATCCCATCATCGTACGAAAGTTTGTTTATTTTTTATTTTTCCTTCGCCTTGCTTTTCATAACATTAAACTTACAAAATTTACATGTTTTCATCCTCACTGGCTTTTATTCAAAAGGTTTTTGATACCTTTTCAGTAAACTTCTGGTTTTTTTCACTCTTTTTTTCCCCTCCCACAACCTCGTCGCCGGTCGCTCGCTCTTCGTCTCCCAACCACTCAGTCGCCGTCATCATCGTCTTTCTATACGACAATATAACCATTTCCATATCTATAACTTGTAAACTCTTTTTATCATACAATACCTTCGTTAAGTAGGTGTGTTCTCATGCCATTGTTAGTTTCCCTGTTTTACTTTTTCTACGGTTTTTTGTTTTTTCTTCCTTTCTTTCTGTTTTCTCTCCTTTCCTTATTATCCACTTCGTCAGTATTTCAGAGCAGCAGGAAATATACTAAAACATACACGAAGAGCATAAGCGAGCGTGCATACCCATGCTCGACACGCATACTTGTTTTTGACGGCTCGATCGGATTATGGAAAGAAGCGTTAAAAAAAAAATTTTAAAAAAAAAATTAAATCGTATTTTCGTCGCTGAAATGTCCGTTTTTCAATGCGTGGATGGAAAACTTCACAAAATACACGATGTGTAAAACTTTTGCCACGCCACGAACGCTCTTTCTCCCTTTTCGCAGCCTCTTTCGCTACAACCTCTCAAACTCGCATTTACTCGCTGTATTAATAAATACCGGATTCGGTAAAACAGATGAGAACTTCGGCGAACAGAGAAATGGACGACGAAACGGTCGAATGAACAACATTCTGCTTCCTCTGTTAAAGTGACCATATAGTAAACTTTTAGAATCGATATTTCTCACTTGGAATATTTGAATTTCAGGTTTAAAGGGCGACCGCACGCGCCCACACGCATACTCACACCAGTGGCGAATCCTGCTTTTTTTGGGGTACATTTCCAAGGTTGGGAGATAGCCCCTTAAATTTTTTTTAGAAATCCTCAAATTGTCTAAATTAATACAATAAAGTACTTAAAACTAACATGTATAAACTGCATCTACTTTGATTTTTGAAGTGTAGAAAAATGTGTAAAAAGTAAAAACAAAGAATAAATTATTTCAAAACAAAACCAATTTACTTGAAAGTAAAGATATTATTCAAATTGGCGAATCCATCTTTATTCCAAGTTAACTGAACATTTAAAAATACAAGGCAAGGCCAACAAACTTATTCAACTTACTTGAACCACATAATTAAGGATAAGCATTATATTGTGATCGCTGAATTGCTCTTGTATAAGTTTTATTTCTTTCTTTATAATCAGCTTTCAAATTTGGTAAATCTGGACATGGTCTACCTTTTTCAATTACTGCTTTTTTTTCTGGAAAGGATCTGCGACCGAAGGGATTTTTCAGGAGATTTTCAATAATATCAATTTCAGTTTCCAAGCTATTTACTTCTGGATTATCCATAGCAAAATCTATAGTAAACTTAATTACTTGGTAAAAAAAAACTATTAAAAAACATTTCAACTTTCACTTAATCTGGAAAAATTATGAACAGTGAACACACTTGAAATTTGAAGAGAAACACAGAAATTCAGAACTGTAAAGTAACTTGTCTAGTAGAGTGTGGAATATCTTGTCATGAGAAATATTCACCCATAGAAGGTTTTCAACAGTTTTGCTTGTTCTACCACTTCGTACATCTAAGTACGGAAGAGCCAAGTCCAAGGCAAACACTGGCAATTTTGTTGCCTGTTTCGAGAGTTTATATAGTAGATTTGGCACACACACACAGACCCACATATGTACATTTACATATGTATATGTGTAATAGAAAGTATGTAATTTTTTATTCATTGCTATGGCAATTGATAAGAAATGATATTATATGTTTGTGTACCAGTTCGAGACATCGCCAAGATCTTTATCTATTATATTGTCATCGGCCAAATGTATCTTACTTACCTGTATGTGCAAGTAAGAACATAAGAACACAAAGAGTGTGTATATGATTTTGGTTGTAATGTATTTGATAAGTAATTACATCGAGCGTACGAGATGTATAGTCCCCACATAGAGAATTAAAACCTTCGAAATTTTAAAGGCATAAAGTAAAAACATACACAACTAATATTACCATTTAGACTGCACTACATACATGTGAAATGATAAAAGGTTCTTTTTACCCTAATGAAGTCTGTGAGATACTCAGCATCTAATTATAACAAAACATACAACCAAAAATCACTTCATTGCTCAGTGTAGAAGCAGAGTTAATACATCATATTTTATAAAGCAGTTGTTCTACCATTGCAGACATGTACTATGAGCCTAAAACACACACATTGATTCAGTGTGTGTATGAGTGTGTTTGTGTAAAATGTAGGTGCGTATTTTGTTAGTCAATCTATGTTTTTGGAGAAGTACTTTTTTTATTGCCACTTGCCTTACCAGACAGAGACGCCAGTTGCCAACTGTAAATGTATTTGTGATGTTGTTATGTGTGTCAGTGTGAGTGTGTTTAACAGGAGTGCATTTGTTTCTATATGACGTACTTTTCAGAACTAATAAGACTGACTGCTAAAATGCTCACCTGTATTTTATAAATTTAATTCCCAAAGCAGTTCAGAATTTTTTTCCTTCATAATTTTTTTTCTTCATATTGTTTTTCTCCTCTTTATTTTCTTTACGTATTTTTTAACTTTTAGCTAGTACATCTCTACATGACTAGATGTACCGGAGGATTTGCCACTGACTCACATACATATAATAACAGGTCAAGACGAATGAATCTATCTACTCAGATTTCAAGATCCAACCCAAAATTGAATACACAAATAATAATCCGACCATCTTTAATATATTTACAACAAAATTAAAAAACTTTAGTGCAGCGATACTTTGCTACAAAACCCAGTTTGCCAATTTTCATCAAAAATATTGAAAGAAAAAATGTAACAAATAAAATTAAAATAAAATAAATTAATGTAGTGCAAAAAAAAATGCTCGTAACCCCTTGCGCCATAAATAAGAAAAAGATACTTCAAGCCACAGTCAACTAGCTTGTCTAGCAATCTTCATTTTTGTTTTAAATTTTTCTCGGAAACTACTATTAATCCTGTAATATACTTGATATTTTGGTCCAGACACTTGATGAAAACTCACTATGGAGGGTTTTCACCAAGTTTGATATGTTTTTCAAAAAATGATAAATTTCTCCTCTTTCTTATCTCGATAAGAAAGCGGATAAAATTTATCAACCGGATAATTTCTCCTACATTTGATTAAGTTGGAGCTTGCTTCATCTTATTCAACTGTAGTTGAAATTATTCTTCGTATTACTATGTTCTGATCATGTCCCATGCTTTACAAAAGTTATTTTAATGTCTATGTTTTACTCAACATCCTGTAGTGATTTATAAAAAGTATTCCATTTTGTTCCAAACTTTAATTCATCGACGTGTCTATGTACATTGTTATTATGGTATGTTTTTGTTATTATATTTCTCATATACATATTAATATTTAATATACGCCAGTTATTTAGTTTTGACATAGTCTCTTTTATTTCTACCCTGCGTATGTGGTAAAGAGGTATTGAGTGCACCTTTCAGAAGAAAGGTAGTTGATGTTGCGTTTCTTATGATGAGGTAAGTTATATTAATAGATAGCTCGTTTCCAGTTCTAAATTTAAATTTAAAACAGATTGTAAAAATATGGAGATTTAGGTGATACAAATCCGAATCATGGCTGGCTATCCATTCTCTGCATTATTTGTACAAAATTGGACTCAGGTAAGTTACATCGTCCTGACTGCATGTTTTACTATTGGTGAGTTTTGAGTGAGAATTTGTGTGTGCTTTTAGGTCTTGGTTGTTGTGACGCGAGATCACTCCATCTGGCATACCACAATCCAATAGGCAACAAACCCTTATCAGACATGGTCCTATAAAAAGACTAACTTTTGTGAAAATTTCAACCTTATTCCTTTCGTAGTTTTTTTTCAAAACCATGAACACAAAATTTTCACAGAAATATTTTCAGAAACAACAATAACAATGGAACAAGCCCCACCAGCCGATTAAAAAATAAATACTTATTATGTTGTTTTTGTGACTGGGTACCAATGTACTATATGTAGAATGTCAGCGGTGAACAGAAAGTGGCACTGGTATTCGGAATCCGATTTATAAGACCGTAGTCCTGCGAGAAAATTCAACAGACTGCAACAACGATCTTAGGACTGTTGCGTCTGGGAAATATATTAATGAACTACAGCACTGAAACTGAACGGAACTACCATGAATGGGCTTGCCAAAAGGAAAACTGATTCAAATAGCAGTTCCTTTTCTTAAGTGATTCATTAATACCGACGCTTCGCAGTAAACTTTTTCAAAGAAATGACTTTTTTCAGGACATTCAGTACGTTTCTCAATAAACCAACCTTACGACAAAACGAAAAAGGAGAAAAAACACCAAAAGAGAAACTTCTCTAAAAATAACGTAAAGTTAGCAATTTGAATGAAAAAAAAAAGAAAAAAAAAAAAAAAGAAAAAAAGAAAAGGAAAAAAAAGAATAATTGGAAGGAAAAAAAAAGAGGAGAATAAATAGATGAACGTGGATGCTCTTTCGAAGCGCTACAAGAACGTCAAAGAAAAGGGGTGGGAAGAGGAATGTAAAACGGTATTATATACAGAGGAAAAGTGGTCACTTCTTTTTCATCATCAATTGGTCAAGTGGGTCGTACAAAATTGAAGCCCAAGGTGCGCTGGAAGAATCTGACCCTATGCTTCAAGTACCTTTTTTTCTTCCCTATCACCTCAAACCCTTTTTTCACTCCCCCTCATATCAAGTCGTTAAACAATAAAAGTTACGAATTTCGTTACCGAGTGCACAAGGTCGAAATATTAAAAAACTTTTTCCGATATCTTTCATCGTAAGAGATGAATCAAATAATTAATGCTGCTAAAGAAGAGGAAAAACCAATGGGCAAAACAGAAAAAAAAAACCTACGAAACGCATGGAAATCTTATTTTATTATTTTCTAGCAAGAAGGGAGAACGCAATTTCATCTGAAAAACCCACGATCACAATAAAAAATTATTATATAATACACAAATGGAATACTCCCCTCCTCCATTTCTCATGATCACACGAAGTAAATAATCTTCGCAGGAACAGGCGCACCACCATATTCTCAATGGCCACTTTATAAACCTTTGGTCCATGAACATCATACGAATGAAGCGAAGGAAAAGTGCCACTTTACGAAAAGGGAAGAAATTTATTAATTTTAGCACATCAGGTTTTACCAGAACAGCATGTTTCTCAAAGTCACGAAGTATGAATCTCTCGAAATTTTAGCGCTGCAAGTTCCAAGTAGGTACTAAAAAAGTTTTTTTTTTTTTATTAGAAAACCATAAAAAACATTGTTAATGACATAGAAAAGATGATCTGGTTAGTTGTCAATATTAATAACTTTTTCTTTCTTTTCGGTTATAACAAATGAACTACGTTTTTTACGCCGTAAATCGTCATAAATTTCGAAATAATGAGACATTCATAAAACCATAAACCTTTTGTGATTGTGTTTATTTCCCATAGGCCCCTCTCCTCTTTGAAATGTGGTCTGAACAATACCACACCCAATCAAAATTTCAAGCAAGACAAATAACTAGGTTAACAAAACTGTTATTATTCAAGGAATAACCTTCTATTGAAGTTAATTCATTATTAAAATAGAATTGCTACGACGCATCATCTGATTATAGGGCAACTCATTGTTTGAATGTTCGGTAGGGAACTTTCATTTCATCACATGCATCGTTAAGAGTGCAATATTAATTGGATACGTCGTACTGATTTGATAAAATTACTCAACTTTTTCACCTTTACGTATCTATCCTAGGGACAGCTTACACTGTAATTTACAAATTTAAAATGCAGCGTAATGAAATTTATGATTATCGTCATGCCGGGCATAGTATTCGAGTATTATTTATACCTACGCCTATAATAATACAGCAAAACGGCCTTTCACATTATATTTTATTCCAATCGATGACCAGTTTCTACATTCGCAGCTCAGCAATTACACATGAAAATTTCAGCCCTTTGTTTTATTTGCTTAGTACATATAAAACAAGTGCGCCGAATATTTGTCTTGCTAATAGTTATTTGGCTTGTGGTTTGGTGAGACGATAAAAGCAGTATATTGTACTTGTTATTTACGAACGTGAAACAAAAAAAACAAAAAAACAACAACAACAACAACACAAAGCAAAATGCCCATAAAAGTATGCGAATTTTATTGTCAGTAATTAGTTGCAGTTAAACTTTCTAATTTCAAAGTGTATTTTATTGTTACGCAGGGTTGAATTAATTGAATTCAATCGGTGTATTTTGAATTTTTTCAAAAATAAATCAAACGTATTACATGGAAAATTGTTTGCTTAAAAAAAGAAAATCCTTTTTGTCGATCTAGTCGGTGTTTTTGTGTTAACAGTTTTACAAATTATTAGTGTTTTTTGTTTTTCCTGTTTAAGGTCGGTGATAAATTACCTAGTGTCGATCTTTACGAAAATTCTCCAGGAAACAAGTTGAATATTCTGGATATTGTCAATGGCAAAAAAGTTGTGCTGTTTGCAGTGCCTGGAGCTTATACTCCTGGATGTTCAAAAGTGAGTTTTTACTGATTATAAGATTATACTTAAATATTTTTGAATCGTATAAATTAGCAGTAAAACACTAACTCAGTTAGAAAGAACATGATTATTTTAAATTCCAAGTTATTTTTCAGAATACGATTATAATTTTTTTTTTTTCAATGTTGAATTTATTATTTAGAAATCTTAACAAAATTGTTACAGCTATGGTGAAACATAGTCAATACTTTTACAAGACAAAACTAAAACAAAAACAGGTGCCTTTTAAACATCGAAATACCTTTTTTCTAAGTTAATTTTGTTAATAGATTTAGTTGTATTTTTTTTTTTTTAGTTTTGGAATTTTTAATCTTATAAGTAAAGGACGGTTTTTAAATTCTAATACTGGTTATTTAATATTAGGTTCAAAGTTTTTTTTAAATTTTTTTATATTGTTTTTGAATTTAAGCAGGCTTTTAACTATTGGTTTTATTAAATAAATTATATTTTAAAATTTTATTTTTTACATTTCTTTATATATTTTTATTTTAGTATTTTTTAATTTGATATTAATGTTTATATATAGTACGTTGAAAAATTTCCAAAATATTCAAGCCGGCAATTTTCATCACCCATTTGAATATTACTCAATGAAAATTAAAACTGACAGATAAAACATGTTCGTTAAACGTATAGTATTATTATACTGAATCTTTCAATATACCTATAAGAATACCACTAAGAAACAAAAATCAAAAAAACCGCAAGAACCTAATTTTTTCGAAATCACCTCAATTCTAAAGATGAGCCAATTTCTTTAAAAGTTACTGATCCATGATACGTAAATTTTTGGATTTGCCCATATTTTATTAGGACACAGCTTCTAAAATAAATTAATGCGGAAAACTTGTCTTCGAGACGAAGTTAGGCAATTTGTCACAAAGAAAAGTAATTTTATAGCGCTGATAATATTGTACCTACAACTGAAAATATTCTTATTTAGCCTCAATTTTCAAATTAGTATGAAACTAGTAAAACCAATAATATTATACAACATTTCTTGAAGAAATCACGTTTAAACCAATAAAAAATTAGACTATTGGAAAATAAAAACAAAATTAAAAGATTAAAAAAATACCGAACTCATCAGTATCTCGAAATAAAAAGTTTTAAATATGTTACATATTCTTGGTAACTGATAAAAATATCTGAAAATTATATACTTCATTTAATAGTTCTAGATTTGTAATCACTGTACGCTGTTTTCGTCGTCGAACACCATATTATCTGACAACAACTTTTTTTTTTTGGTTTTGAAGCAAAATGAAAACTGCGACGCTTTAAACTTGTTCTCATAGAGAGAACCAGTTAAAAACCATGAAATTCGGACGAATAAAACCGTGAGCGAAAAACAACCAAAAAATCGACTAATGATTATAGTTTCAATCGAGATCAAACAATTTACTCACTTTTTGATGTTAATTCTATCAAAATTATTAAATACCAAACCAGAAAAAATAAATTCTTCACTCCGATGGAAGATCATTAAATCGATTTAATCGTTTCTTTTTTTTTTTTTTATTTTAATTACAGACTCATCTACCCGGCTACATAAAAGAAGCTGATAACCTAAAAGAACACGGTATACGAGAAATCATCTGTATTGCTGTGAACGACGCGTTTGTATTGAACGCATGGTCGCGAGAAAGTGGAGCAGAAGGAAAAGTAAATGTCGTTTATAAATTATACGGTAGGTAAGCACCTCCGAGAGCGCCACCTGGTGGCAGAAGTTATAAGAAATGGGATGGTTGGAAATGTAATATCATATACATGACAAATGCGTGTTTTGTTTTGTTATTATTTTCATTTATCACTTGAGTTTTAATGTCGATAAAATAAAATATTATTTGAATAAAATAAATAATTTAACTTTTAAAAGTAAACATGGTTGGTGCCAAATGCTATTGTTATGTTGTGGGCTGTTCAAACAATGAATAAATAAATTGTGAGCTGCAGTTCCATCGCTTTCCTGGCAAATCATATGAGGTTGAGCACTCATAGTTTTTGAACTAATAGGCGTATCTGTTAGTTCAGAGTGTAAAAAATTTTTATGTCAAAACCTAGGAAAATATTGAAGAATTCTAAGCCTAATATTACTGAAAAATTAAAAACCAATAATACTTCTTAATTAAAAAAAATATTTTTTTCTTAATTGAAAATCAGTTTTAAAATAGCTTACAGTCACTTTTCTTTTTCCAACACTTGCAATTTCTTCGGACATACAATTTTTGAAAAATCGAACTATTT
Organism: Ericerus pela; assembly: GCA_011428145.1. Taxonomy (NCBI): domain Eukaryota; kingdom Metazoa; phylum Arthropoda; class Insecta; order Hemiptera; family Coccidae; genus Ericerus; species Ericerus pela. Next base: position 901,345 of record WOFM01000458.1, read on the forward strand.
TTAGTATAATACATGTGGGTTTATCAGGTTTTTTTTTTTTTTTAACTGATTAAAAACAGTGGAGGTAAATATTTCACCATCTTTATTTTTAATCTGATAAATTCAGTTTTATGTCAATCTGGTTGGCGTAAACATTAAATTAAAATTGCAAACATCATCAAACAAACTGCTGCTCATCAACAAGGGAGGCTTAGGAGGGTGACTCACCATTTTACTCTTATTTTTTCTTTTTATTATTGTTTTATCGGCTGTAAAAACTAAATAAAATTGAATCCAACTACCACACACTGTGAATATTTAGAGTTCCAACTATAATTTAAGTGATGTTTGTAGGAGCAATTTTCTTCTCTGATCACTTTGAAAATCAAAATCAAATTGAATACCATTGGAACATTTTTGTACCAATAACCTAAGTTTAATGGCAGGAGTATCATTATCTTTGTGAGAACAGAATGAAAACAAGAATATTATTTTAAGATGAAAATTAACAAATTATGTTTCAACAGGTGTAAGATACTGTTGTATTTTAGAAATAGAAAAAAAAAACTTTATTTTGGAATTTATATCTTTTTCCTTTTTTCCCAAAGAAAAATGAGTCTGAGAATATATTCCTTTTTTTTCACTTTTTTCAAATATTCAACGAAATTACATTACTATATGTGCTGTTATTTTTTTTTCTATTTTTTATTGTTATAATATTTGCTTTTTCAATGAGTTTTTTATAAGTTTTTCAAGTTCTATCTCTCGCTAAACATAGTGATACATGCAAAAGGAAGAACGACGTTGACATTTTTCTCATATACATGCCTTTCACAAAACAAATACTATCAAAAAATACGTCAGAATTATATAAAATCACAACTTTACGAGTAATGATAAGGCATCCCATTTTTTAAACAAAAATCTGGTAGATGGCGTGCGCGCTGCGCAACGGAGATACTTACCTAGCGTATACTAATTACCATATATTTTCTTTTTTCAACTTTTGAACGTTGGACCGTACCTACATACTGATTGAGAAATTCGTTTCAGCCTATCCCCGAAGCCAAATAATTACACCAACGGAAAAACAACAATAAATTTTGGTACCCACTTAGGTACTTATTTTTGTCGACGGATTTAACGAAAAATTTTATTGTGCCTATAGGTTCGTATTTTGTCTGATCCACAAGCAACTTTTACCAAAGCAGTAGAGCTGAGTACTGAAATTCCTGCCTTGGGTGGAACGCGATCGATGCGGTATTCGATGTTGTTGGACGACGGAGTAATCAAGGCATTAAATGTCGAACCTGATGGAACGGGACTTTCATGTTCACTGGCTCAGCATATGAAGGACAAACTACGAAAATAAATTATCAAATTTGGTACAGCGCAATAAACCTCTGAATCTGGCACCTGGTACCTACTTTCAAACGTACGAGTATATACGCTTCGACAAAATTCACGTGAAATAATTTCCTTCTGCAATTATCACTAATAGTTTGTGTTTTTTATTTTTCTCTCAAAATTATTTCAGTTTCTAGTAATAAAAGATCACGCATTCTATTTTCAGAATATAAATTTTTTTTAAATATGGGAAACAGCGAGCATGTCTGCCATGTACTAAAGAGACACTCTAAGATATTTCGGAAAATTCGCACACAATTTAGGGATATGAAAAACAAAAGGAAAGAGAACTGTTTCGAATTCATATCATCAGTTATGCTTTATGATAAGTAGATCTAAGTAGTTCAGGACGCTTCAACCAGACTTCAAAATGAGGCATTTCGTCGTAAAAAGTAATTTTAGGCGCGATAAAAAGTGAGAATAATCAAAATTTATTTCACTAAACACCGCTTCATAACGTCGGAGGTTTTCCAAGTGGGAAAACAAAACCGTGATTTCTTCGAGCGAGTGAGAAAAATTTATTATACCTACCTGAAAAAATGCAGTATGATTGAGGGAGCAATAAACCAAGTAACACAATGTATTTTGGCGACCAAACTGTTTCATCAGAGTTCATTATTCCACTGCTCTCTCCCTTCAAGTCCCATAAATATGTTCTGATAAACAGAATATATAAGGCCAAAAAGAGGGCGTTATATGTTTAATTATTGAAAATTTTGCATACCGCGACTCACATCTCAAATTATGATATTTGATTCCGCCTTACAAACTCTAAGCATCCTGCGGGTGGGTAAGCGTACCATTGTGTGACAGGATTAATTACCTGAGAACAGGTCACAATCTCCTCCCACAATGAAGAAGACACACGTGAACTCCTCGTCAAACAAGTTTATCACTAACAACACCAGAATTAATTTAGGACATATGTTTGTGCACAATGTGAGTAACCATCTACAACTGTTAGTATAAATTTTTTTTTCGTATATGCTGATGGCGGAGTGATAGGTCCTATAAGATCTGTGTGTATTATTTCTGCAGGTCTTGTAACTCTATTTTGATCATTATCGTAGGTCTTTTTTACTAATTTTGATCGAACACGTACTGTGCATGAGGATTTATTCTCTTGAAATATTGAATCTGGAGTGTTTTCTGTTGTTGTAGAAAGTTTTTGGACTATGTCCCAACATTTTATACCCCAATGTGCCTAATTCAATTAGATGTCTTTTAACCTCAGGACTTATGATTTTTCTTACTTGTTTCATTTTAGGTTTTTCCCTTTTTGTTTTATGTGATACTGCATTAATGAGATTTTCACTGGGGGATTTTATGTTTTTTGGTGTTAAGTGATTAAGTTCCTCTTGGTCTACTGATACGTCAACTAGCTTTTCCTCTTTTTTATTTGTAATTTTAAGTATACTTCTACTTATGTCTTCGTTGTCACAGAATTTTTGTACTTTTGTTTTTAATACGTAGAAATCATTTGTTACTCTTATGTTAGTAGGTTGATGTGTTAATTTCTTTATAGTGGCAGGATTGATGAAAAGCCTGTCAATACAAGCAGTCAATAGAGAAAGTTATTTTAATGTTTTCATCTATACATAATTTTTTGACCCTTATATTATCTGGGGCATATGATGTTTGTTTTATTGTGTATTCTGTTTTAATTTTTGGTTCAATTTTATGTTCCTATAACCTAATACCTGAATTTGTTTGCCAGTGATATCAGTTAAATTTTTGGTTTTTCGAATTTTTAATAAAGCCTTCTTTTCTATAGCATCTGTGTTGAGTCACCCCAGTGTCTAAAAGCCATTCACTATCAAAAAGTTTATTATCATCATCGTTTATTTGGTAAAACTTACCTCTTCCATGACGATTATTAAAATTATCGTTATACCATGGGCAATTTTTTCCAATATGTCAAAATTCGAAGAATCTGTAACGGTATTTCATTCCCACTGGATAGAGGCATTTGCAAGTTTGATGGGAAGTTACTCCACAGTTGGTGCAAACTTCAAGACATTATTGGAGTGATCTCTATTCATTTTGTCTGTATGGGCCACATCCTCGATTGTCATGGTCTTAAGCTAAGTTGGGAGCTTGATCATTTTGCTCATTTGTGGATGTAGTTGTTTCTGTTGAGCTGATGGGTGATGATATTGTAGGTGCAGAAGGAACAGATGATGTATATCGAGTGTTATTTGATCTTCTTTGATTTTGTTGCCTTAATTCATTGGCTTGCCTATTTATGCTTGTATTGGGATTGATTCGACCACAAGTTCATTCTGCTTCCACACACATTTTGCAGATATGTTTGTATGTAACATCCATGGTTGATGAGAGGATAGCAAACTCAGCAAGAAAGGCCTTACAAAGTTTTTGTATCAATCGTGATATATAAAACATGTCATTGAACATTCCCTCTTTGTTACCTGTTTATACTTCAAGGTCTCTTCTTTTGCCTTCCTCTACCACAATAAATTTGGAAACAGGTATATTTTTATTGTACTCTAATCCTTCGAGTGATTGGGAAAGATAAATAAAATCATCTTGTGTAACAGTACCAAATCGATTCTTTAGGATGTTGTACATTTTGAATGTGGAAGTATATCTGTCAATACGTGTGTATAAAGAGTAATGTACAGATTTTTGTATTAGTGTTTGAGTTATCGCATCAAATTATCTGGGATACCCGAATCAATTGCTAAGTCTGACAAAATCCGTGGGAAGATTAACAGATTCTAGATCAGTTTTAATATGGAAACGCCAATGACTAAAGTCAAATCACGAGCTCAGTTGTTTGTAAGGTTCGTATTTTTTCAATTGAAAGCCCAGTTTGGGTAAACATCTCTTCTACTTCTTTGCCTTTTACCCTTTTCCAATCATCCGCAGTTTTTGCTTTAAGTGCTACTCTTTTAAATGTTTCATTTATTGCTTCTTCAACGAGTTCTCTCGTTATTTTACTTTGAACTTCTGGGATGGATTTGTTTTTTAATTTTGCAAACTACACAGTAGGATCACATATGTTAATGCTTTTATGAATTTGTTCGATGTTTTCCTAAATAAATCCTTGAATCTGTGGAAATTCATGGGTGTTACTTTTCATTGTACATTTTAGTAGATTGCTAACTAATTTGTATATACCTACTTTTAGTGTAAGTTCGATATCTGATTGTTATCTCATGTTTTCAACTTCAGGGATAGGTCCTACTGCAGTATTTTGCTATAATGTGTTTTTTCTGTCGGAAATTTCTTTAAATTTGTATCTGAGCATTCGCCCAAAGACTATCTCGATACTGTTGGATAAAAGTTACTTTAAGTACATTCAAGACTGCCTTGTTATTAACCACAGTAAAAAAACTTATTTTGGGGTTTCACTGTTATGGGATTGTTAAAGATTAAATTATTATAGTATTTCACAACTCTCAAGATTCAAATTATTCATGAGTGACAGGGAACTTACTCTTTGTGATTCTTCTAAGATATCAGGTTGCTGATTATTAGTTAAAACGTTGACATCCAAAATATTGTTATCATTTGTATCAGACCAATTTCTATGACCAGTAATTCCATGTTCATGGACTATTTGCTGATTGTTTTGTAACAACATTGGTTCATTATTAATTTCTTGTTCTACATTATTTAATGTAGACGCTTGTATTTAATCATCTTTAGGATTTTCCAATACTTCCTTTCTTACGGGTAGAGAATGACTCATCCTCAGTCTTTTGTTACTTCGTAGCATAACAAACTCAGGCTCCAAAAAGGAAGTAGACGTTGGAGAAATGTATTCCACATTATTGTTTTGTTAACCTTCAGGCATTGTTTGAGATGGTTGTTTGATATCACAGGATCATAGGACTAAAGTAAACAAACTATATAAATTACTTACAATTGTGCTGTTCAATAGTTCATTATTGTTCGCGGGTACTACTATTTCTTCACTGGAATCTGAATCATAACTATCTGATCCATAGTTAGGTTCTTGATTCTCTTCAATTTCTCAGAGTTATTTAATTTATATTTTACTCGCACTTAAAAGCAGGGTAACTACACTAACTATGTGCCTGTTAAAGAAAGAATAAATAATTTAATAATTAAAGATGAGCACTTGTACAATACCACATTATTGTAGAAAAATGTTGCCAAAGTGCTGCTACCATGTGAGAAGTCCGAAATCTGGACCTTAAAATAAAAATTATTTTTTGACAAATTCTGACAAAATAATGACGTCACAATTTAAGACAATTTTTCGAGAGACAAAATTCGAATTCGGACATTATATTATCTGAATTCGAACTCGTATTCAGATGAAGACGTGTAGACAGAAATAAAATCTGATTCTCTTTCAGGCAATTATAATGGATTTTATTTCAGTAACGACTCTTCCAAATTCAGACAATTTTAGACAATAATTTGGTTCGATCCGACAGACTGGCGCCATGAGACATATATTAAATGAAGACGAATTGAACGAAAGTAAAAACCCATCGACGGATATGAATGCAGCCAACCTTTTTGCTTTATCTCCGTTCTTTCCACGCTTTGCTTGTGGTTTGCAGTCATTAATATATTTTTATTATATTTTATTTTATCAGTCATCCACGTGCGTTTTTAGCCTATTGTATGTCGACGTATATATTTCTGCTTTCTGTAATCTTATTGGCTGTAGACATTTTATATTTCTTCTCGCTTTTTATGTTATCGACATCGTATGTTTGAAGGCAATTAGCAGACAATAAGTGGGGAAATTTCCTTAACAAGAGGAACTGATTTGTGAAGACAAATTCTAATTTTTAAATCACTCTCTACTTTGCACTGGCAACACCCGGTACTAGGTTTGTCTTTGCAAATGAGTCCTTCTTGTGTAGGCGGATAGCAGCAGGTCCAAGTCACAAGTCGTACGTTTAAGTCCTCACATTAGGCAATTTAATGTGTGTACCATCTTCGAGATGCAGAATACGATTCAATCTGATCTACCTTGAAGACAACTAGGATGGTAGTTGGTATTCCAGATAGGTCCAGTTGAAGACAAAGGCAAATTAGGGATGTTCTTTCGTCATGAAGGATCAGTAGTGACGACACATAAGTCATTCCTAGCTTCGCCAGTTGCACATCACACTTCAAGGCAATCTTTTAAAAACACCTGCGAGGTGAAGCATCAGTCGACAATACGATCAGATGGAGTTCCTGGCACCTGCTAGGAGGGAAATTTGGTGTGTTGAAGACAACTTTAAGACAAGCTTGGTTCAAGATGACTGCCTTGCTGTCATTTAAAGGCCGCGTCGAGCCTTCTTTTTTTCACATAGTGGATTTGACTCCATCTATGTTAGTAATTTTCTCACCTCACTCTCATTTTCAACCAAAAGCTCCGAGACCTAAAGTTTCATATTAGGAGTCTTTTACACAACAAAACCATCACTCATGAAGACACACAATTAGGTGAAGACACAACAATTTTCTGATGGTTTCCCCTACTTGTTGTCTGCCATAGCTTTTTTTTTTTAACTTTTTATTTTTCCGCTACACACTTTGCTTTGTTCTGCTTTGTTGACACTATAATTCTTTTGTAATTATAGTCTTTGACAAAATAATTCTGCTGTTCGTTTTTTGTAGGTTTCGAACCTTGTATGGATCGAAACTTTGTTAGGCTCTTCTATCCGCACAACTTAGCTTATTGCTGATTCATCATATTAATTTGCTGAGGTATGAAGACAAATGTAAGCTGCGTTTTGCCGTGTCTGGAGGAGCTTAATTCAAGTCAAGAAGAATTCAGCCGCAGGACATAGTCAAAGTCAAAAAAATTAAATGTCTTGAAAACACAATTCAAGACCCCTCGATTCAGTGTTTCGGCTGCATGATGCCCTAACTTTAGGACATTGTGACGTCATTAGCATTTAAACACCACTATACATTAAAGGTTGACTTTATGACACGTGACAGGAACCAATTTCGTATGCTTCATAAAATATGGCAACTGTGGCAGGAATTGATTTCGGACGCCTCACATGTTGTGTAACATTATTAATCACTTGAGAACATGTCACAATCTTTTCGCATAATGAATAAGACACACTTGAACTCGTTAAACAAGTTTATTACTAAATTAACTATAAATGGTAAAAACTACTCATAAACATTTGTAGAACAATTTACCAGTAAACGAGCATACTAGACAAATGATGAGAATGAATTACAAAATGGGGTACAACAAAAGAGTGCGATTGCCAAAAGTGAATCTGTACAACTCATGTAGTGAGTTGTGTGGTATTCCCACATATAACTAGGTACTCTTAACACAATTAACAACAGTATGCTCTATAGGATCACTTGAAACTAATGCCAAAGTTTGTGATCAAGAAATAGACTAGTTCATAACATTTAGCCTAGTGTTAAGAAAAAGGCAACCTATAGTAGGTATTCACAAACACCAAAATTTAATTGTAAGAAAAGGACTTCAGCAAGCAAAATATCACAAGCACAAGGTTCATCTCAGATGAGAGTAATCGTCAGATATAGAACAAAGAGAAAGCATATGCTAAATTCCCAAATTGTTCTGAAGATGCCTTGTACCTGCACATGTCTCGTTAATTCTTCTCATCCATCCACAAGTAATTAAATTTTGAATAAGAACTTCAACATTTTTCATCTTAATTTACCAAAATGCTAGCCCAAACACATGCTCACTTCTCACTCAGAGACATTGCATTTCAAGTTTATTCACTAAAACGTGTTTCTCCTCAAAACTGAAGAAAATAAAAACACTAGTGAAACAGGGCTGTATCTTGTGACATCTGAGAATATCAATATCACCAGCGGGGCTAGGTATACTAGGGCCAAAAGAAACAAAATAGGACAGTTGAAAATAATGAAAAATAAAAACAAGCAAAATTCTCCCTAACATAAACGAAAAACACATAGTACTGAAGATGAGTATATACAGTTGTGATACAGTAACACAGACTCACTAATGAACGAGGTTCTCAACCAACTGAAATACACCCTATAATAGATTTTTCATATGGTACTGAACAGAACTTCTATTCCTCATTACACCATTCAATTACAATATAGTCACTTACAACCAATAAGAGAAATGAGAACATCACCAAATTGATCATTCTATTTTTAAGTTGACTAAAATGGTAACAATATGGCAAGATATTGTACAGATAGCTGCAATCCAACTCAGGTTTAAAGAAATGAGTATGAACGGGAGATTATCTCGAATGAAAATCATATTTCAAAGTAATGAAAGAACCGAAATCAGGATAAGTATTCCCATGACAAATTCTATTATTTAATTTAAAATAAAAAAACTAAAAAAACATCAACTCCCATTTTTTGGGAAGATGTGAGTTGCTTCTTTTGCAATATGTAACAAACTGATTTGTCTTTCAACAGCCAAAAAGAAAGAACAGATTGAATTTTAAAGGAGCAGAATGGAAAAAATCTTATCTGAATTAGAAGGGCAGTTCAACTTAGTTGAAAAGAAAAGTCATGTACAGTAATGTAATAGAGAGAAATACATTGGAGATACATAAATATAAGATAGACGGAGAATTATCGTGAAACATAGAGATAGTAAAAATAAAAAAAATGAAAAAAATAATAGTGTATAGGATGGAGCAAAAACGATTGAAATAATTCTAAGTATATAAGTAGCTGACTACTTTAATTCTACATTCTCGGTTTCTGCCACCTTAATCTACTAGAAAAAAGATCACAATTTTTGAAAACCAAAAAAAACTAGCTATTGTTGTTCTAAAACATCGTTTCAGACCCAGAAAAAGTTACTGAAATTAAATTTTTGAGGGTGGAAATTTGGCTGAGAACCAGAACATTCTTTTTCTTTCCTATCCGATGTTTCAGCTGGTATACTCCCGTAAAAATAGCGAACTGTTCTCTAGAAGAGCTTACTGTAGCAGAATTATGAAATTTCGATGACTTTGAAATTTGTTCCAATAGAACCTGCTGTTAAAAATTTGCATCTTCTTCAAAAGCCTAATTTTCCAAGTTAGCTGAGGAGAATTATGGTGAAAAACCATTTTTAAAATGAAAGAATTTCCAACAAAGGTTTTACTGCTGAAAAATATTTGGAATCCTTCTTCGAGTACGTGGTAAAAATAAATTCCTCACTTCTACCTCTCAAGCATCCCTTCAAGGGACTAAACATACTACATTGTTTTCAATTTTTTTCAATTTTAATCGAAAGTGAAAGGTTTTATAAGAAAAATACCTCTGTAAACGAATATTTTTCATAAAGTTTTCTATAAAAAAAGTTCTTACCAAAATATACCTTATCGCCACAGGTGAGGTGCTGGAGGTCCAAAAAAATTGGTAGTATTGTTTTTGGAGCAGCTTTATAGCGCCCGTTCATGTATGACATATAAGGAAATTTGACAACAAACTGTACGGCGTATTTCTTTACAGATTGAGATAAAATTTAGCATGTGTATACTCCGAGTCCGTATCTCACTATCAGTACTTTTTCACTTCAGGTATTTTTCTCATAAAACTCCTCACTTTCGAATGATATTGAAAACACAGAAAACAGTACTGCAGAGGACAATCAAAGTGTTGGAATGAAGGCTTTTTACTACGTACTCACAGAAAGGCTCCGAAAATTTCCCAGCAATAAAACCTTTGTTGGCAATTATTTTATTTTCATATCCGAAATTCTTCTGGGCTATTTAACAAAGCTGAGAGCTCACTACATTAGATTAATCTGTACTAAAAAACCCGTAAATGTACTGAATGAAAACATTATTCGAAAAATAAAAATAAAAATGCGACCAGTTTCACGTTAATGAAATAAACTGAATATTCAAAATGAATAGTGCAAAATATTTTTTTTCAACTCATACACCAAAAAGAGGTTATTATTAAATCAATTTTGATTAGCCAAATACGAGATTTCCAAACAGTTTGGAACGTCGAAAATGATTTTCATTTCTTCACCAAGTGTAGAAACAGTGTGGAAATGAGTTTTTTCTCAACTGTTTGTTGTATGTTTCTTCACAGCACCATTTACATGTACGCAAGTTACAAAAAGTCACGATGAAAAAGGGCCATTTCACATGGTGATGTTTGCAAAAACAACCAAGTTTACTTTTCGATAATATTTAATTATAGGTATCTAAAATTTTATTCATGAATGAAGTTTAACTATTTAATCGAATAAATAATAACCTCTTTTTAGTGAATTTTTTGAAAAATATATCATACTGAACTAATCAGCCACTTGTGATAATTAACTCAATGCATTTACAGCACTTGTCTGCGGCTCGAGCTGCAACTACGCAACTTGTAGACAATCACTCATTTTGCTAATTAGTTGAGTAAAATACTATTTCAGTTGCCAAGATTATACATATTAACAATCCACGATTACAGCAAGCGTCATTTAATCGAGAACAAACGAAAATTGGATATCACGATTTAGTAGTGTCAGCCAGTTACTTCGCATAAAATTACTAACAAATAAATAGTTACGCGTGCAACACCCAGCACAACCAACATCATATCATGAATTTGAAATAGTTAGTAAAAAATTTAAAGATACTTGCACAATATTTACACCAACTATCCCAATGATTCATTCGTCTACAACCATTTAAATGAGCTATCAAAATATGAACGCATGTCGTATAATCTCATATTGGATAGAGCAATCAGCACTATATGTTACTTCAGAGCAACGAGCATATGAATTAATACTAGAGGCACAATACGCTACCTTTAACACGACGTTCAGTGAAGTCGGCTACTCCCACTTCATTAAACCTATGCGCTCCATTTAAAATTCATTAAAAATATGCGTTTTTTCCCTTATTTTTCTCCATAATTCTCTTATTTAATGAGATAACTACTTCTTCGTAATGAATGAAATTTTGAAATGAAGTTTCAAAAAATAAAATTATCCCAAAAACAAGAAGTTTAAGCCCTTAAAACCCGAGAAAATTAAAAAAGAAAATGAAATCGTGCGGGAAATTGACTTAATGTTATCTACAAACTTAACCCTAAAGACAACTGATAAGAAGGCTCAAAAACAGTGATTTCATGAAAATGAGTAGTAATAATTAGTTCTCTTTAGGGTTAAGTTTACTGATAACATTAAATTAAGCCAACTTGATGCACGATTTCATCTTCTTTTTCTATTTTCTTGGCTTTTAAGGGATTAAATTTCTTGTTTTTGGGGTCATTTTATTTTTTGAAACCTCCTCTAAAATTTCATTTATTAGGTACGAAAAAGTAGCTATCTCATCAAATTAAAGAATTATGGCGAAAAATTCTAATAAAAACGCATATTTCCTATGTATTTCAAATGGGGTGTATAGGTTTAATGGAGTAGGGGTAGCTGGCCTCGCTGAAAACGAGCGAATTATGCCTGTAGTATTAATTCATATGCTCGTTGCTTCAGAGGCTCTCTAGCCCGTTCGATTATCCGGAAAATTGTAGGTACGATAACAACTAAAATAAAAAAATGTATAGAATATCAGTAAAAAATTCCTTGAAGGCAACACTGTGCGTGAAAATGGAACGCGTGACCATTATTGTTTGCGTGTCTCCGCCAAAAGGGGCTAAAATTGGGGAAGGAGTGAGGGTAAAATCTATCCCTCATGCGGCGAATACACCAAATACACTTCAAGCCGAACATGAAATTCTTGAAAAAGGTCACAAAAAAAGGGAGGAGAGGAAAAAACCTAATTATTACTCTATAGATTTTTTTTCCAACATTTACCTTTTCCGCTAGGCAATAAAAAAAAGCGCTTTTACAATTAAACTTGGCCGTTTTAGGAGCAGAACACAGAATTTTTTTAAAGAACCCAATAATTAAATCTTTGCATTCGTGAGTAGAAGTACTTTGCGCGGTAGGTACATGGGTCAACCCCCAAATGACACCCAATGAGGAGTTGAAAAGTTTTAAAATGTTTTTAAATTTTAGTGTTAGATTGGGAAATAGAAAAACTCGATGGAAAACATTAAAATTGAAATATTCTGTACGGATGAATGTATGTACCTACGTATGATTTGTAAGTAAACACGGTCTGAATAACTAAATCGACAATGTGACTGAAATTTATAGGATAGGATACTTTAGGTAGGTACGAGAAAAAGATCTAGACAGGTCTCAGTGTTTGAAAAAATTCGTTGAACAGAAATATGAGCTTCTCAATCTGTCCATTAACCGTAAGCGATGAAAGCTAAAGATGAAGAACTCTAGCGCGGAAAACCTCGCTAGAAAAAGTTGGTTTTCGAGTAGAAACAACATGAATTTTGATGATCGCATTGTCTGTAAGTTCATATCTGTAAATGGTATGTTATGATTGCATAAAATTTGTTAGCTGCCAACGAAATATTAGAAAATGTGGCATATTATTTCTTGAAAAGAAAAATTAATTAAGATGATAAAGTATGGTGAATAATCATATAAAATCGAATAAAATCAAAGAAATACAATAAAGTTATAAAATAAAAATAAATAAATCATGAACATGTGGATAATTTTTGTAAAAAGAAAATTCATGCAAATTAGAAAAAAAAGAGGAAAAAAAAAGCTTTACCGGAAGTACCGTCTGGTAGAACCGCACCAAAATTGGTAGCATGCTACAATAACTTATAATAAATATTGGTGTAAAATTTCGTACATATTATTCCAAAATTGCGAATTTTGTGATCGATATAAAAACAAGAATAACGGTATCAGAAGTACCGTCCGGTTAATCCATGCAAAAATTAGTAGCATTTTACAATAAATTATGATAAATATTTTTTCCGAATTTCGTGGCTATTGATGGAAAATTGAGCATTTTACAGCCAAAATAAAAACAAAAATGGTGGTACCGGAAGTACCGTCTGGACGATCCGTTCCGAAATTAGTAACGTACTACAACGAATTAAAATAAATATTTATTTCGAATTTCCTGGCTATTGTTGGAAAATTGATAGTTTTATAAACAAAATAAAAACAAAAACGGTGGTACTGGAAGTACCGTCTGGGCGATCCGTACCAAAATCGATACGTCTGGTCCTTGGCTTAATATAAATATTTTTACCACATTTTGTGTTTATCTGATGAAAATTGCTATCTGTACCGTGGGAACAAGAAATGTACTTCATATATGTATATATATATATATATATGAATTTGAGTTATTGGTTCCAAAATTTTCCGAAGGTCATAAAACGAAAAACGTACCAACTCCCATGAAGGCTTATACCGCACCAAGCGTAATAAGTAGATTTTCTAAAGAATACCTACTTGATAATTCGGCTGGAACGAAGTTATTTTTTTTAGATCTGTACTCTGCCTATCATTAAATTTTGCGACTAATGTTAAACACAGCGGATACAAAATGTCTCATATTGAATTTTGTATCATAGTTGATAATTAAAATCGGCTTCAATTACTGAATTTTATTAATGAATGTTGGAATTTGGGTGTGGAATTTAAAATATAGTTTTTTAATTTCTACTGTACAGGTAATCATCCGAGCGTAGCTCAGTGGACCAGGTACTAAAGGAGAATGAGAGTAAGCAGTAACATATTGTTAAATATTCATGCAAAATAAGCACCCCTCACTCAACAAGGACGGATGGTTTGTATAATTATTTTTGTGCTTGAAAAGAAATTTCGCACTCTTAGCTGACAAAGAGGTTCGCACGAAATACGAATTAAATTTTCCTGACCAAAAAATATTACATGATTACTTTGGATGAGAGACCCTAAAGGATGGTTTGTACTCGTTGATTTATTATCTATAATCTAATACCTAAAAAATTTACTAAAGGGAACCACTGTGCTATGGTTCATACGGTTTCTCTTGATTTATTCTCTAAAAGTTAAAATTTCCCAACTTTGCAGAATACAAATTAGAGATTGGAGAATAGAGATGTGTTTAAATTCTGCTTAATCCATGCGAAAATTTAACATAATTTAGTGGGCTTGCACTCGAACATTGAGGGTGATAAAATATTTCGGAGTTAGAAACGACTAATCAGCCTAAAATATCAATACCTACATGAATCTAACGCATTAATATATTTCGGTACGGTGTTATATACAGAAACGTTTTAAATATATTTGAGAAAATCTTTCAAATTATAATCTCAAAAAATGAAAATTATGGGAAAAATGTCTGCTGTTTATCGTGCATTGAAAAATCATCGACACCGAGAATTGAAAAATTAATTTGTCGCCGCTACAAAAGGTAAAGAGAAACTATAAGGGAGCGTCTTCTGCTCAACTTGACCATCTACCATTTTTTTACATAGGTACATACAATATCACACGCAGAAGACCTACCGAATGCGATCCAGTTGTACGTACCCATAGCACCACAAGCTAAAAACTCGCCCCCCGAGTAATATGTTTGAAATAATTCCATTTTATTTCCAACTCACCCACCGCAATATGCCCCCTCCCCCTCTAAACAAAACAAAAAAAATGGAACTCGCTCGTAAAGTCTAACAGCAACAACAAAAATAACGTCTAATTTGATTTAGTATTTCGTAAGCGAGGGCGAAGCATTGGCTCAGGCAGAACGTCCTAAATCTTCTCCAAGATTAACGTCGTAAATTTTCCGATTTTTCCTCTTTTTCATTTTCGACATGTTTTGTGTATTGTTTTCCCCTGTCCGCCGTTTGGTGATGATGCACAAAACGAAGGCCAACAAACTGGGTAAAAAAGAAGAAAAAAAAATGAAATGAGAAAAAATAAAAGAAGAACAAAATAGAACGTCGAGATTGGTAATAGGTACACCTTTCATTCGCTGGCGCAGGAGCGAGAGCAGATGTGTAAAACTAGCGCCGAAATACTTTGATAGAAAACCCAGTTTGCCAGCGTACACATTTGCAATTCGATAAACAATCCTCAATTCCAAAGAAGTGAAAAAATTGCAAAAGACAATCGACTGTTATCGTATATCGAACAAACATACCAATCTATCGAAATTTTATTGTCACACTTTTTAGTAGAATAGGTAAGTAAAATATCTCACTTGCGCTGTAAATACAGAAAAGATATACTTCGAGCAACACAGGCGATTTGCTTTGCTCCAGCAGTTTTTTTTAATTTTACATTTTACTCGGAAACCACTGAATCAATAGGCGACAAACTCCTGGTCCTATATTACGCTTACCTTTCGTATAAATTTCAGATCTTTTTCTTTTGCAATTTTCTCAAAACTACGAACCCAAATTGTGAGCGTCTCGTATATAATTATACACACTTAGGCATAGGTACGTACATAGGTACTTATTTACCATTTTAAAAAATTTGATGAAAATTGGAAAATCGTACCAACCGTTTTCTTTTCTAGTGAAACGGATAATTTTCATTATCCCCACCACTAACCCTTCCGCGAGGTCAATTTTAATATCCCGTTTTTAAGAAAACTGGGTAAAAAATAGAGGCGAGCAGCTTCATACGAAATTTTCTTCGTCTCTTTTGTTCGTTTCACTTCTCCTCTCGCCGCTGCTGTTTCCAAAGTGACTGCTAGGCTAGGGTCGTGCGGACGAAAGATAGGTACGTCTTAAAAAATCTGACGCCACCACCAATAAACGACGTCAACTTCATCAGAATGTGAAAAAAACAATAGGGTAAACGCGCCACCTTTGGCCACACTCCCATCTTTGGCCAGTTTCATCGTAATTACCTTGAAAATAAGCTGTATGAAGTGATAATAACTTCTGTTTTTTGGAATCTTCATCTGGCTACACTGCTCTGCGGATTGTGATTGGTATTTTTAATTCAACTGAAGTGGTATTTCTGTGAAAATTTAATCTGTGGAGCATGTCTAAAAAAACTCCGTTTCTCATCATCTTGAGTAAGAAAACGAAATTCGTGAAATGATTATTTTTTCATATAGAATCATCGAATTTATTCAAGTAAGATTTTTAATGGATATTATATAGAATTCTGAATTAAATTAAAGCATTAAATAGAGATTTCGTTCCTTATTGAATTAATTTATTGAGGTGGCCAAATTGAATTGACTTTTTCTACTATTTTTCCATCTTAGACCACATACATTTTTACATACCTACTTATCGAATTATTTTTGATTAATAATTGAAAGGAATATTTCGTTTATAGATAATCCTATTAACATATCACCTAGAGCTAAAAAAATTACACGAAAGCAGCTCAGAAATAGAGTTGCCACCAAAACAAAGAGAACCTTTTTCAGTTATTCAGAGGAAGATTTGAAGTTAGCTCTGGCTGCAGTTCAAGGTGGAATGAATGTGAGTTTCAGTTTTATCATACAAAATTGCCCTTAAGATCTCGTTTTCCAGTGTCACAATTGCATATAATTATCTTTTTTTTTTCAGAATTTTATTTCTAAAAGTCCGTTATTGTTTTACATTTATTTTTATCATACTTTCGTGAAAAAGTCACTTTTTGTTTTTTTTACAAAACTTGATTTTTTTTCCAAATTATTATTTTAAACAATAAAGTTTTATACTTTTAAATTAATAATCTGCTCTATAATCTCTTAAAAATTTTCACTGGCCGAAGATAGAAAATAATATGACCAAAGACGGTAATAAAAACTGGCCATAGGTGGGTATTTTACATATTTTTAGAATAATATTAAATTTTTAGAACAAAATGAGACATGAGCATCACATAAATTATATTTTCTGAGAGATAAAACTAATACCAAATTTGACCAGGAAAATCAGATTCTTCTAATTTCTATTAATGTTTGAATTAGCCAAATCACTTAAAATGGCCAAAAGTGGCGCATTTATCCTACTGCCGAAACGACGTCAGCACCCACTATTTCGAGAAAAGTCTGTGACCACCCGGGTTATTGCGTGTAGCCAACATAAACACAGCCTCCGATTCCTTAGCGGACCCACCGACGGTCAAGGTGAGTATCACTTTTTCCGGACATCATACCGCCGGCCACTCCAGCGTAGAGTGTCGTCCGACCAGACAGTGTTCGAAGGTAATATCGTCGCCAATTGGTCGAATACGGTTAATCGATGGCGACAACAGCGATTACGTAATTAGGGGACAAACGATGCCACATCAATGGAGCCGATCCGCTGTGATGCTGACGTCTAAGGATGTCGGCCCTGATCACGACAGGGTCAGTGTCCACGTCGCCACCGCTCAGCGAGGCTACGAATAAGTTTTGTTAACCCTTTCGTCATCGAACGTAGAAACTTAGGCACAAATCGATGGTGCGCGAGAAGATGGGACAAGGTCATACGAAACGCAGCGTTAATTGTGCTGATCGATTGATCGCACAAAGCTCAAACACAAAAAAAAAACAAAAAAAAAAAAAAACAATTTAACCTCCCAACTATGGTGAATACGATAACATAATAACAACAACAACAACAACAACAATCAAAATCTCACTAGGCACTTACTATGGTAGACCTAGGCGGTAAAAGGAGAAAAATATTTGTCTACGCACGCAATACATAATTTAATTTACGTTCGAAATTGGCGTTAACAAATTCATAGCCACGTTAAGTTTGAACAACAACAACATAAACTCAAAATAAGGCAACACAACGAGGCGGAAAAGGAAGTCAGCCAGTATTGCTCAAAATTTAAGGCCTCTGAGAGGGAGGGGGAAAGGGTACCAAAGGTACCGGGGCCCGGACATCTTTAGGGGGCCCGGAACGGCCTTAATTTGGAAATAAATTTTAATTTTTAAGCATAAACGAGGAAAAAGGGCGTCAGGACCGATCAATGATGAGGTTTTTGGGAGTACATTTTCCAAAGGTTTGAAAAGAAACCACTAAAATACATGTTTTAGAACCCAAACCTATCTGTTCCATTGTATTTAGATCGACGAATATATTCGCTGACCTAAATACTCCTCAACAATTAACGGCAAATATTTCTTCTAAATATTCATCGTTACCTCCGACTAATAACCCAATTAATAAGGCAAACAGTTATGCAGACGTACAACTAATTAGCATAACTGTCAGCACTATTTTTGAATGTACCAGAAGTACCTTTTGCAAACATAAACGTTTATAGGCCCAAAAAGAAGTCACTTAGTAAATCGATATACACCAATACTTCACTTGCCTTTCATAAGAGCTTCCAAATAGTTCTACTACATCTGAACTCTTTGTCTGTCGGTGTGCCTATACATCTCAAGTTAGTCATCCACCCTATGATAAGGTGTGACACTGTTAGGTTAAATATTATTGTATAAGTAAGTACGTACGTGTATCCGCAAAGCCGCGAAGTGACTAAGTATAAGTGTTTTTACAAGTGATGAAGTAATTTCTGAATAATGTATCGAGACGTATTCATACAAAATTAAATATTGTTTTAAAGAAACTCGCATTTATTTTGTATGTCAATTAGAAATCCGGGTTAATCGACATAACAGTATCTAAAAAATTTATTTCGTGAGAAGAGCGAGTGAAATTCCCTTTTGGAAGACAAATCCTGCAGCTGGAGTTAAGAGGGGGCCCTTCAGTTTATTTCTCCTGGGCCCGAAATTTCTCTCTGAAGCCCTGCCTCAATTTGCGCATCATGGCCAAACGCCATTAAAGCCAAAATAACGTACGGATTCGACGAAGCATATGCACGTAATAGTGCATTCGTTATGCATTCCACACGCAGCACGTACACTGCACGCACACTATTCAACTGAGGCTAATCGTCGCCGGTCGTAAGGAAGGCGTTAAAAGTCGTATTCGCCATGCGACCGGAATCGTAGTATAATTATTTTCCAACTGCAGAATGACGACGACGACGACGAGAAGAACACATACGCAGAAATTAGATTCTCAATTGTGGGATAACATTAAAGGATTGCACAGAGCATCAAGTCGGCACTCGCGCTCTAATTAAACAAAGAGGCTCTCTTCGCCCTCGCGTCACACCTTCCTGCTTTCCTCACCCTCTTAACCTTCGTCTTCTTCATTTTCGGTCGCCACTTGCGAGAAAAGGTGGCAGTGCGGCAGAAAGAGAAAAGGGATTTTCCCCTTTTCCAAATTGAAATACGAATGAGTTTAGAAGTGCATAAGGGAGAAAGAGAGCGAGTTACGGCAGAGCGAAAGAGCTGAGAGGGGGGCAAACCTTTTGTTGCGGTTTAGTTTGAAATATTTAGCGAAATTAAAAAATCGGTCGTCATTACTTTCGAAGCCAGCCAGAGTCGTCTAATTTGCCTTGATCCTTCTGCCTTTGCGACTACCTTTAATTAATGGCTGGTATATTCGCAAATACGGTTGGCGCGGCGCTCTTCGAGAGACGACTGCGCCGCAACGTAGTCTACAGCTGCGTGTGTTGTAATTAACTGATATTGGACGTGACAGTGAGACACCATTCAAGTTGGTGGAGAGGCGGGTGGCAGTGGATGAGAACGTTTCCACTCGACATTAATTGCATTAAGTCGTTTAAATTATTTATAAAAAATAAAAATAATAATAATAATAATAATAATAATTACAGTGCATTTGTACCATAAGTCATAGAGTTGAACTAAAAAATGAAGATTTTCAATTTGCAGCTAGTGGCCGGGTAGAGCAGAGCGGAGACGGTGATGAGTCATCCAGGAATGTGTTAGTGACTAGGCTTCAGCAGGTTCTGGGTGTAGTAATTAAATCTCTCCAAAAATCCCAAAAATTTTCAAACTTTTCCCTTACTTAGTAACTAAAAACTTTTGCTTCATTTTGCACTAAAACATAAAAAATCTTTCCCTCAGAGTACAAAACACACATTATGAACCATTTTTACAATTCATATAATTTAGTTCAGAAATACAGCGACATACTTGGATGAAGAAAAATTATTATCTCCGTGAGAGCATATTATTTGCTAAATTTGGGACACCACAGGTTGTATCTTATTACATTTTGAAATTTACTACCAGTAAGTAAATTCAGCTGTCCGCTTGTTTTCACCCATGAAGAATCTATAGCTTTTATAAAAATTTTTCACTCTCACGATTTCATTTTTATTGCTACAAATGTGTACCATCAAGATTCAAGATTCGTACTGTAACATTTTAACTTTATTTCTCCGTATATACGGATAAATTAAATATAAAAAATTGGAACACCAATTTTTCTCTCACACCCTGTATATCATCGTATGAACCATATATTACTTCCACATTTCGTTTTTCAACTAGACTTGAATATGGGAGATTTGATCGAAATATTGCCTCATATTTCTCTGCCTCGTAGA
This sequence comes from Ericerus pela, assembly GCA_011428145.1. Taxonomy (NCBI): domain Eukaryota; kingdom Metazoa; phylum Arthropoda; class Insecta; order Hemiptera; family Coccidae; genus Ericerus; species Ericerus pela. The sequence continues at coordinate 921,908 of WOFM01000458.1, forward strand.
CCATATTTTCGTGTACTTTGCAGGTGTTTAGGTGAAGGATCTTATACACTCTTCTACATTGTTTCACACTGTTTGTTGTGTTTTTTGCATTTCCTCATTTTTTTTTTCTCTTTTAATTGTCTTTTCCTCTCTGTTTATTAATTGTGGCCTGTGTCTGAACTTATTCCTTTTTAAAATTATTTCTGTCTTTCTCTGTTTCTGATCCTTTTTCACTCTTTTCCAAAATAAACCCCAATATCCCTACGTGTACCATATTCTTTTTGGTATCCCGTGTACTTTCCTAATCTATATCCGGATGACTAAAATATCTTTCTCACACCTCTACTTCTTTCCATATCTTAATATTTCGATACTTTTCTGCTCCTCTTACAAAATTATGGAATTTTAAAGGAATTTCATATTTTTTGTAAATCACTCTTTTCCTCACCTAATCATATTCTTCTTGTTCATATAAACCAGTGTTTTAGAGCCAAATCTTTCAGTTCAGTTTAGTTCAGTTGTTATTGTTGTTGCTCAGTTAGTCAGATCTTTTGTTTTTCTGTGCTGAATGTTGTTGTAACTTGTAAATTTTGTCTTGTTTTCTCCTGTCAAAATGTTTTTTCTGTGCACTTGGATATTTTTCAAGTAACTGTTCAACTTTTGGTTCGAATAGTCCTTGCAGTTTAATCATGAAAGTGTACATTCGGTGAAATCTTTTCATTTTTGACTAGTGAAATTTTCTTTGCAGAAAACACCACCAAATTGTGTGAAATCATGTAAAAACTCCATGGAAATTCAAACTAAAATCAAAGTGAAATTCTAATTTTTCATGAAAATAATTTTTCTGAAGTGAAATAAATTGATACTGAGAACTTACCTGTTGATACTTACCTTTCGATGTTTTATTTTGAAAGTCCGTTCAAGTTTCGAAACCTGAAACAAAAATAGAAAAACCCAGTTAAAATTTTTTTATTAAAGTACTTTTTTGAACCTCAAAGGAAAAATTGGTTTTCTTAAGATAAAAAATATGTGCCATAAAAAATGAAATTAACCTGCCTGGATATTTTTTGGCTCAGTTCTCACGATTTTTCCTGGTTCATAATGATGTCGAAACATAACTAAAATTCGAATCACTTAAATTCTTGGCTGAAATCTGAAAAAAATATAACGAAATTCCTGGTTGCCAGTCAATTGTCAAATTTGTCTTCTCAATAGTCAAATGGTCCACAAGGTATTCAGTTGCAATCCATAATTTGATGTGTTATCGGGTAATTTCTACGAATAAAAACCTACTACATCCAAGTAAATTCATCAAAATCAACTGTAGCAGTATAATAAAATTATGTGTACTTCAACTTAGTTATTCCAGAATTTAAAGGTATGTTTTTATTTATAACAATTATTACAAAAAAACAGTAGGTTAATTGTTTCTATGGTTTTGTTTAATTTTGTTGTTTTAAAAATTCTTTTCTTCATACGAGTTGAGGTGCAGAACAAGATGTTGAGTTATTATTTGCCCTTTCTTTCTCATTAATTTGGTATTTGATGTGCCCTTTCAGTTTCGAAAAACAGATGTCGCTAAAAATAGAAACATATACTTTCTTGAAAATTTTATTTGACTATTTCCATTTTTTTTCAATACATTTTGGTCTTAAGATGTTACAAAAAATTTCTCTCTTTTTGGGTATAAAATAACAGAACACTGACTCTTTTTCTCACTTCATATTCTTCAACTAGTCACACAGTATTTTTGCAATATTTTCACAAAGTACTATTCTGTTAATTAACAGTTGTTGACAACACCAGGTTGGCTTTTGATTCAGTAATATAAAATCAAAGGTGTGAGTTCACTGTCTTCACAAATATTATTGACATTTTTTGAAGAGTCTGAAATTCTCAAGTTGTGCTCCAGGTCAATAATTATAGAAAACTTTTCTCTAATAAAAATGAAGTATTATTTTTTTATGAAAAATTAGAAGTATTAAAATTTTTATAAAAGGCATAAAATAGTTTTGAAGACTTTGGCGAATATTTCGGACTTAATTCAAATCAAAATATTCCGTAAAAAATTATTATTGATGTAGGTAACCAGAGTATTATAAATCCAAATCTAGAAATCTAGATTCAAGTTTCAAGAGTCAGAGTGGGTAAGAAAACTTCTGTTATTGTCAAACTAGATGGTTTCAGTACAAATAGATCGATTATATGATGAATTTTTGATTTCTTTAGGCACCTTTCAGACATTTGTAGAAAATTTGTTGCAGTAAAGATAAATAACAAATATTTAGTTCTTTTTATTTTTGACTTCGTTAGGTCTTTTTCAGAGGTAAATTTTGTTATATCAGAATAATTTTTGATATTAAATTAATAGTTTTTGAGAACTATAAAGTTACTTTTTAAGATGATCTGAATATTTGTATTACGTGTCGGTGAGTGTGCATCAAAATTGGGTGTGAGTAGGCATGAGAATGAAATAGATTGATTATGAGTTTCATTGGTAGGGCTTCACTCAAGTCTTGGATACCTGGATTCTCCCACCAATCAAAATCTTTGTATTTTTTCTGTTTCAGAATTTTTGGTTATAATTTGAGTAAGTATGGAGGATATTGGTTCTCACAATGGTGGTTTTGTTTCTCCCTTCTCCACTAAGATACCACATAAGTCAGGTTGCAGGAATTTGTACTGCTATTTGGGTTTAACTCCAGGTGGTGTTAGATCACCTTAGGCAGCATACTACATCTCTACCCAGTTCACAAGTTTCTATTTTGTTCTACATGGCAAGGAATTCGTACCGATTAATGTACGAAACACGATAGATAGAAAAACTCAAAACTATTGTTTTTTCAAAAGGACTCAACTTGCTCGTAACACAGCGAGTGATGACTAAAAAATTTACCTAAATCGATGCAGCCATTCAGCAAACATGAGAAAGGTAAACTACATAAAAAAATTGTATTCTTCGTTTTTCCTTTGCTTCCACCTTCTTTTTTTTTTCTCCATCTAACTAGAATAACAATATTTTTTATTGTACCTTCAATATTTTCTTACATTCGAAATCTTTCTATTAGACTTGTTTTCATATTTCCTTTTTTTTTCCTGCGAAATTTGTATCATTCCATAGCTGTAGATTCGTGTATAAAGAAAAACTCTTTTGAATTTCCTTTTTAGGTTTTCGAAATATTTTCTTTTTTTTTTCTTCCCCCTTTTTTTTCCCTTCAAACGAACAGACCATCATTTTTGTAAAAATAATAAATTCAAAGTAGGAGGAAAAAATACAGTTTTTCCCGTTACCTTTCCCATAAAATATTGACATCGGTTGTAGATTAAAAAGAGGTCTTTAAACGTTGTGTGTAAAAACGGGCGCGTATTCGTAATATTAAGGCTAAATACAGCGAAGGATGAGGGGGAAGTGAAAAGATGTAAGGCAGTCGGGGAGAAAAAGCTGTTTAATATTGAAGGTAAATGCTATTTGAAATACCTACCAATGCGAAAGACACGCATTTTTCTTTGATTGGGAAAAAAAACTGGCGACTGTTGCCCTGGGACCTTTCTTTTATAAGCACTCGGTGCGCGCTATACGCGAGCATGCAGACATGACGATGTACGAACGAAAGTACAAGCCACCCACATCCACACAATGACACACAAACACATACACACACACACACACACACACACACACACACACACACACACACACACACACACACACACACACACACACACACACATACTGACGGAATGGGACAACTGCAGACCTGATATGTACATGTACCAATAGCGGACCTAAATTACAGCCAAAACTAAAAGGGGTAGAAAACATTTTTTTTTTTTAAATCATTATTCATTCCCAACTGAAAAAAGCCGCTGACCTTGATTTAGTGAAAAATCATAATTGAGGAAGTATGTATTTGGACATGCCAACAGCAGACCTTGTATGTTTATCACATTTTCTCATGTTGTGGAAGTTTAACGGACTCAAATTGTGTATTCTGTGATTCTTGCCAGAAGAAGAGCAGACATTTTTACACACTGAAATACAGTGCCATGGAACAAGAGCGGACTTTTTTGAGATGTTGCCAAGCATTACAGTTTGTTGATGTTTGGATTGGAAAGCTACAACTACTAAAATCTTGACTATTATTTTTTCTATTGCTATTACCTGTTATTGGTAAACCACCGCTCTGTAACAAATCTTTTCTTTATCATTTCTTTTTTTTCTTTTTTCTATTCAGTAATTCTCTGTTTTATTATAATTCCTTGTTAAGATAGGTGTATTATTTTATTTCTTACAAGATATTGTACAGCTATTTAATTCATCTGCTATTTTAGAAAAAAAGAATAGATTCAACAAATAGGCCTATAATATGTTTATTTTAAATGACAATACTACGTTTTCAGGGGTGATGAATTTGAATCTGAATCCACTCTTTTCAATGGCCTCCTCTATAATCGAAGCACATAGAGCACCAAGTACATATTTGATGAAAAATTTCCATAAAATCTTATACCTTCGTATTATATCAATGGACAAAACCTTTAAAATGGAATCCAAAAAATGTCACTCACCACTATGTTGATCATCCTAAACAAATATGCACTGCGTGACTCTGAATTAGTTTTTCACATGTACTGTATTATTTTAGTCAATAGACAATCAGCTTTATCACAAAAATAGTTCTATGAATAAATTAATCTTTTACACCAAATTTTCTGTCTCGAATGTTATAAAAACATGTTTCTGGATAATTCATTGACGAGCTATGAAATGAGGAAAGAAAATAGTTCCACGTAGGCTCATATAATTGTGAAAAAATTTCAAATGTAGAGTGATGTTAAAAAATGGTTTGGAAGGCAGGCAAAAAAGCAGATGGTTTATTATTGGAAGATGAAGATGGGTTAAAATTTTTAAGCGAAGAAATAGTTTTGGTTTTGAGTTGACCCAGTGGGGTAAAGGACTGTCAACATACCTCGCATTCAGGAGGGCCTAAAGCAGAAGAGACCCTTGTTAATGTCAAGAAATAATAGAAGAAAGAAGGGTAATAAACAAATGGAACCCCAAAATTTTTGCAGGGGCACCGAATCTTGTGTTACACTATTGAGTTGATACCACTATATATGAGCCTGTTACAGACACTTTTGTATGTGCTACATACTTGCCTATTTCTACCATCTATTATATTTTATAACTTTAACTTAGAGGAACTATGCATCAGCACGTTAATTTAATAATTTATACTTTCATCCAAAACTAGTTTAGTAATTGCACAAAACTTAGTTTTATGAAATTTATATTTTAAATAAGAACCAATTTAAAAAAAAAATTATAATTTTTTAGTTTTTCACCAAAGAATTCTTCTTATAAATAGGTATGAAAGAACCGAAGAATCAATCTCATCCTGCTTGTCACCACTGTAAATGTGGAAAATGTGTCTCCATAATCCGTTTTTCAGAGATATCACCCCATTATTGATTTTATTGTGAAAATCACTCCTTAAGAAAATATTCAACTTAATAGAAAAACATATTTCCAACCAATTCTTTTTGGATCACAGGTGGAAAAATAAATGTAGGTAGTTCTATATAAAAATTAAGTGTAAATTTGGAGTCAGTGCTTTAAAACATATAATCGACGATGGATCACTTAATTTTTTAAGAAAAAATCATGCCAACCCTTTTTTTAGTGTAACAGGAGGCCTATAATAAGTACTTAAATCTAAAAATGAACTAAAAATTTGAACCAAGTACCTCAAATTGTAATGGATAATGTATTACTCAATTTTCAATGAAAAAATACCCTGACCTCCTACTTATCAAAATTTGGAATCTGATCTGAAAAAATTGAAATTTCTAAATAATAAACGTGTGACAATGATTCAAATCCTGGTAGAGGAACAGATTTTTTTTTAATAGGTACATCAAAATTTGAAAATCGGGCTTAGTCACAATGTTGGACTTAACCTGAAGTATTTATTTGAAAATTTTGATAAATTTTGATTTGGTTATCTATGAAAAATGGCGTCATCAAAAAAGTTGTTCTGTGAGAGTGTATATAAGGAAGCTTTGTTCGACATTGCCTTGTTTGCTTCAACTTTAGATTTTATCAACCATTTTTCTGATCTGATTTTTGTTACAAAAATAATTTTTAGGGGGTGATAAAATCATAATTATAGATTTATAAATTTTAAGGGCAGTGTGAGAAAATTGAGAGGCATCCTGGTGATTGGTAGGGAGTTGATGATGAATGTGAGAGGCCTCCAAAATAGGAGAAATGATTGACATTGATATATCTTATGGTTAGGGGTTAATCCTGAATTTTTTTTATCCAATTTTTTCATTATGAAGTAGATTGTTACGCAAGGGTAATGATATCATAGTTATGGATTTTAAAATTTTAAGGGTTTGATGAAGAGTTTGATGGGCATCCTGGTAATGGCCGGAAGGTGATGAGGAGCTCAACATATACCCTGGTGAAGGAGAGTGACAGTGAGTGCATGGTGATGAAGTAATAATTTTACACATAGAAATTTTGTTAACAAGATGAGAGGTTTCAAGGGCATCTTAGGGATGGAAATGGCGAAGCCAGAGGTTTGAGATATCACTTGTAAGGGTCAATGATAAGGGGCACCTGTAGGAGATGATAACTTAAGGATAGGATGAGTGATTTGAGACAAATCCATGAACTAGTACCTTTCCTATAATGGATAAGATTTTTAGTAAAATGGCTAAATGGAATTACCTAGAACCTTACTTCTCATTTTCAAAACTATTTGTCCTATATCTCACCCATTATTTGTGACAACAATTTTTTCATGTTGTTTGAGTTGGAAGAGCTAACTTGTTCTTAAAGCTTTTATTATTCTAACCAGAAAACAAATAATTAAGAAAAAATTGAAATATTGAGGATGATGAATGTAGCAAAATATGTTATCTTTCAAAAAGACACAATTTCTTTAATACCTGTATTAGTTGGTTATCATAATATTCGAGTTGTTGGTCATTTTAGCTTCAATCTTCTCACCTTTTCATAAAATAATAATGATCTCCTATTTTTTGTTAAAATTTAGACTTATTTTATTTTGTTTTTTGGCTACGTGACTAAAATTTTCTGTTCTTCCTCTCAATTTGTTTCACAAATTCTTTTTCTTCATAGGTGATCCAAAAAATAAGCTATTTCATTCACTTGAAAAAGTTATAAGAAAAAACTCGTCAAATATCTTATTGAAAATTAAAATTTTCACCTATCGTCTATTCCATTTCCATGTTAATATTCTTTTACAGCCCCAGTTTTTTATATACGCAATTATTCATTTTTCAGAATTCATAAAAAAATTATAAAGCAGAACTGAAAACTAACTTTCAACAAACTTGGTCCAGAAACCAAAAATTTAGGTGAAAACTTGCTAATTTGATTATCTACGGCAATTAGTTTTTTTGAGTTTTCATTTGTCATAACTTACGCAATGCAGCTTAAGTAAAATTGAGAACTGACTTTCAAAAAAACAGGTTTTAAACTAAATCAGTCAGTGAAAACTTTCAAACTTTATTACAGTTCTTGATTTTTTATGTTTTAATTTCTTTGGACTGTACCTAAAGTATAACTGAGAACTAAATTTCAAGATAATAAGTATGGAACTAAAACTTTCAAACTTTATTATAGCTCTTACTTACTTTAATTCTCACTTCTCAGAACTGACACAAAAGCTATAAAGTAGAACAAAAAACTAACTTACAAAAAGAACAGGTCAAAAACTAAAACTTTTAAATGTTATAGTGAATTATTTCAAAATTAATTAAAAGTTTCAGTTAATCGAAATTTCCCATCTCAGAACTGACATTGAACTAAATGTTTAAAACCACTGAGTAAAACTTTGATCTAACTTTAAAAATAATAGATTTAGATCCGAAATTTTTGATTTTTAATTACAACTCTCAGAGTGAAACTGTTGATACAAAACTATACAGAAACCATCAAATGATAGGCACTTTTCATTTAAGACAATTTACAGAGAAATTGAGCCCAAAAATTGAGTTTGATTACTAATTATGTTATAACTTATAACAACTTGTAGAAGAAAGAAAAAAGATAGAAGTAAATTTGTAACTAAAAATTACTCACCCCAAGGTGAGTCGCAACTGAATTAAAAAACATGAAAAATACAATACATGGTATATCCTAGCTACGAAACTTTAAAATCAGCTGAATAGCACATCAAAAAGTTCTTAATACTGATTTTTTAATACTTATATAAGAGGGTAAATATGAAAAAAGTTTGACGCCTATAGGTTCAGTAATTTCTTATAAAACTGGAAATCAAAAAATTCCTGGAAATGTCGTTCTTAAAGGATTTTAAGATAATGACGATAAGATTGGATTTAAATTTTCACAATAGATTCTACTTATGTTGATGCAAGTCTGATAGAAGTCCAGTGCTTATTTATTTAGCAGTTTTTGAGAAAACTCGAAAAAAATTACTGCCAGTCGCAGTTTTTTAAACTGATATCATCTTCCCTCTAAATAAGGAATTTGCAAAATTCCCTTGGAAATAAGGTCATTAACACAAATTCCAATTTGTCCCTGATGGGTGGCTGAGGACATGAAACTGAATTCCTACCATTAAATGTCAAGTATATTCCATGTTAACTTTTAAGAAAATACTGAGAGTAAAGGTGTGCTACTTTCGAATAACTTATAAATTTACTTATATCAATTTAGAATTAAGTATAGTAAATTTCTTGGTGTTTATATTTTTATAAGAAAATTTTTGTCATCCTAAAATTGACAAACTCATGACCGGGCTGTGATCTTAGCAAGGACAACACCCTTAGGTCACCAAATTATTGAAATATTGTATTTTTAAATATATGGAACATCTTTATTTTCAGTCCAAAATTGAGGAATTCCTAAATACTGGTTATTTTCTCAGTCAATATTGAACATTTAAAAAAAATAAATTTTGTCAGAAAACCAACGTCACCGTGAGAATTTTGCCAATATTTCTTGTAGAACTTTTACTTTTCATTTTTTTCAAATCTCAACTCTTTTCTTTTGGGGGGAGGAAGGATACCAATGACTATACTACTGTCAATTCGTAACAAATGTACAGTAGGTAAGTTAGTTTCTGTTAGAAAATCTTCTAGGGCCCCAAAAAAAAGTTTTTTAAATAAAAAATGAAGCTCCCTTCAAAAGCAGATCTAAATTCCAAAAAAAATTAAATTGACCCTTTTAAAAATTCTCCAGATCTATCAACTTTCATAATCCACCCTTTTTTGTTGACATGAAGGATATTATGAATTTCCCTGAAGTTTACTGAAAGTTTTTCAACTAATTGCCTACGTCAATAATAAATTCTGATAAAACTGGTGAGAAAATTTTGGAAAAGATTACTTTTCTTCTTTTAGTACATTTAGATCTATTTTTGAAGTCGATTCTATTTTTTCTTCAAAAAATTTTCTCATTTTAATCCTTTTTAGTTTCATTCTCACATTGAAACAAAATTTTTAAAGATACAAGAGGAGCTACTCAAAAAATAATCGATTGATTCCTTTTGAAATAGGCTTACCTACTGTAATCCTACTGTTATCAAAGTGTAATATTTTTTTATAAAAGTCTCAGAGGCCTCAATTTTTAGTAAAATGTGAACAGTAATTATTGATCACAAAATGCTTTCATTCCTTCAATCATTAGCTTTTTTACAACAAAAAAGTTACTCAGCTTCAATTATATGCATAAGGCACTTTTATATTTGTTCACGGAGGTTTTCTTTCTTGGATGACAAAAATAAAATTTCATTCCAGTGTAACTAACCACGATTAAATATATAAATAGTCTATTTCTGTCAGCAAAAAGAAAAAAAAAAAAAAAATGAAAAAAAGAAAAAAAAAGAAAAAAAAAAGAAAAAAGAAAAAAAGAAAAGAGGTGCTCATTATTTCATTTAGCTCCATCGCAGTTATCCTTTATAATAGTATCAGACAATTTAACCAGTTTAGAAAAAAAAACCTATTTCTTTTCATTTAGTCCGCAAATAACCGAAAATCAAAAAGGTCTTCCCTTTATATTATTTTATTGCCCGTTGCGATAATCATGTAGGCAAGTAGTCAGGTAGTAGGTTTGTAAAATAACAAACACCGGTACATTCGATGTATTTGGCAACAAAGCTAAAAAGTGTCCGCTGTTATTCCCTGAGAAGTGAAAGTGCGTGTGTCTGCCATTGGTACGGTGAATTTCTAAAAACACATCCGATGAAAACACACTCGAACAATTTTCTAAAACTGTGTGTTTTCTCACCACCACATGCGATGTCCGGACGTGACCTAAGGGGGAGTTTTTATAATTTTTATCGTTGAAGGAGACATCAAAGAGTTCAATAAAAGCCCCAAAACGAATAGCGGACCTGAGTGTGTCCGCTGTTCGTTTTAGGTCTGTTATTGTACGGTGTGTAGACACATGCAAGTCCGCTGTTCGCATACTCTACAAACACAAAATCTCACACTCAAACATCGCACTTAGCTGATATTAATACACGGGATTAATGAATGGGTAGGTAGTACACTGGCGGCATAGAATTTCTAAAGGGCGTACGATGAGACACAAGAAGGAAAGCGGCACCACTATTGCAGCATGCAAAAGGAGAATCTCGTGTTTGTTTTACAAACGATAATGTTAGCATTGGTACCGAGACAATAATTCTCGAAGCCTATTCAATAATTTAAACTGAAATAAGGAGCTCGTTTCAGAAATGAAATTGGAGCGAAAATCTATTCATGTTCGACCTTTTCAGTCTCATTCTGGTCATAGAATCACAAAATTTACGGTATGCTTCTGAATTTCAACAATTAGTTTCCGCTCACGAGTACTCAACATTTGTCATATACATGAGGAACCTAAAAATACTTATCAACAAATTCACTTCAAACAATTACGTTCATGCTGTGCATACCGAATGTCCTCAAAGGAAATCTTAATGAAATTTCTGCAATACTCTGTTCACACTAAGAAGTGCGAGACGTCATAAACCATATCCACACTTATTTGCTTGAAATACGATATTTGTTTACCCCACAAAATGATGTTCTTCGTTGTATGGCAGTGTGCATCGATACCTTTTCCTCTCTCACCAACCAACCGCAACGTCAATTGTGATTCTGACGTCACGCACTTGTTAGTGTGAACAGAGTAACATCACACTACAGTAAATACCAGACAGACTGACGTAATACAACATCAAAAATAAGAGCTTATACAAAAAAAATTCTACGGAAGAATACTTCGCTAGAAAACCTAGTTTGTCAATTTACATTTGCAATTCAAAACAAAATCTAAATTAAAAAAACAATCAGTAGTTATCAATATCTAACAAAAATATCGATTTATTGAAATTTCATTATTACAGTTTCAAGTACAATAAGTAAGATAACTCCTTGCGTCATAAATATGGAAAAGATACTTCAAGCAATACAGGCCATCTGCTTTTCTCTTGAAATTTTTTTTGATTTCACATTTTTCTCAGAATCTACAGAATGAATAGGTACTAAATTTGTATCAGACCTGATTCTACATAAAAACTACATTGGGTGAAAATTTCAGCCTTACCCTTGGGTAGTTTCCTCAAAATCTTGGAAAAACCAATTTCACAGTAATTTTTTGTTGCAAATTTCATGCAAACAACAGAACCAGTAGGTAACAAACTCCCTATAAGACCCGGTCCTGTATGAAAACTACCTTTCGTGATAGTTTCAGCCCAATCACTTTAGTAGTTTTATCAAAAACGGTAATACCAAATTTTCTCTGATAATTTTTTCTCTTCCAGTTTTCTCAAAAACTACAGCACGAATCAACATCAAACTTCTATGAAACTTGCAGCACATATATATATATAAATATAAAAGAACGATAAATCGTGAAAATTTCAACCCAATCCTTTTTGTAGTTTCTTCAAAATCCTGAAAAAACCGCTTTTCGAGGAATTTTGTGTTATGGAAAATACTGAACCAATAGGCAACAAACTCTTATTACATCTGATCCTATATTATGACTACCGTTCGTGAAAATTTCAGCCTATCCCTTTCACAGTTTTCTCAGAATCGTGAACACAAATTTTGGGTGATACAAATGCTATGCTCACTGCGTTGACTTTTGATATAAAATTTTTCACGAATATACGCCTCGAAATTCGATTCAATCCAACTTATACACTTTTGTAACACAAGTTTAAATCAACCAATATTTAGAAAAAATATGCATTCATGTATAAAAAAAAAAAAAAAAAAAACGGTAACAAAATTTATATTTCACCATAAGACAAACTATCTGTCATGAAAATTTTACACCAAGTACAGTACAAACACTTAATTACGTCATCCCTCATAAGCAACTCATCAATCAATAAAGGATCAGCTTAGCAATGGCATAAGATTTTGCGTAATCTTTAAAGAAAAGAAGGGGTGAAAAAAATTGGGGCAAAAAAAAAGACGAAAAAACCCTGCCAAACGTAACAAGTTTACTATAAAGGCTGTGAGCCTTTTAAAAAGGATTTAGATAGAAATGACGTTCAATTGCCGTTAACTCGTATCTTTAAGAACGCTTCGTCACGAATAAAAGACGATGGTAAAAATTCATTATACTAGGCAAGAAGCGATTTTCCACATCTTCTGCACATCAACCTCCTTCCCACTTTCACTCTCTTCACTTCTTAAAAATATTTCATAATTGACAAAAAAAAAAACTAGAAACAGAGGGACTGAAGAGTAGACAGCAAAAGAAGAACCTTACTTTCCTAAAGCTTGCAAATAATATTTTATAATAGATTAGTATTACTGCCGTAGTGTATGGACTTCTCAATGAAGGTGCACCATGTAATGCAGTAAAGTGTCAGTCAGACAACTCATCGTGAATATTACATGAGTGTAATGCGTTTCCTTTACCGATGATGCAAAACCAACCAACCACCGTATCCACCAAGTTGTTTCTAGGGGGCAGGCGAGATATTTTTTTTCCTTTTTTATTCTTTTCTCCCCTCCCATTAAATTGGGGAAAGAAAAAATATTGCCAATAAAATGAGTGTAGCTACGTTCTTCTATCAATCCAAATTACCCTTCCAGGGCACATGAATCTACGGAATGGCCCCCAGCCGTAATTTTTCCAAGGCTGACGTCGAAATAAATCGCAAGAATATTTTACAATAGAAAATGTCGAGACAATAAAAGTGCTGGAAGAAGCCACAGCTTCTAGTCGCGCAATCAAAAATTCGTCACACAAGACGATGAACAACGTTACAATGGCGAAACTCGTTTCTGACGATGACGATTGACGACTATAAAATCAGACGATTAGATTCTCGCCTTTTATCATGTAAGTACGCTAGATTCGGACATCAGCCGGATAATCTAAAAAATGTTACTGAAATATATACAATACTTATCATTGTGACTGCAGATTGTGTAAGAAAAAAATAGAAATTCTGAATTATAAATGGGAAAACTAACAGACAACTAGTAAGTAATGGTAATAACATTCTATTATTGAACTATTGACCATCAACACATAATAATTAACAAACACCAAAATCTTTTTATAATCGTCATAATGTTGATGAAAACCAGTAACAAATTTGAGAATAAAACATGTTAATTTTTAATAGAAAAAATTAGAAAAAAAAGTTACCGATTTTCAAATAGAAATATAAAAATTTTTTTTTCCAGAACTATTACAAATTCCTATCTTTAACATCTTCTGTACTTGCCAGAACACAACGGTGTAATTACCCCTGTTAATTTAATCAATATGTCAACCATCAATTAACTGTATAAATTACAAGCCTCCTCATTTCATTTTCAAATTTAAATACACCTATGTGATAATCAGTTTATTTTTCAATTGTTACTAATTTTGTTTCTGTACCTACTCAATATCTATATCTCCAAAAATGGTAACATATTCAGTATTAAGAATTCTATCAATAGGTCAAGTCTCAAGTAAACTGATAAAATACATTTGTGGCTGTATTTTGAGTACCTACTGCATTAAATAGAAATTTCAACATAGTGCTCTACTGCAAAATTGTTACTTATTTCTAATTTAAAATTCTTCATCTTGTTCTAGAAAATAAAGGTCAGTTTACATCCACTAATTTAATCAATAGGTAAATTGTCAAATAATTATGAGAATAAAATTCGGTTTAATTTTCCAAGTAAAGTTGAATAAACCTATGTGTGTTTTCACCCACATTTATATTATTGCTGGTTTTTTATCAATTCTTATTCTTGTCTTTCGCCAAACCAACAACGTAATGATTATTTAGGATTATATCAATAGGTCAACTCCGAAATACATTAAAATAAGACATCATTGCAGTGTTTAAGTGATAAACCAAAGAAAAAACAGACATATTCCAATTTTCCATTCCGATAAATTGTTACTAATTGCTAATTATAAATACTTCCCTCCTTCCCAAAAAATACAAGATTTGTTAATTTCATCTAGATCAACCACCAAAAAATCCTAGTTCTTTTCTTTTCCATATGATTTAATAGACCCTTTTGAAGTTCCACTGATATTTAAATTGTTAGGTGCGGAATACCTTGTCGTGAGAGATATTCACACTAGAAAGTCTTCAACAGTATTTGCATGTTCTGCCACTTCATATGGTTAAGTATGGGAGAGCCAAATCCTCGGCAAACACTGGCGATTTTTGAGCTGGTTCTGAGAGTTTATATACAGGATTTGGTACACACACATAGACACACATGCATACGTACATGTACGTAATTATGTCATGCGTTACGTCGTTTCTTGCTTGCGTCGAGGTGATAAGAAATGACGCAGCGCGTTTGGTACCGGGCCATGACATCACAAAGATTGTTATCAGGTAATTGATCTTGGCCCGTGCAATGTATCTTACCTGTATGTACGTACAGGTACGAACATACAAACGCACCAGTGTATATTTGTTTAACGTCATAAAGACGATTATTGCCAGCCTTTGGGTGGCGACTGTTGTCGAGGGGTGCAAGCCCCTATTACCTCATACGAGTATTGTCCCCACATTAGGTAACACTTTTCTATTAATACTCAAACCCCATTTCTCAAAAACTAGTAACATATTCAGTAATAATTATTTTATCTTTACCTCAGTCATTAAATATAGTTGGATAAATGTCAATCAGTATGTTTCTACAGTAATGCCTGTTCAGCAGTGTTACTAGTTTTTGGTTAGGGCTTATTAATTTCTTAATAAACAAAAAGTCATTGTTCACTATTATTGATTAAGGTAATAGGACAACAGAAAATATTACCATATCATGTTCATAATTTTCTTGAATTTTTAATTTGAGTTATCCTACTTTGGTTTTAGCCCGTTAAAATAATGGAGTAGTAAGGCCCCAACAATTCTCAGTTGTCTTTTATAAAATCAGTAACATTGTTTTTAACCTTATTTCCCTACCTTTATTTTGTAATCCACGTCTTCAACTTTTAGATTCATTTTTTTATAATTTTTTCTATTAAAAAATAAATACGACTTATTCTCAAATTTGTTATTGGTTTTTTTCAACATGATGATGATTCTAAAAAGATTTTGATGTTTATTAATGACTATGTGTTGAGGGTCACTAGGTCAATTATAAAATGTTAAAAACGTATTTCTACTCTTTACTATGTTGTCTGTTAGTTGTCCTATCTGTAATTCAGGAATCATTGAAATATTTCCGGTTTCAAAACCACATTTTTTAGGAAGGGAAATCCTTATTCGACATAGGATCGTATCATTTGCAATTTTATCAATGCAACTGGAATACAACTAAAAAGTAGTAAATTCAATCAGTTTTCTTCTTTAGGGGACATGCGAAAGAGACAACGAGGGGATAGGTCTCACATGCCCATACCCCAAACTATTGGTAAAACTCAAACGTTATTACAAAAATCAAAGACTGACGACGTTTTGACATGGGTATATATTAATGCTGAGGGTCAAAGTAAAATTTTTATGATCTGATTATTATTACGGGAGGGGTGATGACGTCATAATTAAGGACACTGAAATATGGGACGGCGAGGAGTTGGATGGCATGCTGGTGATGGACAGGCGAAAAAGTGGCTTAAGAAGCTCCCAGAGAATTGATAGAGGCAGGGGGTCTAGTGCAAACAATAATTATCTTCATTATTTAAAACATTTTTCAAGTTACCAGTTGAACTGTCCCAACGTACGAATCCAGTTCAAGTGGCCGATTAAGTTAAGAACAAATTTCAAGATAGGGAACATATATCGATGTGAAGAAAGAATTTATGAAGGATTAAATCTATCAAATAGTATTAAGAAATGATCACAACATTGCCATAAAAACTAAAAAGTGACGAAAAATGTTCAAAATTAAGCCTTCTGAAATTATTTTCAGCTCATAGTACTTTATAATATGTAGAGATAGAGGTAATTATATGCTTCAGGTTCAAACCTTACGCCTAGTGACACAACTCAGAAAACGGCCACAGTGGATCAAAAAATATGCCGCCTTTACAGCAATAAATTAGCGAAGGATTAGAGTTGAAAATTTTTTTTTTGTATTTTAGCTCAAAGACTTCTACCACCTAAAATCTGCCGCTAGGAAACTCGTCCTCGTCGCCAAGCTTGTTGCACTGCTACACAAATTATTCATTAAATCAACATTTTGGTTGGAGTGTCAAAATATTGGAACCATGTCATAAAATGTAAAAAAGTATGAACAGTACGATGAGAAAAATACCTCCTCATCAAAAGAATCAAATATGTATTCCATAAGCAATCGGTGACTGACAGTAACGGACAGTGAAGTGTAAGAGCATACTTATTATTTCTCTTCAAACTCACTTTCACATAATTACCTGAAATTCTATTGGTTATCTACCAATAACAATGAGAATTTTCCACAGAATGCACATTTGCTTATACTCTGTTCACACCAAGAAGTGCATGACGTCATAAACCATATACACACTTATCTGCTTGAAATACGATGTTCGTTTACCCCACAAAATGATACTTTTCGTTGTATGGCAATGTGCATCGATACCTTTTCCTTTATGTGATTCTGACGTCACGCACTTCTCAGCAAAAACAGAGTATAGTTAGCCTAGCCTTAAATCTGGGTGGATATTGGCTCAATAACGTCACGAATAAATACTCTATACAAATACTGAATGAGGACAGGACGTCACGCTTCTGATTTGATTGTTCTCAAGACAGTGTTTGAAGTCACTGAAAACAACCCCCCGCCCCATAAATAAAAGGAGAAACACTTACGGTTCATTATATTATTTGCGAAAACAATTCATTTCAATCTGAATGTGAAATCATCAAGTAAGTTATGAGCCAAGAATAATTGTGTATTTTCAAAAATTATGGTTTAAAAACCATTTTTTTTTTTTTGTTTTTTTCAGTACCTAACCAATTACGCACTCATTATCCAAAACAATATTTTCTCTATGTTTGCTCACTGTGCAATCCTTAATCCAATCAACCTCGAGGGCATTGAACGTAACAAATCTCCAAGTTCAACAACATACGAATAAAACGCGTTTCAAATCGAGTACTGATCCATGCGGATTTTGAACACCAAGTGTCCGACAACCTGCAGGGTGTAAATTAACATTCACACGCACGAATAAGCTGCCAAATACATCACAGGCTTCGACTTTTCTCCGGTGAAAACTTATGTAATACGGAGTACAGGACGTTCGCAGGCGATTTTATAACGACGACGAAAAAACAGAAAGAGAAATGAAAATGAAAGAAAAATACAAAACAAAACTTTAATTATACGTGCACCACCGAAAAAAGGATCCATTGGAAAGCCGTTTGTGTGCAGCATCCACGGTAGGTACCTCTCACCGAAGGTTGTATCAGTTTTTAGAAAACCGCACAATTCCATTACGGTAGCTTTAGCCCAGTTTTCAAAATTCCATCTGCTATAAGTTCGCCGTCTTTTCGCACCCTTTTCCAAAATTACGTGCGCGTGAAATATGTCAACGTGAGAAACAAAACTTGTTTTTCCCTCTCCCGTCCATTTTCTTTTTCTTTTTTTTTCCTTCTTTTTTTCCAAATTTTTTCTTCCTACTTTTGTTCGCGGCTAGACGGACTTCGGATTTCTTTCCGCAACAAAGGAAAGGCAACGCGGATGGAAAAAGTTTCGAGTGATTTCAAAATAATTTAATGGGCGGTCGAAGTTGCTTTTAATTAAATTCATAACACCCTTTTATACGCGTTTACATTATTCATGAATGCAAAATCAAACTGCTCGAATTAGTGAGGAAAATCGCGTACAATATTCCGCACGTTTTGCTCGCTTTTCCAATCGAAACCTGAGGCAAACGAGGAATTTTTGGCCAAGTGAAGACAAGAAAAGTCTGTTTCTCAGATTTTCGCTACACTCAGTTGGTTTTGACAGCAGCCTGTCTTTTTTTCTCTTGATAAGATCCTGTGTCGGCGATCGCAGTAATGGAAAATTTAAACTCGGGGTCTCCTAAAATACAAAATTGATGCAATGATTCGAGATAACCATCGAGAACTATTGTCATGGTCTAATGGAAGAGCGACAGGTCAATTTAAGAAATTCTTACAGACAGAACGTTGATATCAAAAGACAATAGTATGCTATAAGAGCCACTTTTTTTAAAATTGATTTTGTGCATGTGATATGTATCATGTCCTGGCACACATACTAGCACATAAGACTATGTCCAATAATGGCATCTGGCAATTTTAAATTCACGCTGAAGATAGTGTCAACTAAATGTAACTTCATTATATTACCAGCACGATGTTATAAGTACCTACTATTTACTATTGATAACAATTTTCAAGTGGAAATCCATTTTCAATATTATTGTTCTTTTCTCCTACATTGTATTTTCTTTGTGATTATTGTTAATTTTATAAAAATGGATAAAGTAATTTCTAGAATGTCAAGTCCTACAAACATTGGTCCTTTCAGGAAAGAGAAATAAGAATCAAAAACTTTCAAGAGTACACAAAAAGATTTATGTGTATTAATGGTAACCCTTACGAAACAATTAAGGAAAAATTGTAACCACAAAAAACAACAACCACTGAATGTTGCGAGAATTAATTACAGTGACTAAACAGGTAGGAGGATCGAAGAGATCAATCCCAACTTAGAATTTTTTTTTAGTAGAATTTCACAATGTGAGCTATTACACTATTTCATTTCATGACAAATAAGCTGATGACAATTTTCATCAAAATCAAAAATTAACCTAAATTTGCATAAATTTTCATTTTTTGGGAATGGTGCGTGACTTCGAGTGAATCCTGGAGGAGGAACAAACGAGATCCTCGAATTAAAAAATAAAGTAAAAATTTCAGAAAATGCAGAAAATACGAAAAAATTGTCTAAAAAGTAGAGGGAGAAAAAAGGGGAAATGTCATGGAAAGGAAAAAATTTTGACTGACTTCCAAGCTTACGACATACAGATGTTAAATAATTAAATTTTTGAAAAAAAAAAATGAAACCGACTGCGAGTAGGGACATAAAACATACTATGACTAAAAATGTTGAAAACAAGTTTTCCAAGTTTTATAATAGTAATTTTTTTATAAAGTAAAATTACAACTAACGCAATCGCTGACAGAAATACCTTCCAAATCACATGTAATAAATATATAATGCAAGATTTTTGAACGAAGCAATGTAGATCCCTTCATATTAAATATTTCCCTGATGCAATTTTTGGTAAATTTAACATGGATTTGACAACCTTGAAATACATAGCATTATTACATCTATTCAAAACATTAAGGGTTTTATTTGTTAAGAATGTTTAAATTCTTTAGATGTGCTGTCGATAAGTCTCCTCTTTCCATTTGATTTCATATTAGGTTTAATGATAAGTACTTACGAAATCAACATTCATTTGAATATCATTTGCACAATTTAATTAGTGAGAACCAAACAGTATTAATTTTCATATTAATATCAAAAGGTATTTCTGCCAGCGACTTCGATAGTTGTAATTCTGCTTTGTAAAAAAATTACAATTATAAAACCTGGAAAACTTGTTTTCAACATTTTAGTTCTAACATATTTTATGTCCCTACTTGCAGTCAGTTTCATCTTTCTTCAAAAATTTAATTATTTGAATAATTTTTAATGAAGTGCAAAATTAAATCTCTTACATTTTTTCACAATAAGAAAAATTTAATTTAGAACTGACAGATAATTGTTGATATTGTAATATTTGGACAAAACTGAATTTGATTTTCAGCCTATTGTTTTTTTCTCAATTACGGCTGTGGGGACTCAACGGTATGAGGCAAAGGAGCTCGGACCCCTCGACGACAGTCGCCGCCCCAAAGGGCAGGCAAATAATCGTCCTTGTGACGTTAAACACACAAAACTCGTTCGATCGTAATTACCTGTATGTACTTGCAGGTAATGTACGAGTACCGAATCGTGACACAATAAGATGATGTCACAATTTGTACACGAACCGGCCAGCCATCTCTTATCTCGATAGGGGATGATGCGACCTGGCCGTTCTCACCAACGTACGTATTCTCTTATGTACGTGTGTTTGTGTGCGTGTAAATAAGCCATATATAAATCACCCGAATCGGCTCTAAAATCGCCAGTTTTTGGTCTGGTTCTGGCTTACCCGTACTTACGTACAAAGTGGCTGAACACGCTTAAATTCTGTTGAATTTCCTTCTGGTGAGAATATCTCTCACAACAAGGTATTCCACAATGGCAATTCATATTTATTTATTGGTCAACAACCAAATTCCAATCAGATAAAAGGAAAAAAAATTCAAATTTTTAAATTAATTTTAAATACTGTTAGTTTTACTATACTATATTGTACAATATTAATAGTAATAGTAATAATTATTTTTAAAAAAGGCATATTAAAAAGTGTATGCTATAATGTATCACACAATAAAATGTGAAAACTCAACATTAACCCCCTTTTGGGGCGCATTGGAGGATGAAAAATGGGTCAAATGGTGAAATGAACACCAAATTCGGACTCAACACCTCAAAAAACATACTTGGTGATGTATCAAACAGTAAAATGTCAAAACTCAAAATTTTGCTGGCGGAATGTTTATATGGGCATAACTAAGGAAGGCTAATATAATACTAAGAGAATGGTATTATCTGAAATATTTATATAACCATAAGAAATACCGTATCCTAGACACTTTTGGGTGATCCAATGAGGATGCGTTATTCCGTTTTATTTGGAATCGGGGCTTGTGATTGGTCATCTTACTAAAAAATTCCAAAATTTTGAATCTAACTTTCGGGTCGTCTATGGGAAATTTTTCGGATTTCTTTGGCCAGTGTTACTCACTGTAGAAATACCAATATTTTGAACTATCATTCGTATTTTTACGATGAATATCGAATGCTACAGAGTGACACAAATTTTCATTAGATTGCTAGGAAACGGGTCAAACACAATACCTCTTTCTAATGCAGTCAGTAAAAATGAAAAAAAGAGAGGAAAATTATGACAGAAAATAATCTCAACTTCCAAATTTTGGACTGATGTCCAAATTTTTTGCTAACGAACTTCACCACATACAGATGTCCGTCCTTCAAAAAATGGCACTCTGGATCCACCGGCGGAAGAGAAGAGAAAGGAAACATTTTTTTCGGATCTAATTCCCTCCCTTTAACACTTAGGGCGCACAAAAAAATCAAAAATAACGCTTAAAATTGTACTTAACAGCGCCAACTTCAATATCATTTTTTGACACACATCTCCATTCGTAAAATTTCTTCTAGGTCTTAAACAAATCACGCCAATTTTTTCTCGAAAATTTGTAGTCTATGTGATAGTGGACGTAGAATTATCGATTAGTTTTGTTTTTTTTTTTCATTCGAATTTTATTTTATTTTTATTTGCTTTTTTTTCTTATAGACAGATTGGCGAAAGAAAAATTACCCATTTGGATACTAAATATACCATATATTATTGGTATGTTGAAGGCAAGGACAGAGAAGAAGGAAAAAGGTCACTTCGTGAACAGCACGTAATTAATTTCACTCTCCTTTTTTTTTTCCACGACAGCAAAAAGGTCAACGCTTTGATCGAATATCGTTCGCAGCTAAAAAGACCACGGTAAAAAAAAAAAATTGAAAAAAATTTCTTTACATAATTCGTCAATGCCCTTCAAGGAGAAGGGCGTGGAGATTCAGGCTAATTTATGCGAATTGACATAACATAAAGAAAAATTCGAATCCTTCGAATTGAATCAGTAATGAATTTTTACCCTCGTCAGCTCCTTTCGCCATCAATGACGATTTCTATTTGTCAGTCCATTTCAGATTTAGAATACGTAGTTCGCAGAAATTTCGCTTTAGAACATCCAAAAACTCCACACGACTTTGTTTCAGAAGCAATGACAAATTTAAAAGAAAAGCAAACAGCTTTGGAGCACATTTTCTCTTTAAATTTTAAATATTTCATTTAAACACATTAGACATACTTGTAGTGGGTCAACGCAAGACCAAGACCTAAAAGGTTGTCTCCGTATTAATACTGCAGCATCAGTATTCTGAAGTACCTATTAGCTTTGGACAATCGATCTTATCTTGGTATCGTGTTAATTTTATGTCCTATGAAGTTGATAGCATAGATGGTTACAAGTCGTTTTTATATACACCGATTTTAAAAATGCCTTCGATAGCAAACCACAGGGTGTTATTGTCAAAACTTGGCACATTTTGAATTTTCTAATATAACTTCTTCCTACTTGTTAACTAGAAGATAGTACGTGAATTGAAGAGGCCTAAATTTGAATAAAATATACTTTCATTCTCGAGTTCTTTAGGGTTCAATTTCGGACGCCTCATTTTCTCATAGTTCATTAATGACATTATTGATTGTTAACTTTCAAACTCAACACATCCTACTGATATTCTTAAAATTAGGCTCGACTTTTACAGCTCTTGCACTCATATGATATCACGGGAATTCAAAACTCGACCAATGCCTAAAAACATTTACCACAGTATACATATAGAAGACGAGCTCGACGACTTTTTGCCACTATTAAAAGGTCACGTAATGAGCACACGAATAACACAGCGAAATTTGTTTGAATTTAGTAGAGACGATAATTATTGCTCCAAGTAATCAAACCACTTTCCTTTTTTATCCCTCGTTTCCACTCGCTTTTCCCCCAAGGCAACTATTTCATCACATCTTCTCCGAACACACATCTAACAAAATTTTCAATTTGCTTCTTCGCCTTTTTTCCTTTTCTTTCGTTTTTTTTTTCATTCTCAAAAGTCGCTTGTTTTTCCATTGTGAATAAATCAAAAAACGATTCGCGTATTCACGACGCTGTTTCAAAAATCCGCGGTAAAAGTGTGTGTTTATTCGTTGTTTTCCATTTTCTTCATTGTTTTGATTTCATTTTCTCAAATAATAAGATTTCAGCACACACATAGAAAACGTTATTACTTTTGGGAGTGCTCTTAGTCGAAGATTTCGAGTTTTGTTGTCTTATTCTTTCTGGCTGCTTCTTCTTCATTTTTCTCTTTATCGTCTTCTTCAAAGTCTTTTTGTTCATATTCAGCATACACAGGGAGAAAACACAACATACCTTTGAATTTTTGTTTTGCAATTTACCCACATTTCAATGTAACATAATTCGTGGTAGGGTTTTCGGGTGAATCGTTTCGCATTGTGTTAAAATATTCAGAAACCAACGGGTTGAAATGACTGTATAAAATTGCGTTGCAACCAACTTTACTCCCTGAAAACATTGATAGATCGATGGTAGAAGGGGACACAAGTGGCTAAGAAAATGTTTACAGACAACGTTAAAGTAAACTAATGGGATATGGGACTGAGTACAAATTTGTAACACACAACGGTTTTCAAATACATTCATACGAATTTCTGACTGACTCTCAAGCGGAAGACATAGAAACGTCAAAAAATGTCCACAATTAACTCAATTTTGCCCTTGGTGAGGCATCCCCTAACCCCACTCGAAAAGCCCCTGCCCTCCTCCCTAATTTATTATGTGGGGACTACACAAATACGTACGTCGTCATCCTTATCAAGTGCACTGCACTCTAAAAACATGTATGGACATTGTTGGTCGTATGTTCTTACTTGCACACACTGACAAGCAAGATACAACGTTCGGCCAATGATAATTCGATAGTTAAACATCTCGGCGATGTCTCGGACCTGTACATGAACATATTATGTCATTTCTTATCAACTGTTATAGCAATGAATACAAAATGACCTACTTTCTATAACACTTATACATATGTATATTTACATGTGTGTCTGCGTGCGTGTGCCATTTTCCTTATGTAAATTCCTAAAACTGGCTAGAAAATTGCCAGTGTTCTTCTAGATTTTAGCTTACCCATATGTGTGTACATATGAAGTAGCAGAACACGCAAATAATCTGTTAATTACCTTCTTGTGTGAATATTCTTTCACAACAAGGTATTCCACAAATTACATTATCAAATACTTTTTATTACCCACTCAATAAAAATTGTTTCTACCCCTTGAACCATTTCTCTTTAACATTTTTTCTTTTCCTTCCAAAAATTCACAGTTTTCAACAGTTGTCCTTTTTAAGAAAGTTTTTGAAGAAAATAAACTTATTAAAATTTATCTTAAATTCAGACGCAGGAGTGGGTTTGGGTACGTTCTTTGTTTCTTGTTTGATCGATGACAAAAATAAAGAATTCACTCCCACACCTGCGGTATTTCCACAAAAATGAAATTACTGAGTACTAGAGCAGATTTTTGTAGAAAACGTACTTAAAAATGGGTCCTCGATGTTGAGATACTGAAATGCGTCATCTAGGAGACACAGGTACTGTGGAGGTGTGACTTACGGACGACAATTGGTCCGGTTCTGTTTTTTTTTTTTACGTTAGAGGTATCAAACCTATGATTTTTCTTGTAACTATTTTCATAATACTTGGTGCAGCGTGTCATGAGCCTTGCAGAATGGAAATCACAAACGACAAAGTGAAACAGACTGCTAGGGCTGGATCTAGACATTGGCAAAGTAGGCAATTGCCTAATGGCGCAACTTTATGTTTCTAGTTGAAAGGGCTGAAGGGTAAAAAATAGGTATTCCAATAAACTATTTTCGAAATTTAGTCATAAATGATACAGCGAAAATTTCAAAAGATGAGATGATGGATTTCGACATAATGTAAATTATTTACAATTTTTTTAACGATTTGACTTGTTGTGGGGCAATTCTGTAAAATCATGTGCACAAAAATCTTACAGTAAAACCCCTTAAGTGATACAAAATAGGAAATTAGAATAGATGCAATACATCCATTACATTATGCATTTGGAAAAAAATAGCACAGAAAATTCAAAAACTCTACTCTGTTGTTATACGGTTCTTTGGCATAAAATTCCGAATCAAGTGAGACTGGTCAGTAAAGTAGTACAGAGGAATATCAATAACTATGAAAATTTCAAACGCTATAGAAAATATTGAGAAGACGTTAGAATTTTGATAAAACTATCGAACCGATAACAATTTTGAAGCAGTCATCAAGGAAGCCACGTTATTAGGAGAAAATTTAGACGTTAAAACGACATTTCCATTACTTTCATCGCAGATTTCTATTGGAACCCGACAAAAGGAAAGCATGTTTTTGTGTGAAGCACCTGATGAACCAATCGTGAGCCGAAAAGAAATGTTAAAATCAAGTACTTTTTCACAGTTTCAAATGCAGCCATAAATTCTACAGAAGAGCGTTCCAGTCAACTACGCGGTCACACAGACATCTTTTACTTTTTATACGATATTGGTTCGCTGATTGAGTGGTGTAGTAAAGACGATTTGCGTAAACACTGCGCTGACTTAGCATTAGGATTAACTAAGGGAAAGGATGCGAACATCGATGCAGTGGAAATTTACGACCAGTTATCCTATGGACAAAGTCAAAAACCACACTGACTGAAGTTTTGAAATTTATCGCGCAGAATAACACTTTTAGGTACTTCAAATATTGCAGTCGCCCTTCGCATACTCTTGCAAGTCTTTTAAAATTAAAAATAATTAAAAATAATTTTCGGTTGAAAATGAGGTAGACTCGTTTATCAGTACCTACTGACACTTATCTCGATTGTGAACGAGCTTGCAAAAACAATACCCTACGAAGACTTGATGGAACAATTCCCAAACAGTAAACCTCCATAAATAAATTTTTTTGTATAAATTACGTTAACCTTATTATTGTTACGACTGTTAGTTTTATTTAGAATATAGATAACACAAATTTTGAATATAATTCTTTTGTATAAAATAACATAAACTAAAATACAGCAGAGAATAAAAGAGGGCCGTGGTTGCACGCAGTATTCATTTGTGGAAGGGGTTGCACAAATGGAGAAAACAACTTAAGTTTAAAAACTACTTTAGATGTTTTTTCTATTCTAGAACATTCATAACATAAACATCGCCCACTGATGTTTTGTTTCTATTTGACGAACAACATCACCTTGCTACGTACACCTGGAGAAGTGGTCAGAAGTTTGTTAGCCTACAGATGTAAAAAACATCGATCGAGATCAACAACCTTCGCGTCGACTGCAAGTAAATGAAAAATTAAGTTTATTCAGCAAATGTACACAAAAAAAAAAAAAACTGAACTCACTTTGCTAGAAAACCGAGTTCCCCAATTTACATTTACAATTCAACAAACAATCCTGAATTCTACATTGGCGAAAAAATTGAAAACAACTATCGATAATCATCATTATCTAACAAACATAGTAATCTATTAAAATTTCAATGTAATCAACAGTTTTAGTAAAAATAAATAAAATAATCCTTTGCGCCACTTCAAGTAACATAGGCAACTTGCTTTTCACCAGTATTTTACTCTTTTTTTTTATAACTACTGCATCAATAAACACCAAACGCCTGTCAGACCTCTTCTTATATAAGAACTACATTTCGGTAAAATTTTAGCCCTTTTCTTTCGTAGTTTCCTCAATATCCTGGGAAAAACACTTTTTCAGGATTTTTTGTTCTCCAGTTTTCTCAGAAATTGCTCAACCAACAGACATTAAACTCCTATCAAACATGGTCTTATATAAGGACTACCTTTCATGAGAATTTCAGCCATACCTATTTGGCAGTTTTTTTAAAACAATGAACAAAAACTTCTCCAGAAATTGTTATCTTTTCCAGTTTTCTCAAAAACTACTGAACGAATAGACACTAGCCTTCTATAAGACGTAGATGTGAGAACACAATAATCTTTTGCCTAAACGCCCTTTGTCCTGGTAGTGTTTACGAGGGTGTGTGATGGTGTGTGAATGTATAGAATTGCTCTATTCACATCATTCACCCCATCTATCCGCCTAATACGCCTCTGCAGCCAAATTCTGTAAATTGTTACGAACGCATAATAACTATAATTTAATTTTCTGTCATCACGTCACATCCAACGCGATACTCATAACGATGGTGATATTCTGTAACTTGGTGTAACGTCACTCAACGTTACACATTGTTGGTCACATAATGAATACTAGAAGAAACAGTATTTTACTTCAACTGTAAAGTCGATAATTGTTTTAAAATTTTCATCATAAGAAGGGTGGTGTACGGATTTACAGTAAAAATTAGCAAGTAATAAATATAGTACATGGAATATGGGAATTGTGATCGCTTATTATTTTGTTAACACAATAGAGGCAACAATTTTAGTGTAACAGGCCTGAAATTGTCACGTGTATTTGGGTAGCTTCAGGAGTTCAGGCATAGTCTTTTCCTACCTTTATTCTAATAACCTTTTCGCTGCTCTGTCAACCTGCATTTAACCGTATCACTATGGCGACCAATTTAAATTTGTCTGTCAATTTTGTTTTTTCAATACACTATGTGTTCGTTTACAACGGATTGATTTTTTTCTCACGGGCTTTTGAGCCCATACTCGGATTAATAGCGAGGTATTTGAGGTAGTTCCTTTTTCAAAGAACACCTCCTCAGTTTATGCATTCAGCTAATTTAGTTTTTTTTTTTTCATAAATTTAATTTTTAGTAGGAAGTGAGGAAAAAATAACATCTGGCTAGCTGTGCAGGTTTTGATTAGGCTATCATGTTTTCACTGTGTTTTGCCAGCGTTTAAAATGTGATAATTTCATTGTTTTGAAATTTATGTTGGTAATGTTGCGGTTAGCCAGTTAGATTATACAACCAGGGGTCGCGTACCCGATTGGAGTTGAAAGCTGTCAAACATTTTATTGCACCAAGTTTTCTGTTTTCACGCAACTGTAAAAGGGGGGATATCATCGATTTAGCGAATAAAAACGGCTACAAATTAATATTAAAAAACACACTGATAAACAAATTCTCGAAATTTAATAAAACTTGATTTTAAAAATGTTACAAGTTAACAATAATTGTTCACTGCTACAAGAGTAAACCCCAACTTTAAAGCAAAATTGCTTTCAATCGTAAAATTAGAAGGCAATTTCACACTTCATCGTCATTATTATTTATATTAAATGTATGAAAAATAACTGAACAAATGGGAAAGCTTTATTTAAAGCTTCAATATTGTTGGCTCATTAAAAAGAGTAAAACGAATTATTTTGTTTAAAATAAAGTTCAGAGGGGAATGGAGAGTATAAAAGTGTGAATATAAATATTAGGCAAAGACTACAAGTTGATCGGACTAGCTGAGCTTGCGAAAGTTTGAAGTTATAATTCAGTCACAACGTTTTTCTTCCAAGAAACACGTGTAGAATGGAACGTAATAGCCAAGTGGCCTGACAACCGGATGTAAACTTTCCAGTTGAAAGCTTCGTCTACTTTTGATAATTTCAATTGTAATACGAAAATCTTTGAAATTAGATGTATGTAAAATACGAATTTACTTGCGATGTATTTTCCTTACAATCAACTTTAAGGGTGGAAATGTTTATGTTTCATCATGTACAAATTATGTAGGATAACTTTCCAAAGTTTTCCGAAAAAAGTTTTTTTTGGAAGTTGATAAGTAATATGGCGACCAAAAAGAGAAAAAGTAAACCACTCTCAATGAAAAAATATCAACAATAAGAAAAAAAGGAGCGAGATATACTCCCATTCTCCTATTATATCCGAATGAATATGAATACGTAGTAAAAAGAATGGGTGAAAATTCCACCACTTTACCTGTTATTTTCTATATACAATAAAAATCGCTACATCGAACACCTGCTAAAACGAACAGCCGGTTGTAGCGTACGAATTTCATGGTCCTAACAGAAAGCCATTAAAATCTAGGTAAATAAATACCGAATATAGTAAATTTATTTACAGCGATCTCAAAATTTCAAAAAAGTTATATTTTTTAACCGGTTTTAACGAACCCTTTTTTTCTTTTTATTTACAAGTAGGGAAGATGTGGGTGATATGGACACTTGGGGTAAAATGGACACTGACCTTATTGAATCGGCTATTGGCGCTCCATGGCGGATGATGGATTAATTAACTTTATTTATACTCTAGGAGCTTATTTTCTGAATTTGGTTTGATTCTTTGGTTTGAGTTTCTAATTATGACGCGATAATGTTTTCAAAAGTGATTGAGGTAATTTTTACAAATTTTCAGATGAGAATAAATCCAGCGAGTAATATTTATTTTTATAAATTGACTATTACGATCAAAAAAGGGTAGTGTTGATTTAATTAAAAGGTGTGAATTGTCACTTTTTCGTTGAAATAAACAATTTTATTAACGTTTTTTTCAATTTACCTCACTTGGGATAAAATGGACATGGGTAAAATAGACATCCAGCTTACAATATTTTTTTGCATGTTTTAGTTTAAAAATGCCTCGAAATTATATTCGAAAGTCTGACAGACAGAAGTGGTCAGAAGTTTCGAAAAAAAAACAACCCAAGTAGATGCGTCATGTTTGTATTGCCGTCAGCTTTTTTCTGCCTCACAGCCTGGAGAACAGTGGATCCAGTGCACTCAGTGTGAAGAGTGGGCTCATGAAGAATGTGTGTCAGGAGAAGAAAAATTATTTTTTACATGTGAATTGTGCGTTAACAATTAATTATTAAATCTCTGTTGAAGAAAACTAATTATTTTTAAATTTTATTCTTTATTTTAAATAAATTTGCACTAATGTCCATTTTACCTCGATACATTTTGAATGAATGATTTTGGAAGGGTCTAGAAAACTGTGAATTGTGAAAGGCATTATCAATCAAAATGTCTGAAAAACTGAAAGAGGGAAGTTGAGAGTTTTCCTTAGATACCCCAATAACTAAATAACAAAAATTTCAAAAAATTGGTTGGTGGGATTAATCTGCGCTCAGTGTGTCCATATTATCCCTATCTCCCCTACGTACGTAGCAGCTTTTTTTGCACAAGATTGACCACTGAATTAACCTACAGTATGTATAAAATTGTATTGATCCTGATTTTTTTCATTAATTTTTAAATTTTTTTCTCTTCATGAATTTGTCATTTGTGAAAGTAGCTACAGTTACAATAAATTGTTTATTGTAACTGGTTACAACGAATTCCGGCTAAAATGAACTAATTCGCCGGTCCCCAGGAGTTTTTTATAAACGATTTCTACTGTACCTACATAATATATACACATCATACATAATTATATGAGTACATAAAAAAAAAAAAAAAAAAAAAAGTGAAAATAGTAAAAGGGAATCAATTTTTCTCTTTTCTCATGACAGGGATAATTTTCATCATCCTCGCCTCTAATCCTTTTTTGAGGGCAATTTTAGTGCTCCGTTTCAAGAAAACTGGATAATATAGACAAACGTGTAGGCGAAAAACGAATGATGATACAAAGTGAAAACGGCGTAGCTGGCCATCAGTCAGTAGCTGAGCTGTTGCACAGAGTATTAAATATAATGGAGGACGCATGCCCAACTAAATGCTGCTATGAAAAATGGCGCCACTTGTGAAGAGCTATCCCCATTCTTTCGGTACCGAATTGAAATTTGTTCGCCCGTATTCGGGCCAATTAACAATGATAAGAATTACGTTTTTTTTTCTTCAAATAATTGACTTATTAAATGAATGAGTAGGTAAATACAACTGATAATTCAGAAACCACATCAAACCGAATTTCGTATATTGAAATGTAGATTGAAATTCGATGAAAATTGTACACCGATCCTTCGGAGTGGGGATACTTCGTCTCAAAAGCGGTGCCGTTTTTCCTCTCGCATGCGTCCTCTAATTATATTTAATACTCTGCGGATACGAGTAAGAAGAAAAAAACAACTTGGCTACAACCACCACCACAACCAGTCAACCGCAACCAGTCAGCCAGTCAACCAGTCTTATAGGTAATATACAAAGTATTTATACGAGAGAATTAGTAAAGAAAGTGAACATAGAACCACAGTTGGCAAAAGATGCAAAATTTGAGTGTACGTGCGCGCGCGCGCGCGTGTGTGTGTGTGTGTGTATATGTATGTGTGTGTTGGTGTATACTGTGAAAACTTTAACGGTTATCCACGACGATCAGATGTTTTCACGCTCTTCATATTTTTATTCCAATACGAATTTCCATTATTCAAAACGGTATATCAGGGCCAACGTACAAACTGTTTTCTCCCACCTTCTTTTTTTTTCCCCCTTCTGACGGTTTTTCAATGAGGAGGGCAATGTTACGTAATATCTTCTTTCACTTGCTCCTCTTGAATTTATTGGAGAGCATCTAATTTGATTGAGGAACAGTCGGACCGATTTAATACGTCCATCAATTCGCATTGAACTCCCAAGTGTAACTAGACACACACACACACACACACACACAAACATATATATATATATATATATTTACATAATTATTGGAATATACCAGAAAATAGTTTTCGCAGTGTCGTTCAAATTTTTGGTAAAAATTATTCGTCATTTCCTTTTACAGTTTTCTACGGCCGTAAGCCGTTAGTTTTTGGTTGTTGCTAATTCTCCGTCCGTGTATTTGGCCCGTTTGCTGCCGCCCCCGCCACCGCGCGCTATTCGGTTTAACATTCGCAACCTGTGTCGCATGCGCCAGCCCGACGTGTAGTAGTTGGTGAGAAAAAAGTGCGTGAAAAATGTACCTATAATGTCTATTCGTATGCGCACAAATCCGCGCATCGTCACCTTAACGACGATTCAACAAAATTTACCGTCGTCTCAGTCGCCGCTGGTCGAACTGCGCCAATTAATTATTGATATCTCGAAATTTTTTCCTCATCGCAACGTCATTTGGCCGCCGACATTTATTTAACCAGTGCCCGTGCCCGTTCGCAAATCGCAGTTAGCACTCGGCGCCTTTGTTTTACAGATCCGTGCCGACAGCGCAGGCCTAAAAAACCAACCTTTTCGCAATTGCGCCGATTATTCGAGTAAGTATATCGCACGTATCTTTTACCATCCCATATCATCAGGGTGTACAGAAGAGAGCAGGGAAAAGAGGACGGAAGGTACCGGGCTCAAATTTTATTTTTTTGGCCTTGCGCACCGTACCGCAATGTATCCGCTCCTTACGGTACAGTCTGTTCTTCTGTGTAGGTAGGGATCCGAGTACGTGCCACGTTTCGGCGTCAAAATCATAATAAGAGCAAGCAGGGTTGGCTGGGTAGGCAGCTGCCGCGCACTGTGCACCCACTAAAAGGTGAAAACTACGATCGCCGCATTCTGTGTGGTCCGCACATTCCTGCTCAACATTTTTGTTCGCTGATCCATGCCATCCTTTATGGCCGCAGCCTATCGGTGCCTACTACGAGCAGGTATGCTATATGGCCTATAATCGAATTTTAATCGGATCGGCCGTCGAACAGCCCAGTAAATGCACTGACATTGAGAATCAAGCTGATGGACGGCGCATACAGCGCGGCGCACCACAAGGCAAGGTTGCTGCAGCCATTCGCCAAAAGAGACATCGTTCTTTCGTCTCTCATTGATCACCGAGTATAATATATTTTACATAATATTATGTAACACCAGAAAGTACCCAACGCTGCTAGAAGTAGACCTACAAAAAGTGTCCTAATTATTGATAGATAAGTAACGTGTGACGTCACTACCTGTCTGAAATGTATCAATAGTCGCAAGCAGACGATTTTCGGTCCAAACAAAACAAACTACGAGAGCTTCAATTACTGAGTGTTTTCTTAGGACCCATGGTTTGTGACGTCATTTTTTTTTGCCTTTGTTGTTTTACACTAACGAGCGATGTTGACTGTTGAGGCGTTGAGCTATTTTACAAAATTTTAATTTAATGTCATAAGTCTCTGAAAAATTTCAGCACTGAAACTAATAGTTCTGACTTGTGGATAACTTTGGTTTTTTCGACAGAATTTGACTTATTTATTGGATGATTCATCAACTTCATTAAATTCAAGAAATTCAATATTCCATTAATTTAAATGAGACATTGAAAATTTAAATATGTTAAATGAATAGGTTTGTTGTGAATTCAAAGCACTCGCCTCTGAAAATAACAGGGTATACAAGAAAAAAAACAACATTTATAGTTCTCAGGACTTCAGGAGTACAGAACTAAGTTCCTATTCTTTCTATATTTGATTAAAGTTATCGAGGAAAAATGCGAGAGAACTGTTCGTTGTAGAGAGCTGCAATTTAGTAGAGACATCTAGGTTTTTTAGTTGAAGATTCTGTGAAAATTTATCTGAAATCATTCGGATGGTTTTCAAGATATTGCTAAAATTCCGCAACTAAGTCGAATTCATTTTAATATCATTTAAATCGCTCAATATGAACAGAATTTCAGGAATATCTCGAAAATCACACGTACGATTTCGGCAGGGCTCGGTCATCGCAGCAAATTTCTTTCTGCTATTATGAATTTTTTAAATAATTTGAAATAATAAATAATTCTAAAAATGAAAAATTTTCTATTAATTTCCTTCTCTTTTTTTTTTTTTTTTTTTTTTGCTCATTTTAAAACAAATAGGGATGATATAATAGTAGGTATATTACGCAACTAGGGAGGGAAATGAACAATCAAAGGAGTTGTTAATAACCCAATCCGACCAAGTTGATATTTTTTACAAGAGTATGAAATGCTTTCTTTGAGCCTTGAGAAATAAAACAGGTAAAATGAGTGAAAAAATTGAAGAATTGAAGAAAAGGAAAGACGAAAAAAGTAAGATCAAAAAGGACATTGATAAAAATAGGAATGAAATATAGAAAATTAAAATCGAAATCCCACCTCCTCCTGCCAATTACGCAATGAAAATTTTTGCTTGAAATTATATACGTAAAGGCGTAGTGTCAATGAAATTGAAAAAAAAAAAATTAGTGGATACAAACAAATAAAGGAAAACTCTCACCCAATCAGTATTTAAGTCCGACAGCCTCATTGATAGTTACTGGTCAAGAATCTGCGGATCGAGGGTTCAAATCCTCATTAAAACAAAAAATTTTCAAGAAAAAAAAAAAAAAAAATTAATTTAAGCGAAAGAGAGGAAATTGTAAAGAGATGTGGGAGGGAAACCAAGAAACCAGTTAGGTGTAAGAAGAAAATTCAAGAGCGAGAAAATGAAATCAAGGAGTGAGAAAAAGAATTTAAGTAAGCAGTGATAAAAATAAATAAAGGATTGAGAAAAATAGGTGGCAAGTTAGAGGGGCCGCACACTGCAAATCTTTAGTTGGCTGACAGTTTAATTGGTATCCGGGTACACCATTACGGAATCAACAACGTCCAACAAAACTGCACAGAGAACCTACTGTCTTCCACTCGACGATTTTGCAGCTGCTATTAAAGCTAAAAAACTGATGTTAATAAGGTGAGAAAAATGAGAAAATTTACTCAAATTTACCACCAATAACTATAAACGACTTCTTCATGATTAAGGAACAGAAAGCAGCTAATTGATGGAAAATCTTCCAATTTTTAAATCGATGTTTATTTCAAAAACTAATAGGTAATTTATTGTAGTAAAAAAATTTCAGCGATAACACCGGCTCTTTTTCAACCACAAACTTACTACTATCATTAGATTTTACCACATACAAAGTCACATCGAGTTAATGTCAAGTGAAAATATTCCCGTATGCGGTATGCCTATGCAGCCATCGCATCGTACGTACGAGAAGTCAGCCAATGTTCACGTTGTTCAGATGGCCGCGCTAGGGGTGGAAATTTGACTTGAGCAGAGGTTACCTCTGATATCCAGCTGCCTAGTACCCACCTACTTACCGACCCTACCGCTACGGAGTGGTGCGCAAATACGCACTCCAATCGTCTCGAAAAGATCGCGTATACTAACGCGCATTCGGCAGACGGATATTTCGGATCGCCGAACTTTTCTGGCGTAAGAGACGGCGCCACTATCGGCTGTGCCGAGCAGCGGGGTACGCCGCACGATTTGCTAACCTTGGCAATCGGGCACGTGCACCATAAATTATGGTTAGCCGCTCCATAGCCGATCAAAACGTTGTTTACGTAGCCGCCATATGCGAAGGTCGCGTCTCGAGCGAAATGGCGTTACGGCGTTTCGTATCGCCTGTTTACAAACAACAGCGTCCAGCCAGCTGGATGCCAGATGTGGCCTAGTTGGCGATGTCGAAAAGCGCAAGTCGTCGAGTCACGGACACCGTATGTTGCAAAGGTGGTGCAGTTGCCCGTTGTATCGTAACAGCGACGCCGTTGCGACTACACGTGCGTACGTAACGCATTTTGCAGCGTTAGACTATCGGACTTGGTCGCAGCCGTCGACGTCTGCGCACAGTCTTCTGCTGCGATACCCATTTTCCCTCCGCCTCGTCCGCAATGAACGTTCGATCCGAACTGACTTCCTGTCGCGCGCGATATGAACGACGCACCTAGATCCGTTCGCCACGAGCGTCTACTCGTCGTGCCCGCGTTTACGATCGCCGTTCTCGTTCTCGGCGCGGCCGCCACCACCGCGACGCGGCTATCCTTCGTCGACGCCATCTTCGCCCACTCTGGCCGCGCTTTCGCACCGCCTCATCCTTTGTCGCCTTTTCCACCGACGCCGTCGCCGTCCCACAATGACGCCGTACTCGTATACGGCGCTGAAGACGGAGCCTCCGGCCACGAGTACGACCTGTACGCGTACGACGACTTCCGCCAGGCGCACAATGTGCAGACATCGCTGCTGCCGGCTGTTGGCTACCAACGTCGTCCCCATGTGCCCCTACCAGCCGACCACGCCCCTCCTCTGCAACGAGATAACCGGCAGGACGACGACAGCGACGTCAGTCTTACCACCACCGCCCCCGCCGCCGACCATCACTTCGAATCAGCCCGAACCCTAATGCGTCTCGAATACGAACGAATCTCGGCGCGCAACGCGTTCGCAGACACCGACGACGGCAGCGATGCGGAAAAATGGCCTCGGCGCACAACGCAGCTGCGCAAATCGGCCTCCGCAGGCGTACCCGGCCAACGGCTCGCCAACCAACGACCGTCGCCGCCGAATCCGCCGGCCACAGCCGCCGAATCCGATTCGTCCGACGACGCGTCAGTCGCCGACGCCGCCGAGCAGCCGCAATTCGCCAAGTACGCCGCCTTCGCCGGCAGTGCCGCCATTTTCCTGCTGGTGGTCACTGGTAGCGCCATCACGTGGTCGAATCGACGCCGTTCCAGGCGCCAGTCGTACCCGTGTTGGGAACGCGAGGTGCGCAACGGACTCGCTTCGCGCGTGACACCCACGTGACGTCCAGAAATCATTGCACCGCACTCCGTACCTACGTCACAACTTGAAAAAACAGTAAAAACACCGATAAAAGGTTTTTCAACGGATCGCAGCGAAAAAACGTACGGTGCGGAAAAATGGAATATAGAACCGGAAATAAAAAAACTCGGAATTCATCTGGAAAAATCTGAATACCTTTTTTCCAAGTGTTTTATGACAAAAAAAATTGAGGGAGACTAAAATGCTGATGTAATTAATAATTAAATCTGTTCAATTGTAGGCCAAAAGTGCGGAACTTTCAACACTCTTTAAAGATTGAACGGGAATTGAACAAAATGCGGCCTTTATACTTTCAAAAATCAATCTGATTTCCTGGGACAGAACTTAAAAAAAAAAAAAAGAAAAATATTTTTCCTCAAAAAGTTCAAAATTTCTAATAATGAACCTGAACTTACTTCTTTTTTTTTTCAAATTCGATATATATAGAAAACAACTTACTCAGCAACATTTTATGGGGAACTATTACACAGACTTAAAATGAGCAAATTGAAGGACCACAACAAAAGAGTGTATTATGTGAGAAAACGACTTTTGCAAGAACGATATAACGGAGTTTTACTGTGTACCAATGTCCAGTCATCCGGGAAACATCGTTTATCTGTGGGTAAAATACTTGATACTTGTTGGGACGGGCCCATAGCCTATCTATAGATAAGCAAGTATTAGGTAGGTACCTAATTACAAGTATTTCCATTGCCTCGCCTCACTTACCATCAGTGTCAATGACTCAATGCTCGCAATTGCCACATGCAAGCTACCCACCACCATCACTCCAATGACCAAATCAAATTCAAATGCAACCGGTTAAATCTCGAGTTTTACATTTTCTTGTCTCAATGGCACAACGTGATAAAATATATTTACAAAAAAAACTTGTTATTGAATTATGTACGCATCGAACAAGGCAACCGTGATAAGGACAATAGGGTGGTCATATTCGAGAAAAATAAATCCACATTGATGAATACCATGATTTTTTCGAAAATAGTGAAATTTGTCAAGCAGGCCTATTTGTATTTCGTATTTCGCATATATACACTTTTATTTTACCTAGTCGCAATTTCAGTTTCATGTAGTAGGTATTCCGGGTGACCACCAATGCTTCAAGATTGCAATGTGAATAAAACATCATCGCGATGGATGGACTATCGATATTTGCTATCATCACTAATGATAATACTTATTAATAAGAAATATTTAAGAAATTTATTGTAATTAATCAAAATAACTAACGAGTACTTATTGAATTTGGAAAATTAAAATTATAACTTAACTAATAAAATACTACGCAACAATGGAATTTACTGCAATTATCTGAGATAAGTTTTATGATTTTACTAGATCAAGACAGATGCAAATGATCCAATAAAAGAAATCAGAAATTCACAACTTAATCTCGGTGTGGCGAGAAATAACTTATTTTATCTTCGTTCTGCATTCATATTGTTTTTAGTGTTACAATCGACGATTTTCAATGTGTTTCTAGATGTTTTACTTAGCTTCATTATTCATTATTGCTGTATGTTAAAAGAAACGATAAACTCTGTTGACAGTCATCGCAATTACAAATTGGAAATTTCGGTTGTATTCTACACTGAAGTCAAATGGGGCCCATTCGAAAGATTTGACTTTTTCTGTATTATTTACAAAATCCTGGTACCAGTAACGCAAGGTATTTCTTGAGGTGACTTTAAAACTGAAGATTTGAAGATATTGTCATGAAAGCTTTATTTGAAAATTTTTATTAGGAGTGATTTTATAGGTGTGAAAACAAAAAATTCTCAAATGTGGCCCACTCTCCCCTACTGGACGGTTAGATATGCCGGCACTAAGTAGGCAACCGCAGCGTACCTATTGATGTACTTTTCTTTGCGTTTATGTACGCTATCATTGTGAATTTAAGGGATATCTTTATCAGATGTATTCTAAATTGATGAACTCGAGCAAAATGTTGAAAATATCTCGAAGGTACTCTAGGCTTGCCTGCTTTCTTGCCGGCATGTCTTAACATTTGTCTTACGGAGCTTTACTGGTTAAGTTCTATATAATTAAAGATAATGGCAAATTTTTTCCAATTTTATGAAAACTATATTTGTGATGTATCAAATTTTTTTCTCATTTTTTTTATTTTAGTGATGGCACCTGAAAATTTTAAAGCGAAAGATTTCAGCCTACAAACACAGAAAAAACTGTTAAGTCATATGAGCAATAAAGCAACTTTAAAATTATTCATCAACGACGACGTGGCTGCTGTACTGGATAACACATACAGACTGTTTAAGCAATACGTAAGTTAATCCAGGTTTTAATAAGTTAATTATAATAGAGTACTGACAATAATACTAAAAAAAAGTTTTCCGTTATGAAAACAACAATTTTGATTTCAACCACAAAGGGATACATTAAGGGTTAAAATTCGACTGTACCAAAAACTGTACCTTGTGACATCAACAGTTGATTAAAGATTTTTTGTAAACACGATAGAAGTTGCAATTTTTATTCAGTAAGGCTGAAATTTGGTACCATATGTAGGTAGTTTTGGGAGAAATACTGCGTTCGTTCATAATTAGCTGTAAGCTTAATACATGAAAATTTGTTTTTAAATAACTACATCATGTTTTATTTTAAAGTAAAAACTAAAATTTTTATTAAAAAATTCAGCTTGAGAACTTGTTTCCCAGTCAATCCAGAGCCTCAAAATTATTGACAGTCATTTTTTAGAAAAACTATTTATAGCCTATCGATAGTATCAATAGTTTATGCATTACTGGAAAATTTCACTGAAAAAAAGAGAGTATATTGATCAGTAATAACTTCTAATTACCAGATCCAATTTTAACATCCCCAGGATGTTAGTACAAGAACTATCATTGAGCCACAATGGCATAAACATGTGTTGTAGGTTTGTGTGTTTACCACCTTGCAGCAGCCTAGTTCCACCCTCTATTGTAATGTGGTGCTGCATTGTAGCTACATCATTCAGGGCAGTAATTTTGGGGACATGAACTGGCATAAATATAGATGCACATATATAGATGCACATATACAGATGCACACTCTCATCTATCTGTACACAGTAGTATGGCTGTGGCATAGCCATATGGATTTTGTCATCGCATTTTAATCTGTAGGTTGACAGTTCAATTCCTCATTCTGATCCATAATAGCATTACAGTTGGTGCTGAGGTTGAAACGTTATGCTGAAAGCTGTAGAAAAATGTAAAAAAATGGTACTTATGTATAATTAGCTCTGGTTGATGACTACACCAACTTACACCAACCTGGAATAGTAGGGCTATTCCACAAATATTCAAGTAATGTTTGGGGAAAGTCTCATAATATTCTAATTTGCTTTTTTTGAAGTCAGTCAGAGAAGAGGTTGACACTGCACAGTTTAAAAAAATATTTTCTTCAGAATTTTATATGAAAACTTTCATAATTTTTCAAAAAAAATTTATCTTTTTCTTTCATGGTATAGGAGTGAAGTGTGGTGAGGTTTACACCTCAGAAAACTTTCAAGGATAAGATGGAGTACCATATGAAAAAAATATAAATTACTACCTATGATTAACACTGATAAAAATATGTATCAATGGGCGACATATGACATCACACTGCCCATCTCAAAAAGTTCAATTTTTTTTCATGCCTTCACATTTTCTGCTTTTGGAATCAATATTTCTTCGCTTCTACTGTTGTGATTTTAACATAGTTTGAAACTACGTTTTAAAATTTTTTTTTTCTTTTAAAATCCATTAATTTTTTAAAATAGTTTTTGATATCTCAAAGTGGTTTAATTTTCCTAACGACTACAATCATTTTGAATTCCATCACTGTACCACAAAGTGCCATACTGTGACTTCTTTAATCACGCATGCCATTAATCATCAATCATTGTCAGCTTCACCTTATCCAAAATCCTAAACCTTAGACTACTTGGAAAAACTATAGGTTATCATGATTTTGGCATGTGACACTGCATATTATTAACATTTACACCACCATAAATTTGTTACAAAAAAAGATGAACCTATGTTGTGATATGACATGATGTGTAACCTAATTACATTTCCCCTTATATTTGTAATGAAAAAGGATATCATCCCACCGCAATATTAACCCCTCCATATAGGTCTTACAGTTATACATCACATTTTGCCACCAGCACAATTCACCACCTCCATCCTGCCTCGCATATAATCAGGGGAG
The DNA here is from genome assembly GCA_011428145.1 of Ericerus pela. Lineage (NCBI taxonomy): Eukaryota > Metazoa > Arthropoda > Insecta > Hemiptera > Coccidae > Ericerus > Ericerus pela. The sequence goes on from WOFM01000458.1 coordinate 962,819, forward strand.
CAAATTTCTCCTATTCACTTGCCACTTTTTCAGGTGCACCAAGCACCAACATCGAACAAAATAAAGCTTCGAGTCAATTATGTTCTAACTGATAGGCTGTATGATATGTGGATAGGCTAGTGTAAAACTCTGAATCCTAAACCAGTGTTCTTCAACCCATGGCTCATCAAACAATTTTTTGTGGCCTGTAAAAGTATTCACGAACAGATAAAAAATCAGGTTTTGAAACGTAACTGAACGAAGAAACTCTCATACCTTTATTGTTTTTAAATTCAAATTAAAGGATGTTGACGATGTGGTAATTATGAATTCTCCAAAAATGTATTTTGAGTTGTAACTACAAAAAGTTTTAAGACTACTGCTCCAAAATTTCTAGCCTACTATGTACAGAGACGAGTATGGGATGACTGTGGCCATCGAATTGGCCAAGTAATTATAACAGAGGTGATTTAGGCTAAGCAGCTATTTTATTAATTTTTCTAAGATACGTTCTATTTCATATTTTAGACCGAAAATAAAAAGGAGGCGGAGAAGCTGATGAAATCGATCATCAAGACAATTATAAAGATTGGTATACTACATCGAAATGGAAAGTTCTCAACCTACGAATTGAATATTGAATTCACGTTACAATTAATGTTTCAAAAAATGCTCTTGACCATTGCCAGTTTCTACGAGCTCGAGTTCAGCTATGACCACAACCACCTGTCATGCTTACTTGATGAAATTCATACTAGCATCACATCACTTATGCAAAATCACCTGACCAATAAGTCGATGAATCGTATCAATCAGGTGTTCCATTTTTGTAAACGAAAAGAATTTTGCGACAAAGTGTTCCAAAAAGATTCGCCTCACCGTCAAGTCGTTGATTGCATTGTTGTCGAGCTCAACAAGATTTTAGAACCTAATAGATGATAAGATAGAATATACAATAACTTGAAATTTATTGTTTATACTTTTTATACCATTGATTTTCATTATATTCTGTATCAAAATCTAAAGGGAGATAATTAAGCGTGTATTGAGTAAGGTAATTATACTTAAATCAAACAAATTGCACTTTTTCATTTAAAGCAGTTTCTATTTTTCTATAGTATCGAACATTTGGGTAATATTCCTTGGTATCTACGTATGATTCACTTCTATTAATTTTTGGAAATAACTTGTAAGTAAAATATTGACTACAATAGAATTTTGAAAATTAAATTTTTCCCTACTATTTGTTGGATAATAGGAAAGCACACAACAATTTGACAGTTTCATATTTTTCAAGTTTAAAAAACACTCCAGTGTGCTTACACCAAGCATCTAATAGTGTGATTTTAGTCCGTTGGAAAACAAGATTTCTAGCCGGTCTAGCTTTCACAGGTTTCAAAAAGTTTCAAGATTAGGTGGTATTTTTCTCCCTTCTCTTGGAATGAATCAATTCGAGGAGAGAAAAATACAGGCAAGTTAAAAAAATTAACGATCAACTAAATGGCAGTAAGTTTTTCTTGATTTGGCTCCCTTTGTGAAAGCAATATACATGGAAAAACTGGAGGAGTTAAATGAAAGCCTGTAAAAACAAAATCAACACATGTGTAAACTAATACATTCTGATGCACCATAAATGTGAAAAAGATACCTCAGACAATACAGACAACTTGGTTCAATTTTTTCATGTTCTACATTATTCTTAAAAATTAATTTTTCAGACCTGCTACATGCTACTCCATAAAGATTAATTATTTCCCATAAAAATTTAATCACAATTCATTTGATATTTTTCTTAGAATTCTGTCATAGAATTTTTTATAACTAATGTGGAAAGTAGGCAACTTCTTAATTATGAAGTTTGCACAAGCCGTAGGTGAGGGCACAAAACTTTATATGAGTAAAAATGTCATTGACACACTCGTCAACACTATATGTTTTGTGGCAAGAGCAGGGAAAGCTCATTTTGAGGCAGGGCGATTAAAAGAGTGAAAAATTAAGGGAAATAAGTGAGACAGCAAAACATAATATGAGAAAACTTGAGAAAAAATGTGAAACACATTAAGTTGAAAAATTATTTCAAAATAAATAGAATAACATTCAACAACCTCTTTCCCCTTGATAAATAAAATTAAGATTGTTCTATTAATCAGCTAATTTCCTAATAAAAGTGAGAAACAATATATGGAATAAAACACATACAGGAAAACTCATTATAACAACCAGCTATTATTGCACAGTTGGTAGGGTGAAAGACCTCTAAACCGGAGACGAATTTTACAGTCACCTGTGCAAATCCATTGGGTGGCACAGAAATTTGGAAGTTAAAAATTAAAAAAATTAATATTGATTCTACCTACAATAGGTGTGTACGTTAAATGTGAACATAAGGCATACAAGAAAGTGGGTAAGTGACTGTGAAAACTTATGGAAAGTAACTAACTGTTTGAGAAGGCGAATGGAAAAATAGATTACTACACTATCCAAAAATTGTTCAGTTTCAAATTATAAAACAAGCTCTGAAAATTGAACATTTCGTACACATGTCATAAGTAAATAATTTTTCAAACGATTATCTGTTTTACATTCTTCTCGGAAACTACTGAACTAATAAGCATCCAATTTCTATCAGACCTACGACTATATAAAGATTGTCCTTTGTGAAAATATAAGGTCAATCTTTTCTGAAGTTTTCTCAGAACACTGGAAAAACTGATTTTCGAGTAATTTTTTTTTCCAACAGAACTAATAGGAACAAAACTCCTATTAGATCTGGTTCTATATGAGGACTATATTTGTTAGAAAACATTCAGCTTAATCTCTTTCGTAATTTTCTCAAAAAACGTGAACATAAAAAGTCCAGTTGACTGGAAAACTACTGAATTAATAAGCACCAAACTTCTATCAGACCTGTGGTTATAAACTGACTAAATTTTACAAAACTTTCAAGCCGATTCTTTTTGCAATTGTCTCAAAATCCTAGAAAAACAAATTTTCTAGAAATTTCTTATTCTTCAGTTTTCTTTGGGAAACTACTGAACCAATATGAATCAATTTATTATTTAGGAGTATAAACTCTAGTCCATGGTAATAGTATTTTATGATGTTGAAGAGACAAAAAATAATAACACAACGTACATAATTAGCAACAGTAGTTACTAAAAATGATTTTCCTTAAAGCTCCCGCACATGTTGCGAACAGGAAAACCAGAAAAAGCTGTCATAAATAATGTCGACGTTCAAAAAAAAAGAGAACAAAGTAAATTCAAGTCAAGCATATTTGTAAAGAATGACAAAAAAAAAAAAATTAAACCGGAGTAAAGTGCATAACATCTAGCTTATCTCATCGTAAAGTTTTTTACAATCCCTCAAACAGTTGGTTAAGCACTAGGAAAATGTTTCACTATTTTGGAAACATTCCAAGACTGATCTTATTTTCTATTAGACGTTCTCTTTTTTCTTTTCTTTTTTTTTTTGAAATGTTTAGACCAAGATCCCCGTAACTAATGTGACAAAGTAATCCGCAACGGTTATCCTTTTGGTCTTTTTTCTCTCGGTGTTACCACTCGTACCAACTTATTTCTTTTATAAGAACATTTTTTCTGGAGGATTTATTTATTTATTTTCTTTTTTTAACATACGACGTAAATCTTCAAATTGGGTTACTCGTTGGAAGTTTTCTGGTTGAGAAAAAAACAATTGTTTCATTGGTTGAATTTGCCTCGTAAAGAAAACTATAATTCATTTTATTTCTTCTAACTACTATTTTATTCTACATCAATTTGACTCGAGTGGACACAATTTATGAAAAATTAAGAACGGACTGCAAAGGATATTACTGAATTACCAAAGGGAGAACGAGTTCATGTGGATGCGTGGGCACGAGAGAATTTGAGTTATCTCTACATAGGTCAGAAAACCAATCTTTCTTTTTGCTTTCGTAAAATATGTAAGTATGAATTTTTTTTTAAATTAGTAGTGTTTAAAAAAATGTATAATTCTTTTTGAGGTGAAAAAACAGCTCGATGGACAGCTCGTAAAAAAAATTTGCGAAAACCAACAGAGCTGCGAAAAGAAAAACAAATTATCCATTATTATTAATGATGCAATTGGAAATTATTTTCTCTGATTCATTTAAAAGCTTGAGATTGTTTTCATCTCCGGGTTAAAATAGGTCCTCTTTCTTTCTTCTGGTGCTCACCTGAGTAAATGAGAGCATAAGATAAAGTCAGAGTTGACAAAAAATTTTTCAACGCCATTTTGTATTGTTTTTAGTATTTTTAAAATAATTAAACTTATGTTATGCAACATGGAATTATGTTCCCATGAATTATTGTCGAGTAATAACAAAAAAAAAAAGTTTCATCGAAAAGAATCGAAAAAGGTCATGAAAATAGTCCATTATGCCGATGTACCCGATGTACCAAAAGCATGTTAATCAGCACCGAACTCTAGTGTGCATCTCTCTACCACGGTACAAACCACTCTTCAGTTTTGCTCCACATTGTTTTACTCAACCAACGAACTTGTCAGGTAGAACAAGGCAATGTGATACTAAACCTACTAATTGGGCATTACAAAGTACACTGTCGCTTCGACATAGGTCCCAATTATGCTGTTTACAGAGGAGCAAATGCAGTCTCACAACCAGAATGCCGGTTTTATTAAGCCCATTAACACAATTAATTTCACTTAATAGTCGGCAACAAATGATCTCAATTTTCTCGAATCTCGCACAAACAGCATGTATAATATTCGTGCGAACCATCCATTTTCATACACTAAACCTTCAGAATACACAATATGTAGTGCTTAGATTGCTGCGAACAATAAAAAGAAAGCCGGTTACCGAAACACAATAAGCAACCACTCAGCTGCCCAGTTAAAAAATCATTATGTTCTACGAGATGAAAATAAAAGGTAAGAGAAACGAAAGCAGGTAAGTTACCATCAGCACACTACGAGGATAGGAAGAAAAAAAAATCGCAGAAATATATTCCCCAGATAGGTCCGATTGAGGAAACAATTTATTTGAAAAATTATGTTTTTTTCGCTTTTTATTACTATCCTTCGGCAATAAGCTTTCTTCCTGCTTTAAATTCGGCCAATTTGTCGATAAAAAGTAACTAAAGTTGGGAAAGGAAAAAGGAGCTAAAAAAAAGAACGACCAATACAAAACAGAAAGAAAGGAATGAGAGAATAAAATAAAAGAAAAAATAACGTCAAGGTAGTAAAGGGAAAAGTGAGAAAGTAAAAAAAAAAAAAAAAAAAAAAAAATCTGAAGAGGCAAGAACGATATGGGATAAAGAGGGAGGCAGAATATTAGAAATATTTTAAGAGAGAATGTACACAATAGTGCCCATTGTTTCATTTTACTTCATAGAAAAGAAGACTAAGCCTCCACGATGGCTGGTCTCATAGCTAGATTAAGCCGTTCCTAAAAATACAATCTGTTTTGAAACTTGAAGGAAGCTTTAGCGAAAAGTGTGCGTAACTTAGTAAAAAGCTCTCGATGATATTGTTTCAATTTAAGCTGGAGGAAGGAAGATAAAAACAAGTACATCAGTATATTCTTTACTCATTTTCTTTCCTTTTTTTTTCTTTTGTCTATTCATTTCTTCGTTTTACACTTTCGGATTTTAGATAAATACGCCTGTTCCCAACCATTTTCCCAAATTGTCATTTTCCCGAAAGACTATACTATACCCTATAAACAATTCTCCTAAATTGATATTCCCAAACGACCATTTACCCCATTGACTTTTGCTCTGAATAATTATTTACTTAAAAGATTGTTTTCTTGCATTTATTTCACGGTAGAAAAATTTCCCAAATTCAACTCGGAATATACGTGACAAGTGACAACATTACATATTCATACGGTGATTCGAAGAAACAAAGATGCTTATCGGAGGATACATTTATCTATAATCTAATATAGGAAATCCAAATACATACTGGGGTTCAGAGTAAAAGAGATTGGTGCAAGAGTGATTCCCATTTGCAATGGGCATGAGGTAAATAGAGGAAATGGTACCGAGCACAGCAGCACACACAAAACGTCCTTCAAAACTATGATAATCACACTGACATTGCATATCTACGGGCCATTGTACACAACGGCATTTTATAAATATTTATATGAATTCATAAAATTTGATCAAAAATGTTAACAACAGCAACAACAAAATAATAATAGCAGACACGATTCATAATAACAATATTAAATTAATTTTTCGAAAAATCAGAAAAATATTCATTTTTTAAGAAAAATTATCATTTCTAAGAAATATGCTTTGAAAAAATGACCAATTAAAAAAAATTATTTTGGGATAATGACCCTGGAATCCGTAGGTACGTCTGTTTATTCGGGTATTTCGCTTTCTTTACTCCCTTTTAGTGAACACTCACACATCAAAAATTTAATATGACACATTATTATATTTTTGTTCAAATAGACGAAACAAGGTGATTTTCAAAATTGGCTAACAATATAAAAGAAACTTGATATTGAGTGAAAAAAGAAGAGAAAAGTAGGTACAAAAAGTCATGGATGATGTTGGAAATGCACAAGACAATTTTGATATTTTCGTTAATTGAATAATATTGAAAAGAGCAGCTTATCTCAAATATGATTCTCGGAGAGTTGTAAAACATAGCCGAGTGAGTAGCCAAACTTATTTTTATTCTTGCCCTTACTTTGTGTAACCTTGTATGGGATGGTGAAATTTTTGATGAACACAAGCACACCCTTTTAAGGGAAATCAGGATTGAAAATGTGCATGCGACAGTGACTGGAAAGGACTCATATGATGCGAAATAACCCAGTCCATGGCTATGCCACTTGTTCATTGATCAAAGGAGTTCCCGCCTTGGTGTTAAATCTCAATATACGCAGCCTAGTGAAAAGCGAAAGTTTGGAACACCTGGTCTGCCCCAAAGGGAAAACAAACCAGAAAAAGGCAATATGCGAGGATGAAGTGAATCCAAAGGTGACCACAGTGGCAGATTCCGTGTTAAACTATTCACTTTGAGACGAGGGGGCAAGCGTGAAACACTACATTTTGAGTCGAAGAAAATGTGACTACGCGATTATATCAGACATTTTCCTAACAAAAGATAATGTGTCTAAATTGTGTCGACGTTAACGAAAGTGATGTGTCCCCCACCCCAGCCTTGGCTTTGGAATTGTGTGGGCACACGGTGGCATGAAAACTGTTAATACCCCATAAGCACCACTGTAGTCATCCAAGTTGGATATTCTACAGGGATGACTATCACGAGATGGATTCTCCACAGGGATGGTGTGTTGGGGGTGCTTCTACTTTCCTTACAGTCACCCTTCACAACCAAGCGTCTGTCGGGTCTATTTTTCAGCGACTGATGGATGTGTGGTTCACTCCCAATGATTTCGGACATGAAAGCAGGTGTAATACCAACTATCTCTCGCCCCCTTTTACTGGTTTTCCACAACTTGAAGCAGCTTAGTCAATGACTGACTTGATGTCATGCTAGATATTTGGTAATGGAGTCTGCCAGACTAATTGAGAGTCAAAGTGTGTACCAGGTAAACTGATTCACAAGGCGAACCTGTCGCCATCATAAAGTATATAACCTCGACGGTGCACAGAGAGAAATACACCGGAACCCAGGTATATAATGAAAGTTAGTTCAATGTTATATGATGATACTGCTTACGATTAAAAAACAGTTCTCAACACTACAGATCCATCTTTCGTAGGGATGGAGTCTACAGGACTTGCAAATTTTCCCTTCAAATTCCTTCAATACTGTGAATAGGCGAACATGAAAACCTACTAAAAAACGAATAACTGATTCGGTTTAACTGTTCACGATCTTCTATCTTTAGAAAATATTTGCATTCACACCCAAGCAAACTTCGAATGTAATATATTTCAAAACAAAATAACGTTCTCCATTTCCAGCTTGAATATTTATAAGACTGGAACCCTCTATTGTCAAAAATTAATATTCGAAAAACCAAAAATGCGAAAACAACATGGACAGATCAGAGGGTAATATGCCACGCTTTCAAAAAATTATTTACTAATCTGAATAAGAAATACGGTACATCCTTCTTTCACGGTCGCACCAATCCCTACTAAACATGAATGAGACAAAAACAAGTCATTTACCACACGGAGACAAGATAATTACCTACGGCATAAGCAAACATCCAGCCAGCCATCAGCATAGGAATATGCGTTTTCGAGCGAAAATTTTGCTTTAATAAAACGTTGAAAACGTTGTTTTAATTAAAAAGTATATCGTGGAGAGAGAACACATTCATCCAATTTCAAAGTTAAATGAAAACCAGAAATTAGCCTCCCTCTTACAAACTTCAAACAAAACAACGCGAATAAAAGTAAATAAATTTCGTCCCTAACGAACTGGTAACATTGATATTTGTTTTTGGGTGAGATTTATTAACAATTCTAATTTCAAGCCACTATTTTCCTTTCGTTTATTTTTTATTTATTATTATTATTATTATTATTATTATTGCAGCCATCATTTTCAAGACTCAATAAGACATTTTATTCACTTTTCGCAGGTGCCACTGCCGTTAGGAATTGTAGATTCCTTTCTACATCTCGTTGTTTTAAATAATATAAATTCCACATTGTTGCTGCAATGTCAACAAAAAACAAAAATTCATTCTACACAGCTGCACCAAAACAATGAAAAAAATGTTACGAAAATACCCTTCAAATTAAAATATAAAGCAAATTAAATAACGAAATTAAAGCAGTGTCAGAATTTAAAGTCAAAGTAAAATTTTCCACAACCTTCGAGAACTATCAAAACCTTTTCAGTTAGACAAGTAGAAAAAATTGTATTTTGAATTCGAATTTCTAGGTATCAGAAACAAAAAAGGTCTAACAAAAGAATGAATTGAGTCTGCATCGGGTAGAAGCTAAAGGCCATAAGTTACAACACCGAAGTTATGATCAGACGGATCGGTTGAATATACCCGTGCAAATCACCCATATCAGCCATACGATCAAGTAAATTCTTCCAGACTCAGAAACTTATTTTCTTAGTCTGTTTGGATCTATTACGATTATCCTTCCAAATTATACTTCATTGCATCGATAATAATTATGTATAGGTACAGGAATACAGAAACTACAAAAAAAAAAAAAAATGTTAGAAAAATAAATTAGGTAAAATCTGCAATTATTGGTTTGAAAAAAGAAAATTCAGAAACTTGAGCGGAGGTTCCACCAGATTTGATTATCGGTCCAAAATGAACCGGAGAAACAACTACATTAGTGGACTTGGTCTAATAGAACTATATAGCGTCCGACATATTTTGTTTCATTCCTGACTCTTCAACGTACTTCATGTTGGACGAACCAAACCCTGCCGACAGCACAGTAATAGTGCTCTGCCGATGGTAAATTTCCGACTGCTCGATACTTCTCGTTCGAAGCTAAAACTTTCAGGCCGCAATTAGTGTAAAATCTAATTTGTTCCTACTGCACCAACCCAGCTCAATCAGTGAATAACGTTTAATCCGAGTTAATAGAAAATGAAAAGAAAAACTTCCAACGTCATTCAAAAATTTCCATAGAAAACGAAAAGCGCTCTTGCATTTTAATCTTGCCTAATACAAAAATTAAAATTTACCTTCACTTAAAACAAATTTTCACGCGGTTTCGAAATGAAGAGGAAAAAAAAATCAAAATAAAGAAACTTTAGACACGCTGTTATAAAGAAACGGCATTCGAGCTTATTATCTCCTAATGCCTTACTGGAGGCCTTTCCCCTTCACTGTCTTTCACTTTTCCCCCTCTGCCCTTACCTGTAAAATTTCATTTTCCCTTTGATAAAGCATAAAAACTGGGTAATTGATCGTCTTCCGGTTATTCACACTTTTTCATTAGTTTCGCTCACCTCGGTTAGCAAAATCGTTTATTTTGTTCTTGAAAATCTCGGATAGCACATGCAAGCTGCGTAAAATAAAACGAATTTAAATTTTTTTCTTCAATTTTCCAGTCATTTTTCCTAACATCTTGAATAAACTACGTGTGCCAGAACAAATGAGCCTAATACTTCAATCACATTTTCTTAAACTAGATGGGATTCGAGGGTCTCAAGCGAATCACAAAACCATAACTGAAACGTAGTGGGTTATCCAGAACGACCCCTGCCTTTAACCCAAAAGGAAACTGTACCCGGACCACGTCACCACGGCTGCTACAAAGCCAAAAAATAAAACTCTAGCTTTTGCTTACAACAATGAAAAATAAAAATTCGGCTCCACCCTCCAGCTTCTTAATTTTGTTTTTCAGCTTTCGGCTTTCAGCTTTTTGAAGCCAAAAACCATAAAGGTTCGACTTACAGCTTTCGACTTTCGGCTTAAAACTTCGAATTCTCAAATTTGGAACTATGATTTAGAGTGATAGTGCGGCAATATGGACACCAGATGATAGGATAAAGCTTTATAAAAGTCCTGCTTATCCACCTTGATCTGGTCATAATTGCACTCAAACGTCTGCAACAATGAAAAAAAAAAAGTGTGTAAAACAAGTTGCATAGCGCACGTTGAAAAGCAGTTCCATAAAAACGTGGTTTTACAAAACTGCCTTTCAACGTGCGCCATGCAACTTGTTTCAAACACTTTTTATGGTTTTCGCACGAAGTGAATAACCCTTACTAAAGTCAACCATTATTTTCCATCGTCTTGTTTTCTTCCTTCTTTCACTTCAGCCAGTTCTATGTTTTGTTTTCCATCTGTGAAGTTAATGATGAGCGCTAATCGATTAGTTGGACCTATCGATTAGTGGATTAATAAACTACCGATTTTCTGCTAATCGATTTATTTTTCCAAAATTAATCGATTAATCGAATATCATTCAGGCTTGAAGCTTGGGCAAGAATCACAAAACTTTTATAAAAGAATAAACGAAATAGATGAGGAAAATCCAACTTGTTGGCTGTTGCAGAAGAAATATTTTCAATTCTACCTTATAATTAATGCGTGTTAAACAAATTAGGTTCGCAAGTTGGTGTAAAAAATGGTAAAATCGATTACCGGAAATAATTGATTAATCAAACTGCATCACTAGTGTAACGAAAACTGCTGGGACCACCAATCCTCTTCCTCTCACACTCCTGCCAACACTCGACTATCTTTCTCCAAATACTTTTGTACCTTTACTAGCAGCTACACTGATACATCGTTCCACCACTTATTCGTTTATCCATTACTCTTCATACCATGTACATTAATTACACTTTTGCTGCAATTACACACATTTCTGAGACATTACTTTGAGTACATCTTTATTCCTTTTATACAATTACTCTACTGCATCGATCCACAACCTCTATAAAAACCCTATTGCAACATCCTGTGGAATACCTTGTCGTGAGAGGTATTTGCAAGAAAAAAGGTTTTCTACAGTTATTGCGTGTTCTGCCACTTCATACTGTAAAGTATAGGGGAGCCAAATCCTCGGCAAACACTGGCGATTTTGTAGCCAGTTTTGAGAGTTTATATACCAAATTTGGCACACACACCCAGACACATATACATACACATACGTATGGTATTATGTCATCCGTTGAGTGGTTTCATGTCACCATCGAGGTGATAAGAAACGCCGCAATGCATTTGATATCCGGCTGTGACATCACCGAGATTGTTGTCAGGTAATTGATCATGGCCCGTGCAATGTATCTTACCCGTATGTACATACAGGTACAAACATACAAACGCACAAGTATATTTAGTTTAATGTCATTGAGGCAACTAATTGCTGGCCTTTGGGCGGCGACTGTTGTCGTGGGGTGCGAGCTCCTAAAATCTCATACGAGTATTGTCCCCACACATCCTTTATCGATGTAGCATGTTCTCATTGGAAATGTTTGAGTGCAATTTTGACTCAATGAGGGTGGATAAGTAGGACATTTCGTTTTTTTTTTTAATTTCTTTGAAATTAGCCTTTCATCTTTTTTCACTGGCCTATAAATCGCTCAGTTTTGAAGCGAGAAAATATTTTTTTTGTTGCAACCAGTTCTTTCATGCCCTTGTTTCGAATACAGCTTTCGTTGAATAACGTACGAATCTCTAGTTTTTCCGTTTCCCCATCTATCGGCTTCGATTATGTCACGTTGCTCTTTTATTTGGTGCTGCGTAAAGGGTCTAATTCGCCTACAGCTTTGAGAAATAGAAAGAAACTGTCAGTTTTCAACTTATTTAAGAAAACAATGAAGTAAAAAGCAGATCGTATTCTTTAAGCACACCACAACTTATACTCTTAATAATTTTTATCATTCACACACAATTCTCAGCCTGTAAATGTTCGATAACCTTTTCCTCAGCGGGTCAATTGTTTGCTTGGACCCAAATTACCCCAAATTGTCACAAAGGGGGTGATGACGTTCATCCGGGAAAGATCTACTATTAACGATAAGGTACCTATATACTGTATACAGCAATATTTTTCAAATAAAAATCGACAACTGAGTACAACTGCTTGAAAATACTTAACCTCGAATGCATTTCTTGCAGCTCTCTTCTTTCCAAGAAACGTTAAAAAGCGAGGCAGGGAGACCAAAATTTGAATCTATATTTGCATGCACACAATGTGACCTGTATTTTTCGAAACGGCTCATTTTACGCGCCTTTTTTTTCATTTCAAAATACGCCATCAACTGAAAATAACAACTGGAGAGAGACTTCAATTCAAACAAGAACCGCATACAAGCACACCGAGTTTAGGTCAGGCAAAGTGAAGAAGCAAGAGGGAAAAGGGTACAGTTTAATTTAACGACCCCCCGATACTTAACCGTTTTGAAGTGCAATTTTTTTTCTTTTTCTTCCAATTAACTTCGTTACAAAATAGAAGATACCGGTAACGGAATGAGCCGAAGACACAAAATGCTGGTCACTTTACGATTTCCGTCGTCCAGCTGGTAAGAACCTCACCACCTCATCCAACCACACAAAAAAGTAAATGAAATACTATAATAATCTAAAGGACGGTGGGGACTGTTCCCTCACGGTTTTTACGCTTTAATTAAAAAAACATAATATATAACGGACCTTTTGCAGATAATTAAGAAGAAGTCACAATGCCAGAATATTTTTTTTTTTGTTTCTTTCACTAACCACTTCAGCGAATGCAATTTTAGCAAAAAATTCAACGGGTTCCTAAAATGTTGATTTTTTTTTTTTCACTCATTTTAAATTCCTGCTAACTGAAACAAAAATGTTCATTCCGTATGACAAGTAGAAACGATTTCATTTTTCTTTTTGTTTTTCCTTTTTTGTTTTTTTTTTTTTGTTTTTTTGAACAGCTTGTAATTGAAAAAGCCGTAAATGGCGCCTGAGATTCAGCAATGAATACGAGAAACATTACGGAAAACCTGGTTTTGTCAGATACTGAATACAGATTGAAAAGGCGAGGAATATGTACCTTTAACGTTTGCAGATTTGGATACAACAGTTTCTCAGTTGTTAAGAACAAAGTTTAGACTTTCTTCTTTTACTAAACTACATAATACATTGGAAACCTCTTAGTAGCGACACAGTGGGCGGTACCCTTTTTGTCCCAAATAAGAGCTATCTCATTTAAACAATGCCGAGATTTCAAGTGTAGCAACCAAAAAAAAAAAAAAAAAAAAAAAACACCTAAGTGATTTTCAACGAAAAATTTGAGCATACATTGTTGTTTTGGTCAAACTGTCCAATATTTATGACAAAACAAAATAGGTTACGAGAAATTGTCGATGAAATATGATAATAGGTACCTACTGATTGAGTGAATTCGGGAGAATCTTCTCGGTGATGCTTGTCTGATTAACTTGTGTAAGAAAACATGAAAGACATGCATAATGATGAGAGAGAACAACAAAAATAATCTCTACTGAACTAAACCTGGGTTATTATCTCTTAAATAGAGAGTTCAGTAGCATTTTTCCCATAGGTATTTATGGATTGCTTGGTCCCAATAAACCGATATACTGTCCCTAATAAGCAGTCTGATTTCTTTCAGTTTTAATGGGTCTGTTTTGGGACTTTCCTGATTTTTCCTAAATAAGCAATTGTCCCCTTAATCCGGTGTCCATATTAAGCAGTTTCTACTGTATTATGATCATCTATCAATATAGGATAAGAATACGAGAGCCCAGTTGAATAACGAGGACAGGCATCTTATTATAGGTATTTCAAATTTAGGTACAATGATTCATTATAGTCAAACTGAAGTTATAGTTATTCAAAATACGAACAGCAGAAAAAACGGATAAAAATATTCATCACATGCACTAGCCTGCAGATTTCTCTAGACAACTGATGTGACTGTTCATTATTAAAACAAAAAAATTTCACAACTTCAGTATTAACCATTTTATCACTTTTCATACTTCCACAGGAAAATGTAAAAACTTTTTAAGTGAAGGTGTGGAACTTCTTGCTACTTATACAAAACCAATTTGAAAACAGAAAATTCTCTAAAAACCAAATGGGAAATCGAGCTACCCCGAAAATCACAAATTGTTAAATATTTTCAAATTTTTACATTTTCCTGTTAAAGCTGTTCAAAAGTCTCTTTAAATTTATCTGGATCATACACAAGGGAACCTGCTGTAATTTTCTACCTTAGAATTATTCAAACACGAAAATTTAACGTTATAAAAAAGAGATAAATCATTTTTTTCTCGTTTTCAAAATCAAAACTGTGGATACCATGATGATTCTTTTCATGATATAAAATCGAAGACACTAAGATTAAAAAATTGTTGATAAAAAAACCTCTCATACAAGAAAGAGACTTTGACAAATTTTTAAAAACTCCTATAGGAACTGATTCGAGTTGAAAAATAGGAACTTAGTTAAATATTCTAGATCCCTCATTGGCTACATGTTCATAAATTTTACTGCTTACCTTCCAGAATAATTTTGTTTTCACAAAAATATTCCGAGATAGAAATATTTTTGGGACAAATTCTTGCCATTATCTGTAAAAACTTCACAAACTGCTGCGTACTGGTAATAGGATTTCGAGTGAAATGGGAGAGAACTATCTACAATTAATATTTTTGGGATCTAGAAAATTTAATAATAAAAATTTGCGTATTTGACACGAATTCTGAAATACAATTTTTTTTAAAGGTCTATTCAGTTCTACAGAGTGATATTTCTCTCATTCAAATAACAGGTAATAGGAAATCATAAATTATTGGAATCTTCTATCTATTTTATATTTTCAAATTGCATTCCTCATTCTGGTGAACAATTCACTTTTTTTTTTTCATCATTTAATAAGAATTGTGATATTATTGTAGATATTTAGACAGCAATAACTCGTATTAAAATTTTTATTAATGTTATCAACATTTTTGTTATATTCTTCACTTCTCACTTTCATTGAAAGTATATCAACAATATCACTTCAGAATATCTGAAATTGCTCTCATGAGTCCAGTAATGTATGTTTTATATATATATAGGCTTTCAACTCGATAACTCGAATCAATTTTTCTTAGGGTTTTTAAATTTAATAAAGTACCTTCGTGTTATTAGAGTTTTTTCGTTCATAACTTTTTCATCTCGGATCGTTCCTAATTTTACATCATGAAAAAAATCATCATGGTATCCATATATTTGATTTTGAAAGCAAGAGGAAAAACTATTTTCCTCTTTTTTATAAAAATAAATTTTTGCGTTTAAATAATACAGAGGCAGATAATTCTAGGAATTTTCCTCGTGTATTATCCAGATAAATTTCATAAGATTTTTCAACTACTGCAACAAGAAAGAGTAAAAATTTAAAAATATTTCATCTTATTTTGTTTTTAGAGAATTTTCCATTTTTAAATTGGTATTTTATGAGTCGCAAGTAGTTCCACACCTTCACTTAAGATGTTTTCACGTATTTCTGTAGGTAGTATGGAAAGCAAGGTTAAATCTCAACCCACTACTAACTCACATTAGATCACACCATCAACTCATTGAAGCTTCACAAATATTCGAAAAAATAACTTAAAATCGATTCCACACATGTTGCTATAAAAATAAATAAACAAATAAATAAATACCCGTTGCAGATAGTATGAAAAATATATAGCTTCGAGTGCGATTAGTAATTTTAAATGCAAGTGCATCCAATCCGTCACGCTGCATGTGACATTACAAAACCTAATCACCGTGTAAATGATGACTTCCGAAGAAGGCAGTAAAATAAAAATTAATTTTTTTTTCTGCTGACGCCGCCGGTACTGGTTGTTATCGTCGGATTAAAATAAAATTTTCATAATTCTCTTCGCATTTTAATATACGAATTTGACGCGAATTTAAGGTTTTTTTTTTTCTCTCCTATGTTCACTTTTTAATTATAATTCCTGCTTTTGACATTCTCTCGTTCTTTTTCTCATTTGTGTAATTTTTTTCATAACAATTTTTCAACGTTTTTGCACAACAAACTCTCACACTTTGATTATACCATATCAACGTCATTTTTAACAGAATTGCAAGAGGAGCCATAAGCCATTTAGAATCATCCAGGTGGAAGCCAAATTGAAGTTACATGCCGAATTTTCGAAAACTATCATTATTAAATACATAAATGTTGAATTGAGAAAAAAAAAGTCAAATCAAATTCAGTTCACAATGGTCAAGAGACTACAATTTTCAAATACCTGGAATCTCCATCCTCATTATTATTTATTGTAATGAGAATTTACACCAATACAACAACAAATAACGGTTTAGAATTTTCCACCTTTGCTTGCCATCATATCACTTGTGGATTGCTTCTACATCCCAAACAATCAATAGTATTCTCCCTAGAGCTACAGGTCGGGTGGTAGCGGGCTTACCATCAAACTAATATGTTTCCTCGAACTGTTTCCCAGAAAAAACCTTTGCACACCTTTACTAAAGGATTTTACTAAGGAGAAAAGTAAGCAGTTGCCAAGGAGTTGCGAACGATGCAGAAAGAGTCGAAGGAATGTGCTGTAACCGTAAGGGTTCCAATCAGTACTAGACGCTAGGGAATAAAGATTTTTTTTGAGTTTCGATTTTGAACTTGGAAAATTTTAAAAGTCCTTATCAGTTATCAATTATCTTTTTTTTTTATGCCGTATATAGAGTTCCCTACTTTAATTTCGTCTGTATTTAAAATTGTATGAAATTCTCTATAATATAATATTTTTCTCGCTAGTTACTAGTTAGCGTGTTGTTTTCAATTTTTTCCTCAAGTTCTGTTTAACCATCTTTTAAGTATATATACGCTGATTGGCTAGATTAGCTGTGTTAAGGTTAATGGTGATTCCAGTGTTCATGTATTTTGTAATTCATTGAATCATATTAGCAACAAATTATTTTTGAAAAAATGATTGAATTAATAATTAATTAATCCATCAAATTCCCCATTTTAGTTTCCTAATTAAATTATCATTTTTTCAAGAATTAAATTTATACCAACTATTGCGAAATGGGAATTTGATTAGTGTTCTGCATTTATTCTTGCTCAATTTTCACATCAGTCATTATAATTTATTAATAATTACATTTTGCAACATTCTTAATTATCATAAATCATAAGCATGACCATGGATAAATTATACATAATTATATTACTTCGGGTATAATTTTTTTTAAGCTATGGTATGCCTATATAGGTACGGAGTGTAGAAAAAAAAAAAAAAAAACTTGGTAAAGTGATAAGGACTTGTAAAATTTTCAAAGTCCCATTGAAATTGAGAAAAAATCTTTACTATCTAGCGTCTAGTTCTGATCAATTACTTTTCAACTCTCTATATGTACAGGTTGTTCTCTGAGTAGACTGCCATACAGCACGAGAAAAGAAAAAAATATCGTTTTGTTTTGCTACATGCGGATATGCAACCACTCATACAGTAGTCTACATGTAGTTGCATATCTACATGTTGGGAGGCAAAATTACAAAACCGCATATAATAACTTTCACGTTTCATCTATCGAATCAAGATATGAGTAACAATTTTTGATTGATGCTGGTGCTAAAGAGGTAGTATTTGAAGGAATTTTTTGATTTTCTGAATTTTCAAAAAAAATTTCATATCTTTTTTAATTTTAAAGATGGGCCATATGGGGAGAGGATGTTTTTTGGTTCTTTCGACGAGTTCTTTAAGACCCTTTCGGTTGATAAGAGATTATGGGCCAGCAAACACTGTTTTCAGATTCATGATGTTTTTGTTCCAAAAGAGATCATATTTGGCCTATCTTCCTTGTGATCGTTTGTTTGGCTAAACAGCTCTACAAAAATGAAACGGTGACGACTCCGAATGATTACTATTCCATTTACAAAGATAGAGTAAAAGTCGTTTATCGGGACTGGAATCTCCACGATTCGAAATAACTTGAAGATTTCTTATTGAAAAATAACAATCCAACTTTGAAAACTGGAACCGACCATGTTTAGCGACTTTAAAAACGTTGTTTATAACCATTCACACCTTAATCATACATGGGGGACCTTACTAACATAAACATTTTGAAATAAGGAACTATTATGGCGAGTGTGGCATCATTGAAACCTCTACTTTGTTCTACAACATCGCACATAACCTTCCAGAAGAAAAACCCTACATGAGGAATCACTTTATGATAAAAACCTTGAAAAAATCGATGTAAAAGGTTCCAAAATTCGTTGGAAATTCTGTAGGGCTATTACGGGTACGTCTGATTTGTATAAGTAATTTAAGCTTTTTAAAACAACCTAAAAACGTTTGGACTCGATATTACAAGCCAAAAATTTTTCGGTTGATTGACCGAGTGAATGAATGAATGAATGAGGGCACCCATTTACAAATCGACTAGGACATACCCGCCACCATTCAACGAATAACATAACCTAAGTGGGCCTATCTCATCACACAGCATACGACATTGTTTTCCAAAATCATAAAAATATAATAGCAATAAACGGCTGATTATTCGAAAAACTTGCCATAATTTCTAGCGATTCGAATCGGAGAAATTATACATTCCACATTCGAGAATTTCTATTTCCAAAAGGTCTGAAAAAAAAATAATTTCTGGTTTTAACCAAAACTAATGACGCAAAATTAATGAAATCCGTACTCTAATGATTCCGCGGCGACCTTCTACTTCACATTTAATGTCGATTTGCGCAAATCGCAAACCTTAGCCTCGAAATGAAAACGGCCATTAGGCGGTCAAAATTTTTGCCAAAAATGGTGAATTCGTAACTACCGAACGCCAAACCAGCCGACAAGTTCTTTGTACGCGAAATAAACACAGGTGAAAGTGATTTCTTCCAGGGAGCTACCGGAAGTGCCAATGAAAGCAGTAAGAAGGGTGAAAATGCAGACAGAAAAGGCACAAAAGAAAGTTTCTGGCGAGAATTTTCGACTGTATGGTGGCCGTATATTTCCTTATTCGTATATTTTCAGAATACATGGCGAATGAAGGCAAAAAAGGGGGAGTGATTTGATTCGGGACCGTATTCGCAAATGACGCCGTCGATTTATAACAAATTAGGGTTCCCAATCGAAGTGCCGTCCGACACCAAATACCGATGACGGCGACAAAGCGTTTATAAAGGGCATCGGAGAGGGAGACGAAGGACAAGACATTCGATGAGCGA
This sequence comes from Ericerus pela, assembly GCA_011428145.1. NCBI lineage: Eukaryota > Metazoa > Arthropoda > Insecta > Hemiptera > Coccidae > Ericerus > Ericerus pela. The sequence goes on from WOFM01000458.1 coordinate 982,423, forward strand.
CAACATTCCTTTTTTTTGTTTTGGGTGGAAGGGGTTTCAACGATTCCTCATTTCAGACGTATTCGAGACATCAAACAATTATTTCAATTACTTCAACACATTTTGGTAGCATTTTATTCTACGAGGGAGTTTCGTTCGAGGCTACGCAGCCATCCAATCTCTACTGGAAAAAGAAGTCTTCATCGAGTCCCATTGTTAATGTCAGAATTTTGCAGAGTGGAGAAACACCTTCGAAATGAGAGGAGCGTAAAACTGAGAATCGAAAGGTACACTGGAGAAATTACGAATTCACATTTTCTGTTCATTTTTGGTCTGAACAATTTATTGGACCTCCTGTGACACAAAAAGTGTCATATTTAGGTAAGTTTTTCATTATTTTTTTGTGTAATACCCGCATTTCGAATATCTTAACTGAAGTGCCAAGTTTCACTTCTAACACGTGTGATGTGGTCCAGTTACATTTTTTAGGTGGTAAGGCTTCATTATGGGTAACCCGCTTCACTTCGGTTAACACGTTCACTGCCAGGTCAGTCCATAGGGACTGACAAACCGAATTTTAATTAAAAACGTAACTGCCAGTCCACAGGGACTGACAGGCAAACGAGTTTCGACGCGCTCTGACGAGCTGAATATTCAACCTAGAGACGATGTTAGCGTCACGTTTTACTCACCATACCATGCAGAATCTATGTTCGCTGTGGTGTCAATGTATGTCAGTCCATTTGGTCTGACGCTCTCATTTTCAAACCCCTTATCAGTAACACTATTGTGAATAAGAAACAGAGTAATTTTGCAAGTAATTTCGTATGCTACCGAAAATAGTGGACCCTGAAAAGCATTTCGATTTTCAATTGTAAAAATGAATAGGTTACTACGAGAAGACGAGTTAATTAATGCAAGTTTTCGATGAGTTAGAAGCCAATGCAAGCGATACTGAACCAGATTCATCCGATGATTCTTTTTCCAATCCTGACTTTATTGTTGGTAGTAATGATGAAGAATCAGAAAGTGATAATTCTACTGATATTGATGACGATTTGAATGACATTGTTACACTTTGACCAAATTATTCATTTTTTATTTTGTAAAAAATGAAAAAAGAGAGCGTCAGTCCAAAAATCTGACTGAAAAACTTTGTCGTCAGACCTTATGGACTGACACTGGCTGATGGTCAGGTCGTCATCAGGGAGTCGAGGGGGGTACATTGCACTTTTCTCCACCATTCTATGTGCTATAGTTCTCTCACAATCGCATTGGCACCCTGGGGATGGACACTGAAAAACGTTTCGGCAGTGAACATGTTAATAGTTCTGGAGTTTGCACCTATAGTTAGGATACAGCTCAAACTAAAACGCACAAGAAAACACATAAGGTTCAGATTACAATTTATGAAGTTACAATTAAAGCATACGTAGAATTTTTGGGGTCTGAGAACTGTGATTGGAAAAACTGCATGAAATTTTTCTGACGTTGTGAAGGTGAATTTTACTAAATCTGCCCGATTTTTGCATGGCAAATGAATTGGAGAGGGGTACGCAAATTTTTTATTAGAAAGAACAGAAGCCTCCAAAAATTTTACATCAGCCAGGCATTAATCACGTGCCTTTCATTATCTGCTTTTACGCGCTTTCCTTATGCGTTTTTGGGCGCCTTCCACTGTGCGCATTCCTGGTTTACCGGGCCCATTAGCATTTCCTCGCCACTTCATCTTCAATTTTCCAAAGATATGTTTCCGAAGCTTGTAATTTAAAATATTGATTGATATTGCCTTTAAATTTTCTGGCTCAACATTACTCGTATGTTTCGTCAACAATTTTTACGTTTTCAAAAACTATAAAAGCCGAAGATACACATCGATCGGTTTTAAATGAGAAAATAGCATAACACTTCTGTATTCATCACACAGACAAAAACAAAAAAGAGTTGGAATTTCCTTCTATCAAGCAAGAAATTCCACATGAGTCAATATGTATTTAAAAAATTTTAAGACTCTTTCTTATAACTTAGAGAAATATAATTATCTACCAAAAATTACAGCATATTAATTTTACAATTTATCAATTTTAAATTACCGTCTTTGACAGGAAAAAAAGATGCTCATAGAGGTAGATAAACATATAACAATTGGAAGAGAACAGAAGTTACAATTACGCATAATACTTTCAGATCAACAACGAAGTTGAATATTATTATGAGATGCCTGACCCGGTTTTTTTTTTGTAATTTTGTAATTTTCTCACGTCATTTATTCACTTCACCGTTCATATTTCATTTGCCATTTTCACCTTTTCATTCATTAATAATACGTAATTTTAATTATTTCAAATTGCCGTTTTTAAACGTATTTTATTCCGTTTGCTTCTTGTATTTTCTTTCGCTTGCCACTTAGCCTAACATACTTAAACATGTATGTAGCCTGCACGAGTACATACGGTATCGTGTGATTACAAGTACAAAATACTCGTCAGACGAGTAACTTGATTACCCATATGTACTCGTACTCATGTAGCAAATGATGCGAGTAAGTAATCGGCATCGCATCGTGGCATTATTGTTGCAGAACTTTGGGGAAACTCACGGCGATTACATATGAGTATAATTGTTACGATGCCTACGATGCCACGCTGCTACGAGTAATATTTTTCCGATTACATACTCGCATCATTTTCTAAGGTAATTGGTGATTCCCTTTGACTATATAGCTTATGGACTGCTAGAACTGATAAGAAATACATAGGGTTAAATGGAATACCGCTGAAGCCACTGTTAACAGGCGTTTTTTTTACGAAAAACAACCTTTGGTGATACGTGATGGTGATTACAAATTTCCAATTCTGGCTAGAAAAAAATTAATTTTTATAATTCGTTAATTTAGTAATTAAAATTATATTTGCAAATCGAAGGGAATTTGTGTGCATTTAAGAGCTTTAAGTCATTGACAAATCAATGTTATTAAATGCACACAAATCGAATAGAATTCGTCGACAAATTCGATTTGATTTGTGAGTAATAATGACTGATTTGTCGATGAATTCTTTTCAATTTATCGGCGAATTAATGTTCTTAAACACAAGGCATTAATTCGTGTGTAGCCCTTAATTTGTCAACGAATTAATTTTACATACTTCCATGATTCTTTCACTCAACTATATTTTATGATACTTGCCTGTGAAGAAGTAACTCCATGAAATTTTTGAGCATGATATGATAAACCACTGACACTCTGAAATTGTCTGCTACAGTATGAACATTTATGAACCTACGCATAACAAAACAATTGTTGTGTATTGGGAGAAGATTTTTCTTATATTAGCAGTTGTTTTCTAACAAGCGTGACATTTCAATATATAAGTACGTAATTCTTTGATTGGTTTTCTATCGACAGTAATAACATTTAATCCCATTTGCATTAAAACATTATGTATAAAAAAAAAGTAAGAATTACGGAACGAAATAATTAGGTCTAAATATAAAATTCACGATATTCTACCTGATACAAATTCAGTTTTCACACAAAGTACCTTTTTTGAAAAGTAACGCTTGCAGTGTTCGGCTTCAAGATTTTATCAGTTCTAGCAGTCCATAAGCTATATAGTCAAAGGTGATTCCTACACGATTACTTTTTTATGTACTCGTGTAGGTCTCTAGTATGTACGTATTTCTTAGCCTCGCTTTGTATCGATGCTTGTTAGCGCTTGCCTTTACTTTTGCAGCCTGTGCAGCTGCTCGCCTGCCAGACTTTAAAAATACATTAATTCAAATATTACAACTACCGAAACATTTAATCTTTTTTCCCGCAGGTGATTGGTTGTAAATTATATCGTTCCATTAGTACAAAACGATGCGATTGGCGGTGTGTTTTTGGGGGTTCTCGTTTGATACCTAGGCGCAATTTGTAAGTTTGGCTAGTAGTCAGTTGATGTTTGATAGTCAAATTGCACCATATAAGGGTTTTTGCCTCAAAAATGCTTCTTTTTATTTATCATATTTTCACTCAAAATTAATACTTACTCAATTGTCAAGCCCGCTTCGTCTAATGTAGTTCCAAAACATCGCAAATCATGTGTCTAAAATATCCTTGCTTTCAAGGTTTCAAGCTTATTTGTGGAAAAATTCGAATTTGTGGTTTTTAATACAGTTCACATTATTTTGTCCACTAGGGCATTGATTCGTAAGCCCTTTTGTATTATTTCAAAAATTTGTGAATACAAGTTGGTCATCTTGACCAATTTCAAATTTTGGCAAAAACAAAATTTGAAGATAATCATCGGGGGATGCAGAAACCGTGTTTCCCCTATGATTCTACATTCAGAACCAGTTTGAGCAGAAGGAGCAAGTGCTTAGAATTTTCACCAGTTGTGAGTTTTCTAACTTTAGCTGTTTCCAGTCAACTAATTGCTCGTCAGTGGGGCTTTTTCAGCCGGATTAATGAGAGGCAACTCCAGAATCACACCTACTGGACATTGCATTGTTTCCAGGCCACTGTGACGCTGTGGATCTTGGTTCAGTATTATACGGATTTTTATTTATTTGATTTTTTCTTGTTTTCTTTATTTTCCGAGAATCAAAATCTTTATAATGATAGCCTAGTTTAACAGGCATATGGTGGAAGGGCAGTGGTTGGTTTTTCTGGTGATTTGGTGTCTTGCTGGTTGTGGTGTTTTCCTTTTTTCCTCCCAAAAACGTCTTTTTCTATATCTTGCCTTCTGTTGACTTGTTTTGTTTTGTGGTTATGTGACTTTTTCGGATGTCACAATTGAAAGTCATTATACATTTAAAAAAAAAAAAAACCTATTTCTTTCTTCTATTGGGCTTAAGCGTTTCATTAAGTTTTACCAAGGCCAGAAAAACGTATAGAATTTTTCGAAGAAAACAAAAAATGTTGTTCACAGTAAAGTCCTACAAAGACTATGTAGGATGCGACCATCCCCTAAAAAACTAAATCAAAATTTTTTGTTTTTCCTTAATAATAAAATAAAATATTAAATAAAATAAAACACACGCCCTTCAAAACACCGTCAGCGTCTTCGGTTAGGCTAAACTCTTAGCCTAGCTACGTAGCCTAATATTTTTTCCCTCTCTTTCAAACCTTTTTGATCTTTCATGCCACCATCTTATTTTTAGTGGTGGTAAAATACAATACAACCTCGGTTGTCGGAATTTCCCTTACCTTTTTCTTGCAAATTATAATGTTATATCTGGTACACTGTCATATTATGAATTTCTTGTACAATTCATCCTCGTTTTGTCGTCGACCATAACTGGTCGAAATATTTTTGTCATTTTTATAAAACTTTGATTTTTTTTTTTAATACATAATATTTTCTTTTTTAATATGATTTAATTTATATTTGCGGGCTTCGGGCCCACACGAGGAAATTAACTGGGTTAATTCAGGCAGATCTTTTCTAAAAGACGCCTTCTTGGAAATCAGCTATGAGGTAATTTTTTTCAATTCATCTTTTTTCCTGTTGCATGGTATAAAGCGGTTCAAACGATCACCTGGCTAGCTGAGCAGGTCTTGGGCTCTTAACTCGCATCTTCACCAAATTCTGTTGGTGGAGATGCTCTCGGTTCATGTAATTGAGTGTGTTTTTTATTTATGGGGAAATTATGTAGGTTTGTATTGAGCTGGATTCTGTCACCCAGGGTCGCATACAACAACTAGACACTGATTGGCCTACAAAAAAATGTAAGGAACGGCCAACTCAGCAACATTTACATTCTCTACTTCATTCTAAATCAAAGCGAAAAAAATCATTTAAAAGCTTGATAATTATGCCAAAGAAATTAAAAATTTTTTTTACGTAACATTATTGAATCTTATGTTTCACCAGCTGGCATATGAAACACCCCTTCCTCATCCTACCAAATGTGAAAGGACCCTTTTGCAGGACAATGGCGTTCCCACAGTTCTGGCATCACACAATGGCTCCTCAAATCCTTAAACAGCAACACCACCACTACCATTTTCATCAACCATTTCAAATGAACATGGGTTTCCAAAATAAATATTGTAATCGATTGCACAGGATATTTAAGTGGTTTTTTTTTTTTGTTAGGTATGATTTTTATTTAAGTAACGAACAACACATTCGAAAATTTTATTTCCACAATCGTTAAACGGCAATTTTCCACATTTCATCCTTTCTTAAACCAAGTAAAAATTCTTGATATTATGAACCTATTGTGTTGTGAATTTACGCACGAAACCACCGGCATGTAAAATTACGCTTTCATAATACAATACCTTTTTTCTTTTCTCTCTCTCTCTCTCTCTCTCTCTCAACCATCTTCATATATATATATATATGTATATAAAAATAGAATATATATCAAAACAGATCGATTTTGCGATCACTCTTTCGTGAAGGACGCGCTTTCCTTTGCAGATTTAACGCGTGAACGTAATTTTAAGGAGTTTCGTGTAATTTGGAAAACACAAACGACGACGTCGTCGAGTACGGCGAAGGGTTAGTGGTGGACGAGGATGAAGGGGTGGGGGCGGATTGGCGGATCGGTCGCAGGAAAGAAAAACGATATAATGTGTAAGAAGGTTCTTTCGGCGTTAGGCGGAAAATAAAACAAAATTAATTTTCGTTTACGAAGAAGACGAAAAACGATCAAGAAATAAAATTGTATAAACTGCAAATCTTAAAACGGAACGCCTAGGAATTCAATTAAATTGGGGGAAAAATTAAACGAACGCAAAATGTCTGATCTTGCCAGATTCATTCCTTCGAGAAGAGTGGAAAAACAACAAGAGAAGAGGACAGAAATTGAAACGGAGAGAATGAAGAAAGTAAATCGTAAAGAATTCTCTCATTTTTTACGGTAATTTTACCGTACCAGCATATAATTTTTTTTTTTTTCTTTCCTTTTTTTTTTCCAACTTCTTGCAGTTTACAAATTTCATTGCTTCCCCCTTCTGCTCAACCTGCTTCTTCCTTATTTCCAGTTATTCGTTCATGATGCCTCCTGTAAGCTTTACTCGTACTTTTCCGGTTCTTTTCTATTAAAAAAAAAAAATTCTCCATTTGTACTCCATCGACTAAATCGTGCTTGCTATGCATTTTTAATGATAAACCTCTTCCGCTGATATTCATTTATTCAACAAGCAACATCTACAACAGCGGCCACAATAATGTTTCATGAATTCTCGTAAGTGCAGCAACCTTTGCACGAGTGGCAATAGTTGGGATAATTAGTAGAGAAAAATATTGCTTCTCTACGAATAATACGATGATAGGGCGACGACTCATTATAAGCTTATTCTCAACTCAGTACACCAAAAAGAGGTTATTATTAAATCGATTTTGATTAGCGAAATACGAAATTTCCAAAACGGTGTGGAACGTCGAAAATGGTATTATTTCTTCACTAGGTGTACAAATAGTGTAGAAATGAATATTTTCTCAACTATTTGTTATTTTTTCACAGCACCATTTACACGTATGCAAATTGCAAAATGTTACAATGAAAAAGGGCCGTTTCACATGGTGATGCTTACACAAACAACCAAGTTGGTTTCTCGACAATGTTTATTTATACCTAAAATTCTATTCATGAGTAAAGTTTAACTGTTTAATGGAATAAATAATATCATCTTTTTGGTGGATTCGTTGAAAAAAATATCGTACTCAACTAGATAGCCACTTGTGATAATCAACTCGTTGCACTGACTCATGCTGTAATTATGCAACTTGTAGACAATCACTCATTTTGCTAACTAGTTGAGTAAAATACTATTATTCTACTCACTACTGCAATTTTAAAATATACCAGTACTGCAGCCAACCCTCCACAACAAAATAACATTTATTTCACGTGGAGCTAAATCCAAAAATAAATAAAACGTAAAAGCTTATTTTTAAAAAATTTGTTTTTAACATAAACTTATTTCGTGTGTTTATTTAATGAGACAATAGAAATATTCATGCAAACGTTAGAGAATCCAATTTAAAATTGCATGTAAGTCTCTATATGTAACTGTATGAGCCGAGCTTACTACGGATGGCGGTACCTCAGGGTATTAAATACAGAGTGCTCTCTAAGTGATCCGCCATACTGCACCAACGGATAGTACATTAAGAAAAAATGAAAACGGTATGTCAAAACTAGTCTATATTTAAAATTTAAAGGGCTGTAAAGCATTAAAATTATTTTAAAAATTTCTTTAATGGCCGAGAATCTCTTATCAACACAAGGGGTCTTATAGATCTCATCGAGAGAAACAAAAAAAACTTCCAATCCACATATAATCTGTCCTCAAAATTACAGAAGTTATGAAATTTTTAAAATTCAGAGAATCAAAAGAAAAATACCTCATACACTGCCATTTTGATGCAATCATCAATCAGAAATTGAAACCTACATCTAAACTCAATAAATGAAAGGCGATAGGGACGGATATTTCTATAATTTTGCCTTATAACTTTCAAATATGCAATCATTCAAAGACTGGTGCATATTCAGAAGTTGCAAGGCAAAATTTGACATAGCATTCTTTTTATTTTTTCAATGTACTATCCACTGATGCAGTATGGTGGACTACTCACAGAGCACTCTGCATAATAGAGAACACACGCTCATCTAAATGCTGCAACAAAAAACAGTACCACTTTTAAAGCTATTGTCCCCACTCCCTTGGTACCAAATTTGAATTTTCTTGCTCCTCATTCGAGCCCATGGACAATACTAAGAGATACTTTTTTTACAAAATTCAATTAAATGAATGAATCAATATGATTATTAATTTAGAAATCACAATCAGCAATAATTTTACGGATAAAAATGAAATTGAAAACTGTGGATACCTTATATGGGGATTACCAACTTGTATGAGATATAGGGGCGTGTACCAGTCACCACCAACAGAATAGTTTATTATTTGTCTGTATGACATTAAACAAATTCAGTACACACTTGTACGTTTGTTTGTTCTTAACTGTATGTACGTATGGGTAAGATATAATGTTTGTACTGGGACTAACCAGCAGATAAAGATCTCAGTGATGATGCGGAACAGTAGCAAACGTCTTACATCATTTCTCATCGGTGACTAATAAGAAACGACCTAATTAGATAATGCAGTGTCATATGTTTATATACGTATGTGCATCTGTGTGTGTGCGCCAAAATCTCCTATATAAACGTGCCAGTGTTTGCCCAGGTTTTAGCTTCCCCATATGTAACTAGGAAGTGGCGGAACATGCAATTAGCTGCTGGCTACCTTCTTGTTGAGAATACATCTTCACAACAAGGTATTCAACATCTCAGGAATGGAGAATATTTTGATCTTGAAAATGATGTTATTTTTTCGTTTCACATGCATCCTCTATTATATACACAACTCTGTGGGGGGTACAGAGTGGGTCAAGAGAACATAATAAGTATAACTGACGAAAGATGATTTTTAGTTCAAAACATTTAGCAACTTTACCATTAACTGAAAACTGAAAATTTTTCATTCTGCTTAAACTTACTTTATTTCTCACTTATTATAGTTCATTGGAGTTTCAAGTATGAAATGTTGAAAATCGTCGATAAAAAACAAAATTGGAAGAACCTTATTACTCCATTGATAATTATTTACAACAGATATCTTCCCTTCACGTTCTTATCACGATGCTCAGTTCATCTAGCTATATAGTATAGTCACCAGTAACAAGAACAATATGTGTTCAGTTTACAACGGCGACCTTAAAATCGACACCTACAACCAATTACAGCCAACTTAACATCTACAGATTCTATTATTTCTTGCAAAAATATCGAGACAGAAGGTATATTTGATGTGTTACTGGTTCCTGTTCAATACAGGCACCTTTAAATTGCAACTCTGTTTTTTTAATTGAACGAATCTACGGATTTCTGTTAATTATTACCTGTAATGAAATTAACAAAAAGAGGAAAAGCCGAATCCTCGGATCGTGGTGATAAGAACTCGAAAGTGCGTACATGAAAATAGCAGAAGAAAAACAAAAATCTGCCCGAAACCTATCGTTTATATTATGTTTGCAATCGTAGAAACGTTCATTCGCATTATTATCTCTCGTAATTTTAGTAGCACCGGAGGTCGTGGGCGTAGCGACGATAGGGTAAGCGGAGGCACCTGCCCCATCCAAAAAATTGTGAAAAACGAGAAAAAAGAGGCAAAACGTGGAAACTAAAGAAAAATAAAATCAAGTGTTGTGGGCGATATACCGATAAACTGAGCGAGTATAAAGATGAAAGGCGAATTTCAGAAAAATAAAAAATAGTTTTAAAGTTCTGCTGATTCGCTTTGGAAAAAGTACCTACGTGGGTAAAACAAGAAGTTACATAGCGAACGTTGAAAGGCAGCTTGACAAAAACTTGTTTTCAGGAAACTGTCTTTCTACGTACGCTATGCGACTTGTTTTACACGCATTCGTTTTTCATAGGTAATATTATGAGCTTTTATTCTACTCCTACTGCGATTTTAAAATATACCAATAATGCAGCAAACCTTCCGCAACGAAACAATATTCATTTTGCAAGAAGCTGAAGCCAAAAAAAAAATAAAAGTTTGTCTTTTAAAAACACATTTTTAATCTAAACTTATTTTCTGTTTTACACGATTAGTCAATTGTGACTTAATAGAGGCGAATAAGCAGAACATTTATAAGTTTGTTTATTTTTTATGGACCGAGTAGGGGGGGGGTTATATGTTTGGTATGTCCCTGTAACGAATATGTTCGTCATACTTTATTATAGACGTACATATTTCATTCACAGAAAAATACGTTTTTCTTACTAAGCAAATTCTTTCCCTAATATGTACTGTCAACTGGCGAAAGTACCGTTACTTCCTTCCAACAACCACTACACGTTTTCTAACGGAATATTCGAGTACTTGAACATTCTGGTACCCGAATATTCTAGAAATAATTAAATACCTAAATCAGCAAATCCCTACTCTACACTCAACACTATAGAAAACCATATACCTTGACAGGTATATAAACTCTGGTTTTCATTAAAATAATTGTATTGTATAGAAATGTAATTGTAAACTTGACACTACGTAATAGTGTAATATATTTTATTGTAAATAAACTGGTCAGTCGTATACTGTACCTGCAATATTCTTCCAGTCTTAGACTGTGAATGAATACTTGTAAATTTAATATTGTGTTTTAAAAGTAAAAGTGATAAAATTTATTGTGTTTTTAATTTAATTAAAGTCTTTCATTTAGTTAAGGTCCACAATAGTTGTGGATAATAAAATTCAATTAGTTAAAATAATTCTCGAATACTGTAATATTCCTGTGAATATTATCGTATTTCGAAGGAAGTGTAATCGCCCCAAAAGAGGTTAGTTTCCAGTACTAAACCACCTCTTTTGGCCGTTACAGTCCCATCTTTGGAGTTAACGGAATTTCGTTCGTTCAAAAAAAGTTTCTTAAGATTTTAATGAAAGTAGGTTCAAAATATTCCTGACCATTCGTAGAGTGTCCTAAGCTATTCATATTTGAAAATACAAAATCAGAAGCGAATTATTGAAAAAACTCTGAATTTATGGATTGAAACAATTATTGTCATAAATTTGGGCATAACCACCAATAAGAGCTACTTATTCAGTATTGTAAGATGTAACGTACCTTGATGGTTATTTTATTTAAAGTATATGGACCAATAGCAAAATTATTCCATATAATCAGCTAGGTTTTCACTATATGGTATTTCTTTATATTATTTAATTATATTTTGGCTACTTGCTAGGTTGGTTTAATGATAAGATCCTTTGTATGGAAGTCGGTTTAATTGTCAATACTATGGCCTATGAGCTATGTTTACTTCAGTGTTAAAAGGTATTTAGGATACAGTATTTTCAAGAAGTGGGTTCAGGAAAATTATCAAACATGCGTACGGAAAAAAATTCAAATAAATTCAGCCCGTATGTAATACGATAGATCATTTTTTTTTCTTTTTAGATGTTAGTGATTGAGAATTGGTTTTGGAAATGGGAATCACAATTTTTGTATAATCTCATGTTATCGAATGATATACCCTATAATATATTTTTTGTGGAGATGAGTTCAATTTTCCATTTTCAGATTCAACCACTCTTTGGGCCCTTCGTGGTCCCAAAAAAATAATCAAAACAATATTTCCACATACCTTTATGTAATACGTCGCTGAACACGTTTTTTGATGCACTGAGTTCAAATTTGGTGTACCTACATTTTCATATTTAATCACTCCCAGGCCCCTGTGGACCCAAAAAGAGGGTTCAGATATGGCTTCCATTTATCACTACGTGATACTTTGTCGAACACGTTTTCTGCGGCCCAAAGTTCAAATTTTTAATTCATTTTTAGACAGAACCACTCCTTGGACCTCCTGTTGCCTCAAAAAGGTTGTATAGATGAGATTTACACATATCACTGCGTAATCCACCATGAGACATGTTTTTTATAAAAATGTAGCATGGCTGGTACATACAGCAAGAATGAAATTTAAGTTCTTCATTAAATATATTATCATAACCCATTTTTTGGGACACAGAGGGCTCAAGGAGCGATTCAGTCCAAAGTGAACCACAAATTTAAAATTAAATAGGTACTCAGAAAATACACATGCCAAATATCACTCGATTTTTCAAACATTAACTGAAAAAATATTTTTTTGGAGTCATTATCTCTGTTTGATAGGACTACACTAATACACACCAACCTACACCAGGAGAGCGATTCCACAAATGTAGGAATGTTATTTGACTTTGCACCAAGTTTTACTGGAATATTTGTGGAGCCGCCCTACTGGTACAAGTTGAGGTAAGTTAGTGTAATACTATCAAACAGAGTTTTGTAAGGTAAGGAGTGATTAAATACAAATATGGACCCAAAATTTTAACTCCACGCATCTAAAGGTATGTTCTATGATGTATCAAGAATAACATGAGGAAATATTAGTCTAACTCCCTTTTTGTCACTGGGGAGGCCCCCAAGAAGTGATTCAATCTGGAAATGAACCTCTGATTTGAACCTGGTGCCTAAAAAAACATGTCTCATGATGGATTACGCAATGGTATGAGGAAATATTATCTGTACGTCATTTTTTAGGCAAGAGGTGGTTTGAGCTGTGGTTCAATCTGAAAATGGACCCAAAATTTGAACTCAGCACTTCAAACGCCATGTTCAATGATGTATCACTCAATAATATGTGAAAATATAAACTGTACCCTATTTTTAGGACAAAATAATAAATGAAGAGTTGTTAAATTTAAAAATGGATCCCAAATCAACAACCAGTGCATCAAAAAACATGCCCTATGCATCACACAATAATATGTGGAAATCTCATCTGTATCTCTTTTTCAGGCAACAGGGGGTTAAAAGAGTGTCGCAGTCTGAAAATGGATTCAAAATTTAAACTTGAGGCCGAAGAAAACATGCTTGACAATGTATAGCACAGTAACATGTGGAAGTACTATCTGCACTCTCTATTTTAGTCCACAGGAGCCTGGGAAGGGATTAAGTATGAAACTGAATCCCAAATTAGAATCCCGCGCATCAAAAAACATGTCCAGCAATGTATTACACAACTATATGTGGAAATATTATCTTGCTTCCTTTTCTGGGACCACTGGGTGGTTCAATCTAAAAATGGAACCGAAAATTGAACTCACCTCGATATATCACTCGATAATATGGGATGATATAAAAATTGTAATTCCCACTTTCAAAATCAATTCTCAATCACCAACATCTAAAAAAAAAATTAAAAAATAATCTTTGGTATTACATAAGAGCTGAATTTATTTCCGTACGCATGTTTGATAATTTTCCTGAACCCACGTCTTGAACGGACTACATACTAATTAATATGAACCAAAAACAAGGTTAAAGTTAAAGTGAACTAAAACATATAAAACCAGTTTTTCAGTCACGAACTTTTAGCAAAATTGAAATAATACAATAACTTATCAAAAATAAAATATTAAAATCAACTTTACTTCCCACTGAACGACGCAAGCGATGCACTTTTCAATACAAGCCTATTTGCTGAAGAATATTTTTCCTAAAGCGTTACGTAGAGGTACTACACGTAAAACAAATACAGTTTTTATAACGCCCAGTTTGGAGAAGATGACTGGAAGGTAATGCAACTCAAAAATTTTCAAGTTTCCAACATCAAGAAAAATTTTTAAGAGGAAAATGTATTGACTCAAGTAACCACAAACATGTTCCATGGATTAATCAAAATCGATGTTTCCTCACTGAAGCAGATAAAAACTATTATTGCTTCATTTCAAGCATCCAAACGTCGAATTTTAGTCGTAACAGAAAAAAATATTAAAAATGATGGCGATTTAAACCCGCAAACAGCAAAAAGCAGAGAAGACAACGGCACCGCAGTTACATAAACGTGACACATTGCGGCTGTGAATGTTTGGTTGCCTACCTCAATTGTTCGAGGCAATTTAATTTTTTACTGAAAATCTTAAGAACAACAGGAAAAGTGAAGCGAAATTTTGTCTGAATAAGATCTATCGTATCTTTGCGGGATAGGAAGAGAAACATGGGACACCCTGTGTACAAGCCATTTTCTTGATACCATAGTACATTTGGTACGAACATTAGTATTAATCCAACGAAAGCATCTATAGATTTTTAAACGCCGCCGGACGGTATTTCTGGTATGGCTACTTTTGTTTTCATGTTAGATATTATAAAATCCTTTGCTACCAATTTTGGTGCGGATCAGCCGGACGGTACCTCCATGAAGTTCTACTTTTGCTTCGATTCTGAAATAGGTAATTGTTTTAAATTGAGTAACTTTGGGTCGACCGGTACAAAGTTTAACACAATCATCAATTATGATCGATTAACTTCTTTTTTAGCTTCTAACTTTCTACTTTTTTACACCTACTTTTTTATAAGGAGCTGCTGCTGCTGCGGTAGAGCGTTTTTAAACCTACGATGACGACATAAAATCCAGACATTCATATTGAAATCTAAATTTTCAAAAGTTAAGGTAGGGCGCCTACGAAATTCCTTTGCCCCAGTGATAAAAATCCCTACAGCCATCCCGGAGGTACTGTAAATCTGTACCGTAATCTGTAAATCTGCATCGCCATCGAATGAATTTCTGCATAAAAACTGAAACTAAACAAAATTCGTTTGCGTCGACCGCAGCTAGAGAATTCAAATAATATTATTACACGTCCACTTGCCCTCAACACCATACAGAAAAATCTGTACTATTCTTGGAACGTTACTAATTTCTGCATTTCAAAAATCAACACCAGATGGAGCCTATCGAATACGATAAAATAACGTATAAAGGGTAATGTGGAAGCGAGCACAGCGAAAAACGGGGAAAAAAAATTACGGAACAAAGGGATGAGAGTGCCAACACCGCTGCCATCCATTTTCATTGCTCACCTGAAAACAGGAAAAAATATCAGTTTACGCGACTGGGCAGGTAAACACCTCTCTGTCACTCTCCCTGTTCTCTATCCAAATAGTATATAGTTTACAACTACATCTACTTACGTTGCAAAAAACGATTACATGAAATCGTAATTAAAAAATTAACACACATGACGTTGTGCATTTAGTCTATACTACAGTCAACCACAATTGGGAAAATCGGAGGGCAACGCCTAATACGTTCTCTTGGAGCTCGAAAAATTACACTTGAATTTCAATTTCTTCGAAATGGAACCAGAAATCAAATGTTGAAATGGTGTTTCCAAAAAATATTTTTTCAAAATACTCATCTAGAATAATTAATTACCCGATCAGCTAAATAAGAGCAAAAAAAGGAAGTATTTTACGAGTTTTACAGTAGATTTGGGATATGCCAGCTCAAAATGGTAGAAAACGTTGATGCTATGTGAATAAAAGTGAAATGTATAGTAACAGCATTTTCAATAACTGATGTTAAAAAATTATGTAGGTTTGTTGGTAGGCTATTCTAACGGCTTAAAACAGCAGCTGACAATATCTGAGATCAAGATAATACCCATCTCCTTTGGGCGAAAACCTGCTACAGACAACAGCTATTCTATATTCATTTTATCATTTTCCCCATGCTCCATGCCATTTACCCACAGCTGCGGCTTAACTAGAACAACAGCCACTAAAATCCTAAGCAAACTGACAACATTGATTTAGGAACTGATAACAAAAACAAAAAAATTTCACGTAACCAATAACCTGAAATATCTGAAATCCCACAGCCTTCCCCATGTCACCACAAATCTAAACTCATAAATATACTTAATCAGGGAACAGCTAACAAATATTAACTTTGCATTTCACCACACCACAGATAAATGAATCGAGTACTCGACACAGATAATTCCCTTTCTACGAGACACAATAATATACTTTCAGGCCCATATTCACAAACGTCACTTTAATCTCCCTTCACTTAAACTACACTTAAAAATTACTTTTGGCACAATTTTGTATTTAAGAGTGTGGTAACAATTTATTTTTATATTGGAACTCTCATACGAGATACAATGTTCTCACATTTATAAATACGAAATTGTACAAAAAACTTTTTTAAAGTGAAATTTAAGTGACGGGAGGTTAAAGTGACGTTTCTGAATATGGGCCTCAATCATTCACTTATATACTGTGGCAATGTGTAGATTTTAGACACAATCAACAGTGAATCAACAGACTTTATCTTGCTCCTTAACTGTTCACATTTTTGATCTCTTTGTGAATAGTTAGTCTCATTTCTGACATAGATGTTTGCCACTTGTTGTGAATATCTTGTAAGTTTACAACACAACACAATTTTTGATTTGACATTTTAAGTCCTACTATTTATCGTTTTTACCAAAACGAAATCGACACGTGAACACTGATAGTGAAATTGTAAGAACTGTACAACCAGAATCACATTTTATTTAACTGTAAGTAACTCTTTTCCTGTATTAAATGTGAATTGCAATGATGGGTTGGCCTACTTGTTTTACTCATTTACATGAAATTACCCGACATGTTACATAGGCTTTGGGAGCTTCTGATGATGGGCTGGTAGTTTAACTGTTTGAGCTGACTTGTGAGTTCTCGACTCTACAGTTTTTTGAGACTCCTGAATATACTTTCAACTCGTGAATTCAAACCCTATACTCGGGATGTGCGTTCATTTTTGGATACCACAAACCAAAAACGTTTTAGTTACAAGTCTCTAGCATCATTATTCCCAATACTTTCTAATTATGATAAAACACGCGTTTTTTATAGTGTCAAAATTTGGACTTGTGCTGACTGGGCCCCGTCAATCATGCAATAATTTTCTATACTTGAAACACTTAAAATTCAAGAAAAACGATCAGGTTCTGAAGGATGAGTAATGAATATCAAATGAGTACTATGCTGTAGATACTGATTCAAACATTTTTTAACAGCCGCAAATCAGAGCTGTAGAGAAGAAATTTGGGTCTGGGGTAAAAAAAATTTAAGGGCCACTAAAAAATTTGAATATTGTATTTAAAGTGCAGTATACAGGATTTACTTGGGGAAGGGGTTCCAGTAGATTTTCCACAAGAATCTACTTATAAGCTTTTATTCTACTCACTACTGTGATTTTAAAATATACCAATACTGCAGCCAACCTTCCGCAACAAAATAATATTTATTTCGTATAAACTAATGTCAAAAATAAATAAATAAATAAAAGCTAAACTTTTAAAAATGCGTTTTTAACGTATCCTTATTTTTCTCTTTTTTCTGAGAATTATGGGCCCCTAAAAATCCCGGACCCTGGGGAATCCCCTTTCCCCCACCTCTTGTCAGATCTGAGTAAAGTTATAAGGAACAGAACACTACACACACTAATACCATCATAAAGGTAAGCAATTCAAGTGGGAGATGTTAGTGTCAACACCCTCATCCAAAAACAAAAGCTCCAAAAATACGAAAAAAAATCTCCATCCGCTCGCAAAATTGTTTCATTCATTTGTAAAGTCCCCTCCACAGGTAAATCAAGTTTTTGACCGACAAAACGAGAAAAAAAACCAATAAAGACAGTATTTCATGGTTCCAAAAAATAAAATAAAAAACCACTTCCATCCTCATTTTAAGGGAAAGTACTTTGGCACCCAAGAAAACCAAACAAATGTTTGGTTCCTCCGCTCGAAAATTTAATGCTTCGCTGACCGTGCCTTTTATCTTGGATCCGCCACTGGTCAGCATATTAGTATTTTGTTTCCTTTTTTTGCCACAACCACTAGTCACCATTGCCAAGCACCACTGTCCAATGTCTACCAGTCTATGTCAAATTAACCTCTACCCAGTCCAATATCGTTACTCACCATCACTTTCTACAGCCAACGCCTGTTACTACAGTCCGTGAAATCCTGTGATTTTTCACAAATATGAAGTCACTCGGTCTGGGTGCGCCTTCACTTCTTTCACACCTGTTTTCACTTGCCCGTTCCTCTTTTCAAATGGATCAACGGTACGCGTATTTCACAAATGTGTAAACGAATAGCTACACTAAGTAAAACAATGCTCTGATTGGCTAAAAAAAAACTCTTTCAGCACTCTATGCTGTTATCACAAATTTTACTCGATAACTTGATTCCCTATCAAAAGTCTCAACACAAAGTATTAAAATAATGCCATTTCAATCTCAGTAAATCAATCACACAATTCCAATTTATTATAATGATTATAATAACATTATATTTCTTTTAAAATGAACATAAGAGGCTTTATTCTGAATTTGTACGAATATGAAGTGCTGGAAAATGAGATTATTTCAAGTGATCATTTTAAATTTGTAATTCGAGCGCAAATAGATGACAAGAACAAATGGAAACAATTTCTGATCGAATTTAAAAAATTATCATGCAGTTCTAGGATTGTAAAACAAATTCAAAATTCAAAATACATTTTCTCAAAAAATTATTTATGTGCTCATAGTAGACAGAGAAAGGTTAGTGAACTTGACTAACATAATACCCAAACCCAATTAATAGTAACATAAAATGTGTTCCAACATTTTTACTGCCTACTGATTGAAAATAAAAAAAGTCAAAGTCATGTGAAGCCACAATAAGCATTCGCATCAAAAAAGTCACACAAGATGTACAACCACGAGACAAATTTGTGGCCTTCGGTTATCGATCTATTGTTCACTGCAATTTTGAACACAAACACAAAGTTTCAAATTGTGAAGCTTATAATTGGCTGAGACCTAGAGATGACTGTTCCAACATGTTTCTTCGTTATTTTGAGGATGGTGATACATTAATTTTCATTGAGCTTATGTTATTATTTTACCTTTTACCAAATACTAAAGCAACTTCATCTATCTTGAAAAATTTCCCTTATTTCAGGAATGAGTCCAGCTTCTGCAATTGCGTATCACGAGTCACTTGTTATAGTTAATGGGGTGGTAGAGGATTTCGTTAATAGTAGTATTAATCCACTAAAACATTGGGTCTATCAAATTCATGAAAAATGGCGAACACAAAATTTTGGTTCTATCAAACATAATGAAGACTTGATGAAGTAAATTGATACTAAAAAACTTCACTTTAAATTTTCTTCCATTTTTGAATTCTAATAGGATTTTTATTACCGAATATTGAAAAATCAACTGGAAATGTGTCGGACAGGTGGATGTATTATCAAGTTCTGTGAAGAACCATTTTCCATAAGTTTAGTCTCTCCCCTAATGTCTCGTGTTATTCAGTCTTCGTGTAATAATACATTTTCCATTTTTTTGGATTCAAGTGCTTCTTGTGACCAGTCTAATAGCACTTTAACTATATTACTGATTGATACAAAATCTGGGGCTCAACTTGTCACTGTCTGGATACACAAAAGTCAAACTAACGAAGCCTATTACTCTTGTTTTGGTTTGATTAAAAGGTACAGATTACAACGCATAAATAATGCGTATTAGCTATGTTAGATATTCCAGAATTTGGCACAATTTATATAAAATTGGGGATCAATTCCAAGAAAATTTTAATTACCAAATGTATTTTTTCAACATCGTAAAGATTGTTTACTTGTGGAAAAAATCCCTAATTTTACAAAACTGTACACAATCTGGTGAACCTGTAGACTACATAATTACCTATATGTACTTTGCTTCTCATTTCACTTTCTTTTCATTTGGTATATGGTATGAACTAGGAATTTCCTCTGGAAAAACTACAATGCTTCGTGACAAATGACAGTACAGCAATGAAAAATGGATTGAAGCTAGTATGGCCTGAGAAACGTCAGTTGTTATGCCAGTTCCATGTGTTACAAGCTTCATGGAGAT
The DNA here is from genome assembly GCA_011428145.1 of Ericerus pela. Classification (NCBI taxonomy): domain Eukaryota; kingdom Metazoa; phylum Arthropoda; class Insecta; order Hemiptera; family Coccidae; genus Ericerus; species Ericerus pela. The sequence continues at coordinate 1,002,700 of WOFM01000458.1, forward strand.
GGTTGTGGAAGAGTACCTCCAACATACATATGCAAGATCAAAAGGGCTTGATGATGTCGTTTAAAAAAATTATGTATGCCTTAACTACCGATGAAACTGACTGGCATTTTCAAAGCCTTGTAACTCGATGTAAATATGCAAATATTCTTTGTAAACGTTCAAGACTGAAGAAAACAAAAGCTGGAAAGCGCAAATACATTACAGATTTCGCAGAAAACTGGCTGACTGATTCACATGTTGAGAGTAGAAGCAGTTAAATTTTAAATTAATTTATTTATGTAAAAACTAAAAATTCTTCTTATTTGCCATTAACGCTAATGATAATCGGCGATAATATTGTTGATTTTTTTTGGAACGTAAAAATAACATCGGCCTTTTATGCAGAGTTGTTCCACTCGTATTGGTATTTGCTATACCACTTGATGAAAAGGGAAAATAAAATCGTTGTTATTTATAAAATACGCCAATGGTACACCAACCCTCTTGAAAGGACACCTCCTACAGTATAGTTTAAGAACACAGCTGACATCAAGAAACGGCTCGCCTATCAAATAATTATATGACTTACCTACATTCCAGAATGATAACAGAAACGGAAAACCGTAGGTATATAGTTGTCAATTAAGCTTTAGAATATTAAGAGATAGATAGATGCGTATAATATACCTATATATACATATGTATATATATATATACCTATGTAGAGAAAGGATGAGAAAGAGAAAGATGAAATTATCCTCGAAGGAAATTAGAAACGAAAACTCGATTTCATACACAATTTTTACGAAGATACAATTCGCTACGCTGTTATATAGGTGTCTGCCAGCTATATTTTTTCTGTTCTCTCTGCGATTCACCCTTACAATCTTTCTTACTTGCTGCTTCTCAATCTCTCTTTCTCCTCTTCTCCCCTCAAACAGTAAAGAAGAAAATTGTTTCAAAATGTTTTTGAACGACAAGAAACGGACGCTTTACCAACATTTTATGGTGCATGAGTTTCGCAAAAAGAGCAAAAAAAAAAGGGGGGGAAAAAGTAAAAGTAAAATAATATTGTTATTCGTTAGAATGCAGACTGCGAGAAGCAATTTTAGCAGATGTCACCAAAGAAAGCTCAGGCGTGGATACGAACGAGGTGGTGCGACGTCGAAAACAAACATTATCAGAAATTGTGTCATAAAGTTGAACATACCGACTGATTTCTCCAATACCTACTGTCAAATGCAACAATACTGAACGATGCGTAAATACGTGAATGTGCTAGGTTACACAATGGACTCTTCACATACCTATTTACATTGTAAACATAATTATGTTAAGTGTTCAGTTAACTTTCAACCTTCTCAGCTAACATGTTCATTTCGACTTTACCCGATATAAAAAATACGTATTATAAAATTATATGATTCAAATTAATGATTGCAATAAAAGAAATTTGATGTTTTCACATGAAAGGTGTAATTTTCCAAAGAAAATGCACCATATCTGCGGCGGAATTGCAGTGTTGTTCAAGACTAGAAATAATTTTAAAAATGTTAAGTTACCTGTTTTAAAGATAACTGTAATGAAAATAATGAAAGAATGGATGTTTTTTGCACAAACAAGTATCAGCGCCTAACACAAACATTCAGGTTAATGCTGCAATGAATGTAATTTGAAATTTTCTCTCAAAATCCCAGAAAAATTTGATGGCGAAATAAATTCTACATTCAGCAAAAAACATGGATACGGGGATGCGACTATACGTATGCACTATCGCTCCTCTTCTACATCCTTGGGGTAGTAGCCAAGTGGTGCGTCGTCATATTTTACATTCTGTGGGTTGCAGGTTTGAATGTTTGGGCTGACAGCCTACAGAACTGGTGACTCCTGATGTGAGACATACACGCAACCATCTCCATGTCCCAGCTCCTTAGACTGATGTTGAGCAATCATGGCTGAAGTCTGTGTTCATACGCAGCAGCCTAGCTCCGCCTTTTATTATTGTACTTGTGTTGCAACACTGGAAGGTAGTTGAGGGGATATGTCTAAATGTGCTATTTCGGGTTATCTACATCATTGGCACTGAAGCTGAATGGTGCATTGTCATATTTTACAACCTGCGGGTTGACAGTTCAAATCCCGAGCTAACAACCAACAAAGGGTACAACTGATTTAAAACCACACATCTCATCCCTCAGTATTTTCTCTGGTTCTCCCGTCACTTCACTGTCGGTTATTTATTTTGCACTCATCTATAATTGGTCGCTGGATGAAGAGGGGGATAAATCTTATAAAATATAATCTTAACAATAAAATTCATGAAGGATATCATGTAATGTGACAACACAATAATCACAAAATTAAAATTTTATTTGTCAATCCTTATATACAGTTAGGTACCTACCATTCGGCACGCAAGTGACAATTGTCCTTCAGCAACAAACTTCTTTTTTCTTTTTCTTTGTTAAATCATTTTATGAAACTCTTTTCAATATTCATAGTTATTTGAGTAGGTTTTTCCGTTATTGCAAACTATAATAGAAGTGGTTCATCGGGTTAGTTAAACTTCTAATTATTTTCAATCCAATCATGTTTTATTACCATGCACGCACGCACATACACACATTAAAAATGCTTATGATCTGACGATCTGACACTTATATCCCCAACCAAGAACTTAGATGTTTAAACATCAAAATTAATCATCAAATAAGGGACTGAGCGAGAGAAAGAACAAGAGAAAAGTAATAGGAAAGAGAACTTCAATAAAAGGAAATAACACAGAAAGATGGAGAAAAAAAGAGAAGAGAGGAGAATTACAACTTTGTAATGAAATTTTAGATTTCAAATTTGCTAATCAGAAGTGAACGTAAATATAAATGAGAGCATAAATGATAGCAAACCTAAAGGAACTATTGACTATATGAGAATATTTAATCCTCTTAATAATAATAACCTGATAAAAATAGAGAATGAATCCTCACAAAGGTAGCAATTTTGAGTTGTGGCACAGAAAAATTTTTGCAACACATGGAATTTTCATAAATTGACCGAACCTAAAAATCAAAGTGTGATATACTTTCTAAACTTCCTTTTTCCAAGGCTGCAACAGCAACATATGAAAAAAATCCAAATAGCCACCACTGAATTCTTAGCCTACCTAAAATCTACGAAGAGGCAATATCAACAAAAGGCTCTGAAAAATTTAAGGGAATTATTGAGGAGTAAAAATCCATGAATCAACAAAAAATTTACGAAGCCGTGTTAGATGCCTAAGGCCTATCCCTTGGAATTGGATTCACACAAAAAATTCTAATGGCACCTTCATAACACAGTCCTTGTCGGAGTGCCAGATGAAAAACAAAATGTATGGGGCGGTATTATCAGCGAATATTGTGAGATACTCATTGTCCCAGGCAATAAAAACAACTGATCCATAAGACAAATGGATGTTATGACTGCATTTCTATATAGGGAAACGGACAATGCAATGTACACCCTTCCTCTTCCATGACTAAATATAGACCAATCATTAGACCAATCGGAATATGTACCATCAATTGAAAAAATTTTTAATGAAATAAACATCATTTAGAACCCTCTAACAGCCATAAAAAACAACATTTTGGCGAATGAAATCAATGCTGTATATAGTGCGGAGTAACAAGTATATGAATTAATACTAGAGACAAAATACGCTACGTTTTACACGACGTTCAGTGAGGCCAGCTACTCACCCACTTCATTAAACCCATAGCTATCATCGGAAAACAATAGAAAATATGAGTTTTCACCTTAATTTTTGGCCATAATTCTCTTATTTAACGAGACAGGTCTTTTTTTGTCGTGAATGAAATTTTAGAGGAGACTTTAGCGAATAAAATGAACTTAAGAACAAGAAGTTTCAGCTATTAGAAGCCAAGAAAATTGAAGAAGACAATAAAATCATGCATCAAATTGATTAATTTTATGTTATAGGTCAACTTTACTCTTTTTGATACAACTAACCGCTTATTTTCACCAATTCGCTGTTTTGAATGGTTTCAAACTTCATACAATCAGGTGAAAGTAGGGGAAGGTGTCAGCATAACTCATAGCTTAACTAATCCCCATATGTTAATGCATATAGTTAAAGTTTAAGAACAAATCAATTCATAAATTAAGGCATTTGTTGCAGTGATATATAACCATAGAATTTTATTGAAAATCATTAAAAATCAATTTGAGATAGCCTTTTCATAACAAAAATATACCATAACCACAAATCACTCGGCCACCATTTCGTTTATATTTTTGTACGATTGCCAAATACTGACTGAATATAACCACATTACAGGCAAGTATGGCAGTAGTGTTTAGCAGAATAGATGTTGCAGTTTGTACAAACCAAAAGCAAGAACTGATAATAAAATGGTGTAAAATAATTACAAGTACATTGAGGAAGCATTTCTGATGAACAAGTGACATGAAAAATTACAGCAGAGAGAAACCAGAATTTATTAAGAGCAAGAGGATTCGTTACTCCCAACATTGTTCATCCAAACACAGTTTTATTTGTCATCAGAGATACGAACTGAATTAAAATACGAAAATGGAAATACCATTTTTTTATTTTGGTAAAAGCTTTCAGTGGAGATTGATTTGGCTTTCCCTTTGATAATTTCATCTTTGGGGCAAAAATATGCGACGAAGTAAGGACCAGAGAGGTGATCAATGTAAGATGTTAAAAAAAAGGGGGAAAGGAAAGAAATGCAAACTGCTTTAAACGAATTCTTTTTATGAAATTTCACTTTCAGTATTCTTCTTTAGTCAACCATGCACATCCAGGGAGAAGAAAATGTCGACATTTTGATCAATGCGTTGAAAAGAAACTACCAAACCAACTACTAATGCTTCAAAATTTGACGACAAAGGTATAAACTTGAACTGTAGTTTGAGAAAAATTAAATACAAAAACATTCTGGAGATTAATTTGCGTTTTATTTATTGCTGAATAGCAGTTAATTTTGCTTGTGATAAAATACTGATCAGAGGTGGCCGAACAGCGTGTTTCTGTAGCTAGAGCCACTTTCATTTCAAAAAAGGGCGCCAAAACGGCGAAATAATTAATGTTAAAAATAAATTTTTAAATACGCTTTTACAAAAAAAAAATTCAATTGCTGATGGGGTTCGAACCCAATAATTCCGGATTAAAAAGTTTATATTCAATATATTATACATTTTTCTGAGATGGTTCAAGAAAATTTTAAGGGGGTCTCAATGTGTTGGAGGGGGTGACGATCTGAGAATAATGGCCGAGACAGGTATGACACTGTACAATTTTATTTACATAAACGGAAAAGGGGTATGTTTGTTTACACCAATTTTAAATAAGAAAAACGGCACATTTCGGTATATACATTAATTATTTACGACGTCACTCAATATAGCACAAAAATAGGCCAATTCATGACTAACATTAGGCAAAAATAAACGAAACTCGAATTAAACAATAGAAAACGATAGGGAAAGTAGCCATGCGTTGGCTAGATTTAATTAAAAAAAAGGAAACGTGTCTGTCGTAACAGCTAGAACAGAATAAAAAATATAAGGCGAGCAAAGGTTGACGGAATAATTTAGCTGCAATCGATAACAAATGTCGCATCAGCCAGCGAAAAAGAAGGGCAAAAACGCGGCGAAACGTAAGAGGAAAGGCCAGCCATAGCTGGTTAAAGGAAGGAGAAAAGATTGCGGCGAGGAGAGAGGAAATCACACCCAAAAATAGGTAGGAAAGAAAAAGAGAGAGAGAGTAGTGACTAGGTCACTGTGTGAAGGAGATAAGCACCGACAGAACGGACGAAACTGGTTGGAGAGAGAGAGAGAGAAAAAGATCGACACCCTTTCTCTCTCCAACATTCTCCCCCCCGGATGAACAACCATTGGGAGTTCATTCAACCGGTATACGTATCAGCTGTCGTACATCTCGCAGCTTCTCGGTATTATTGAAGAGGACCTTGACTGTCCGAACTACACCATCTTGGTTGGGCAGAACCACGGTGATACGGCCTAGCAGCCATGCTGCTGGGCGAGTGTTGTCCTCTTTGACTATGACGACGTTGTTGACAGCAAGTGGTAAGTCATTACTGTGCCACTTCTCCCGAGTTCGGAGCTGACTTAAGTAGTCACCAGACCACAAATGCCAGAACGACTTAATGCGGTATTGAATGGCTTGATAACAGGTTGATAGCTTTACCGACGATTCATCAAGTTCTGGAATGGTGAGTAAAGAATCGCCAATTAGGAGATGGCTGGGACATAGAACTGATTCAGACGAACGGCGATATACTAATGGTCGGGAATTGAGAAAAGCTTCAATAACGGCAATAGTAGTGTTCAACTCGTCGTAGTTGAGAACTTGATCTTTGGTCACACGGATCAATCGGCTTTTCATCGACTTGACTGCAGCTTCCCATAGGCCACCTCGATGTGGTGCGCCAGGTGGGTTTAATTTCCAACGGATTCGTTCGTTAGCAGCCAAGTTTTGGATGGCACTGGCTTGGAAGTCTAAATGCGAAGCTGCTCCTCGGAAATTAGTACCATTGTCGGACCATATGGACGAAGATCTGTCCAATGCGGAAACCGTAATAATTCGTTGCACCCAGTTGCAGTTTTATTCCATAGAGTTTGAGCGTTTGCAGCAAGGGAGCCTTGTAAAGAAAAAGAGTTGCCTGAGAACGCTGAATCCATTTCTCGATAAAAACCAACTCATCCGAGCGGCAATGCGTCTCTCCAAGGCAAATGTCTCGTACAATCCGAGGTGCCCGCTCATACTGCCAGCCAAGTCGTGGTATGTTCGGCTGCTTATTCGACACCTACATGAAAAGTATTATCATGCCACCAAGGCGTTCATCCAGACGCAGCTGCGATTGCGGTACATCATTGCGGGCGGTCTTCATAACGTAATAAAAGAAGAGCACCGTCGTTGTACTACCTGTTTGCGGTATTCGTCCAAATTTCGCAATCAAGTTATGGCCGATCTTCCAAAAGAACGCCTAGTTGCCGCTCGTCCATTTTCCATTGTGGGCGTTGACTTTGCCGGTCCCTTCACTACCAAGCCGATGGTTCCACGGGCAAAGGCCCGGTTCAAGTCGTACGTTGCTGTGTTCGTTTGCTTTACTACCAGAGCTGTGCACCTAGAACTAGTGCCTTCTCTATCCACGGCCGATTTTCTCAATGCATTCAAACGGGTTATCTCACGCCGAGGTTTACCAAATACCATATGGTCCGACAATGGTACTAATTTCCGAGGAGCAGCTTCGCATTTAGACTTCCAAGCCATTTCACAAAGGGGGAGAACTATTCCAGCGACAAGCGTTAAGCGTTAAAACCGTCTAAAGCGATTTAAGCACTCAACGTTACTAACTGCAATTTAGCACTAGAGGTCTTTTAAGATTAAAGAACTTACACCAACACTATCAATATGTCAAAAGATAAAACATTAAACTTGAAATTTTTAGGAAACTTTAAGGATAAACACCTTCAAGTCACCCTACTTATCTAAGCTTTAAACACATGAACCCCGTACTGCATACATTAAATGAGGTACTTTCTGAAACAGATCAAAAGATTATCATTGAAGGATATCGTAGATCAGAGTTTTCCACTGACGCACTTGTTGCAGATTATCATAGAGGAAACGTTGAATACAAAGATATTGTAAAAGATGAAGTCTATAACGACTCTCTATATCAAACTAAAATGGCTTTTTCGCCACCTGAAGTTTATAGACCTGTCGCTTTTCCCGATCTTAGATATTACCCATGGACTTAGCCTACATCAGCTGAAGCCCCTTATAGTAATTCAAAATTTTGGAGAGAATATATTAGAGAAAAAAAGAATCAGAAGTTAATCGATAACGAAAGACGTACTTTTCATAATCTATATAATGAAATTTTCGTCCACAACAGAGAAAAAGTACATCGAATCAAAGCCGGAATTAAAACCGATAGATACAATCAAGATTTAAAATATTGGAACCAAGCACATGCAAGATCACATCTTGTAAAGAAAGACGACCCTGATAAAATCAGAATGGTTTTAGGAGTACCGAAACTATTACTTATGGTTGAATGCATGTTTATTTGGCCCCTAATCACACATCTTGTTAACACTGACAGCCCCATGTTATGGGGATTTGAGACTCTAAAAGGAGGATGGTACGCACTATTTAATTGGTTTGGAAGTAACCACTCTAATTGTAGAACTTACCTCGCCTTAGACTGGAAACAGTTTGACAAAAGAGCTTATTTCAGCGTCATCAATGACATTCACGACATATTACGAAGCTATATGACATTCGAGCAAGGCTATATGCCTACTTACGAATATCCAGACACATGGACCAACCCTCAAAAAATTGAGAATCTATGGAATTGGATGAGAGACGCAGTTAAAACTACGCCTGACGTATTACCTACAGGAGACGCGTATGAACGACGTTTCGCTGGCCTTCCATCAGGATTTTTCGAAACACAACTCGTAGGATCTATGTATAACTATTTAATGTTATGCACTGTTTTAAAAGCAGTTGGAATAAATACAGATAATATAGCGATAAAAGTCCAAGGAGATGATTCATTTATTGGAATTAGGGAATATATACCTCCCGCACTCCACCAATCATTTCTAGACAGACTAGCAATTGAAGCACAAAATAGATTCGGTTCTATCCTCAATACAGCAAAATCCAGAATTTCTAACGAATTAGAAGGATTACCCGTACTAGGATTCACTAACAGAGGAGGAATACCCACTCGACCAAAACACGAACCAAGAATGCTTGCCTACAGGCCTCGACCCAGAATAGGGAGCTGATTCTTTTAACATCAGCAGTTGTAAAGTTCTGCGCTGGGATCGCCAAAGGTAGTCTCCGCCTGTTGCTCGATACGTGCTCTCAAGTGACGCTGATTTCCGACGCCTTTGTGCGACAGCATAAATTACGAACCTTCGTAACACCAAATCCAACCCCCATAGCTGTAGGAGGAGTGAGTACATTGGCAAGCCGACAATGTACTTTACAATTGTTCTCAAGATTGAACAATTTTTCGATTGAAATAGTGGCCGACGTTATTCCAAACAATGCACTCCTATACGCGGTGCATAACTTGCAGACGTCCAAGTTCCAAAAGTTAGCACGCAAGTTTGAGCTCGCCGATCCCGCCTTCCGTAAGGACGCGATTGAAATACCAAAAGTAGATATTCTACTTGGCGCCGATTACTTGTCGAAAATATTGTTGCAACAAACGAAAAACATGGGAGGTTGCACACTCCAAAACACCAAATTTGGCTGGGCTATCCTAGGGTCAGTCAAACAAAAGCAACCGAATCCCCAAATGCCAACGTCCTTGTATTGTTACCTTACTGTACAAGATATTGACGAACATCTGCGAATGTTTTGGGAATCTGAAGAAGATGGTTGCTCGGACGAAATGTCGATTACCAAAGAACACGAAGAGTGCTCTCGACATTTTGAAGAAAATTATCAAAGACTTGAAAACGGACAGTTCCAAGTACGCTTACCATTCCGAGAAAGCCAATCCATGTTGACCAACAACTATAACCGAGCTGTTGGGTACCACCGAAAGACTGAAAAGGTCACGTCTGAGTCGACCTTTGAACTATTTCTCTGTTTTTTTCTTCATATTATTATGCTACTTGAATTAAGCGTATGTTTTCCGATTTCTTGCCAATTTGAAATCGAAAGCGACCACATCCGTAAACTTAAATAAGAATCTTCCACCAGTAACTTTAACGAAAGAAGATCTGTCGAATGTGGAAACCGTAATAATTCGTTGCACCCAGTTGCAGTTTTATTCCATAGAGTTTGAGCGTTTGCAGCAAGGGAGCCTTGTAAAGAAAAAGAGTTGCCTGCGAACGCTGAATCCATTTCTCGATAAAAACCAACTCATCCGAGCGGCAACGCGTCTCTCCAAGGCAAATGTCTCGTACGATCGGAGGTGCCCGCTCATACTGCCAGCCAAGTCGTGGTATGTTCGGCTGCTTATTCGACACCTACATGAAAAGTATTATCATGCCACCAAGGCGTTCATCCAGACGCAGCTGCGATTGCGGTACATCATTACGGGTGGTCTTCATAACGTAATAAAAGAAGAGCTCCGTCGTTGTACTACCTGTTTGCGGTATTCGTCCGAATTTCGCAATCAAGTTATGGCCGATCTTCCGAAAGAACGCCTAGTTGCCGCTCGTCCATTTTCCGTTGTGGGCGTTGACTTTGCCGGTCCCTTCACTACCAAGCCGATGGTTCCACGGGCAAAGGCCCGGTTCAAGTCGTACGTTGCTGTGTTCGTTTGCTTTACTACCAGAGCTGTGCACCTAGAACTAGTGCCTTCTCTATCCACGGCCGATTTTCTCAATGCATTCAAACGGGTTATCTCACGCCGAGGTTTACCAAATACCATATGGTCCGACAATGGTACTAATTTCCGAGGAGCAGCTTCGCATTTAGACTTCCAAGCCAGTGCCATCCAAAACTTGGCTGCTAACGAACGAATCCGTTGGAAATTAAACCCACCTGGCGCACCACATCGAGGTGGCCTATGGGAAGCTGCAGTCAAGTCGATGAAAAGCCGATTGATCCGTGTGACCAAAGATCAAGTTCTCAACTACGACGAGTTGAACACTACTATTGCCGTTATTGAAGCTATTCTCAATTCCCGACCATTAGTATATCGCCGTTCGTCTGAATCAGTTCTATGTCCCAGCCATCTCCTAATTGGCGATTCTTTACTCACCATTCCAGAACTTGACAAATCGTCGGTAAAGCTATCAACCTGTTATCAAGCCATTCAATACCGCATTAAGTCGTTCTGGCATTTGTGGTCTGGTGACTACTTAAGTCAGCTCCGAACTCGGGAGAAGTGGCACAGTAATGACTTACCACTTGCTGTCGACAACGTTGTCATAGTCAAAGAGGACAACACTCGCCCAGCAGCATGGCCACTAGGCCGTATCACCGTGGTTCTGCCCAACCAAGATGGTGTAGTTCGGACAGTCAAGGTTCTCTTCAATAATACCGAGAAGCTGCGAGATGTACGACAGCTGATACGTATACCGGTTGAATGAACTCCCAATGGTTGTTCATCCGGGGGGGAGAATGTTGGAGAGAGAAAGGGTGTTGATCTTTTTCTCTCTCTCTCTTTCCAACCAGTTTTGTCCGTTCTGTCGGTGCTTATCTCCTTCACACAGTGACCTAGTCACTACTCTCTCTCTCTTTTTCTTTCCTACCTATTTTTGGGTGTGATTTCCTCTCTCCTCGCCGCGATCTTTTCTCCTTCCTTTAACCAGCTATGGCTGGCCTTTCCTCTTACGTTTCGCCGCGTTTTTGCCCTTCTTTTTCGCTGGCTGATGCGACATTTGTTATCGATTGCAGCTAAATTATTCCGTCAACCTTTGCTCGCCTTATATTTTTTATTCTGTTCTAGCTGTTACGACAGCCACGTTTCCTTTTTTTTAATTAAATCTAGCCAACGCATGGCTACTTTCCCTATCGTTTTCTATTGTTTAATTCGAGTTTCGTTTATTTTTGCCTAATGTTAGTCATGAATTGGCCTATTTTTGTGCTATATTGAGTGATGTCGTAAATAATTAATGTATATACCGAAATGTGCCGTTTTTCTTATTTAAAATTGGTATAAACAAACATACCCCTTTTCCGTTTATGTAAATAAAATTGTACAGTGTCATACCTGTCTCGGCCATTATTCTCAGATTGTCACCCCCTCCAACATGGTCCCTTGAGCCGGATTCTCAGATGTTTGGACGTAGCCCCAAAATTGGGACGGCACCAACTTTTGGACTTTTGAAACTCTATTCGCAACGTACGTTTTCCATGTCTCTGCTGGTTTGGCCAACCAGGAAAGAACCACTTGAGAATCGGAAAATAGGTATACCGATCTCGACAGAATATTATACCTTTGTCGCACACGGTCGAGCAACTTGGTAAGCCATACAGCTGCATAGAGCTCAAGTTTTGGAATGGTTAGTGCTTTTATTGGAGCCAGTCTCGTCTTTGCACAGACTAATCGGACTACTGGTGGTCGGGTTTCATACATTAAGCGAATGTAGACGACTGCGCAGAATGCCTTCTCAGATGCATCGCAGAATCCAACGAGTCCGGCAGAACTGATGGACGAAATATTGTACGGCCTTGGGATAGTAAAGCCTTTTAAGCCTTGCAACTCAGTTCGGTATTTTCGGAATTCGGCAGAAAGTGGATCAGGGAGTATTTGATCCCACTTTAAACCTTCGCGCCACAGAGCTCAGGCTACTACTGATATTGATTGATGGTTTAGCTTAATTCAAGTAGCATAATAATATGAAGAAAAAAACAGAGAATTTTTTTACCGATTTTATCAAGATGTAATTTTTCTCCACTATTTTCTTTAGATGGTGAGAATTTAATGTACCTAAGGGAAACCAGCCGTCAAAACATACGATATCAAGGAGATGACTCTTCTCAGAATGGATTTCAAGTAATGTTCAAAATACTTCGAACAAAATAACAGAAATTTCTCGAGGAGCTAAATTTTATCACAAGTGCTTACTTAAACTAAATTTTTGCTTATTTAAATGAGAGATACTTCTCCTATACGTGTAATTTCAACCAAGTAGATAGATATACATCAGCCAACAATACAAAAATTATCAGCACACTGCTTAAAGTGGAAGCAAGTTTATAAGATATAATATATGAATTGAGGCAATGAAACATAATTATGAATAACAATTCAGTGTGATATTATAAACCTAGAAAAGAAATAAGGAATGGTTTTGAATGAAACGATTTTGCAATAATCATCTTTTTAGAGTTTCAAGTTCAGGTTAGATTCAATTCTCTTTCTACCTTGTGTAGAACATTGTTCGATGAATTTTTTTATGCATTTCATCAGTTATATTTTTCATATTTTAAGAATAGTTTACTTCATTAATTCATAACGAAGCGTGTACTGCAAATCGAATAAAAACTTGGGTGATTGGTGGTATTTTTGATAAAACAACTAAATAAATACTTACAAGAAATACGTATTCTACATATTCTGTACATAGATGTACATGAAGTTGCATAGCAATTATTGGTAGGAAGTCATTTTAAAACGTTTTTCAATCATTTGATTAAGACATACTACAACCACTCAAGTTTAGAAGTCAATTTCCAGGACATACTGTAAAAAGTATACTAGCTAAGTTAACAACAGCTCCAACTCTTCTAAGCAATTTGGTTCAAGACTGTAATGGAGGAATCTTTCTAAGACTGCATCTTGTAGAAAATTATAGCAGTGAAAGAGAAACAGAGATAGTTCATCCAATAATTTACAAAATATTCACAATGATAAAACAAACTACAAATACAGAATTAAATTCCAGTGAAACAAGTTCAAACGAATTAAAAATTGGATCAAGAAGAAGATATTCCCTACAACTCCCTAAAATGACTGAATTCTTCAGTTTTCAATGAAATTTCTTTCCTGCGACAATAAAAACATATTCAACAGTGTTGTTACGAAAATTTCGACTACCAAGATATTGGAATAACTTTGTCATGAGAAAATTGAACTGAAACACGAAAGAGAGGTAGAAAATAACAGTCAACATACACCATGACAGCTTGAGAGCTTATGTGGAAAAACTTTTGTGTAATGTACGCCTTTATCCACATTTGAAAAAATTCAACAACCCAAAGCTACGAGAGTCAAATAAACTCCTGATGGAATGGCTCTCACTGAAAATTTTCAATTATTTATTTCTGAACATGGAACAAAATAGAATGAAAATTTTAATAGGTATAGTTATGCTTCACCATTTAATTCATAAATAGCGTGCACAGTACTTTGCTTCATTAAAGCAGGATAGAGAAATTTTCACATAGGTCATGCCTATTAATTAAGAAAATTTGAAAAGAAAAGCATAAATGCTGAAAAATTCAACGACAAACAGAAAAACCCACCCTAAAACGCCATCATCACCTTTCAAGAACATAATCATTGAAAGAAGACAATACAACTTTAACGTGAATTTATTGGTGTATTGTGCAAAAATATACAGGATGTTTACTTGGAAAACAAACTTCCGTATTGAATAAAGAGATGACAATGCGAGAGAAATCGTCAAAATTGGAGTATTGTATGCAGCATTCCACACACACACACACACACACACACACGACCTCTCATTTCAATAAAGTCTCACCACATCATTGAATCATCGAAGCTTTCACGCATTTGTACTGACGGTTGAGGTATTAACGCGTTCATATTCTCGAAATAAACGTTTTACTTTTTACCTTATTTACTCTACGACTAACGAAGACAATGGCTGTTTGAAATTACAATATATCTGTTAAATTTGGCGAAGATTGTGGCATGATGATGGTTGTTGAAGCACAAGTACAAAGCAGAGTGTGCGTAAAATTCACTAAACTTTCTTCATCTTCATTATCTTCATCGTAGTTTCATTGCTATGAATAAAATTTTTGGGAACCATCAAAGTTGAGTTACAAGGAACAGCGGAGAATTAAACGAATTTGCTACTCATTGAAATTTCAACCCTGTCCTGCTGACCCTTCAATAGTATTTCACTCAACTAGTTAGCAAAGGCAAATGACTAACTAGTTGAAAACGATATTTTTTTCAACAAACTTACCAAAAAGAGGTTATTATTTATCGATTAAATAGGTAAACTTCATTCATGAATAGAATTTTAGATAATAATATTAAATATATCAAGAAGTGAACTTGGTTGTTTGTGTAAGTACTTTGACTTTATATGTATAACTATATGGACTAAGGTTAAAATATTTTATTACAAAAAGTTTGGCAAGTTTTTGGTTAAAATTACTTCATTTCAAATTTGGAATGACCTTACCCCTCCAATTGGGCTTATTTATAAGAGATATCATGAATTCACATTATTATCATTATGCTCTGTCCATATATTTATGTATTGCATATTTTAAGCAAATAGATGGCTCTACAATCGATCGCTAAAACAAAAGAAATGACAGAGAAAAAACAACCACAAATTTATCAAACCATGTGCAAACTCATAGGAATGATAAGAATTGATCCTTCTTATTTGAGCTTCGCTAAAAATCCACCAGATGTCAGCCAGTTTGCTTAAAAATCCCAATAGTCTCAAAAAGTAAACATAACCATATAAAACAGCCTTTTTTCATTGTGTTGTGACATTTTGCCACTAGCGTACGTGTAAATGGCGCCATGAAGAAACAAACAACGTACTGTTTTAATGTAAGAAAAAACTGTTTCTACCCTTAAGTATTGAAGAAATGAAATTCATTTTTGATGTTCCAAACTGATTTTGCTAACCAAAATCAATTTAATAAAAAACTTTTTTTAGTGTATAAGTTGAGAAATAGTACATTACACAATATGAGAGGAAAGTTGAGCAATTCCCAAAGAGTGCGATGTTTGCCAGCAACAGGAATCATATGAGTTGTTAGTCGCTCACTCCGACTAAGTTGTATGTGATATGTTTTGGGAACAAGCGAACAAATGCTGTATTTGAGACTCGGGAAATAATACAGGGAAAATGAATCAAATTTGGAGAATTGAAGAAGAAAAAGGAAAAAATGAAGATAAAGGAGAGATAAGAAAGGAAATGGGCAAAAATTAAAAAGAAATATAAAAAAAATTAAATCCAAAACCTTCCCCTTAACCAAGAACACTCAAAGAAAATTCTTATTGTAACTGATGTATATATATAAGCGGATTATTAATGAAACTGAAAAAACAAAACAATAAACAAAACAAACTGATGTAAAAAATAAAAGAAAATGCTCGTTAACCTTGAGAGTAGGTCGGCTGTCTCACCGGATGCGGATGGCGGATTCAAGTCCCCATCACAGCAAAGAATTTAAAAAAAAAATGGTAGTTTAAAATAAATGACTGAAGTAGGCCATTTAAAGCTGTGGGGAATCTAAGGAACCAATTAAGTTATACATTGTGCGAATCCAAAGCCACATATATTTCGTTGCAAAAAAAAGACATCTCTATACCAATACACACGCACGCACACACACACACACACACACACACACCCCGAATCAAACTATGACTCATGCTCAACAACAAATGTTGGGATATCACTCTTACTCATGCATATCTCTCACTTACTCACACACTAAATATTGTACGTCATTTTATTTATTTTTCCATTTACACTTAGTTTAACACTGATTGCCATATTATCAATGCCAGAGTGGATTAGTTCAAACTTTTTCAATCTTTGTAAACTGTTACTGTTTTTGCTGCTTATTATATCGAATTTCATTGTGAACTGCCATTTTTATTTTATAACAAACACGTTTCCTCATACGCCTCACTTATGGCAGCAGAGCAATTTTGTTAATTTTTGAAAGTTGACAGTCATTAGTAAATGGAAATTTTGGAATTTGCTTTTTATTAATTTTTACATTGTGTAGATAGTTCACTTGTTTTATATAGTGAACAGGTGAATCAGCCAGAAATTTGAACTTAAGAGAATTCTGTGACCACTTTTGTTCAAGTTTAGACAACAATCGTGTCAAACTTTGTCATGGCGAATTTAGGTCTTTAAGCCATGACAGACAGAATTCAGCTCTTCTGCAATCATTCATTCAATGGATAAGGGATCGTCTGGTGCAGTAAGGTGATAAAAGTTTCTAAATGCAAGTAACTGACAGTATAATTTATTTGAAAATTGTATTTTGATTTATTTTGAGTTTTTAATAATTATTTATTTTCATACAATTATTCATGATATTGTTGTGCATTTATGCGATAATTTTAATTTTGCTTCATATGATTTGATTATGTATGTATTTGGACCCTTGTACAAGGGTTTTCATTGAGCAGAGAAGTTAATGTCTTGTCAGTCTTTTGTTTTATGTTAAGTATCCAGGGTTTTTCAGGGTTATATAAAAAAAGATCTTAAACTATTACACTAACAGAGTTTACCTAAGTAGTTTTTTCTGTTTTAACTTTTGGTTCCTGAAAGTCATTTTCTCACTCTCATGAACTGTTAGTTTAATTGTTTCACAAATTGCCAAGGTGCCAATGAGATTACTGAAGTATAGATTGTAATAATTTATCAGTTGTTTTTGAAGGGGAAAACAAAGTTCAAGTCTATTTTAATATCGTCCATTTCCCAAATTTTCAAACATTTTAGGGTGAAATCCTTCTCAAGAGTTTTTCTTTTAATGTAACAGGACTGATCAAACTGAAAAGAGGTCATAGATTCGCTAAGTTCTTTGAGATTAGCAAAAATATTTTTTCATCTCAAGCTCTGAGCTCTGAAACTAGTTTTGAGACGTTTTTAGACAGGTTCAATGATGCCTGAATTTTGAATTTGTAATCTTTAACGAACTTTTATTGCATAGAACTGTGTTCATATAATTATGTATACTGTTGTCAGTTAGTTTCCATTATCAGATTTTCATTTCATGTTTCTGCAAAATATTTTATAAAGAGCAATCTTGTGACACACGTTTTATACCTATAGATTTTAATCTTCTTGAAATTTTTAAAGCATTTAACAGTCATTTATTTCGATACATTGTGCCACATCATATTTTAGCAGAAATTACTTACAAATTCTTTTTTAACTTCATATTTTATGAAAAACAATTTCTTATTAAAATTTTTTTATTCTTATAAATTATTTTGAAAATCATTCAAAATTAGTAAATCAGTACCTCCATCTCCTCTTAAGTGTAGAGATAATATACCTAAAAGCTTAGAGAAACATAATTTACCAAAACATCCAGTGAAAAATCCTACTAAAGTAAAATTTTTGCCACGGATCGTACCCAAATTAAAGATTTACAAGATGCTACTTCTTTAGCAGCTAGTGCTGTTGAGCAACAAGCAAATAAAAATAAAAGTTTAAAACCAATGCAGGGTACAGCTGGCAAAATTTTCAATGTGCGTCACTATCTTAATTGGAAAAAGGTGGTAATTTTGTTTATTAGAGGCCAGAATTAAAAAGCTGATCTCTTAACCAAGATTTTAGATAAAAGTAAATTTCAAAAATTAGTAAACAAATTGCTTTTAAATCGAATTTCACGGAATAAATTATTCCCTGAAAATCTTAAATTTTTTTTATTATTACTTACTTACACGAAGAGAAATTTTTTTTCGTTTATTTTTTCAGATATTTTTGCACTTCTCATAAAAAAAATTAAAATTTTATAATCATCTTACATTTTATTTCCAGTTTTTTAGTTTTCAATTTTTCTTTTATTTTCTTGATTAATTTAAAGATTTGTTACAACAATTATATGTATTTCAATTCAATTCTTACCTCCCCAGACTGCCATCGAATTCTTGCACTTCATTAAATTTTATCATGATTTATTTGTTTCTGTTGAAACTTGCTGTGATATTCTTATAGCACTGTTATTGTATTGTTATATGTCAGACATATTCCATCTCGTCCAGTAACATTCCTAAAATTTTACCTTGTTGAATATGTTGTAAGAATTCAACAATAGTTTAAACTCTTAATCGTCATCCTATTTTCAATTTTAAATTTGTTGTTATCCACAAATCACTTTTAATCTACTTCGTTTTAGAAATATCTTATTCCTGAAAAAGTAATGTATCGATTTTTATTTTTTATTTCTTCAGTTTTCTAATTTGTGAGACATACACATACATCATTCATAAAACTGAAGGGGGTTTTGGGATATCCCTCTTACTCATTCATATCTCTCACTTATTTGCACACAGAGTACTGTATGTCATTTCATTTACTTTTCCATTTACATTTAGTGTAACACTTATCGCCATATTATCGATACCAGAGGGGATTAGTTCAAACTTTTTCAATCTTTGTTAACCATTACTATTTCTGCTGCTTTTAATATTATATCGAATTTAATTGGAAACTGTCTTTTTTTTTTGTAACAAATAAGTTTCTTCATACGCCTAACTTCAACAAATACTGGAATTTGAAACATTTTATAATATTCTATCTTTGACATTTATTCAGCTGTATGTCTCTGGGTTACACTTTCTGAATAAAACGTCAAATCTGCCACAATTATTTGGCTGATGTTCTGTTTCATTTTTTATAATTTTCCTACAAGATCATCATTCTGAAAGAATTTTAACATTTCGTTGCTTTTTGATCATTAATTATATGAAAGTTTCATTGACAATCTGCCTATCTTATATATAAAAGCCACTTCTGTAACACTATCACATGACCATACTTGAGTATATATTTGGCTATACGTATATTTCAGTTTTAGTCTAACTCTAAAATCTTTTTTTTCTTCATTTTATCTTTGTTTAATTGATAATTCGGACACATTTATGGTTCATGTAGGAGAGATTGAGTAGCAGCACTAAATACTCTCTAGTACATACAGATTCCAACAAAAATTTTCCTTGAGCAATGGGTGAGTGGAGGGAGGTTTCGGATTTTATTTTTCCACATTAATATGAACATATATTCAGGCTAGGCACACACTAAAAATCGACTTCATGTTTTATGAAACAGTAGCCTAAGACATTCTCCGGATGGTCTGGAACATTTTAAGCCTACTTTCATCAAAATCTGTAAAGTAAATCACTTGTTCTAATCGAACAAAATTCTGTTAGTTCCGGAAATAGGACATACCAAACATATAACCTCCTTCGTACACTAATAAAAGCTTATATTTTGAAAATTTATTTTTCACTTAAACTTATTTCATCACAATTTCACTTTTATTTTAGTTTTTCCATTTTCTCATTCTTTTTTACGGTTATATTTCCCCAAGCTCAAATACATCATTTCATACACTAAATCCAAATTCACTTATCAAGCCATGAAAAGTAGAATGGAAATCGGTTCCTCAACACAGTTGCAAGCTTCACTAATTTAGCACATATTCAACCACAACTTAGGAAAAAATGACGAAAAAAATCAGAAATTTATGACAAATTATAATTTTGGGAATTAGGAATTTGAAAATTAACTTAAAAAATTCTAGTTCTGTTAAAAATTGGTCAATCGCTTATCAGTTTGCGACATTTCAATTTTCACTTCATGGCTTGATAAACGAAGCTAGCTTTGTATACACTAATTGCAAAAAATATTGTATGCAACTTGCTCACGCAATATACTATTCAGCAATTCATCTCTTATAAGAATAAAAATACGTTAAAATGAATTTTCTTAAATACCTACGCTTTTATACGTGCAAAACGTGTTACCTACCTATCAAACTCTATTACACTCGCACAGAAACATAACTTAACCCACAATTCGATCCTAGTACTTTGGTAATGCTTTAGCGGCAAACTCTGTAACTATTCACAGGTCTATACCTTGAATCGTTTAGTACAAGATACCAACTACCCAGTAGCCCTATCTCACCAATGTTAATAAAACTTGCCATCATTCTCAAGCCCTAAAACGGACAAACGTGTTCTGAGCATGCGCAATAGGTCTTTTTTCGTCGGTTTTCAGTCTCTTTGTCGCGTGAATTAAAAGCTATCTAAATACGCTGCTGTAAATCTTGTGAAATCGAGTGAAACTTGCATCCATTTTAAGGCTTTGGGTCTTATTGTTGGCACATATTTTCATGTTAACGTGGTATATCCAGTACTAAATGATCGATGGTCTATTCATATACGAACATAAAACAGAGTTTAAATTCTGTTCCCAAACGAGGTTAAATAAACGCGCATAAAACACATATAAATATGGGAAATGAATGGCGATTTGAACGAAAGTTTGACGTGTAACTACAGAGAGCAAATTAAGAAGAAATAATATTGAATATTTTTTGACTTTTCAACTATTCAAATAAAATTTTGCCACTCTCCAAAATATTTATTATAATACACAATCGGTAAGGCAATATTTACGCTAGTATTTTGGAAGGAAAAAACAGTACTTATCATTGATGATTCAGCTGCAAGCGTAACCTCCAGGTAAAGTGAACCTGCCCCCATGTAAAAATGTAACGCACATTTTTACATGGAGGCATACACGTATTTGACTGATCATGAGCATTTTTCTGCATACATGCCAACACATGAACATATAACGCATCTTTTTATACGAAAGCAAGTTCACTTTACACACGCACATACACGCGCACGCGCATACACACGCACACGCACACAGACGCGGTGATGACCGCAATTTGCGAGGGCTATTAGGTATAGAACATCAGTAAACTTAAATAGGTGGTATAACATCTTTTCGAAGAAAATTTTCTCAATTTCTTTCTTACTTTCACTTTCTTGTCATTCATCCACTGCCATCGTCTGGCTGTAGAAATGTTACAATGCCAATTCCCTCATGTTTGAGCACCAATGCAAACGTGTGCCCGGCGTAATTTTTCAGCATTTCATCAGCTCTCCACAGTCGTAATGAAATTATCCACAAAAGCATAACAACGTCGTAGGTATTTTTCGAAGACGACGACGATAGACTTTCAATAACTTATAGACTACAAGGGGCATAGGGCGAAGATAAGATAGGGCGAGGAAGAACAAAAAAGAGAATAAAAGGATAAAAAGAAAAGTTAGTGAACGAAATCGCAAAGGCGTAAAAACTTATCTTCTCTTCATGCTTATCGATGTACCGGCTGCAATAACGATAAACTTCCTGAACGTCTTTATCCTTTACGAACAATCGCAAAAAGTGTATCTCCCGAATTTAGAAACGAGTTTCTATCCGATTTTTTCTTACTTCTACTCTGTCCCCTAGTGCCTCCATTTCTTCCCTTCGTCGCCATCTTATTCCAAGTTTTTTTCATCTCGAGAACGATGGCGACAACATAGGAAAGGCGAGTATAGGTAAACTAATAATTTACTATCATTTGCGATCCTGTCGAACACCTAATCGAAAGAGAATGGCGAAATACAACGAGCTGATGGTATTAGGATAAAATAATAAGCTATGGTAACGTAGCAAATACATAATAATATAATACAGACGACGATATTACGACAGGGTGGAAAATCTGTAGACGATCAGCCAAGATGATATCAACTATAACTTATAGAGTGATTTTTGTCGCACAAATCTGGCTCTACCATCGACGAAACACTTTCAACAGGTTTTTTTTATGATCCCACAACAAATAATCGACGGTGTAATCGAAAATCTCTTAACCTGAAAACCAATGTTTTTTCAATTTATAGTCAAATAAGTCGAATAATTGTCAGAATTTCCGAATTGTCTATTTCAACACTCACACTAGAATAGGTACAACTATAATTTTTGACAGAAGGCTAATCACCAGGGATTTATGTATTTATACAGGGACTCTGACAAAATGCCTTGGGAACTTCAGATATCAATACAACCGGGTACTACTAAAAAAAAATGTTATGCACACATAATTGCATAACTTAATTTTGGAGAAAAATGCACCATTTTAAGTTTGGAAATGCGTAAAAACAAAATTTAAAACAAATTACAGAAAAAAAAATTTTGAGTAAGTATAATTCCCGCTCAATTTTTTACATAGAGCAAAAAAGTTATACATGTTTTGCCTCTCTTAAATACTGAAAGATCTATAAAGTCTTTTGTATGTCAGCAATTAGAACCTTTGCTAGACATTTGAAAAACCTGATTATAAAAGACTCTGTAGCTTCTTTAATATTAAAGATTGAAAAAAAATGAACATAACTTGTTTTGCTTTACATAAAAGGATAAGCCGCAATATCTACACGCTAATTTTGTTGTGGTAATTGTTTCGAAATTTTCTTTTCACCTGCCTTGAGACATTGCCTGTTGTAGTTGTATTTAAAGTGAAGTTATGCAATTATGAGTGTATAACATTCTTCCTTGGTGGTACTCGGATATATCCATATCTGAAGTTTTCAATGTTTTGTCAGTCTCTGTATGTATGTGACCAGTTTTACACAAATTATATTCGAAATGACGATAAAACTGAAATTTATTAGAAGATCAAAATATGATTCCATTTCCATTCTTTATATTTATTATAATTTTGGAGTATTTTAATTAATGTTATTCTTTATCTATGTAAATGTTCTATATTTATGAAAAAAGTGATCATATGAATTGTTAATACCCGAGTATAGAGCGAGTAGTAAGGCTAGTATATTATAATATATACAAATTTCTGTTTAACACAATAGGTACAGGTCACAATTTTCATTCGATAGTCATGAAATTTGGTACACTTATTTTTATCTAGACAAAGAGAAATCTTTATCATTTTTAGTCCAGATTGGCCGGATGGTGTGTCCAGTACATCTTATTATGTTGCATTTTTGGAATATTAATAGTTTTGTAATTTTTAAGCAATAATCACAAAATTTAATAAAGACATTGAATATATATTATATTCCATTATTCTGAAAAATTTGGTTTCAATCGGCTTAACGGTGTCAAAAGAAGCTTATATAGTACTACGATATGTTAAAATACCCAATCAACAAATTTAAAACAGGGCTAAGCATCACATACTACTTTCACTCATGTGCACTGTGGAATATAATTATGCTATACCTTCGAATACCCATTCGGAGTGCTGTAGAAATCAATTAATACATGCGGTAGCCTATTCACAGAGGAGTTGAGTGACATTAATGAGGAGTCACAAAACCAAGTTAAAATTCAGATATAGAGGAAAAACATGGATTTTGCTGATCAAATGATCGATTTTTTCAATAATCGATTTTTTTTTTTTTTTTTTGATAAAGATAAACTAATTATTTTTGATTGATCGATCAATTTCCCCATGATCGAGAACAATACTTGGTACAACCGCACGAAGGCAGGGATGGAAATACGAAAACTATCAAATACCAAGAAAGAATCACACTTTTGAGAAAAGCTATACGGTATAAAAGATTGTTCTAAACATCGATAACTGTAACATACCCTTCAAACAAAAACACCATACGAAAAGAACCACAAATTTGCCATGAATCCAGGTGATCTCACCGATGTTCAGCTGTGATCTGTAAATTATATCAGAAATTTATGATAGAAAATATCAAACATGCCTACTTTTGGGACTCACTGGTATGAGGTACAGGGGCTCGGACCCCTTGACGACAGTCACCGCCCCAAAGGGCTGGCAAATAATCATCCTTGCGACGTTAAACCAAACACAAAATACGTTTGATCGTAATTACCTGCATGTACTTGCAGGTAATGTACGAGTACCAAATTGTGACTTATCTCGACAATGCGATGATGTCACAGTCTGTACACAAACCGGCCCATCATCTCTTATCACCACAAAAGATGACGCAACCAGGCCACTCTCACTTATGTACGTAGGTATTCCTTACATATGTGTGTATGTGTGCATGTAATTAAGCCAGTATATAAACTGTCCAAACCGGCTCTAAAATTGCCAGTGTTCACCCAGGTTTTGGCTTACCCATATGTTGAATATGAAGTGGCTGAACACGCTTAAATTCTGTTGAATTTACCTTCTGGTGAGAATACTTTCTCACGACAAGGTATTCCACACCTACATTTCTTTAAAAATGTTTCATACACAAATAACATTTTGTTTTACCTCAGGTCACACATGAAATTTGCAACAAAAAAAAAACATGAGGAACGTTGCATCACACTACTAGATACCAAACTTATTTTTTAGTCATTCCCCCTCAGCCCCATGACAATGCCTCTGCGCCCTCTTCCCTGGTCGATAGATAGCGTTGTTATTGCTTTTCTTGATTTTCTGTCAGTGTCTGACTTTCCCCTGAAGCAGACTTACTCCCCCCCCCGTTTGGAAACCACTGCATTACACGAATTCAAACTAAATCTATACGTATAATATTAGTAATTTGCTTCACCGCGAAAAATATTACCCATAATTATTGTCTAAAAATAAATTTTCAACTCACTTTACAATATTACCCATACACTGAAACGGTTTAATTCGGTCGGGTATTTCACTCATCATTTTATCGAGTCAATCGCAGATACAAATTATAATTGGATACATTTAGTTTGACTCTTTCGAGCGTAATATTGTCGTACCGAATGTTTGCAGGTTTGCAGGTTGTTACGCAAACTTGACAGAAGGATTATGAATATATCACTAAAAGAAAAATGAGGCAAAAAATGATGCTCATTTTCCTAAAAACATTACGACAATGTATTAAAAAGTACATATCTATATACATGTATGAAAAAATACATTAGTGGGAATAACATGCAATGTACTAATTTGTCAATACTTAAGTAAATTACGACGGCCAATGGATAGTGCTTTGGTAGTATTTTCAACGAACTGTTCATTGTCACCTCTTCGGGGAAGGGGAAAGTGATCAAACTAAAAATTCATCATAAATAGGTATATTTACGAAAAATTTTCGTCTTTCGATATTTCGTAATAGCTAAAAAGAGTAGTTAAAAACGTGTAAAAGGAAAACTTAACATTTTTTATTTGCTTTCATTTGTTTTGTTTTGTTTTTTTTTTAATTTCATAAGTTTCTCGATTTCAGTTTATAGAATAAATTACTTTAAGCTGTTTTTTTCTCATGATTTTTTGGTAACATCTCAAAAATGTGCGCACTATTTTTTTAAATAAGTAATTAATTAGAAATTATTACTAGGTAACCATGCCTTTACTGAAAGATTTGAACCTATAATAAAACTTGTTGCAAAATTTTCCAAATTCGAGATAAAATAATTAATTACAAATTAACGATAATGTCTTTCAAATGAGTACCTAAGTAATCTTTCGGTTTTTTTTTGTTTCAACGGTAACCCCATGGCCCATTTTCATCAATTGGGCGCTTATTATAAGTAGTATGTTTTTTCAACGGTGTAAGATTAATGAGATATTAGCATGAGAAGCGTTAAACAGGAGGCGTTTTCAAACAAAATGTTCAAAATGCAATTAATATAAAAAAATTGCTTCATTGAAAATGTTTCAAGCCTAATTTTCGAAAAATTTAAAAAAGTATCAAACATCAAATTTACACGATATGCATTGAGCTGTTGAAAAACTATGAAATGTAGATTTAAAATGCCACATTTTCTGATGGAGCTATACAGCAACATAAGCACTAGTAGAACTAATTAATTGTACGAAATAATGCAACAAAAAGATTTCAATCAAAATTTTCTCACTGTCATAGATATGTGATAAATACGTAATCACAGAAAAAAAGTTTCTTACGGAAAATTGAGAAGTGAAGGTTTTTTGTATTCAACTATTTTCGTGACGAAATTTTGATATCGATTCGAAGGAAGAGGAGGTTGGTCAAAATCCGATGACCAATGATTTTTTAACCTTAATATTCCAACCAAATGTGGGAGCACCAACTGAACCGAATCCGAATGCACCGCCATGAGCGTAGGCAGGATTTTAGTTAGGGGAGGATACTCATATAAATATTCTCCAAAACACCCACCAAAAAGAATATTGTGGACAGTGATGGTCTTGGATGTTTCTTTAAAAACTATTTAATTTTTTTTGGAAATATAGCGGTGTTCTTGCCCCCCTGGCTACACCCATGTACACCGCCAATGTAAGTATAAAATTTGACGGTGGATTGCTTAAACCCTCAAACTTTCGAGCCCAGAGCCAAGCACCAAACCTCTAGGCAGATCATAACCATTATAAATTGAAAAATCGAAGCCATCGACATTTTGCATTAATGACGAAATATATCAGTATTTTAGTGATTTATTTAGGAAGAAAAAAATGTATACTTTTTCGATTTTGCCAAATCCCCCTCGAATAAAAATATACCATGACGTTAAAACGAAATGTTGGCCTAAAGTCCAGGAAACACGTGTTTAAAAAACATAATTTTGGAGAAAGTTCTGGAAATTCGCGTGATTGGTTGGTCTCGAGGAGTAGTTTTCGAGGTTATAATTTGCTCCGTAAATTTTTTGCCAGAATCTCAAAGAAAAAACTTGAAACATATTCAAAAAAATTGTTTTTTTGCATACATCTTTGTTCCGGAACACTTTTCCAAAAAATATTCATATAACAAATTGAAGAATGATTAATTTTCTACAATTTCGATTCCACAATTTTTTTGTAAGATGCACGATTTTCCTGCTAGAGCATAGTAAAGTTCGTTCAATTTTCAACATTAATTTAAAATTTAGGTCCATTATTTCGTAGCTGCGTCATCCAGTACCGGACATCTTAATATTTAAAAATATAAATGAAATTAATTTCGAGGGTTTTATGTCGAGAATTAATGACAACCAACACAAACAAGTCTCATAATAATGATTATAGAAATAATAATGACGCAGGGGGGTATCCATGATTTTTGCAAAGGTGGACCATTAATTTTGAGACGTACTTACCAACAGGTCTTGGATAAAACCCTAGCAATCATAAAAAAAGTTCGTTTTCATTGCCCCCTTATCCCCCCCCCAAAAAAAAAATTAATAAACAAAACAAAAATAGTATTTACATAAATATGGTGTTTCGCTGTCTTATTATAGTAGGTACCTATGAGTAACCCCGTCTTTTTAATTATTTAATGAGAAATTTAATTTTTTTATTTAACGACGTTTTTGAGGTGGGCAATGAAGAATAAATATTTTTATGGAAGGTATAGCCTCTCCCAAGACATATCTGTAAGTATATCTCAAAATTAACGCTCACCTTTTACATGAAACATTGATACCTCTGGCAACATTATTATGAGAATTTTTTTTGTTGCTTATTTATCTTCTCCATTTTCAATTCTTAAAATTAACTTTTAGTTCTTTTTTTTTTTTTTGATAGTTCTCAGTTCTTATCAGTCTACTCTATTCGATCCGTTGATCGAATTGAAGTTGAAGTAAGTAGCAGTCGATGAGTGAGTCAAACAATTAACCAATAGTTCTAGCATAAATTTATGAATACCAGTCTATCATAATATCATATAATAAATCAGTTGATTTAAATGATATGAGCCAATCATGAATCAGCTGATTGAAGTGATCGAGTTGAAAAATTTACTGAACTACTGAACTAATTGAACTAGTTCACTTTGGTGAAGCAGACTCAATGAACTGAATCCGCGAAATTAACTAAAATTCCCGTCTCTACCTGTAAATATTTACGATCTACAGCAAAACCAAACGTACCTTTTTAATCGGTTTTCAACTGAACATAGTACTGCCGGGCCAAACGACGCAACAATTGCCTACGCAATCGTTCACACACAGCAACAAGACCATACAAAAATCACGACACTTTTTTAGCAATTTCTTTTTCAGCAATTAAATTTATTTTCTCTATATCTTCTTTCGCTTTTTTGCTCGTATTTCTTCTATGGTTGAAAAAATACACGTTACACAACGAATTTTACATCGAACTCCGTACGAAATATATTAACATTTTTTTTTTTTTCCCAATCATTAGTAATTAGAAAAATAAAACAAGGTAAATTTGAAGAAAAAAAAAAAAACGATTTTTTTTTTTTACGATTACTACGTAATATTTAACGATTCGAATTTTCTGGACAACGAATTCACGTCACGACGTGCACACATAAACCGGTGAACTAACGACCAACGAGAGAACAGAGAAGAGTCATATGCTCTCATTCGCCGCCAACCCCTCTTTTTCTCACTCGCTCGCTACGTTTCTCTATTTCTTCGAGCCTTTTACTCCCGTACAATGCAATGTGAAGTGAATAAGGACGCGCGCTTTCTCCTCTCTTGAAAACGCTATCGTTATTCTTTACACATTTCGACAAAATCTTTTTCAACCATTCGTAATCGTCGTTAATTAGGCGCGTCGCGATTTATTGTTCTACTTATTCGCATTTTCTGAATTGCCGCATATGGTTTTTCTCTCCTTCCACGATGCTCTCTCTTCCTGTACACTTTTTCAACTTCCTTCTCGCTGCTTCTTTTTTTCACGTTTTCACACAAGTTTTCCACGAAAGTCTAGCTACGTATTAATTTCGATCTCATATGAAACGATCTGGGAGTGTGGGTACAGGTACATTTTCCGTTTCATAATTCGAAAAAAATTTTGCCTGCAAAATCTAAAATTCGTATAGGTACTGTATCACAATCGTCCAGTCAAATGAAAACAAAAAAAAAATACTTATTTGGATAAATTAGAACAGTTTTTATATTGCTTCACTGATTGGTCGATTTGGACGTCTAAAATAACGAAATAAAAGGAACATATCCCTCGCCGCGGTTGTCCAGAGGTATGTGAGTGAATACGCCCGAATATGTTTTTCACGTTTATCTCAACGAAAATCGATTTTTTGTAAAAATTAATTCGGTATAAAAATGTTTGGCCTCAAATTTCCAACAAAATAGGTCATTTTTATTTTGCTACTCTGATATCGCAGTCTTTCATAAATGAGCGCGAAACATTGCGCCTTCTCATTGAATAACGCGAAAGCATAGGTACAGTTGCCAGGTATATTGAGGAAATAACTTCAGCTTATAACGACACAATATTGGCGATAAATTCATTTTGAACGGGTGTCAAAATGGGCGGTAAGAGGGTCTAATGCAACCAGTTTTTCTCTCTTTTCTTATTTCCTTTCTTTTCTTTTTTTTGTTTTACTACACTCTGTTCATGCTAAGAAGTGCATGACGTCATAAACCATATCAAAACTTATCTGCTTAAAACATCCTATTTTGTTTACTCTACAAAATTATGCTCATCAGTAAATAACAATGTGCATCTATACCTTTTCCTCTCTCCCCAACCAATTATGATGTCTAGATATAGGTGATTCTAACGTGATGCGCTGAATGAGCAGAATACATCTGAAATGAAAAATAGTCGGGATAAAAAGAGGAATACTTAGAAATTTTTATTCGTTTTAATTTTTCTTTAGTTTTTAAATTTTCGTGAGACCTGGAAGGGCCTTTTATTTTACCACATAGATACCTCTGCCACTCATCCCCCTCAAAGGATCTGGAAAAAATTATCGACAAAAAATTCTTAAAATATTATTATTTTTTTTACCTCGATGTAATTGCAGCAAAATGGGCGGACTTATCCCCTTAACATTCAAACACACGCACAAAAATGAATGCATCGAGAGTATTATGTCATTTTGAGTTGAAGTTATTGCATCAGTATAGATACCTAGTTATGGTTTCAGAACACAATAAAAAGTACAATTTTTTACTCTCATTTGACAGACGAGAGGGACGTCGAACGATTAAAATGTATATAACCTTTTTTATAGGAAATTTAGTGTCAAAATTTTCATATTGTACTAATTTTTCTAAAAAATCTATATTTGTTGAAATAAATGTGAAAAACCGTATTAAGGTGAATAAATATGATGCCGATTATTAATTGATTATTTGTACTGATTAAATTGATATTTTTCAATTGATTATTTCCTCCGATTAATTGCAATCAATTATTATAGAGGTTGTGGAAGGCAGATTCGATGTAACTAATGAAATGATAAAGGTGATTCGATGATTTTCAAAACTAACAAAAGGCCAAAGTGAAAAATATTGAGATTTTGATTGGTTAAAGTATTTTTGAGGTTGCGGAATCCAATGGTGTTGTCAATTCTTCTCTAACTCTACTGTAAACTACCTAAAATTTGAATTTAAAAACTCATTTCGTTTCAAAACCTACTACATGCCAAATTTGTTTTAGTTTCAACCTACTGTATGGAAAATTTGTTTCAAAACCTACTAAAATCCATATGAGGCTACTGTAAGCAATAGAAATTTTGTTCGAAAACCTGCTGAGAGTAACTATGCTGATATTAGTGTTGCATTTTTCAAAGAGTTTTATGCATTTTAACAGCTTTGTACGAGAATTTTTTATTTTTACAATATTTTAACCTGTATCATATTGTAGCAGATCATCAAAACCAAAACAAACCATTCTGTTGATAATGGTGTAGGCATAATGAAATGCATTGTGGTTGCTTTTACATTGTAGTTTTCAATTAATCAAAAGTTGTTTTCAAAGTATTATTTCAAATATTTTGGTTATACAAATTCCCAAAGTCTTTCAAAAAATGGCTGAAGCAGATGAGGAAGATTATTCCTTTGCTTCTGTTGGGGTTTTATCATACATTTTGTTGTGGTGGTAGTCATGCAACCTCGCTCACATCGTCACCTAACATCATGGTAACACTGAATCATTCTTTTCCCACTTTTAATCAAACAAAACCAGAAGGAGATTACTCATATTAGTTTCTTGCTTTTTTATTCCATTTTGTTACGATCTCAGTTAAAGTCCAATACTTCATTTTGTTGAAATAATTTTATATTGTTATTATGTTGTTGAAGTTTGTGTAATAAAACAAATTCTTTTTCATGTTATATAATTTTGTTTGTTAATTCGTTTTCTTCAAAAATTCGCTCGAAAACTAATTTGCATCCTCGGCCAAGAAAACTTAATCATCAGATAGGTCCGAGATTAAAGCTTTTCACTTCACATTTTTTATACGTTTTTATTATGGCGGTAATATTACGTGAATAACGACGACTTAATGATTTCTTTCCACCATGGTTTAGGTTCTAGGTTCTTTAGGTATAGAACTAGAATTTTAGTCTTTGACATGTTTTAATATACTGATGTGAGGTATGCAGAACGAGGATCGAAAGAACTTGAGACTTTTGACTTTTAAGAGGTTTATTTCGCAACTAAAATATATTTCACAAACGAAAAAGTAAATGGCGAAGCAACAGCGATATGCGATCGAAAGTAGTAGGGGAAACACTTCGTGAATAGACTGTACATATGACATATATATATAGAATGTTGTGATGATGATGATGAAGAATGAGATGAGGTGGGATTTCGTATCAACACCCCCCTGAAATTTTACCGAATAATTTCTTCATCATGTTTCCTGAAACCGAATTAATAATTATTATTAAAAAAAAATGTATCAAAAAAAAATATTAAATATACAAAAAATACAAGTACAAAAAAAATATATGCATAATAAAAATTTCGAAAAATATTAATATTGTTTGTTTATTATTTTTGGTAACTTGGGTTCCTAAAAAAAAATTTATTGTGCTGTGCTTCTAAATAAAATAGGTTAAAATAAATTAATATAAAATAAATAAATATATAGAATATGGTAACATGCATGCAATAATGAACACTATCGTGTACGTAAATATTATATGGTATATGTATGTGAAATAAAAAAAAAATTAAAAAATTAAAAAAAATTAAAAAATGGTAACATGCATAATTATTAAAGTATATTGACTAACATTTATATTTCCGCTCGTATAATTTGAGTCGACAAAAAAAATTCAAAAATGAAAAAATATTTACGAACATATATACGAATGAATAAAAAAAATAAAAGAAGGTGATGGAATAAATATGATGAAAGGTTTTTCCTATTTACGAGTTCAATGAATTCGAGCGTACGTTGCGTATTTTATCTTAAAAGTAACATGAACAAGATTGCAGAATAATATTTGTTGCATCGTATATTATCTTTCGTACGTTGTATTGTATTCGAAGTGGCGTTTAATATGTTTTCAGATAAGGCAACGTTTTTCGGTTTATCTTAATTTGCGGTCATGTAATGGGTTTTTATCTCTTATTGTATTTATTGTTGAAGAGTTTCCTTTCATACATGCGTGTGGGAATATTTCGTGTATTTTTCTCACGCTTGTTGGAAAGTGTATAGGGTTTTTATTATATGATTTGTAGGGTTTTTTCTTGCTCGATTTTCCAAATTTTTTCTTTGTTATAATATTCGAGAAACCTTCGATTTATCTTAAGCATGTATTTTCTAGTAAATGGTGTTATTAGGTATTCTTTTTTGACAATAATTGAAGGTTAATTTTTCTGCAAATATTTTCGTGTTACGACTTATTTTCGAACATTTTACGACTTGTAATTGAAATGGGAGAAAATGAATTTATGGACTTGTACCAATTTTGACTTGAATTTCCTATTATGTGTATATATTCGTTTCGTTTAATATTTTTACAATTATGTTTTCGAATTTTGATCTGTCTAATGATTTTGTTAGGATATCTGCCAATTGATCCTCCGATGTAACTGTTCTGAAAAATATTATTTTGTCTTCATAGGCTTCCAAAATTGAGTAACACTTGATCATTAGGGCTCGTGACTTTTTCTGACTTCCCCCGGAACATATTTTTTGCGTCGAGATATTGTCTTCCATAATATCGACCATTAATTTTTCTCCAAAAATTTCGAAATTTAAATACTGCATTACTTTTATAGTATCAAGGGTGTCAAAAACTGCAATTATTTCAGCCGCGGTACTTGATGATGCGTGAATAGTCTGTTTACAACAATTCCACTCCACCAAGTCTCCATAGGCAAATAGCATAGATCCAGTTATTGACTTCCCTTTATCTAAATTATTTATTTCTATATTTTTATCGTCAACCTGGGGCGCATAAGATGCATCAATATATGCCTGAATTCCATCCCCCTTTGATGTAAATTTTAGATTATAATTTTTGGTTGTGTTGACGTACCTGAATATTCTTTTTACGTAATTTTTTAAAATTTCATTTGAGTTGTTCTGAAAATGGGAAAAAAAGTTCATAGGGAATAATATGTCCGGTCTTGTCAGTCTCGCTAAATAAAGTAGTCCCCCTATCATGGATCTATATTCCGTGTCATCTCTGCCATTTTGTATTTTATCAATTTTTAGTCCCGTCTCCATGGGTGTATTTGTATTTTTGAGTTCAGAAATTCCAAATTTTTTGATCATTTTATCTATGTGTTTGTACTGGGAAATTGTTATTGTGTTATTTTCGATGTTTCTCATTATTTCTAAATCTACAAAAAATTTTGGATTATTCGTAATTGTGATTGTAAAATCTTTTTGGAGTTCTTCGTTTATTTTCGTGATGGCAGATTGTGAATTTGATGCTACTAAAATGTCGTCTACATAACTCAAAAAATATGTCTTTTCATTTTCATTTTTCATAATATATAAGCATCTGTCACTTTTAGTCTTTTCGAATCCCATTTCTTTTACTTTCATGTCTAATAAGTCGTACCACGATTTGCTAGAAGTTTTTAGGCCGTAAATTGATTTCTGAAGTTCTAGTACTTGATTTTTATTTATATTGATTCCTTCTGGCCTTTTAACAAAAATTGGTTTTATAATGGGTGAATTTAAGTAAGCAGTTTTTACGTCGTATTGTACCATTATTAATTTTTCTTTATTGACGATTGATAATAATAATCTAATTGTACATATGGATGCTACAGGTCCGTGTGTTTCTGCAATGCCATATTCTGTCCGATCCTTAAAGCCACGTGCTACAAGTCTGGCTTTAGGTTTTGGGTTGCCAAATTCGTCGAATTTTATCGTAAATATCCACCTAGTATC
This sequence comes from Ericerus pela, assembly GCA_011428145.1. Taxonomy (NCBI): domain Eukaryota; kingdom Metazoa; phylum Arthropoda; class Insecta; order Hemiptera; family Coccidae; genus Ericerus; species Ericerus pela. Next base: position 1,036,992 of record WOFM01000458.1, read on the forward strand.
AATTAATTTTTGGCGATCATAATCCACCACTTTCCATACTTTCAGATCATCGAGAGAACCAAATTCGTCATTGATGGCCTTTGTCCATTCTTCTCTAAAAGGATTTGTTTCAATTTCAGAGAATGATTTTGGTATATTATCTTCGATGTAGGCCTTATTATATTTCATTCTAACATTCATAACTACAGGATTTATTATCCCCAAATCATACTCATAGTCTGCTGATTTTATTGTAAGAGGTTTTTTATTGATTGAGAGTGATTTTATGTTTTGGGTTTCATCTACTTTAACGTCGCATGATATATGTGATTTTGAATTATATGGATCTCCCAAACAATACCCTGTATTCGTGTAGCCCATTAATATGCTTTTTTCAGCCCTATGTGCCAATTTTGGGTCAATTTTGTCTTTTGATTTGGACTTTGCTTTTGTGGCATTTTGTTTCCTTACCTCCATGGGTATATGTCTGTATGTTAATGCACCGAATACTTTTAGATTTTTTAAATTTGGTTTTTTTCCGTAAAATAATTCGTATGGTGTTTTATATCCTTCATTCGCTTTAGTTGGGGATCTATTAATTAAATAAGCTGCTGTTACAACAGCATAGGACCAATACTTTATATCGAGATTAGCATCAATTAACATGGCCCTTACTCTCCTCATTAATGTTTGATTTTGCCTTTCGGCAATACCATTCAATTCAGGAGAATATGGAACCACATAATCCATTGTTATGCCTATTTCTCTACAATAATTTATTATTTTTGTATCTGTATACTCTTTTGCATTATCGCATCTTATTGTCCCTATGGGGTGTTCCGGAAATTTATTTTTCATGGACATTATAATATTTTTAAATTCGTTTGTTACCTGATTTTTGTTGGTTATGGGCATTACAAATGTATATTTGGAAAAGTGGTCTATGAAAGTTAGGATATATTTTTGATTAGCCACAGAGGGCGTGAATGGACCCATGATATCAGATGATGTTAATTCTAATTTTCGGGTTGGTTTTGTTCTAATTCCCGTATGTCCCAGTTTCGAATTGTTGGCTATACAGCATATTTGGCAATTAACGAAATCTTCATCTCTAAAATTAATGTTTTCGGGTATTCCTATTGCTAAATTTTTTAATTTCTGTAAATATCTGGCATTTAAATGTCCCAATCTCCTGTGCATTATTAATTTTTTATTTATGTTATTATTATTTTTAGGTTCATCTATTTCATTATTTTCATTGGGTTCATTTTTTATTTCGGTTTTGTCACCCCCCTGAGATTGTTGAGTATTTTCGTTTTCCTCAATGATTTCCATTTCAACTGTGAAATCATCCCATTCATCATTAGTATCTTGGGTGAATGGGGCACATATTACATTTTTTTTATCCATATAATCCTCTTTATCTTTTTTTTTTTTTTTTTTTATATCATTATTCTCGACGTTATAGTATATGTAAAATATACCCTCTTCTTTTTTGGCGGTTATTATTATTTCCGCTGTCTCAATAAAATAAATGTTTGCTATTTCCTTTTGTTGGTCGATGTTAATTATACCTGTGTTAGTTATTTTTATGGCCGAGATAATATCCAAATTTAAGTCCGGCACATAATGAACGTCGTTTAGTTCTATCAATGACTGATTTTTTTTGGAATTTTCAATTTTTATGATCATTCTACCTGTATGTGTAGCATATAAAAATGTATTTTTACCCGCACATTGTAATTTAATGGGGGTTATAAATTTTTTAACATCCATTAATTTATTCAGATCGGAAGTTAAGTGGACTTCTGCAGCTCCATCAAGAATCGCTCTATTATTTAATATTTCGTAATTTTCCTCTAAATTTTGTTTATTTTCTCGAGTTAATTCATTCAACAACCAATCTCCATTACTATTGAATTTTTTTACCATACAGGACATTTTTACCTGTTGGTCCGCATTCTCCTTTTTATTACTATTGGATGAATTTGGGTTTGCTTTCGGTGGATAATTTCCCTGATTACTATTTGTATTTTCACTATTATTTGTTTGGGAATTATTACTTACGCAGTTTTGTGCTATATGGCCAAATTGCCCACACCTATAACATTTAGGGTTATTTTGGTTATTATTTCTAGTACTGCCTCTAAAATTATTTCCTCTATAATTGGGATTGCCTCTATAACCATTTCCCCTGTAATTACCATTACCATTATTACCATTATTATTCGTATTTCCATTATTTTGGTTTTGTTCCGTCGAATTACCATTATTATTACTATTATAACCATTATTATTGAAACCATTTCTATTCCCATTTCTATAATTATTATAATTATTATTTTGGTTTCTATAATTATTTCTACCTCGATAGTTGCTATTAAATCTTCCTCTATAATTATATTTATTATTATTTCCATTATTATTATTGTTCCTATATGTATTATTATTTTGGTTATTCCCATTACTATTTTGTTTCTTTAACGTTTGGTCCCTGTATTTCTGGTCTGAGTCCTCTCTCAATATCCTTTTGAAATTATCTAAATTCTTTTCGTTTAGGGGTAGACTTTCATACTGTATTTTTGCGATTTGTTGTTCGTAACATAATGCTAACTGCAAGTTCTCTAACTCTTCGACTTCAGTAACCTCTTTTCCACTGTCTCTAACATCTGTTACGAGTTCATCCCATTTTTTTAAGAAACCTTTCATGTTTCCGCCTGGTTGAAATCTAAATTCTAACCATTTTGCCTTAGCCATATTAGCCGTAACTGAAGTCTTGGTCCCGTAAATATTATCTAATTTTTTAAGCATTAATATTGCAGTATTACAATCCCGTATTTGTTTTGTTATGTCGTTGGATACTCTTTCTAAAACGAACGCTTTGGCGTTATCCTGCATTTTACAGTAGTTGATCATATTTTTATCTGGCCGAAAATTTAAATCATCAATATTATTAATATATGGCTGTAAAAACTCATGTTCCCCAAAGATGTTATAATATCCCGCACCTCGGATGGCAGATATGATCATTCTACGCCAATCTAAATAGTATTTGCCATTAAAAACTTTTCCGAGTGGGGCTTGGATGGGTTTAATTTCGTTCGGGGATGCCATTTTTTCTTTTATTTTCTCAAAACCTAACAAATTATTTTCTTTATTACAAACAGGTGTGTATTTTTTATTTTCGTTTAATTCTCTTTCTAATTTTTCTATTAAACTTTTTTCTTCTTGATTTTCTTTTTTATCCAGTTTTCTAAATTTATTCAATTAAAGAATCTGTTCATAAATTTTTCTTTCGATTTAGCAGAACTGTAAATTCTGTTCGAAAATTAATTTACTGAAGATTCTGGAATCACAATATATTTTAGAGTACTGATTTCCTCTATTCTACCTGATATGTCTATCACAAAGGATTCCAATATTATTTCACCTGTATAGTATTTTACGTGTGGTAAATTATAAATTTCGATTTTTAGATCAACTACTTTCTCTCCTTCAAACTTTTTTACCAATTCTTCCAAATCTTCCTTTTTAATATTATATTCTCCTATTTTACACTCAGACGCGTTTATAATTTGGGACATATGATTTTTAATTTTATTTTCTTATTTTTGCCTCTCTTCAAATACAATTACAGAATACGAAAAATAATTAATTTCATCAAATATTACCTTTACAATAGTTTCACCTTATAATTTCTGCTGTGCTTGCGAACGATTTATGTTTTTTACGCCGTTGACCTTGGTACTTCCTGCCTTAATTTTGTTGTGGGTTGTCCGAAAAAGTTGGGTCTTCGATGTTGGATCTCCGGTGAGTCCTCGATGACGGGAGCAGGTTTCCGTTGGCTGTTCTCTTGATCTCGTTGGCGGTCCTTCTGGATTTAGCGTTCGTTGACTTCCAGTATTGGCCGTTATTTGAGTCCGGAACTTCAGCTATTCTTCAAATTTAAATTTTGATTTTTTCAAATAAATTAAAATTCGAGATACTTTCTCGAAAAAACACGATAACTTTCCGTGTATTACTTAATAAAAAACATAAAAAATTTTACGCACAGCAGCAAATTAAATTTCAAAAAATAATTATTTCATTAATTTAAATTTTCTAAGTCTCTCCTCAAAGTTCTACCGTAGCGATGGCTACCATGATGTGAGGTATACAGAACGAGGATCGAAAGAACTTGAGACTTTTGACTTTTAAGAGGTTTATTTCGCAACTAAAATATATTTCACAAACGAAAAAGTAAATGGCGAAGCAACAGCGATATGCGATCGAAAGTAGTAGGGGAAACACTTCGTGACTAGACTGTACATATGACATATATATATAGAATGTTGTGATGATGATGATGAAGAATGAGATGAGGTGGGATTTCGTATCAACATATACGAATAAAGATGGAATAGCATTTTTCGAATTTTTATTTTATTAAATCAACATGGTAGCTAAGCAAAATTTTTGTGGTAAAATCTAAAGTTTGCGAGAGCTGAAGATTGAGTCATATGGTGCCAGTTTCAAACATTCGCGAGTGTTTGAAATTCGGTAGTATACACAACCCATGCAAAGCCACGTGACCACTAGTGGAGCCGGTTTAGTCGGTTGGCCAAATGCGTTCATTTTAAATCGTTCTGGGAGTTGTTTGCGCAAAGTGAGTCACCTAAGTGATTTAGTCGTTTGTGACAAGCTCTTTTTTGGGTGCAGTTTTGCCAACCTTAATTTTTTTTTTGAAAAGGCAAATTTGGAGTTTTTTGATCAGTGTTGCCAACTTTTTTTTTTTGTAATTTTTGTCTACTGTTAAATTCCTGTTTATTTTTTTTATTGAAATTTGAATTTTATTTTTGTTTGATAATTAATTTTGTTCTGGGAAAGTTGTCAAATAATTGTTTATTAACTCTTTTTTTTACTGAGAAATATTTCATCATGATTGGAGTGGAGAGAATGGAAAATTAAGTATGAAGTTAGATAATATTTTTTTTTTTTACAAAATTATTTTGGCAGTTTAGTTTATAGAACATTTGTTTCTAGTTACTTTTTTTGTTCATTTTGAATCATTCTGAAAGTCATTTGCGGGAAGCGAATCATTTGAATGAAATGGTTGCTGCGTGGGGAAAGGAAAGATTTTTTTTCGGAACGTTTAGCAGTACAAGGAGGAGGGAAACTGGATAGGAAGCACAACTGGGCTACGTATTTTTTTCAGGTAAGGGAGGGGAATTGATTACGAGTTCCTACATATGGGGTGCGTTTTTTCAGCTGTGGGAGGGAACTGAATTTGCGCACAATTGGTTGACATATTTTTTTCAGGTGCGTATTTTTTTTGGGTGTGGGAATCTGGATAGGAGGACAATTGTCCTACATTTTTTTTTATGTTGCCAACTTTTTTGTTTTCTTTTCTTCCTGAACTGTTTGGTGCAAATTTTTAAATGTTCAGTTGTGCCTTTTGTATAAAATAAAATTTCTTTTGGTGTTGGCAACTTTCATGAAAATAAATGAAAATTGAATGCTGATATGAAAAAAGTATGGATATTATTTATTTACTACATGTTATTACACAAGAGGGCATTTTTATTTCACAGGCTAATATACCAGTTTTAGGTAAAATTACCTATATATTTAGTGATATTATGGCGTTGATTGGGATTTTGTTAATTTCATCATTAAAAAATAGTACATAGTTATTTATTGTTTTGAAATTTCTATTTTCTCTCAATATTAATTATGAATCGCATGTGGAAACATCCTTTTGCTGCTATTGTAGCAGGTCCATCAGGTTGTGGTAAAACTCAGTTTGTTTTAAAATTTTTGAAAAATGTGAGTGAATAATGTGATACTAAATTTAAGGAAATGGTAATGGTATTATGTTGAATGGCAATCATAATATTCCAATTATCTGTGTATTAGATTACAAGAGGGATTACCTCGAGCAGATTTTTCTGATAAACAACCTCGTTTAGTGATTATTGACGGTTTGATGCGGGAATCTAATGATAAAGTTGTGGATTTATTCACAAAAGGATGTCATCATAAAAATATGAGTGTGTTTTTCATAACTCAAAATTTATTTCATCAAGGAAAGGGTCAGAGAGATATATCTTTGAATGCGCATTACATTATTTATATCAAAAATCCCCGAGACAAAGCTCAAGTGCAACATTTAGCTAGACAGTTGTGTCCAGAAAACCCTAAATTTTTGCAAGAAACATACAACGATGCAACATTAATCACACATGGATATTTATTAACTGATTTGAAACAAGATACACCAGATGAAATTTGATTTAGAACAAATATTTTCCCATCGTATGGTCATCAATATGTTTATGTGCCAAAGAAAAAGTAAATAAATTAAACTGTTTACGAGTTGATCAGTTATTCTTCAACAATGTCTTAATTTAGATTTTCGTAGTTGAATAAGTTGTTTCAATGTATTTATTTATTTTTTACTTTGACTAAATATACCTATTTACTGAAATGATTTATTTCTTTAGTTCATATCCCCACCACTCATGAATGAGTTCCTAACTGAACAGGACATGGATAATGAAAAAGACAACTTATTTTTGTTAATATGTTTTGATCAGTTGTGAAGTTGAGTAGTTTGAAATTGTGTTCGGTATAATATTTAAAAAAGAAATGGCCGAGTTTATAATTGATTTTCAAGCATTCAAAGATGATAAAAATAAGTATATTTTGAAAGAATTGGCAATAATTTCAGTGTACTCTGATGTTGTTGCTCATTGCTTAATCAAATCGCCTTTATCTGCAGACTGCCAGAACAGTGTGCGATATTTAACTGAAAATCATTACGGCATAATTTGGAAAGAAGGATATGTAAGATTCAAGGAAGCTATTTGTTTATTGATTGATGTTACATTAGATGCAAGCCATTTGTTCATCAAAGGAAATGAGAGAGCCCATTATATTCAGAAAATTACTAGAAAGACTACAATTGATTTAGATACTTCGGATTTCCGCGTGCAAAATGTTTACCAGCAGTAACAACATCTCCCGATTGTTTCTATTATCGACATACACCCAACTATCATATTTATTTTGAAGCCTTTTCTCTTCAAAGAGCATATAAACTGAAAAACTGGTATAGAGAATATTTGAAGGCACATGAGTTGGAAACATTAGAAGAAACAGTGGAAACAAAAGAAGTAGAGGAGAAAGTTGAAAATGAACACGATCGAATTGAAAAGGGATATGATGTACCTCCCAGCCCTATTCAAGAAAGTGTATGCTGCAGACAAACAACCAAGAAGAGTAAATTTGCCCGCAAGTCTTATCCTTAACACCGATAATTCATTCGGTGAAGGACGTCACTGGTTAGCTATACATATAAATTCTCATGAAAAATGTGAGTATTTCGATAGTTTTGGATTCCCGCCAACGAATGCTAATTTTATTTCATTTATGCAGAGAAACTCTCAAATGTCGGCTTATAACAATACTGGTTTACAAAGTCATTTTAGTGATGTTTGCGGCACTTATTGTTTAGTATATTTGTATTATAAATCACAGAACCTCACTTTCAAAGATTTTATTGGAAATTTCTCTTCAAATAAAGAGAATAATGATGGGAAGATCCGATTAATGTATAAAACCATTTTCAATTCTAAGAGAAGCAAGAAGTGTAGACCTTTATTTTCAACTTCCAATACATTCCAAACTAACTATTCCCACAGAAGAATGTAATTATTGAAAGCGTTAATCCTTTTGTTATTATTTGTAGCCACGGTAAACCAATATCTCAATGAACGAAAGAATTTTTAATCGGAAGACTAACAGGTTTTTACCAGCCTTACAAAATTATTTGTATTAGAAAAGACTAGAAATTAGAAAGTTTAAATCTCTTGTCTGATTGGTTGATACTCAACTCTCTATAACATTCTCCCACTCTTTTCCCTGATAAATCTGTTGTGAATCTGGTTCAAATTATTTGAACTATAAGATGAATTCATTCTGCTCTTGTGCCTTTTGCAAATGAAGTCGTATTTAGTTGAAAATCATTCATACTCGACAAATTTTGTTTGCTCATTTCTTTCTACCAAGTGATAATGTTATTTTTTTAAAGAAAAAAAACTCGGTGCTTTGCTCCTCGGGAGGGGGCTCCGCCCCCTCCATCCCCCAGGATGTTATTACTTTGAGCCTGACGGCTAAAATGTAAAATACCCGACCCTTCAGGTTTTAGCCCCCTCTCTCTCTTCCTCTTTCGATATACAATCAGTGTCTTTATTATAATGTGTGGTCTTATATACGCACTACTTTTGGGTTGCTCTTTCCTGTCATTTTTTGGCTGGGGACCCATCGCTAAAACCTGAAGGGTCAGGTTAAAATCAAAATGAATAATGTTAATAAACATTGTGCGTGTAAATATCCTCAAAAAAAATCTTATTGTGGGTAAAAATATTTCAAAAACCAACCATCGTAAGTACTGCAAATACTGTTAATAACAACCAAGGCAACCATTCTATGAATAAGGTTGATGGAGAAAACACTTCAAAATTTTTCAAAGACCAGTCAGTTCTATTCAACACCGTTTATAGTATCAGCTCGGACAAATTCCTCAAAATTGGTATTAACCTGGAAGATTTTCAACCCATCATAATACTGGGTAAAACTGGTTCGAAACATGCACATGTTCATCTCACTGAAGAAGATTGGCAAGCATTGAATAATTTTGATGAAACCATCTGCAAATTTCTGGATCAGACAGTTGGTGAAAGCTCTTCTGCACCTTATAGTGTTACAGAAACATTAAAAGTGAGTTTTTGTTTTTTCTATGGAAGAAGATGTATAAAATTATCTAACAGTTATAATCCTTATTCAGCAGTATATTTAACTGAAATAACGTGGAATAACTATAGAAAATTGCATACTTGTATTTCTTTAGCTTTTAATAACTTGAAAGAAGTAATTGAAACTGTGAAAAAAGTGTATGGTTTAATTTTCAATGAGATTCATTCATCTTTTCCTTCTACCATTGAAGTAAATAAAGAGGAGCTGGAGTTGAAATGCAAAGATATTTATTTTAACTGTTTTATTATGAATTTTGATAAAAGTGTTGTCGAGCAAAAATGTGCTGCCGAGTTGATTTACTATGGCACTAATAAAATTTTTAAGCAACTTCCTACTGTATTTCAAGATGAAGATAATTTAGTTATTTCGAGTTTTTATGGTAACAGTCCTATGTTTTAGTGTTTATATATACTTATATTGATCAATGAATTGTCCATATAGATTTAAATATTGTTTTATATACATATATATATAATTCTGTAATAAATAATAATTCAAATGCTGACAAATTATTTTTATCTTAAAAATTTATTTGCTCCATCTGACGACAGGCACATGGTCTATGTAAATCGAGAAATTTACATTTACATTCTTCACAGTAAAAATCACATTCACAAAAAATATAAGGATCTTGAGGTAGATAATGGAAATTTGTGTTAATTGTACAGGTGGTTGAACAGTGTAATCCAAAATCTATCACAATACCATAGGAATAGTATCTGTCTTCAGAGAGTAGAGGCTGAGTATTTGGGTAAACAATATCTTCCCATCTGAAAGCAATAATAAAAAAATTAATTGTTTGTCTTTGAAAGTAGATTGAAAAAAATATTAGGTGTGCAATTACTATTTCAACATACAAACAGTAATCGAGCCCATCTGAAATATATGGTGCCATTGCATGGTAATTTAATTTATGATTCTTTAACCATCTGTCACATTTCTCCACTTCTATAACGGCAGCTCTCTGGAAAATATAATTGACTTGCGCCACAGAAAATAAGTCTAAATTGTCCAAGTATTTAAATATTTCACTCCAATAATCTATATTCATACGATGAACTTGATAATCTGTAAAACAAGATGATAATTAGAATAAGAGAAAATACTTAATATTATACATCCTATATGTTCATCATAAAAATATTGAAAAAGCCCTTAGTACCAATATAATTAAGAAGGTGTTTGAGAAGGGGACATCATATTAATTGCGAGGTGTGTTGATGTATCCAAATGGTAAAGTTGAAAAATCATAAAGTAGGCGCCTTTTAGGAGGAGCTGAATTATACTTCTTCTTCATTTCTTTTGTAACCAGTCTCCAACGGGGCTTTATCTGAGTTTTATTTTTGTAAGTAACCTTTAAAGGCTTCTCTGGAGGCTTCAGTACAAAATGCTTGATTGACTCAAAATTAATAACTTTGGTCGTATCATAATTCAGTGTGAGACCACGAACTTTGCAAATGGTAAATTCTTCGCCACACTGCTTCTTCACTTTATAAGCATAATTTTTGGGTCCTTCTGTAATTTTAATAAAAGTAAAAGAGAATTAGAAATATATCAGGTGGAGCGGGTTATTTAAGCAAAAAAGAAGTTGATATACTTACCACAAACAAATTCTGAGATATATGAACCAGGCCATTTATCCAACTCATCGGTCATTTGACCCAAAAAGTCACCCTTTTGAATTTTTGGGTCATCTGGACCATCGCTGAAGAATATTACTTATTTGAGAGCGTTTTTCATTTTTTCAACTAGGAACATAGGTGTCAGTTCATATTTAAATAAGAACAAGTACAAACAAGCCTTATTATCTATTTGAGAGCGTTTTTCGTTTTTTCAACTAAGAACATAGGTGTCTGTTCCTATTATCGGACTTTGATTTTTTGCGGTGAGTTTTTTAGGAACATAGGTGTTGGTTCGTATTTAAATAAGAAAAAGTACGAACAAGCCTTATTACTTATTTGAGAGCGTTTTTGGTTTTTTCAACTAGGAACATAGGTGTCGGTTCGTATTTAAATAAGAACAAGTATGAACAACCCTTATTACCTATTTGAGAGTGTTTTTTGTTTTTTGTCGGTTGTTGTTTATAAATATCTATGTAAGATATCGTTAGTGTACATATTAGCTTAGTAATTTGACCAACAGATGTCATATAAAGACTATCAATGTAGAATTTACTTTCTCACCAATATACGGTTATTTATTGTTCTCATGGTTTACTTGTGTTGAATGTTGTTTCACTATGGTTCGCGTTTTATTATAATTTTTAAATTTCTCTAGTAATGGACAATAGTGGAATCTAATTTAATGGACGATAGCGGAATCGAGTTTGATAGTGTAATTACTTTGACACCCAGATCAACGATTTCTTCTTCAACTTCTTCATCACAAAGTAAGTAAATTAATTTCTAATACCTTAGCCATGTGAGTGTATTGTGTGTGTTAATTAAATATATTTATTCAGGGTCATTAAGTAAATGCAATTGGAAAGAGATCCATTCCAGTCCTAATAAAACAGCAATCAGTAAGTATATTCCTATTATAATGTAAATGTATGTTTATCGTAGATGATAATTAGATTAATTTAAACTTCTTGGTAGAATCCGGTTTGTTCAACAGTTATTTGATTATTAATACCCTTGACTTCGAACAATGTAAAAGGCACATCACACAGTTTCATAAATACATCGTAATCGAATCGTTTAAAGACAGTTTAGAAGTAGCTCTTCATGCTATAAATGCAAAATGTATTGGGAACTATACTGCTGACTATGCTTTTACTAAAAAGTTTATAAATTATGCCGTCATTACTTTACCAGACAATATAAACTTACTTTCAGCCTCTGAGTAAGTATATAGCTACTATAAAACTTATTGTAATAAATAATTAACAAATAATAGTCTATATTTATAGGTTATTCAATCGTAGCTTTGAAACTACAAATTTCATGGCAGTCGCACTAAGTAAAAGGGTTTTGTACGTCAAACTGTTGAAAATTGCGTTATGAGTGTTTACAAATATTCCGCCGTTGTCGTTACCACAAAAATTCATCTGTATTATTCAAGAAAATTCCATAGATTACTCACTTGCACTTTCATATATACCTAAAGACAAAGTATGTATAATGTTTACTGTAAACATACTTGTTCCGTCCCATTTTTGCAGACGATTCAGTTCGTCTACAAACATGTGTTGAAAAAATTATAGACAACTATTATTCCTAATTCTCGGAATAATAGCTGTCTATATTTTACCTAGCTTCTCACAAACGGACACCACCAGATATGCTGACAATGAAGTGTCATCATACTTGGCAGATGTTCCGTATCACGCCACCTTTTTGGTCGGCCATCTTTTGATTGAAACAAAGAAAACGAAAGTAATGTCGTATCTTCATTTTGAAAACATGGTCATTCCTAAACCTGAAGTCGAGTAGAGACGTTAGGGTCCATACTAGTTGCTATGAACATTAGGTATCATTATATTAAGAAATAGAAATAAGTATAATTTAAAGTGTTTGTAATAACTAAAGTGAACTTTCAATAAAAGATAAATGTTCGTAACTTATCTTATTTGTTGAGATAATTTAAAAGTATTGAATTACTCTCGCAACGAATTGGCGCCCGAACAAAAAAGCTTCGGAAGTAAAATTTAAAAATCATAATAAAATTTTTTCTTAAATAAAGAACTTTGCTTCTCCTAAAAAATTTTTCATATACCTATCGTGGATAATTAATTCAATTTTGCTGGAGCAAATACTTTCGCATAAATATCAAATAAATCGTGGCTAAAATAATTCAAATATTAAAAATAAACTTAAACAAACATCTACGAAATCAAACCTTTATTACGGAGGACCACAAATGTTTAATTAAGACAAATAAAAATAGTTCAATTAAAAATAAATTAATTACAAAAAAACAATTCTAAAAATAAACTTAGAAATGAAACGAAGATCCAGACCCGGCTCCTGGATTTCAAAAAGAATAGAATCAGCCCAACCGGTGTCCAAAACCACAGCGCAGAGAACGAGAAATCACTCACCAAAAGCGTCGATCCAAACAAAACTAACGGTAAACTGCAGAAGACTACAGTACACTGCTCGCCGTCCAACTGTAAGTAAATTATAAATTTATCTTCCGTTACTTCCAAAAAATTTGAAACTATTATTGATATCGTAAATAATATTGTAAAATGTAAAATCTCCCAACCCTCGCGAATGTCTGAAAAAAGTGAAAGTACGAGTACATGGCATCCGTATATTTTAGACTCAAAATCCGAAGATAATATTTTGGAATTCGAAAACCATCCTAAAAATCTGTATGAGAATCTGTCTGAAGAGGAAAATTACCCACTCCTTGATAACCATTGGGGAAGTCGAGTATCTACTTACTTTCTCTATCGTGTGCTAAAAGCAGCAAAAGTAAAAAGGATAGAAGGTAGAACACGTATCGAACTCCAGAAGAAACT